>OY756259.1:14274238-15014492 GCA_963576845.1 Megachile leachella
CAAGTGTCTGAAAACGTAAACAATTCTCCGATTGTTTCGAGCCGAAACCGTGACCACAGGAATGAAAGTGTTGACTAAACTATTCGCTTGCACAAGTTCAAAACAGCTTACGCTATCGCATTCTTCGTTTAATACGGGGATCATTATCTGCCTGGAGCTATTTCCAATCAACGTTAGAGGAGCGTTGTTAATTAATCGGAACCTTGTTTCAGAAACGAGTCGTGGAGATATTTTATTTACCACACGTTGTTTGCGATCACCCCTACTTGCCTCAGCGATATGCTGGTCCTGAAATTTGTTCGAGGACCTCCGTGGAAGGGTCCAGGGCCAGTCCAAGATGGAACACTTGATCATTCTATTTGAATATCTGAAACAGAAAATAAGAACTTATTAATTGTACGATGTATGTAAATGTTTTTTACCAACAAGTAAATAATATATGTTTAATATATGGCAATATATTAAACTGCAATAATTCGAAATTAAGTTTGTTACATAATTTTGTTTATGAAACCAGTAATAATGTTAAAGATATCTAAGGACTCTATGTTACTTCTAAGCTTTTCTGCGGCAAGTGTGAAACCTTTCCATCGATAGGGAAAAACTTGAGAGCCATATCGAGGCCCTCAGGTATCGTAGTTGAATCACACACGACTTTGTAAGCTTATCACGTTGTCTAGATTCGCGTTACGAGCTTACTGTCTCGTAGGGAAACATAGTTCGAAATTCCAAAAGAAACACGAGCCCCCAGGAGCTCGTTTTATTAGCTGTCGAATCCTTTCTTGTCCTAACTCCCTCTTTGAGGACATCTTGATCAGACTTTAGTACGGTTCTGAATTATTCTAATCAAGTACACGAGTTAGGTAACTTTGCGTAAATAAATTAATCTAAAGTTACAATATAAAATATATTATGTTAAAGAAAATTTCAAGAGCTTATAAAATGTTTGCTTTAACAAAATTGAGAAGTCAAAAATTAATTCTGGACAAAACAAGTTTGAGATACGGCAAATTAAACCGAGATTTTAGCTAATTGTTGAATTGTCTTCAGGAAAATCGTGACTGCGCGGTCGAATGTCTTGACTGAACTGCCAGCTTGTGCGAAGCCGAGACAGCTTATCGTTCCTTTGATTAAGATTGCGATCGCTAGCCGACTGAATGACGAATAATCGTTAATTCCTGGTTAACTCAACACCTGCATTGGAACACCTGGAAGAAATCGATCACACTCAGTTATCAACAACGATCTCTCATTACTGACGTTCAACAAATTCGTCATAGTCTTAATCATATAGACGTTTTTGTTTACAAGATTTTATCATTTATAATTACACTCGAATCCTGTTAAAATTAGAAAATGTTTTAACTGTGATAATATAATGATCTACGTTTTTGAAACTTAGTATCACTAGTGGTATAAATATATTAATTATCAGCAAAATTAGAATTAAAATATCTATATCAAAGACTCCTCTGATTTTAAAACCTGACTTGCTGAAATATTTTTTCAACAACTTGAAACTTGTTGAACTTTCAACAAATTTGAACAAAATAGATAAAAGAGCTATTTTGATAATGACAGGCTTTCGCCCTACAATGACGAAATAAAAGAATCAAATCTAAGATTCGAATCAAGACTTTTCAGATATCCAAGATTAAAAGTTGTAAACTGTGCCACCTGAAAGCTTATCTATACACGTGCGGATTGTATGGATATTTTTAACTTAATTCCTCAATTTACGTGTATCAGAGACAATTGTGAATTCCCGGTAAAACAATAATTATCTACTATGACAAGAAATCACAGGATTCGACGTAATGCAACTAATTTTCCAAGACACCTGTATAAATTCAACTTATCAAGCAATTATAGAATTTTTATAAGTGACGCGTAAACACTATTGAAGAAGAGTATTTTGTCTCGTAGTTTTTATCTATCGTGCAGGTGGACACTCTTTGAATGATCAGGTGTGCATCTGAAGTGTTTCAAAATGGCTATTACGACATCACGTTTTCTGATCGTTTTTCGATTAGATAGCACGGGCCAATAAATACGTTAGTGGAATTCAGAATCAGTCACAGTTTTCAGCATCCTGAACAACGATATCCACATCAGCAAAATGGCTTACCTTACTTACGGTATGTAATTGCTACTTTCTGTACTTTGGTATATTTTTTTTATTTTGTCACATTTTTTCATATATATTTTACATTAAATTTACGTTTATATATTTACATGTACATTTATTACATTACTACGTAATAAATACATTTCACTGTACTTTATTGTACATTTCTGTGTTAATAGTATTTTTGACACACTCTAACGTTCGAGTATCTATAAATCTATTATAACGCAATAAAACTTGTTTTGTGCAGCATTCGTCCTGGTGGCGTTCTTCGTTGCCGATTCCATGCAATCGAACTTCCAGACCTGCTCTGGTCAACCTGCACCTACCAACGTCGTTATTTCAGGCTGTAGTTCTCTTCCTTGCAACTTCAAGAGAGGAACCGATGTTGAAGCACGCATCACCTTCGGAGTCAGTAAGTAACGAAGCCAATTCAAACATAATTTATTAAATAAAAATATACAAGTTTAGAAAATAGAGTGAAATGTTGTATTGCCATAACTGAAGATTTGGGAATTTAGGAATTGAGAAATTTAGAGATTTGAAACTTACAAACCCACAGCACAACATTTAAGAATACTTTCACTATTCTACAAGATACCTAAAACATCCAACACCCTATGTCCCCAATTTCTCCCTGTTCACTCTAATCGAACAGTTATTTCCCTCTGAGCGATTGAAATTCACAGAAGTTTCAAACGAACCGTATTACAGCACAGAACACGAAAACCCTGAAACCCGATGTGGACGTTGAGCTGGGCAAAATCCACGTGAAATATCCCCTGCCACAACAGAACGCTTGCATGGATTTGGAAAGCTCAAGATGCCCATTGGAAAAGGGCGAAGTTGCTGTCTACAAACTTAAGATGCCCATTGAGAAGAGCTACCCTAAAGTTTCTTTGACGATCCAACTTTCTCTGCTTGACGAACGATCGAAATCCCAGGCGTGTATCAGAATCCCTGCTAAAGTTGTCGACTAAGCTGTACAAAGGACCATTTGGATTCACGACATGACATATTGTATAATTCTTTCATGAAGTATTAAATCTTATTGACCGGTTAAATTTCATTGTCTCTTCTTGTTTCCTTCTGGATAATTTATTCCTCTCTTCTTTATCGAATAGTCGCAGATGTCCTTCTTAGCAAACGGGCTGAAAAATTTCGTGTTTCTCAAAGTTTACGGGCTTCTCATATATGGACTATGATACATGATAAATATTAGAATATTTCAGTTCATTACGTAGTAATATTAGGATTGAAACTTGTTATACTGCCTTCATTTTGTACATAAGTTTATGAAACATATGTGTGAATATAATATAATTTTATGTTGTACACATGCAAATGTATATCTTACCATACTAGTCAGTGTCTCATCTACTAAATCCAGAAATATGAAACCTTGTACATGTCAATTTTCTATAGCAATATATGTGCATAAACATATCTCGAAATTACCAGTAAAAGTAATACAACGATGCATTTCGGAATTGACGAGTTTGTAAGAGTGAACCTTTAATATTTATTTCGTGACATCGCAAGGTATAAGGGATGAATTTCAATGGAGAAAGGGATGAGCGATCTTACGTCAAAATTACGTGCTACATACGTATGTTTGCTGGAGAAAGGGACGAGATGAAAATCCAGGGGGTTCGGGCGTATGCCTGACCCACATCCCTGCACAACGATCGACCCGGTCGCATCGCTCCGAAGATATCTAGCGACACCTTTGAACTCGCTTTTAACGCGAACAATAATAGCTTTCCGATCTAAATGATCATATTCCAGACCCTTTCAATTCACCGATTTACTCTTCGTCTTATTCTACTGCAAAATTCTGCGTAACATTAATAAATTTATTATACATCATTTTTAAATACTTTCCACTTTTCACAATTTTCTCTCCGCATTTGCAAGATTACGTCGTCAATTTTTTATTACCCTCTTTATCGCATACTTTGCACATATATCACACACATACTGTACATACATCACATACATTACACAAGGTAAAATAAATTACTCTCACATATAATAACAATTTTATTTACAAATATTCATCATAAAAAGTATAAAACAAGAGATATCTATACTAGTCTCTGCACCGGTTGAAATATAAATTCTCATCGGTTGTCTTATGAAATGTCGAGGCAAAATTGCATCGATAAATAACACCGTGATGCAAGCTCACTCTAATGAATATTTATCGAACGTTTATAATCACACCGGATAATTTCCTCAGAAATTTTACTCCCGGTTTTGGTCAATTATTTCTCCCTTCATGATTTATGAACGCGGAACGTTAATTAATGAAAAAGTATCAACAGGAAACGAGAGACTATAATGTACTCCGTTACACAAACATACAGTATAAATTATTTGCTACATTTCTTTCAACGCTGCAACTATTTTTGTCAAGAGGTTGAAACATACTAGGTTTTCGCATGAGTATGTTCAAGAGTCCGTCGACCTCAGAATTGTAGAACTAAAAGTAGCAAAGTATTTAACAGAAAATTTTTCTTAGTCATCCGCGTGAAATAAAATTTCTGATCAGCTAACAAACGTTTTCGTTTCGAAACTTCCATTCGTACCCTAAACGGTCTTCGGACTAGCGTACACCCATTTAATCTGATCGAATTAGCTGATTGACCGTTCCCAAGGTACACAAACTCGCAGTTCATTCTTGTGCGAAGAGAGTATACCTCGAGAGAGTTGTTTACAAATTTGTCAGCTTGACCGATTGGCCAACATTCGTCCTTGACATTACTTCATCGGAGTGCAGCGTATGCACACAGTACTATTCCAGTACGCAGGATGGAACGGACGAAAGTTCTATGGTTGTTTCCGTTTTGTAGCCATCGCTGGTTCCGCTCTGAGCATGTGGAACGGGGACGAGCACCAAATGGATTTGCCGACCCACGCAAGGCTATACGGGACTGGCATTTTTCTTCGTGTATATTCCTTTTTCCTCCGACCTCCCTGTCTCGACAACACCCATCCGTGTCTTCTACTTTTCTTTTTTATGGCACGCGTATGTAATACCGATTCTAGACGAAGTCCGTGTGCCAATAATGATTCCGGAGCTGGGCGTGCCTCGCATATAAATCGGCCCGAAAATAAACAGGTCGCGGGCGATGTCGTACAGTTCACTTCGACGCTGCGTTTCCATTAAGCTGAAATAAAAAAAACAAAACATTAATACAACGCAGATATTGTCTTAATAAATTTGCATTTGATCGTACATACAAAAAGTATTGACCATAGTGGTAATAATATTTTAAATCTACTAATCAATTATTAGAATATACTAATAAATTAATAAATTGAATATATAATTAAAAATTGTATATGTAGATGCATGATAATAATGGAATATATTTAATATATTTTATCTTATTTCATTTGCAATGATCTATCTATTCTAAATTTCCATTAAGCTGAAATAAAAAAAACAAAACATAAATATAACGCAGATATTGTCTTAATAAATTTGCATTTGATTATATATACAAAAAGTATTGACCATATTAATATTTAAAAATAATCTATGAATAAATTATTAGAATATACTAATACATTAATAAATTGAATATATAATTAAAAATGTTATATGTTGATGCACGATAATAATGGAATATATTTAATTTGCAATGATCTATCGAATAAATCGATGCAGAGATTCGAACACTTGATTCGAAAGTGCGCGCGCATGCGCAGTAGGTCGGCGCGTTTTTCTGCGGTTCGAAATTCATCGAAAGTACGTGACACTTGATCGTGCTGAACTAAGCGAGTTCAGCGAGGGCAAAACCGTGCAGGAAGGTTAATTCACTTTGAATTAAGCTGGGTCTCCCTTCGCTCCCGGTGGATCCTCGACCGAGAGAAAGAAAGAGAGTGTGACGCAACGATTGTCCCCGAGTGAGTGACACCTAACCTCAACTCTCGTAAATTGACTAGTTAGCGGATGAACGAGGAAATGCTGTCGACGAGCGGAGAAATCTCGAATAGTTCACTTTCGTAATCGCGATTGGAAGAAGGTAGAATAGTGGTGATAACGTTTCGTGCCGCTTCGGATACCGGTAGCGTGCCACGAAGAGGGACGAAGAAATGTTATTGAGAATGAGACGGGCGTCGCGAGTGTCGTTCGCGCGAAAATACGATAGAGAAAGAACGTAAACGTGTCGAAGCAAGAAAGAGAGGGGGCAAGTAACCGTATAATAATTATCGAGCGAGCGAGTGAAAGGGACTTGTTCGGCCGGTTAAAATGGTGGGGGAAGGATTGTGATGAGCCGGGGTGCCTTCGTGTCGCTCGTAAACTCGTAGTCCTCGTAGTACGTTTAGTACGAAAAGAAGCTTCGTGCCGTGACGTCAACGTGTATTTCGGTCCGGCCGCGAGAAGAATCGTTTTCGAAACCGTGATCGCGACCGATATTTGTTCGCTTTCCCTCGCGAGTGAACGCGTACGAACCGTGCGCGTGTGCTTTGCCGGCATCGAACTCCGTAATTATCGTGGATATTCGCGATAAAGTTCGTTGGTGATCGTAAGTGTAGCGTGCGTGCAGCAGGTAGTCGGAACGTCGATCGGCGGCCATTGTTGTTGTCAAGATGGCGTCGAAAGGGAAGCTAGCAACCGAGGTCAGTAACATTTTTTGTTGTTTCTATTTCTATACATCTTCGACACGGATTCGACGACGATGTAACCGTAAAACAGCTGTGCGAGGAACGCTTGAATCGAGCGCGTCACACGCGATCTTTCAATGTTATCGATTGCTCGATCGAATTTTCGATCGCCGCTGACGCGTTCCGTTCGCGGCAAGCCACGCGTCGTGTTTCATACAGGAACGTCATATTGTCCGGTAAACCACGCCCTTCAAGTGGATAACTTCCGTTTTATTGGTTTTTTATCATTAAATTCTTAACATTCAAATGTTGAGATAAGATATTCGTACAAAGTAGTAAGGTGTATTACATTGTATTATGTATAGATGTTTTATTTTTATTAAGATAAAGATTGTGTAACTACTTGAGGTTGACTTTTCCGTTGACCGTTCGCAAACAAGTTTGTTTGGATAAGTTTGTGATAAAGGAAGCGTCATGGTTGTAATTGCATCGGTAAAGAATCATTCGTTGTCCTTGAAAAAAAAGAAATTTGATCCGATATCCAACATTTGATAGATCGATTTCTCTCTCTCCCTCCGGGAAAATAATATGCACGTGGCTTTGACTATGCAATACGTGCTTGTTGTTTTGTCGCTTAGGGATCTTGTTGGCGTACATTAAGCGACTGTACATATGTTTCCTACGTATTAATAATATTACCCGAGGGTATCTTATATCGTATCGGATTACAATTGACTTATACGTATATGCCGTTCAATTCGCTACGGAAAATTATATGATTTTATTGCGTCAAACGGAAGCAAACATCGCTAACATTTTTTTCCATTGAACCACGGATTTCAATGACAGTAGACGTAAACGGAAAGCACGCGAAATTTGCGTTCAATTTCATTCATAATATGCGTAGAAAAATAAATTTGTCTCGCTCTTGCATCGGTGTGTCACTTCTCGTTATAGTTACAGTTTGCGATAATGCTTATCTACCATTCCCGTCTAGTTCCGTTAAAAATTCCACTGCAAACGAGTTAATAACTAACACGTTAACCTATTAATCTATAGTTCAACTTTATTTTATATTTGAAATTTTATGCGGATACAGAAATTATAACGTGGAAAATACAATAATTGTATTTATGTAGTGACTCATAAATTTAAGTACTAATTGATTAGGTACTTAACCTAAATTCGACCTGACATAACCTAACCTGTTACAGCGTCCATTTAACTCTTACCTAACCTATCTCGAGCAAAGTTAGTCTAACAACAATGGCTGTACATAAATATTAAACTATAAATACTACGCATTTAGCAAACAATTGTTATTTATTGAAGATGGCCGTATGATGAACCGAAATGCGATATGCACTATCGTTAGTTCCAACTTTTTCCTTATTCGGAATATTTTTATGGTCCCCCGATTAGACTACAACGAGTTTGTTTTTTCATTGGCGACACGCCATGCGTCGTCACGAAAAACAGTCTTATTTTTATGTAATACATTCGACCTAAATTCCGAAGATACAAGGGTAGTCCCCTTAATGAAAGCCGCAATAGAGAAAATTGAACCCCTTTTGAAAACGACCGCGACAATGCCGATTAGCCGTGTGAACCTCTTTGTTACGTGACCTCAAAGAAAAAATGAGCAATACAAAACGCGATTGAGATCGTTTCGCTCATTAAAAGGTACGCTTCTACAATTGCTTCCTTGACTATTGTGAATGTTTTTGTCGAAGGTCGTTGATCTCCAACGATGCTGATCGTTTTCTTCGCTACTCATTGCCAGGGAAATTCTATCTTTCACCTACTTATCGTTGCATTGTTCTTTCACTTGTGGAATTTACAGTAACGGTCAGCGCCGCCATTTTGGCGACGAAAACTCTCATTCACTTTTGCAATTCAAAATTTTTTCGAGTTACTCAATTTTTGAATTTTCCTTTTATGAAATTTTCTGGTGTCTCTATTTTTAAATTTAGAAATTTAGAAATTAAATATTTGATAATTTACGAACTGAAATTTGACAATTTTTGGATTTTAAGAATTTGGGGAATTGTACATTTTTTTTACTTGTCAAGTACTTTGATTACCCTGATTTATTTAAAAATAAGGTAATAGTGGAACAAAAATATTTAAATAACAAGAGAAATATTAACGTGTTACATGTTCGATTAGATCGTGAAATTTTGTTGAAGTGCATTGTAAAGGTTAGAAGCAGTTGAAAGATCAATGCACGGCCCTGACTTGAAAAGCGTTTCGTAAAGTGTCCACAAGATGGCGACAGATGGATATCAGAAGTTGGGCAGTAAGTTGTGACACGCCGGTCTCTTCTCCTTTTTTTCCTTCAAACGTTCCTCTTTGTCGTTCTCGTCTCACCTTCGACACTAATTTGAACGATACGGTTCGCGCTTATTATCGCTAAATTAGCCATTATGTCGTTATTTTAACGAGTCGATGTGTGTCAGGGGGCCGTGAACACGTTTCTATTGTATTTCCTCGTGCAATTTCTCTTTTAGTTGTCCAACGTCGCGACTGTCGTCCTTTTCAATAACACGCGTTCAGTTTTTCACGCATTTTATTACTTCTGTCGTAGAATTTCGTTGCGTTAAATTTTGAGGTTATAGCGATAACAGTTTCGTCATCAGATGTCGCTGACGTCATCACGCGAAATCCGTCGAAAGCTTGAAATATCAGAATATGTTTGGATTGTAATGAGCTATTTTTACGCTGTGGTCATCTCGAAAAATAGATCGAAGCTTTATCGATTTTGGTAGTGTCGCTATTCGGTGCTTTTAACGTTACGTATTTTCGCGAAACTTTCAATGGACGTTTCGATTTATTTGGATTCCGGTTACGCGAAATCCTGTTTACATGAGGCATCAATCGAGCGGAAGCTTTCAGTTGACCTCGATTTCAGGGTCCCTCATTCCAGCCACGAAAATAATTAGAAATAATGAAATGGTGGCTAGATTCGAAAGTGTGTCATCTACCGTGATAACAACGTCATTAAGAAATTTCAAGTATCTATACTCGAGCGATAATATCGTAACGTTTCACGTCACTGGTTTCCCTTTTCGGCGGGACATTATAGTAGTACATTGATCGGAAGATGGCGCAATATTGGCGCGCTCGTGGCACTCGGCCAAATGACGTGTATTTAAATACAAATTTAATTTATGAAACATTCTGCTAATGTTAGTATACCGATACAGTTATTGCACAAATACTATCTGTACGCAATCAAACACATTTTATCTATCGTTTACTTTGCTCTAGAGATACGTAAGAGATCGATACTGAAATCATATTGCCATATCTGTTTATCAAATAAAAACAGATCAATACTATAATCTGTATTATTACAGCTTACAATTTTGCTCAACAATTTTGCATATAATAATTATTCCAGTTAAAGTTTTCTTCCCAGTTAATTTTAGAGTGGATAACTATATGAACGCTGACCCGAAGGAATTGACGTTGAATCATACGCGACTTCGCAAGCTTGCCTTCTGGCTTCCCGTTATGAGTTTCTTGTCTCCCAGGACGCGAGCTTTCCAAGGGGAACAGATCCCGCAGGAGTGTGAGCTCGTTTTATTAGACGTTGAATCCCCTCGTGTCTCAAGGATTACTCGTGTCTACACACGAAGGATATCCGACTCGAGGTCAGACCCGTGACAGTGAAGACTGGCTAGATTCGTCTCGCGAGATCTGGCTCGATCCAGCTGTTTTAATGATGAACTTCCGTGCGACGACGAGAACACCGGAGGGGTCAGCCCACACACGGCCAGGGACCATAATTCCTGGGAAGGAAACCGCCCTGTATGTTGTGTGTGGACCCTTTTAAACTTCTTTATCTAATTCGTTGTGTCGCATTTGCGCTTCTAAATTCATCCTAGATTTATGTATGCACATGTGACTCGTGTAAATTCGCTGAGTTACCACGCGTTATATTGCCACGCGTTGAATTACCATACGTTATATTGCCACGCGCCGAAATTTTCACGCATTATATTGCCGCGCATCAAAATTTGTACGTATTATATTTCCACGCGTTATATTGCCACGTGCCGGAATTTTTACGCATTATATTGCCATGCATCAAAATTTTTACGTATTATATTTCCACGCGTTATATTGCTACGCGCCGGAATTTTTATGCATTATATTTCCACGCATTCTATCTCCGCACGTTATATTGCCACGCACTAAAATTTTTGCGCATTATATTTCCACGCGTTATATTGCCGTACGCGGGAATTTCTGCATATTATATTTCCTCGCGTTATATCGCCGCGTGTCGAATTACCCCACGTTATATTGCCGTGCACTGAAATATTTACGCATTATATTTTCTCGCGTTATATCGCCGCGTACTGAATTACCCCACATTACATTGCCGTGCACCGAAATTTTTACGCATTATATTTCCTCGCGTTATATCGCCGCGTGTTGAATTACCCCACGTTATATTACCATGCACCGAAATTTTCACGCATTATATTTCTACGCGTTGAATTACAACGCGTTGCATTGCCACGCATTATAGCGTCACACGTTATATATGTGAATGTAAAAGAAGTCTATACAGAGGTATTAATTGTTCGCTTAAATCGAATGGGATGTTAACATTTCATGAGATGTGACGGATATTCAAAGGAGATAATGTTTTATTCCGTGTTTCTGCTGATCGATACTGAATTACGTATTCTTGTGCGTTGAAAATGACGGATAGTAGTTGTCCCTGTTAAGCTAGTAATATCGTGGTATACACGCGACATATTCAAGCCGATACCTCGCGCAGAGATAACGGCTTATCCACCGATAAAATTACGTAACGGCGACACGCGAGAATGTGTACTGGTACGGGTGCATGTTAATGGGCTTAACTTTAATTAAGAGCCCCTCGAAAATTGTCGCTGACCGTCGCGAGATCTCGCGATCTCAGAGTTGACCACTTATTATTATTAAAGCGCAATCGGAATAACAATAATTCTGACAATAAAAATCTCCGCGTGTAATCGCAGTTCCGATTTTACAGTTCGAAGAGATGTCTGCGATCTTGATACTTCGGTACTTTAAATGCCATCGGAATAAAAAGAGAAAAGAGTTAGCCCTGGAAAAAAATGTGCTCGACAAACAAACGTCCGCGAAAAGAGCCAGACAGCATGAACTGCTGAACCACGGACAAAAATAGAGAGAGAGAAAAATAAATGAACGAGGAAAAAAGAATATCAATCCGTGGTGTTGCAGCTTGTTGCCGTTGGTGCGTGCACGTGCTGTGTATACGGGCGTGCGCAAACACGTAACCCGCGTCCAACCAAGCTTGCTACCCTCTCGGTTCCTAATTATGCACGAGCCTCCTCGTGCAGCTCGTTGCTACTTTGACGACCTGCACGCGCCCATCATCGTTCTCGAGTGCCACGCGATATGTTTCATGTCGGTATCGAGCTATGCATCCGTGTCGTCGGTATGAGGCTAAACATGAACCGACATGCGTGCCGCTTTATTGAGAATACCTACTTACTAACTCTTCTTTATGGAATACTAACGAAGAAGCTGCTCAACGGGTAATTAGTTCTAAATTAAGTACAAATTGCTTTGTGAATATACATCGGAAGATTAACACATTCAAGGGTCATACTTTTAAAAGCAAATGTTTCTGCATCGTGCGCTGGATGAGCAGTTACGTGGTCGTTGTATTATCATGTGCTGGACTGTTATGCGTTATATTGCCATGGGGTGGGTTGCTACGCGTTATATTGCCGTAATTTTCACGCATTATATTTCCACGCGTTAAATTACCACGCGCTATATTGCCACGTGCTGGAATTTTCACGTATTATATTCCCTCGCGTTATATCGCCGTGCGTTGAATTACCACGCATTATCGTATTGCTACGCGCCGAAATTTCCACGCGTTGAATTATCATGAGTTATACTACCACTTGTCGAATTTTCCACGTACTGTGTTCCCTCGCGTTATATCGCCGCGAGTTGAATTTCCATGCATTATGATATTGCCACGCGTCGAAATGTCCACGCATTGAATTACCACGAGTTATATTACCACGCGTCGAATTTTTCACGCATTGCATTCCCTCGCGTTATATCGCCGCGAGTTGAATTTCCACGCATTATGATATTGCCACGCGTCGAAATTTCCACGCATTGAATTACCACGAGTTATACTACCACGTGTCGAATTTTTCACGTTTTGTATTCCCTCGCGTTATATCGCCGCGTGTTGAATTACCACGCGTTATATTGCCGCGCACCGAAATTTTCACACTTTATACTTCTACACGTTGAATTACGAAGCGCTGCATTGCCTTTCCTTATATTGCCGCGCGTTGAATTCCCTCGCGTTATATTGCCACGTGTCACCTTACCACGCGTTGAATTTCCATTTCCGTGTTATATTTCCAAGTTCTCAATCGTTATATTTTCACATGTCATCGCTTGTTACATTGGCGCCCGCTGAATTATCACGCGTTGCATTATCTCTTTACATTCCTGCACAATGAATGAACTTACATAAGAAAAATAGAATAGCGCATTTACTCTTGCGATTGAAATGCAAAACACAAGTGTGCATATCAAACGAAATGATAATCGGATGATTGGCTATGTCGGCATTCGCGTGCAGCACTGCGCATTCATAATGATTAATACTGTAAAGATACGAGCGTTAATCGAGAAATCCAAGAGACCCACTTTGATGCTGCTGTTTATTGTACCTTATGTACATGTGACACATATGTGTAAACACCTATACCCTTTTGTCAAAGCAGCTAAGGGATACGTTTTCGTTGCTTTACCGCAAACCAGCCTTGTACCTGCACAGTTCTGCTGGTGTTCCTTGTTTCCTTAGCACTATACATCATGGGATATCTACCGTGTCACGGGTTTATGGGATGCGCTTAGGTGCAACATTATTGCTCACGTTGCCTGTTTGTGCAAGGTGAAGATAAATTCACTGAAAGTATCGCGTTTCATGCTCGGCTGAACTCTATATTAAGTTACTTCGAATTCACAGATTTTCCCTCTTTGTGGATCTCTGGGTCCTTGGGGAGGCTTGGATTTGTTAGTCTGATGGCTTCAGACATTTGTTCCTCGCCATTTTTACAGTTGCTTTTATGGAAGGGAGGTTGCAGTGGATTTTCAAATTTGGAATATTTGGAGATTTAGGAATTTGGGAGTTTAGGAATATGAGGATTTAAGGATTTGGGGATTTAGAAAGTTGGGAGGTTAGAAATTTGGGGATTTAGGAATCCGAAGATTTAGGTACTTGGGGGTTTAAGAGTATGGAGAATTAAGAATTCGTAGATCTAGGAAGTTGGGAGGTTAGAAATTTGTGGATTTAGGAATGTGGACATTTAGGTACTCGTGGACTTAGGTATTTGGGAGTTTAGTAATATGAGGATTTAAGGATTTGAGGATCTAGAAAGTTGGGAGTTTAGTAATATGAGGATTTAAGGATTTGAGGATCTAGAAAGTTGGGACGTTAGAAATTTGTGGATTTAGGAATGTAGACATTTAGGTACTCATGGACTTCGGAATTTGGGGATTCCCTTTTCCTAACCTAATTTCCAGCCGGTGTCAGCAAAGTCTCCAACAAATCGCGTCGGACTTTCATTTTCACGGTATTCACGACCCGATGATTCGTTTCTTTCAGAAATTTCACTACAATGTAGGTTGATTGAAGCGGCACAGGAAAAATGATCGCAACGAGATCCACGTCGATTTTATTGTACGTCGGTGGAGAGGCGGGGGAGTAACGATGCGTATTGTTCCTTTGATAGCGTCGCTGAATAACAATGCCATTCGCAGCTGGTAATAAATCGATGCTATTAACTATGTCTGTATCACGGCGTGATCCTTTCATCGATCACGGGACAATTTCACCGGTTATGGAGAATAACAATTTGCTATACGAAACGCTCTTACCGGCATCGATACACCAATTTGTCTAAAATTACCGTTCACGCTATTATTGTTTCCAACGACACAGTATTTCTCTTTCATCTGCAAATCGCACGAGTCTCGATGTTTCAAGTATTGTTGGAATATTTGATGAGATATTAAATTCAGTTTGCTGGAAAATTTATTGCTGTTTTTGTTCATTAATTTCCGAGTCATTAATTCTTTCAGGTGCGAATTTGGTGATTGGGAATATTCTTTTTGTGGAATTTGGGGATTTAAAGGTGTAGAGGTGGTTGCATTGTTGGGTTAGGAGTTGGACTGGTAGTTGCATTAGTAGATGGACTAATAGTTGGATTGATAGTTGAGTAGCAGTTGGACTTATGAGTGGATTGATGGTTGGGTTAAAAGTTAGACTATTGACTGGACTAATGGTTGGATTAGTAGTTAGTTAGCAGTTGGACTAACAGTTGGACTAATGTGTAAATTGATGCTTAGATCAACAGTTGAACGAATGGTTGTACTAATAGTTGGACTAGTACATGGACTAATGGTTACACTAATAGTTGGACTACTGGATGATGCTTGAATTAATGGCTTCACTAATAGTTCAGCTAATGATTGAACTAATAGCTGCACTAATAGTTGCATTAATCATAGAACTAAATTTTAAGGTTGTTCCAAATCTGTAGCAGATGAAGCTAACATAAATTTGAAGGATAAATAATCTTACAAAGAACCTAAATATTTCATAAAATAATTATAACAGTTGGACCAACAGCTGGACCAGTAGATGGACTACTGGATGATGCTTGAACTAACGTCTGCACTAATAGTTCAGCTAATGATTGAACTAATAGCTGCACTAATAGTTGCATTGATCACAGGACTAAATTTTAAGGTTGTTCCAAATTTGTAGCAGATGAAGCTAACATAAATTTGAAGGATAAATAATCTTACAAACAACCTAAATATTTCATAAAATAATTATAACAGTTGGACTAACAGCTGGACCAGTAGATGGACTACTGGATGATGCTTGAACTAACGTCTGCACTAATAGTTCAGCTAATGATTGAACTAATAGCTGCACTAATAGTTGCATTGATCACAGGACTAAATTTTAAGGTTGTTCCAAATTTGTAGCAGATGAAGCTAACATAAATTTGAAGGATAAATAATCTTACAAAGAACCTAAATATTTCATAAAATAATTATAACAGTTGGACTAACAGCTGGACCAGTAGATGGACTACTGGATGATGCTTGAATTAATGGCTGCACTAATAGTTCAGCTAATGATTGAACTAATAGCTGCACTAATATTTTAATTGATCACAGGACTAAATTTTAAGGTTGTTTCAAATTTGTAGCAGACGAAGCTAACATAAATTTGAAGAATTAACTACCTTATAAAGAACCTAAATATTTCATAAAATAATTATAACAGTTGGACCAACCTGAACCAGTAGATGATTACTGTTTGTACGAAACTTGGACTAACGTCTGCACTCACAGTTCATCCAATAATTTATTTAATAGCCAAATTAAGCTTTGGTTGAACTAAACTTGTAAAGCTAAAATTTTGAAAGGTCCAAGCTAAAAATTTCATAAATTAATTAACTGCACCCCTTCTGCCATTCAAAGAAGGAAAAAGAGACATTAAAGAACATATATCGTTTCACCTACTTAAAGAAATAACGGAACATCCTTAGCCACTTTTCCCGCCGCGCTGTACATTACAAAGTTTCGCGAAGAAATACCGTGAAGCCAGATTTAGCGTTTCCCAAAGAAACTCAAGGAGAGTTCCGTTGTAAAAACTTTGATTCCCATCCAGCTGTCCGGGTTTCCTTTGGCGAACTCGCGTTTCGACTTTAATAACTTGTTCGATATTATCGAGGGGTAAGCAGGAGAAAACAAATTATAAGCAGCAAATACCACGAATATTTCTTCCGCTTCCAACTTTTTAACAAACCGTACATCCTTTGCGAAGAAATCTTCAAGAAAATCTATAACTTGCTGCTTCAGCATCTTCGATGCTTTTACAAACATTTTTCTATCGTTGCTAACTCGATTTCGGAGCAACGTAATGAACTCGTCAAGTGAGTTCATTATAAAATTTCTTATTAAATCAAAATTCGTATAGATTTTTTACAATTGAATAAATGACATGGTTTAAAAAAATTGTACAATTGTATAAATGAACAGTTATTTTCTCTAATAAATTGTGTGTTTCACAAAGATAGCTTCAGATAGGATACTTTTAACTGCATGAATATTTATAAAAATATGTACATTTAATTCTGACATCCAATTAAAACACTTTTGTAGAGGAAGAATTTTTAAAGCGACGGACAAAGTACTTTGAACTTCATAAATATATGTAAACATGTGTACATGTGATATGTACACTTAATTGTGACAGTCTGATGAGAGAAAAATTGATTATCGTTTCCATGGCAAGGAAAATCGTCTTCTGGCGTCGAACATACCAGAAGGCTACGCCCGTCCGCGTGGTATTCGCGTCAATTACCGGTCCACGTCTAATTAATTCGTGGCACATTCTGCCACCGTGGATGCTATTATCGTTATTATAGCTCGCGCGTTCGCGTCTATGTTATCGGATATCGTGGGAGTAAATTCTACACCGGGACACGCTGTTATTATTGCCATGTTATTTTCTACGATCTACTGGGAGTTGGGACAATCGTCACTCGCGGGGGAAAATAATTAATGGCGATGTACTGCAAATCTCGAAATTTCAAGGCTTAAAATTTTTAGGGCTTCAAATTCCCAAATTTTACAATTTTGAAATGACGGAATGTCCAAATTCCCAAGTCTCAAATACTCAAATTCCTTAAATTTTTCAAATTACTCAAATTTCCAAATTCCCCAAATTCCCAAGCTCCAAATTCCCAAGTCTCCAAATTCCCCAAATTTCCAAATCCCCAAATCCCCAAATTTCCAAATCCTCCGAATTCCCAAGTCCCCAAATTCCCCAAATTTCCAAATCCCCAAATTCTCCAAATTTCCAAATCCCCCGAATTCCCAAATTCCCAAATTCCCAAATCCCCGAATTCCCAAATTCCCAAATTTCCAAATCCCCCGAATTCCCAAATCCCCGAATTCCCAAATCCCCAAATTTCCAAATCCCCCGAATTCCCAAATCCCCCGAATTCCCAAGTCCCCAAATTCCCCAAATTCCCAAATCCCCGAATTCCCAAATTCCCAAATTTCCAAATCCCCCGAATTCCCAAATCCCCGAATTCCCAAATCCCCGAATTCCCAAATCCCCAAATTTCCAAATCCCCCGAATTCCCAAATCCCCCGAATTCCCAAGTCCCCAAATTCCCCAAATTTCCAAATCCCCAAATTCTCCAAATTTCCAAATCCTCCGAATTCCCAAATCCCCAAATTCCCAAATCCCCCGAATTCCCAAATCCTCCGAATTTCCAAGTCCCCAAATCTCCAAATTCCCCAAATTTCCAAATCCCCCAAATTCCCAAATCCCCAAATTTCCAAATCCCCAAATTCCCCAAATCTCCAAATTCCCCAAATATCCAAATCCCCAAATTCTCGTCTCGTAAGTCGCATCTGTAGACTCGTGAATTTGGAGATTACCCCGCCTCGAAGTGACCTAACCGTAAAATCGATGAATCTGAAGAAAGTTCTCCAATTATACCCTCGTCCTTGTTTTCGACGTTCGATACTGTGGACATTGGCGTGTCTGTTTGCGTTAGATTTCAAGATATCTCTTTCGCTTCCCTCTCACCCCTGTTCGATGCGTGCGTCGTTCAATTATCCCCGGTAATTGCTGACCATCGGGGTCGCCTGAATTTTAATTAAAACCGCGTCGTCAATTTTCGGAAAATCGGAGAGGAGGCAATGATCCTCTCGAAATTCACCTTGCGGCGTTCGAAGCTGGGAAATGTTTTCACCCTCTTTCTTTTTGCTCTCCTTCGAAGCTTTCAGCGGCGAAACACGGAACGTGTCGGGGAATCGAACCTGCCCAAAGAATTTCACGCTGAGGTACATCATTCAGAAAGATTAAGGAATGGAAATAAAATCGAGAAACAGATATAAAGTTTTTTCCTTGTATTTACTCTAACGGGAACGTTTTAGAGGAATTCAATGAAAACGGAATGAATGGATGCAGATTCGATGAATTCGTGATTCACGGTTTAAAGTTCAGCGAGATCAAAATAATTTAACGATCCTGGATTTAAAGAATGACGGATCGGTAAATTGGTCTGGGTCAATTTTAGGATTGCTGTCTCCCGTTATATTGTCGGAGATGCCTGAGATTCAATACCCAGAGATTGCGACTGAAATCTCGTTTCGGTTATTTGAATTTTAAGGTGATTCAAAGAAAATTAAAACGTACGGAGATAACGTAGGATTCAAACAATGATCTACTGATGTGGTAATATAAAGAGACCGTACCATCATCGATCCTCGTATTAACCCAGCGTCCCCGGCTTCCGAGCACGATAAATCGTTTAACTCTCACATAAACGATACATTTTTATCGCGAGAGACATGAAATGCTCTTTTCATATCGAAGAGACGAGGTACTTTGTGCACTTTATGCTTTCGTTGTCCAAACTCGGACATCTTTGCAACGTTTATCTAAAAACGGATGACGGCTATTTCCATCTGAACCTCCGAGCCACATTTCGAGGTTTAATTTCGGCATCGGGAAAAATAGTTGCTTTGGGGGAAGTAGCGAACTTGGAGATCGCATCTTGGGTCCTGTAACCTAGTTATCCCTAGGAAGGAGCAGTACGTTTAAATTTTACTTGAACCTGGTATCTCTTGTTATATCGCCGCGCGTTAAATTAACATACGCTAATGGAATTTTCACGCATTATATTTCCATTTTGAACTTCGTTCAAAAACAAAGCTTCAGAACGAATTTTTGCGAAGGGAAAAGTTGTTCAGAATCTCGAACCCCGCCTATTCCGAGAGTTACATTAGTTGTGAGACATCCTGTACGTATAATGTAATTCATACATTATGTATGTATACAGGGTGTATAAAAAAGGTCGGAACCCTTGAATATTTCGAAAAATATAAGTTTTATCAGAAAATGTTTCAGACAAAAGTTGTAGGGTTTAAAAAGTTCTATTTACTGGCAATATCATTTTGACCTTGAAGAGTCACTGGAAGGTCACGTGAAGGTCACTTCAATTTTTTTAAATGGAACAACCTACATATTTTTGCATATTCTTGTAGCTTACCTCGAGAGCTTTCTAAAACACTATGATAAAGTATTTTTTGATTAAAAACTTTTTGAGTTATTAAGGTTTGAGTGTTCCAATATTTTAACAGTGTTCCATTTTAAAAAATTGAAGTGACCTTCACGTGACCTTCCAGTGACTCTTCAAGGTCAAAATGATATTGCCAGTAAATAGAACTTTTTAAACCCTACAATTTTTGTCTGAAACATTTATTGATAAAACTTATATTTTTTGAAATATTCAAGGGTTCCGACCTTTTTTATACACCCTGTATACAACACACATAGTATCGACTTAAAACTTCATAAAATGATATATTACCTGCACGAAAACTGTATATAAACTGTATATAAACGTGTATAAAAACGTTGCCAACCGACTGAACTCGAGTCCCGAGTGCGAATAATTAAATTAACTAAAATTAGCGCATGAGTCGAAACGTGAGAGCACGCGAAAGAGTAGAAATATTATTTTTGCACGTTGAGCCTCGAGAAAATTAGCTGACGAAGGTAGTAATAAAACTACCCTTCGCTCGAACACGCTCCGAATTAGAATGCATTATTCTTGCCGTGGAAACGTGAAAGGAAAGCGGAAAAGAAAGGTTCGGTAACGAGACAACGAAATCACGAGCCGATTTACCGGAGAATCTCGCACGATTCACTCGATTGTATGGAGGAAGATCACGAGCAACGTGCACTCTGAAAAATGCACGAGAATCTCGGAGAGAAAAGAACAGAGGGAAATGAAATTTGCATCGGATACGTTTGCTTTCAAAATTCGTCGCGATCCGCTTTTTTACATTACAAGGTGGCGAACAGAGCGACGCCTGCTATCCACCCTGATGAAGCGGGATATCGATTGCTGACCGTGGAGGAATTTGGAAAAAAGACACGGAGGAATATAAATTACATACATTAGGTAGTACGAGAGGGTCGGAATGTTGCCTACGTTTTCTAGACACGGAGTTATTGTCATCTTTCTGGCACTCGTTTCTGGGTAATCGTTATTATTATCGTTCAGTAGATGTTATAGGAGGCTGGCTAAAATTTTCGAAAGCTTTGAGATATTTTCAATTTCTTATATTTTGTAAATTTTACTGCCACGTTTGAAATTTTTTAAAGTACAATTCTTGAGGTCTAGCCATTTTGGTATCTTGGATGTTTGCATGCGAATTAGCAAAAGACTCTTGCCAACTTGGCATATGGCAACCTCTTCAAAACTACTCAAACACAGTTATTACAATTGTCTTTGTGTATCCCGAATTTTTTGAAGATACGAAAAGATTGCAATAATCATATATCCAAAACTTTATCTGATACTGCAGTTACCCATAGAATGAATAATAATCATAGAACTCGGCAAAGACGATGGGCAACTAAAGTGTCAGTACCGAAAGAAATAATTTCAGTCGCGATATTTCGCGGCGTATTGAATATTGTGCAAGTTGGAGGCCAGCCAAGAGCCAGCCCTTAAGTGCGATTCGAACCGCGTCTCATTAACACCGTCCGCGAGAAACTTGATACCAACCATTCCGTATGCAAAGGTATCTTCTATTCAACATTTTTTCCCGTGAAATCTGACTTTCATAGAGCCACGCGTTCAATTTGCGCGGTAATTTAACTCGAACAATCTCGAGCACCTTTTTCTACGAACAGTAGTTAATCTCGTACGTTGTAAATGACAAAGAACGTAACGCGGGGAGAAGCCTAATTTGTTGGTTTATTAACACTACAACTATCAAACCAGTCAAATGACCGCTCCGCAAAATCACATTTTGTTAAAATGCATTTCTTGAAGTCAGAATTGATTTTCATCAAGACAAAGAATAAATGTGTGTACTAATTTATGTTTCGTCGTTTGTTTATTTATTTTTGAACTTCATTTTTAATTTCAAATTAAGTGCACATTATATGCCGGTAGGTTTAGTGTTAAATAAGGGACATTTGGTTTGAGTGAAGTTTTAACGAAGACTGCTTTTAAGGGTAACTGTGGGGTAAGTGGGTTATGGGAGATCAAGATCTTTGAGAATCAAATGACATACGATTTATTCTGAGACACTATTCCGGTATAAGAGTCATCAGTAAAATTTAAACGCGTACTGCTCCTTCTTGGAAATGGAAATTCAACGTGTGGTAATGTGACACGTGACAATATAACACGATTGAATTCAATGCGCGGCAATATAATGAGAGGCAAGAGAACGGGTAGAAAAATAATACATAAAATTTCGGGGCGCGAGAATGTAACGCGTGGCGATATAACGCGATGAAATATACTATGTGAAAATTTCGGCGCGTGGCAACATAACGCGTGGTAATTCAACAGTATCGTAAGCGATATTATTAGCATCAGTAATTAAGATTAATATAACTGGTCCCTAAGGTAAAACAGTGATTACCACAATGAACATAATTTATTAACATCTCATATTTATACGAATCCTCTTAAGTTATAATTTCCATGGAAAGTAAATTCTTTCTCCAATAAAAATATTCGTATGAACCCCTCACTCTTAAAATGTTAACAGAATCGAATCGAGCGTAAAATTTGAAGAAACACAACGTCGAAGGTAATCACCGTAGATGTGAACGGTTGAATAATTCTTGAGAAAATAGGGAATTATTTAACATTCCGTGGAGAGGGTGGCAAAGCTCAAAGGTTCTCAGCTAGCTTTCCATTTAGCCTCGTCTTCGAGCGAGCAAAGCTGGGGGATGAATTTTAAACAACGTAGAATTAAAGTGTGACAAGGAGACATTTCTTTTATTTATGGATCTACTTTTCTCCCTTCCTGTCGAAAGCTAACTTAAAAAGATGAAAACGTGTCTTCTCGTGTATTTTTCACGGGCCATTGTATGCATAATGCGAGAGCTCAAACGATGTTTCTTGATTTTTCACGTAAACAACGCTCTCGGTGCTTGTTTTTATTACCACGGTGCTACATGCGAATTTTACTAAAACTTTTAATTTTTTTTTATGTTCGCTCACAAATTTAACCCTGAAAAAATATTGAGGTTCAATATTTCTTCTAGAATTAGCCTAAGAATTTATTCAGTGTTTTTAATTTTGGTATTGTAGACTTTAAGATTTAAATAGTAATTTAATTTATTAAAGTAAACATTTCGAACAATTATCATGGATTGTAATAATTTGAAGAAATGTCGTAGTTGAACAGGGGTTGCTAGTGAAAAAATAGATAAGGTAATTAAAATAGAATTGTTATAAAATAAGTAGTGTTTCCGACGAATCTCTATATTTACTAAAAATCGATGATGCAACGTTTGATAGTTGGACAGGTTTTCCCACCCTGAGAGGGCGGTGTTCTCGAGATTCTTGAAAGAACAACCCCTTGGGTGCGTCTCTCATTCAATTTTCATTTTCCATCTAATCGAGCAGCCTCTCCAGCGAACAACCCTCAAGGTAACAAGCCTTTTTTACTTGTCAACAAATTCCCGATGCAACCCGGCCGTTCTTAGCCTACGCTCCTTCGAGCTTCGATTACGGAGTCGAGAAAAATACGAGAATTGGAATATCGGGGGTGCGAGGAAATCCTGCTGCCCTCTATCTGCTTCCTGAGACCCTATTTCCAGAGGGTTAGTGACCAAGGGGCGATAGGGGCGTGAAACGAACCAGTTCAAAGAGGGAGTTATGCGGACGACGAAGAACGCTTCAATTGAATAGGGAGAAAAGGAGCATGCGAAAAGAACGAGGGTGTGACAACGCGAGAAAGCGATGGAATTGTAGGAAATTGGTCGTTTTTGAATATAAATGAAACCCGTGATTAGTCTTGTTTTCCTCGAGACTGCTAGAACAAAGGTGTCTTTTGTTCGACAAAATTGCTTTCATCAAAATATCAAGTTATTTAGAATAAATGTCTCAAAGATTTCAGGTAACCTTCAGATAAATTTGTAAATTTAAAGGCGATTGTTATAATTTAACAGTGGCTCCCGGTTCAGTTTGCACAGTTTCGGTTCAGCGAAACGAAAATTAAATTTTGATTAAATAATCGAAGTACGTGTACTTGAAACGTTACTTGGACAATTTGAATATGTTCTATTTTTATTAGAGCAATTCTATTAATGGAGTTTCGATCGAGGCGTTAATCCGTTCCAACCCGGTCCACGCCTCTTTCTTCGATAAATCTGTTTGAATCGTTCCTCTCCTACGTAAGCGTTCTTCCGGAGCTCTCGCGGAAATTCGCCACACGGGGTGAAACAGCGACGAAAAAAGGAATAACGCGATAGAAAAGAAAAGAAAAGCGAGAGAAAATGATAAAGGGGTAAGAGTGTAAAGGACAAGGGTGGAAGGAAGAGGGTCGAAAGTATGGCGAAGAGGGATGATTCCTCCAGTACCGGTAGAAGAGTAGACTGGTCGTTCCTGAGGGTTGGTTAGTGGGAGAAGTCGGAAGGAGAGGGGATAAAGCCCCGCAGTGCGGCGCGGTCGATACAACCCCCACCCCCGTGACCAACCCCCGCCGACCCTTTTTCCGATCCCTCTTCTTCCCATTCCTCACCTTTCGTCGTCGCTTCCTTGCTTTCTCGCCTCGACTTCGCTCTGCTCCTGCCCCCTTTTCTTTTTTAATCAACCCTATCAACTCGAAAATATTACGATTATGTCACGACCGATTATGACTTTCTATAAAACCTTTTGTATCCACGGTTTCCTAACAGTTTCTTCTTTATGTAACTAATTAGTCGCTGGTTTATGTAACTGGTTAATGCGATTTAGGCAAGATTTTACTCACTTCGTCATTCGATTGATTGCGCTGGATTATTCAGGTGTTTTATGGGCGTAATTGATTCTGACACATTCAAAGTAGGCTTCTCGATATTCGAGTTGTAGATGCGTACCTTCTACAGGTTGCTTTCAGATCTTAGAGAAGTAGATCATGTAAAACCCGAAGTAGCTGAGAAATAAGTATGAGTAGTTGCACAACCAGTCTACGCACAGAGTCAGTTAATCCCTTAGCCTCAGGTGCGTCAGTTAGAGCTGCCTAATTATTACAGCAGCATTAAAGCAAATAAAGAATGTTGAAATATTAAATGTAATTTGGATTTAGCAATCTTAAATTATGCAAACTGCAATTAGTATCATATTCAAAACTCAAATACGATTTAATTTTGTCACATTTGAACTGCAACGTGCGTCACGAGTCTGACTCGTGGTTGTAGGTTAAAGGGTTAAATCGTAGTAGTCAGACGAGTGCTCAGAATAATGAGTAGCTGGGTTGTGAGTACTCGGAGCATGAGTAGGCCATGAGTATTCGACGCACGAGTAACCGGATGAGTATTCTAGGTCTGAGTAGTCGGCGTACGAGTACTGTGAACATCAATAGTCGAATAATAGATCCTGATGAGTAGTAGCACGAGATATCTAAATTCCCATGAATAGATTCAAACTTTGAGTAATGGAGTGGATCTAGTTGAACGAATGCTCGAATGAGTAGTAAATAGTCAAGTACACAAATGGGTGTAAAAAGAGTAGTAAACAAGTCCTAATAGCGTGAATAAGTACAGTACTCGTTGAAGTACAGCAACAGTCTTAGACAGTAACATATGAAGTGTCTGTAAGGTTGTTAGCAGAATTTCAGTTTGAAGAGAACCGTTTATATTGCAGCGGTTAACAAATAACGATCGCGACGATCACTTGACCTTTAGGATGTTGTTTTAACGGGAGGGAAACATCTACAAATGTCCGAGTTTCTCTGCACGTTTCAGCAGGTTTCATTTTTCTCGAAGTGCACGCTGATTAGCTAGAGCGCCATCTGCGCGCGGTTTCGCATTTGTTGGTCGTTGCACCTCGCGGAAAGAAGGTCGAAACAATAGAGTCCCTGTGACCAACAAAGCAGGAACGAGAACTTACCCCTGTATACCCTTGCCACGCATTATTCTTCGTTCTTCTTTTTCTTTCCGTTTCGACCCTTTTGCTACGTCTGTTCTTCTTCGGGTCTTTTCTCCTTTCGTTGGAACGCAATCGTGCGGTTACACGTCGAATGGGGTGGATCCCAGAGAAAAGGGTCCGACGAGGACGCGAACAGATAAACGAAGATCGGTTATTCTCGACAGATTATCGATACTCGTGCACGATCGTTGCTATTACTGGCTCGAAGGCAGGGAAGAAACAGCTGCAACTGCGATTATTTGAATAAATTGGTCCGCTTGCTTGTGACCCGAATACTACCGATCGACCGACCCCTTCGGATTTCGAACCCTTGAATGTTCAAACTGTTGCCTTCGACTTGCGCTTTTTGATACGTCTTCCAGCCCGTTCGTGATCACGGGCGCATTAACTGATTGCTGAAGAAACTTTGACATTTTCAAATTTAGAAATTTGTAAGTATTTAGCACGTATAGGATGCATGGTAGTATAACGCGAGTGGATTTAACGTGTGGTAATTACAGCGCTAATCGAATACAATGAGTGACAAGTACAATACGTGCAATGCAATATAGGTTCAATGCAATATAACTGAGGTATATACCTAATATACCTCAGTTACTGCTCTTTTTCACAGAATTTTCCCATCATTCAAGATGAACATTCTAAACGAAACACTGTACAGCCACATTTTGTGGAAAATCATGCCAGAAATGTTGCTACTACAGCAACATTTTGCGGAAAAACTGGTTCACCGTGTGTCCGCAGTGCTTTTTGATAACAGACAGGCCGGTATTCTCTTTAAAATTACGGACGCCTACAGAGCTTTTCATACTCTGTGAAAAGAGCATTCTTCTCTGTTGACCCGGCTGACTGTTTTTCTTGTTCTCCTCTCCTTCCCCAAACAAATATTTGAATACGTCTGCGTGCGATTGTTGATTCGTCAGGCACCGAGGATCCTTCTTTCATCGGTGAAATAATTAATTATCTCGGTACAGTGTAAATCACAGGTTACTGATATAAACTGAATTGGCTCAGTTTGTTGCCGTTTAAACGTTTCCCTCGTTCGCCAGCTTTCCTTGCAATTTATTCTGGGATTTAATTTTTATTACGACTCTTACATCGCTTAACTTTCTGTACATAATTAAAAAGTCATCGCATTTAATATGCCGTGTCTTTACGTATCGCAAACAAGGATTCCGTTAATTAATTTCTTGTTACAACTACGGAATTGCCTTCTGATAAAAAATCACACAGGTCGAGGTATTAATAAAAAATGGAAATGTTCAATCACGCGAAGTTTAATTAAAAGAGAATACATTACAAAGTTTTTATTCGCTCCTGAACGAAAACCGCGATAGAATTTGTGCCGCGAATATTTCATCGTATTGAAATTTATGATCGCACACCGGCTGAATAAAAATTCTGCCCGCAAATACAATTTGTTCGTTTAAATAATCGAATCGAAGACAGACGATATATTGAAATGATCGATATTGATGATCGATAGCGTCTGGTCGCATAAAGGCGTTAATACGACGGTTCATTCTTTTTTCTTGGCCGTGTTCCGAATCGTGTAATTAAGGAGCGTCGGTTGCTTTATTTGCCTGGCACTCGACGGAATTCAACGACGCCGACGATTACTCTAACGTAGCCGCGATATTTTCTCCAGTTATCTGTCGCCGGAGACCGATCGATCCCGAAGGAACGCTATTTTTTTCCATCGTCACGGTTACGGGAACCGACCACAATTTTTTACACGAGCACGTTTCGCGAACGCCGGGATAACGAGGGGCCCAACAATTACTGCGAACGATGAAAATTTCTTCTAACGGGAAAACACCGATGTCTAATTGACCCTACTTTCTCTATCGGTTTTCCGTGAAAGGAGATTAAATTTAATTAAACAAAGAATGCGTCTAATTATTTTTTAAAGCCCTTTGTGAAAAAAATGCAGGTTGAATGCAGTTCTTGGACGATTTTGGTGAAAAGGAAACACTAGAATTACAGGGTTTTACATGTCTCTTTATGCATTAACAATGACGGTATTACCATCAAATATTTCAGGTGATTGTTTATTGTACGGACACGAATATTGTGATGAAAACGTTCGGAGGAACGTTTTCAGGGACTTTGATAATGCAACATTGTCAACATCTTGAGCAACGCGTTAAATCGCACTTCACTTTAAATAGCTAATAACAGTATCATTGCGTTATCGTAATATCGATGTCTCAAAACCTTCAGATCACAAAAATTATAATTACAACATTTCCTGATTAATAAATCACAACGAATTCGATGAATCTCGCGCACTTCAATAATTCCAGACAGAAATCGCAAGTGCTCTTCTGGATTCCGAGATCTTATCCAGGTGACCTTGTTTAGAAATTTATACGAAATTCATTTTACCCACATTGCTCGTCGTTTTAAGGGCGTATCGAATTTATTTCGATCCGTTGCAGTCTTGCTTTTCGTTATTTGGATATGTAATACTAGTTGGACGGAGTGTAATGAGGTGATTTGTAGCTGAACTGAATTAATTAAAAAGTTTTAACTGTGTAATGAAAGTACTTCGTAATTGCTGTTATGTAAGTTTAATTGAGAGAGTATTATTAGGTTGCATTGTACTTGTTCTTGGACAGTGAAGATAGGGGAAGGTGGAATGATGAGTTGAACATGAATAGGTGGATAAGGTATACTGGAAAAGTAAGTAGCTGAAGATTGAGTAGTTAGACAGTGAGTAGATGGATAAGGTATACTTGAATAGTGAGTAAGTTGAGCAGTGAGTAGTCAGACAATGAGTAGTTGGATAAGGTATACTGGAAGAGTAAGTAGTTGAAGATTGAGTAGTCAGACAATGAGTGGTTGACCAATGTGTACTTGAAGAATGAGTAGTAAAACAGTGACTACTCAGACAATGAGTAGTTGAACAAGTATGTTGAATGTGTACTTGAAGAATGAGTAGTTGAGCAATGAGTAGTCAGACAATGAGTACTTGAACAATTTGTACTTGAAGTATCAGTAGTTGAGCAGTGAGTAGTCAGACAATGAGTAGTTGGACAATGTATACTGGAAGAATAAGTAGTTGAAGATTGAGTAGTCAGACAATGAGTAGTTGAACAATGTGTACTTGAAGAATGAGTAGTTGAATAACGTGTACTTGAAGAATGAGTAGTTGAGCTTTGAGTAGTCAAACAATGAGTAGTTAAACATTGAATACTCGAAGAGTAAATAGTTGAATAATATGTACTTGAAGAATGAGTAGTTGAGCAGTGAGTAGTCAAACAACGAGTAGTTAAACATTGAATACTCGAAGAGTGAGTACTTGAATAACGAGTAGACAACGAATAGTGTGGTAATGTCTCCTCTGAGAACAAATAATCACCAAACCAAGTGTCCAACTAAATCCTCATCCTACAAACACTAAGTTATCCAATATCTACCGTTAATCAGACAATGAGTAGTCGATTCACCTATCACCTATCCATCTAATACATCACCAATCCCCACTAAATCGACCAAGACAACATACAATTGATAAAAAAATTCCATCGAATCGCATAAAGATTTCCTCCACGCGTACCTATACACAATTTCTGTTAAATATTCCATCTCACACGTACGAAAGACAGCCACCGCACAGAGTACGAAAGGGTTAAGAGAAGTCGAGTGTTGTTGGTGTACACACGCTCGCACACTGTCGAACGCGTGCGTATGTGGTGACCGTGACTGTATCTGCGTCGGAGGAAGAGACACATTACGCTCAATCTACCTCCGCTCCGCTCGACTCCTACTTCGCGTTCCTCGCTCGTGATCTGCGACCCAAAGAGAGAAAAACACGCGCGTACCAGTGTGACTCACCCCGATATTCGACACGGTTTCCTCGGGGCTGTGCGCGTCGCATCGCGAGGCGTGTGTTAACGCTCGCGACTCGACGCCGAGCACGATCAGCCTCTACCTGCTTTGCCGATAACTGGAACGCGATCGGTTCTATGCTACGGCTTACAATTTCTCTATAGGATTATAGGAAATATCGGTGAACAGGTTAGAATGTTACGAACGTTGAGCACGTTCTGGGATACAGCGAGTAAAATGCCATCGAACGCTGCCACAAAATGGGGAAAAATTTGTGGCTCCGATTGCTTCAAATGGGATACATATTTTAAGCTTTTGGAAAATTCCATCTATATTTGAAATGTTATCGGTCATTTATGTCGGATCGATTGGAAAACAAGGAAAGTAGACTTCTTCATTTTTAGAACTTATCTTGTGAAGCACAGTAGGCAGCATATTATAACATATTCTCAATAGATACATTCTGATTTATAGATTTGAGAAATTGAAATACTTGTATGATATATGATGACTATGATAAAAATTAATAAAATTGAATAATTGAACAATGGAACAATTGAATAATTGAAGAATGGAGTAATTCAATAATTGACTAACTCAATAATTGAATCACAAAATTATGTAAAAATCAAACAGTTGTAAAATTGAAGATGAGTGCAATACATTGCACTAAAAATGATCTAAAATTGAATGGTACGTTTCTACCGCTACAGCAATCCTTATCAAAATATTTGGTAATAGTTTCTAAATCTAAGAGAGGAGGAAATGTTCATACAGCGGCGGAAACCGACAGCGCAGAAGTCAAACGTGTTTCCAAAATGAAACACCTGAAGCCACCGATACGAGGTTGGGAATTTTCGAGGCACGTGGAAGTTCGAATAGCAACAGACGGTGGGCGTATTAGTTTCGACACAAGAACGACCATTTAACTAGTTGAACGCTCTGGCAGACACACGGTGTATGACAGGAGGACTAGGAGGAAACATTAGTCCAACGCGAAGCAATGTTATACTGGTACGTGAGACTGTACGACTGAGGCCGATATTACGTATACCTGGCGCTATTACGCGCCATTAAAGCACGTTAAGCAACGTTTTCATCGCGTTTAAGGTCAGGTGTATGGGAATACATAAATCGTGTCCCGCCTACACTGATAACAATCAGGAATTTTCTTCGTTCACGCGACATACTGATACTCTTCTACTTCCTTAATGACGCTATAAATTTCTATTAATCCTATGCGTAATCTTAATTTCAATTTTTTCGTTTCATTTCCTGGTGCTTGAAGGTTGCACAAATTATCCTACACATTTTTATTGATACTTCATCGTTAAGATACGTGTACTTTTACGTTTGCTTACTCTTCAAACTTAACCTAGCCTAACGCAATTTATTCTTGTTATCTGAAATATATGCTAGATTTATTCGAACGATGTTCAAATCTACATTTGATAAGGTTACGTTTTATCACAAATTTATTCGGTGACTGGTTAAGTGGAACTAGTCGAAATTGAAGTTAGTGAGAGTCAGATTATTTTACTGCAAGGACCTCAAGTTAAGACTAGCTCAGTTTTAGATTCAGATATTATATTAAGTTAGTAATAGTAATAGTTGTGATCACATTATGTTAGGCCCAATAGAAGGTTGAACAAGCTAAGTTAGGTCAGGTATAATGCTAGATTTATTCGAACAATGTTCAAACCAGATAAGGTTTTATCATAAATTTGTTCGGTGACTGGTTAAGTGGAGCTGGTCGAAATTGAAGTTAGTAAGAGTCAGATTATTTGACTACAAGACCCTCAAGTTAAGGCTAGCACAGTTTTAGATTCAGATATTATATCAAGTTAGTAATAGTAATAATTATGATCACATTATGTTAGGCCCAAGGTTGAACGAGCTAAGTTAGGTTCGGTATATGTTAAATAAAATTCTTGATACTTAAGGTTTTAACTTCAGCTAGAAACTCTCCTATTCCAGTGCTCTTAGCCATCGGTGTGTCGAACGATAGCGAAGGAGCGTCCCGATCTTTCCACAGGACTGTATCGAAAGGGTGGTATCGAGACGAACGATTAGGGTCATTGGTTTTCCGGACCAGCGAAGCCGTTGTCCGCAGCCAGGTTCCAGCTTCTGATAAAGCTCGACACATTGGCTCTCATGATCGATTCCCGTTTCTGTTCGCATGAGCTCGCACAGGAAGTCGTTCCCGCGGTCTCTTACTAGAAACGGGTTAACAAGTTCTCCCGAATGCGCGCGCAAACCTTTGTGCGTCGAATTCCAAGCCGGAGACTTTTAATTGAAATTCGGGAGGAAGTATTGAATCCGTAGCTCTATTGTGTCTCGCGAATCCGCTGTTTGGCCGAAGTTTAGACGCGAATACGAGAGCTACCCGTTCCAATGATCGATGGAACGATCCTGGAACTTAAATGGCCGTGGAAACTTTCGGCCATCGTCGTTTTTAACCGGGTGTACCGACTTTTCAGAGACTGCGAATTCCTTGAGTTTCACGAGTTTAACTTACGACTGCTCTTATCTTCCTCGACAATAGTAGCTCGTATTATGAAGTCTACAGATTATGAGGTATATAACGGAGACGTAAGTTTAATCGTCGAGTTCCAGGCGAGATCAACCGTTTTACGTGCCTGTTTGCTCTGTTGCATCAATATTTGCTTCCAACGAATTTAACCCCTACTTCACGATTTTAATAGTTTTAATGGTCGCACTCAAATTATCACAATTTGCAATGAACTCTTAACTAAATTGCTAACAAGTTCTACGTGAACGCACATTTATAACTGTTTATTGTATACATATGAACTTGTACCTAAATCTGTATGCCTTTTATAACATGCTTGTACCTTAATTATAACTGACTATAAATTTAACTGATTGTGAATGTAACTGATTGTAAATATAACTGACTGTAAATGTAACTGACTGTAAATGTAACTGAATTTAACTCACTGTAAATATAATTGACTATAAATATTACTAACTGTAAACATAAATGACTATAAATGCAACTGACTGTAAACATAATTAACTGTAAATATAATTGACTATAAATGTAACCAACCTAAATGTAACTGACCTAAAAGTACAGCTACAACATGAAAACGAAAGGTGATAAAAATGAATGTCGGTGTCATTGACTCGTGCAGTTATGACATCCCGCATACCATCTCGCGCTCCAGAATCGAACGAAAAGTATTCGCAGAAAGGTATCTTGAACAGGAGTAATTAAAGTCGTCCGGAATTCTCGGGGTTCTTTCATTGAAACGCCGCTTTAATTATTTAACTCGGCTGTAAGAGATAAACGCAAGGGAAAATGGAGCTCTCGAAGTAGCATGCCTCGCGAGTAGTCAGACGGCCGAGTAATCGGTGGCCAGACGATGAGTGGTCAGACGGTGAGTCTGGTTACCTGATTAATGGTCAGCAGGAAACTACTATGGTATTCTAACACAGGTATAAACATTGTACACATTACAACGCTTCATATATCAAGCTTTGACATATGTTGGTTGTATGTATACATGTTTTATTTGGGGAAAAGAAACTTTCGCGGGTTCAGGACGATGGACTAATAGGTTAGAAGATGAAACTGAAAGGTATTATTGGTGTGACAAACTTTACTGAAATTTTGAATACTCTTCGACGTGAAATTCAGGTCCAAATATAAGTTGCGTTATCTGAATATAAAATACCTGAATAGTATTGACTGACATCTGATAACTAAATAATACAGGAAGGTTAATAATCTGTATTATAGTCTAACAAACTTCTCTGTGTTATTCAGACTAATCGTTGCATTTTATGTTCAGTCATTTTGAAAATATCGTAAGATCCCCAATACACGATTCTAAGTAAACGAAGCTTGGAAGTTTTCTAAATAACCTTGCAACTTCGCACGGAAGTTGTAGATTTCATTCGGTTGTTTCCTTCACGAAGCAGAGGTGTGCAGAGCAGAAACTGCGAAGCGTGAGACACGTGAACAGTTGGTCCGCGAGTGCATCGTGTGCGCACTTAAACGAGCTCAATCGTACGCGACCCCATTTAAATAACGACGAATTGAATCCCGGAGTGTTTCCTCCTCAGTTTTGCCCTCTCTCTGCGACTCGCTACACCGGCTTTTAATCTCTGATTTCTGTCCCGACCAGTTTCCCTTAAGCCTGTGATTCTGAAAAGCTTCCAGATCCAGCTGGCTGACGCCGGTTTCAATGATTCTGTTGACGCCATCGTTGCTCGTCATTTCTGCCGGCTGTGTTGACGAACACTTTATTTTCGTGCTTCGTGAAAACGCGGAAAATTTTTGTCCATATTTCAGAACAGAGAATTCAACCTAGGGGAGATAGGTTAGTATCTTTAGTTCGTGTGCAAACGATAGATGTACTTTCACGTAGGAGGACAAAATCATGTATCTCTTCATATGAGGACAGAATTATGTATCTCTTCATATGGGGACGAAATCGTGTATCTCCTCATATGTGGACAAAATCGTGTGTCTCCTCATATGTGGACAAAGTCGTGTATCTCCTCATATGTGGACAAAATCATGTATCTCTTCATATGTGGACAAAATCATGTATCTCTTCATATGGGGACAGAATTATGTATCTCCTCATATGTGGACAAAGTCGTGTATCTCCTCATATGTGGACAAAATTGTGTGTCTCCTCATATGTGGACAAAATCGTGTATCTCTTCATATGGGGACAGAATTATGTATCTCCTCATATGTGAACAAAATCATGTATCTCTTCATATGTGGACAAAATCGTGTGTCTCCTCATATGTGGACAAAATCGTGCATCTCCTCATATGTGGACAAAGTCGTGTATCTTTTCATAGAGGACAAGGTCCTGTACCTTCACATACAGAAACGGTTTACGTACTTATGTAGGTACAAAATCATATGTCTCTTCATATGTGCACAAATGTATCCCTCTCAGTTAACCCTTAAATAGAGATGCAATTGTTGTAACTTTTTGATAGAAGAATATTTAAGTGTTAGGAGTACTTTGAAGTAGAGGGGTACAAATTAAGATTAAATCCGAAATTCAAGCTCAAGATGAGAGTACGAGTCAGGTAGGTTGTACGGTTATGTGTGGAATAAGATATTAAAGGCAAGGTTTACCCAGGACCGAGGTCCAGTCGATGATAGAGAGTAAATCTGTATTTAATTCAGGCCATCCCTAATCTAGGCTCAAGATCTAAGCCCAAGTGTTAAGCTCGGTAAAGTGTAAACTTGTTTCTAACCCACATCATAGTCGTTAGTAAGCGCAAACCTTATGTCCTCAGCGGAATCTCCTATCCCAAACTATAACTACGAGATAATGTTGTACGACAGCAAAGTTCATACGTGAAATTGAATCTCGTCTGATGTAAGGTAAATGACGTCTGCGAGGAAATAAGATGAAATAGGGGATCGTAGAATCTAGATTTCACGGTTGCGAACGTAGACCGGAAACGATCTTGACTCCCATCGAGATCGTCGAAGTCCAAGGTGAGGTCGATCAACCTGCAGCGTGCACGTTTCTCGCGCGATCGGCTTCGCTATTGAAACGACGAAGAAAGAGGAAGGAGACCTTGTCGATACTCGACTATCCAATAACTGGTCGACGCTATCGCGTCGCCTGAGACCGCCAGTCGCCGGTTTTCCGGTTTCAACTGGATAGGAACGTCGGGGCGCCGTTCATTGTTCTTGAATGATTGGTCGAAACGGAACTTTGGCATTGTCATCGCTCGCGCGATCGCCAGCTGCTGGCACAGGCGACTCGTGCCAGCGGAAACCTCGATTTCTCGTTCGCCCTAAGGTGACACATGTGGTGATACAAAAATCGTTATTAACCCTTTGCCCTCTGAGGCGCTATTCGATTTAATACAATAATTTGAAATAAGCATTATTTAATTAATTCTATAGTAGTATTCATGTGATATATAAACACAGTCAAATAGACAATAGTAGAAATTATTAGTAGAGGAATAATAAACTCAAAAGAACTTATTTAATATTTTAATTAATATTTTAAAGTTGCTGTTTGAAAACAGTAAAATTACCTTCGAGTGCAAAGGGTTAAACTTCCTTCATCGAATTATGTACAGTTATCGGAGGATAAGATAAAGAAATTTGGGACGTGAAAATTAAAGGTGTAGACTTGGAAGTTTACGGCAATGTACATTTTTCGATTCGAGTACCCAAGAAAAATTCCTAACCTTCTAAAGTTGGAATGCGAAATTTCTGACGGTGCAAATTCCTGAACCGGAAAATTAGAATTTTCTTAACGCCGAAATTTCTGAAGTTGAACCCTCGAAGTTCGTAACGTTGCAACCCCTGAAGTCGGTAGTTAGCTGTTAGCGTTAAGTAGATTCGAGGGTGGTCAGACGGGGCATGAATCTTTCCCTCGGCAGTTCGCTTGAATTGTTCACGGACCCGTGCGCCTTTCACGACTTGTCGCTTGAATTTTTGATAGATCGCCAGAAATAAGCATTGCCCGGTCTGCGAGGATCTATTTTGGCAGAATTGCATCGCGTTTCACCGTCGAATTTCTGCGTTATAACGCTCTTGATTTAAATTTTGCGCACCACGTGGATTATTGCATCGCTCGTTTTATAAATAATCTTATCGCGTAGACGTGGCGAAAGGAGTTAAGCATCGTTGTAAGCGCGGATTAAATTTATCAGAAATGATTATTATCTCTCGATGGAATGTTCCACCGGATTGGCACGCGTTAAAGAAATGAAACGTTGAAATTTTTCTATAATAATGTTTCCATGGTAATGTTAAAGCTACGAAATTTACTTGAATTCTGTTTCTTAATTAATAATAAAAGCAAGCTGTTCCGTTAATGCCGGTCTCAGCGGCTGGCTGCTGACGCTTGCAGGAAAAATCTTGGAAATTTACGCGAAGCTGACCGTGAAATGGATTTCGGCGGAGAGCATGAGGCGGTACGCGAAGAAAAACGCGAAGTAAAATTTATCGAAAGAATGATTTGTTGTCGGGGCACGCATAAATTTCGGCGAGAGTTGCATGGCACCGCAACGTTACCCTCGATTTCAATTTTTCCGAGCATGAATCTTTTTTTAAACCGGTAAAGGGTGCAATGCAAACGAACGTTCGTGCTTCTTTTCATCGTGATTTGCTACCTTATTAGCGAGTATACATCGCATCTCGTTAACCTGGATATAATAATGATACATATACGGCCCGCTTAAATTACTTCTTACGACCGAACAGATTATCATGATAATTCTTTCGTTGATACGTTTCCTTATAACCGAACGAGAATATTCTGTGTTCATGAATTATTGCAAAAATGTATTACTATGAAGTCGTGCATTTTTCTACTAATGGTATCAGAGGACATAATACTGCAATATGACGTTAAGCGTGGTAATCTACAAACTGTTCTTTGTACCTAACGAAACAATCTAGCGTGGCCATAACCTAATTAAACTCAAACTTCGTCGCTGCTAACTTCGCATTAAATAAATTGATTTAATCAAGAGTAACCTACTTTAACTCTAACTTTTATCTGACTTAGCCTTACTTAATGTAACTTAACTGTATATGACGTTAGTTTAATCTAACCTAACATATTGTCTAACCTATCAGTTAACCTAACATGTATGAGCTTTGTTTAAACCAACCTAACTTTACCTAGCTTCGTTTAAATCAACCTAACCTCACTTAGCTTTATTTAAATCAGCCTAACCTCAAGTAGCTTAATTTAAACTAACCTAACCACACCTAGCTTCTAACCTTACGTAGCTTTAAAACAACCTAACCTTACCTAGCTTCGTTTAAATCAACCTAACCTTACCTACCTTTATTTAAACCAGCCTAAGCTCAAGTAGCTTAATTTAAACTAACCTAACCTCACCTAGCTTCTAACCTCACGTAGTTTCAAATTAACCTAACGTCACCTAGCTTCATTTAAACCAACCTAACTTCTACATAGTGTTGTCTAAACTGACCTAACCTAATGTAATTCTTAAATTGAACTTAACCCTACCTTAACTGAGACTTGACCTAACTCTAACATAATCTATCCTTATCATAACCTAATCCTATGTAATCTAAGATTAACCTAATCTCGTGTGCCAGTGATTGCAAGTTGGAATAAACCGAAATAATGAAAGTACGCTGCGTATTCCAGTTCGGTCTCATTAACCCGACGACGTAATCGATGTATCGATAATCGATACCACCTTCGTTACTCGTTGAAAACGTAGGCAGCGTGAAACGACGGTAACCATAGTCGGACGTCGCGAGAATGATAAGAAAGGTTAGGCAACGAGGAAACATCTCACCGCACAATCTCACCACCACCACCGCACCATCGTCGTCTTCGTCCGGCAGCAATCCGTGTTGCGTCTCGTGGCTGACTCTCGGATGCACTTCGCGACAATATCGCGGACACGTATATCCGCGGGACACGGGAACGCGAATTAACCGTAGGGACGCGAGAGACGGGCGGCGCGAAATCGGTAGGAGCCTCGATTGAGGAAGTCGTGAACATAAAGGAGAGAAACGAACCTTATCGTCGGCCGGCCGGGCATTCAATAATTGCTAGGCGCTAATCGAGCCGCTGCGCCGTCGACGTGGATGTAGGTTTACCGGTTCGAACCGGTGCGGACCTCCTCGTCGCCGACGCGGTGAATGGCTGTCGGTGCTAGAACCGGAAAGAACCGGTGTAGCCGGCCGTCATTCATACCCGGGGAAAGAGTGGAGTAGAGGATGCCAGAGTACGCGTCGATACTTTTAGACCCACTCACGAGACCGTTTCCTTCGTCCTCGCGTGACTCCGTTTGTTTACAAACAGAGGATTCGAGTGTCGCTTTCTCATCGCCGATACGCTATCGAATTCGCACTTTTGAATTTTCAATTAATCGAAAGGGGCATACTTCGGAAGCGTTGAAAGCCGGGTTTGGGTACAGAGTCCTTCAGGACTCGAGATCGTTAGTTATTTTTCGTGAACGGCTGTGGTGACTATGGAATGGACATTTAGGGAGTTGATTTGGTAATTTCGAGAATTCGAAACTGGGGAATTTGTGGATTTGGAAATTAGGGACTAGGAATTACGAATTAAGGATTTAGAAACTAGGAATCTGGGAATTAGGAAATGTAGAAATTTGAGAATTTGGGAACTGGGAAATTTGGTAACTAGGAATCTAGGGAATTTTGAAAATTTGATATCTAAGAATTTGGGAACTAGGAAATTTGGTAACAAGGAATCTAGGGAATTTTTAAAACTTGAAATCTAAGAATTTGGGAATTTGAGAATTTGGGAACTAGAAATCTAGGGAATTTTGAAAATTTGAAATCTAAGAATTTGGGAATTTGAGAATTTGGTAACTAGAAATCTAGGGAATTTTGAAAACTTGAAATCTAAGAATTTGGGAATTCGGGAATTTGAAATTTTGGAAGCTAAGGATCTAGGGAATTATAAAATTAGGGATTTAAGAATCCTATCCGTTAGAGATTCTAAAAATTTTAATACAATTTTAATACTTTCCAGCGACATCGAATATAACGAGAGGAAACTGCAATGATAATACATTTTATTGACGCTCTGCGAAATAATAACATTAATTGCAGGTTTTTATGATATTTTATGACACGGGAATTAACGCGTTGAAACCGGTATTCATAACCGGTTCTCGACAATTTTCAGACAGATAAGTTATCTTGTCAACTTTTCAAATGCCATATTCTACAAGACAATAAAATTTAAAACGAGTCGTTTCATTGACAAGACTTATCGCGGATACAATTTCACCGGCTCTTTTTGAAGAAATAGAAGAATATTATCATAAATATGTACATATTAATAACGTATTATGGCTCGTAGATATCCTTCGGTGATCAGAAGATACGCACGTAACGTACGTGTAATCTTTTTTCTAAATACAAGCATCTATAAATAATTTTGTTTAACCACATCTTTGCGTGAATTTACGATATAATATACTTCTTGCGCGGTGTGATGATAAAATTAACGTACTCTTCGTAAACAGCGGTTTAAACACTTGCTCCACATGATTGTTTTAGCTTGGTATCGGTGCGTATGTCAGACGCTAAATCTTTAACTTGTTATCTTCACACTTTGGTATTTTTACATCTTCAAACTTTGTAATTTCAACTACCGAATTTAGCATGTTATACATATACAAATTAACAAATTTTTGAGTGAAGAAGTTCTGGAGTTTCTTAATTTCTAAATTCTTAAATTCTAAATCCACATATGGCGGTACTACATATCCCAAATCCACACATCACAATTCTACGTATGCTACATCCACATATCTCAATTCCACATATGGCCAAATTCACGTATGCCAACTCCACACATCCTAAATCCACATATGCCAAATTCCACATATCCCAAATCGACACATCCCAATTCCACATATGCCAAATTCCACACATCCCAATTCCACATATCCCAAATCCACATATGGCCAACTCCACGAATCCCAATTCCACATATGCCAAATTCCACACATCCCAATTCCACATATCCCAATTCCACATATCCCAAATCCACATATGGCCAAATTCACGTATGCCAACTCCACACATCCTAAATCCACATATTCCAAATTCCACGTATTCCAAATCTACATATGGCCAACTCCACACATCCTAAATCCACATATGTCAAATTCCACGTATCCCAAATCCACAAACCCCAAATTCCTAAATTCATTCCCACATCGCTATCTTTTCCCTGCGCAGGAAAAAATGTAGCAAGAGAAGGGAGGAACGTAGCCAGGAAGCGATTACGTCGGTAAAAAAAGTCACTCTGCCCACGGTTAATTTTTGCACGGTACCACGTGTTAGAGAGTGATGGCTCGTAACGAGTATCACGAGTTCTCGTACACGCACGTGACTATCAGTTCGTGGTACGGCCACGTACGAGGAAGATGGTGAATAGACGAGTGTGCGTAATCTCGGTACGCGTTGCGTACGATCGTCTCGTACCACGCACGACTGGGATTCTCTATGAACGAGTACGCGTTTGTATCAGATCCTCTCTTGTCTACTTAACAACAAAATTTATGTTATCCATAAAGTTTTCTTCTTTTGTCATCACCTTTTTTCTGCCTTTATGAAATCGATATTGTTTTCAAGAAGTCTACTTTTCGATTAATCTTCACACATGTGCATATGTGCATATGTGCATTCATGACTGTACTTACACATGTACACATATATATGTACATAGGTGCATTCAGATACGTATACAGGTACTTGTACACGTATACTGTACGTATATACACTAAACTTACATATGTACATATGTTTGCACATATGAACTCACATTGTGTACATTTAAGAATATATTTACGAATCAACCTTAACTAAACTGGCACAAGTTACTCATTCCTGTGCATCAAATGTAACACATATGTGTACACATGTGTTGAAACCAACTGCACAAATAAAATTATTAATTTCCTGTTTGATTTATTGTGCAGTCGATGTATTAACGGTTGAAATAAAAGTCCATATACGTGCAACATATTTTATTGAAACAAATTGTAGGAACAACGACCGCAAAAATAACGCGTACGAGCATAATGGAATAAAACGTGCTTGTTTGTCCGGTGGCATTTTTGCGAATTGACGGATGGGAAGATTTCCGCGGTCGTTCAACGTAGACGAAGCTCGTCGAGGTTTCGAGACGTCTGCCCGCGAACGCACTCGCGTGTATCGCACTCGTGAACGATCTTGCACCGTTGACACAGTGTTGGGTTAATTAGATGCGGCGAGCAACCGGTACGAATGCACCGGTAAGAGCATCGTGACCCAGAATATCCAGGAGATCCGAAATTTTCGATGCCCCTTGCTGCACAACGCAATTATTGCTACGCGTGACGTACGAATCGCTCGACCGTCGATAATTGCTTAACAGGGTTAATAATTAACCCTTTGATTCCCGCGAGTGGACGCCGCGTTGTTTGCGTCGTTATGCTGCACCTAGATGCACGATTCTCGTTCCCGCGGAAAATCCTCAACAATAGCGAAGCTGCGAGACGTTAAACGCGCTCTTTCGAAGTCGTTCAACGAAATTCGTTCCGTATTTCGAATGGTTATATTCTGATATTGTGCGTCGGTTCAGGTTATATAATCCTCGTAATAATTATAATTAATATGAACAGTAGGATCTTGTTTATATTGCAATGTAATTTATACATTTTATGTATGCAGATACATTGTGACTTTAGCGGTGCTGTTTATTATCATGCTGTCATATACTGTATATTTCTATTACATTCTGTGATGCATTATATTGAATAGTTGAATCATTGTGGTTAATGTGTTATGTAGGAGACGTGTGGTAGTTGCAGAGATATAATCATATGTGTTATACAGTCAACCATCAGATCTTCTCGTGTTATATGACCGAATATTAGATTTTTAACTGCTCTATGGTCAATTTTAAATGGCCTCGCGGTATATTGCCAATCGTTAGATTCCCTCGCGTTATATAGCCAATTATTGGTTACCTTCGCGTTGTATTGCTAATAGTTAGATTCCCTCGCGTTATATGGTCAATAGTTAGATTCCCTCGCATTATATTGCCAATTATTGGATACCTTCGCGTTATATCGCCAATAATAGATTCTCTCGCGTTATATAGCCAATAGTTAGTTTCCCTCGCGTTATATGGTCAATAAGTGGATTCCCTCGCGTTATCTCGCCAATAATAAATTCTCTCGCGTTATATAGCCAATAGTTAGATTCCCTCGCGTTATATCGCCAATAATAGATTCCCTTGCGTTATATGGTCAATAATTGGATTCCCTCGCGTTATATCGCCAATAATAGATTCTCTCGCGTTATATTGCCAATCGTTAGGTTTCCTCGCGATATATCGCCAATAATAGATACCCTCGCGTTATATGATCAATAATTGGATTCCCTCGCTTTATATCGCCAATAATTAGGTTTCCTCGCGTTATATCGCCAATAATAGATACCCTCGCGTTATATGGTCAATAATTGGATTCCCTCGCTTTATATCGCCAATAATAGATTCCCTCGCGTTACATTGCCAATCATTAGATTTCCTCGCGTTATATTGCCAATCGTTAGGTTTCCTCGTGTTATATTGCCAATCGTCATACCCTCTTATTATTTGGCCAACCATCAAATCTCCACGCGTTATATGGTCAATTGCTAATTTCCCACGCGTTATATGGTCAATTGCTAATTTCCCAGGCGTTATATAATCAATTGTTAATTTCCCACGCGTTATATGGCCACTCGTTAAATTTCCACGCATGCTAGCGCCACGCTAGTGTAAAACGCATCGTTTTCAACATACAAACACGTAATTCGAATTTATTGACGAGCGAGGATCGAGAAACTGACTCGTGACGATCCATCGACGCACGCGGACGACTAGTGTGACGGCACACGCGTTTCGTAACCCGTGGCACACGCAGAAACGTGTGCTGCGATCGTGGCTCTTTTTCTCCCATTCTGTCCGTCTCTCTCCCTCCTTTTGTGGGACGAATTCGAGTGATACGCAAGATTGGCGCAAGGCCAGTCGGCGATTGCATAACTCGCGTCACTGCGAATCGCTCGGCTGCTCGATGAATACCGTTCCTGCCTTCAGAATCCCTACCTCTCTCTCTCTCTCTCTCTTCGTTCCTCTCCGTCTCTCTTTTACCGGAAGAAACTCGGTGAAACGATTCACCTGTTCGCGTCGCTCCTTGAATTCCTCTTCGCACTCGTGTTCGCTACGAGAATTTATTTCCGGAGAAATTGACGTGACTGGATTCGCCGAACTCGTATCGCACTTGCATCGTTTATGATGCTATCATCTTTTATATGAAACTTTCTAATTCGGGAGCGTTCGCAACAAGCTTTTCACAATGCGTCTGCATCTGAGGTTGCCATTTAACTGGAAGAGAGAAAGGTTCTTTCTTAAACTATTCCTTAAATTTCATAACAGGTAGAAATTACGCTTGTTTATACGTATGAACACTTTATCAATAAAATTTATATTTACTATTGATCTCGATAAAATTTATACAAATTTACAGTAGACATCAAATGTTTTATATCAACATTTTTTACTAACAAACACGTCAGTTCTCAATATTTTCCCGGTCAGTAAACACGAGTGTTTACCGAGTGTTCACTGCGAGCATATTTATTAATCAGCTTACTTCGAATATTCCTGCAAAATTCGAAAGAAATTTCACGACCGACGCGTCTCGATGTGCCTGAAGCGCTTTATGCACTTCGCAACACCTCGTGTTCCCATCCTCCGTAAAATACAATCGGAGGAACATTACACACGATCGATTAGATACAAACCTAAGCGTAAAACGTAAATGTACCTATTGCGATTAAACGTCCAGATCTTTCGCCCTTATCAAACGATCGTAGATCCCGAATTCTCATTTCCTTGTGTACGCTCGATCGTGTCAAAGATACGTTCAGATTCTTTTATCCAGGCCTTCTGTACGGTCGATAAACGAGCCGCGTTATCGAGAAGTGGCGAAACGTTTTGTTCGATATTCCCGTTGAAACCGCTTGAAATACAGACACCTTAAGCGGTTCTATTTTTACGTTACGATAATCCAGAAGTGTTTCGTTCTTTTTCATTCTCGTTCGCTCGGACAGTGCCTCAAAAAAGCCGCAGGTTCCTTTCGACTGTGAACGCGCGATAAGCATGCAGACATTCTCAATGAAATTCTCTACAATTTTAATAAGATATCGCTTGCTACCTGACTTCCATTTTAACTAATAGATATTACCTCCGATGGAAAAGGAATCCAATTTTCATTCTATCAGGATTTTCCAGAGTTCTTGAAATATCAAGAGTCTGGTGGTTTAAATTTCGTTTTTAATTCAATTTTTAATTGCATGTGGATGTCACTATTGTAGGTGATATGTAGTTTGATTTCCTAGTAGTTTGTAGATTTCCTTTATTCTCAAGTTTCTATCACCCCAATTTCAAAATTTTCCAAATTTCACACCCTCTAATTTCTAAGACCTTAATTCTCACGCACCCAAATTTCTATTCCCCAAATTTCTAAGACCTTAATTCTCACGCCCCCAAATTTAATATTTCCCAATTCTCACGCTCCCAAATTTAAAATTTCCCAATTCCCAAACCCCCAAATTTCTACCACCCCAATTTCAAAATTTCCCAAATTCCACACCCCCAAATTTAAAATTTCCCAATTCTCACGCCCCCAAATTTAAAATTTCCCAATTCCCAAACCTTCAAATTTCTATCCTCCCAAATTTAAAATTTCCCAATTCCCAAACCCCCAAATTTCTACCACCCCAATTTCAAAATTTCCCAAATTCCACACCTCCAAATTTAAAATTTCCCAATTCTCACGCCCCCAAATTTAAAATTTCCCAATTCCCAAACCTCCAAATTTCTATCCTCCCAAATTTAAAATTTCCCAATTCTCACACCCCCAAATTTCTACCACCCCAATTTCAAAATTTCCCAAATTCTCACACCTCTCAAATTTCTACCACCCCAATTCTCACGCCCCCAATTAAAAATTCCCCAATTCCCACATGTCCAAATATCACACCCCAAATCTACCCCAGCAAACTTTCAACACACCTTCCTAAACTAGAAGAATAAAAGTTAACTTTCATAGGCAACTATTAGTAAAAACTTGCAGACCCAAATAAAAGTCAGATAGAAATAAAAATTGAAATTTGGAAAACGTCGAAAGCAGAAGGTTCGATGGTATCTAAAATATTAAACAAATTGAAAGAGGAAGAACGATGAAAGAGTTAATCTTGAAAAAGAAGAAAAAACTCGCGGCATCTGATCGATTGTTTGGCCGATATCGGAATCCCTTTTTAATCGGTAATCGAGTGACGTTATCGAGAGCAAAGTATTGACTTGGCACAGACCTCCTCTACTGTCTTCTTTCTTCTGTTCTCGATGTTTCCTCGATCCTATCAATTCTCGCCGAACTCCAATTCACCAACAATTTTCCGTTTTTCTGCTTCCTGTTCTTCCCTTGAATTGCACTGTTTTCGTCTGCAACGGTTCTTTTTTACCAGGAAGAGGAAATGATATTCGGAGTGCATGATGGAGCGTTCTCTGCGCATTCTGGTTATTGTTACGATTATTGGTCTGTATATTCACTCAGGGGAAACGTGTTTTGGGGGTTGAAATAGCATGTGATTATTTAAGTTTAAAAATTTTTAAAAACTCAAGGTTGGATATTTGTAGATTTGTATATTTGTAGGAAGGATATTTGCGAATTTGTGTGACATCAATTTTAAAATTTTCTAATACTCATGTAACCAAGTTTCCAGCACCCCAATTTTAAAATTTCCCAATTCTCATATAACCAAATTTCTAGCACTTCAATTTTAAAATTCCCAACTCTCACACCCCCAAATTTCCATCATCCCAATTCTAAAATTCCCCAAATTTCTATTACCCCAATTTCAAAATTTCCTAATTCTCACACCCCCAAATTTCTATCATCCCAATTCTAAAATTGTTTAAATCCCACATCTCCAAATCTCCACCACCCCAATTTTAAAATTTCCCAAATTCAACGCCCCCAAATTTCTATCACCCCAATTTCAAAATTTCCTAATTCTCACACCCCCAAATTTCCATCATCCCAAATTTCCACCATCCCAATTCTAAAATTGCTCAAATCCCACACCTCCAAATTTCCATCATCCCAATTCTAAAACTCCAAATTCCACCACCCCAAATTTCTATCACCCCAATTTCAAAATTTCCCAATTCTCACATCTTCAAATCCCATACCCCCATTCCACCACCCCAATTTTAAACTTCCTCAAATCCCAGACCTCCAAATTTCCACCACCCCAATTTTAACCTTCTTCAATTTACAAATTGTATATGTACGCAATTTTATTTCCCGTCGCCGTTCCATTTCGCTCGAGGACATCAGTTTTTCAATTATGATCGCAGCTGGTGTACCGGTGACGTTACAGGAATAGGTGATTCAATAGAGTCAACGGAAGGTTTAATATTTCGTTCATTCTTTCTTTTCTTGCCGTTTCCATTGGAAAATCGAATAGTTCTCGTGACACGGCACGCGATATATTCGAAGCGTCTCTTTTTCGTCGTCGATGCAATTAGGACTTGACCCATTTCTGGGCAATTCGTGCGCCCTGGCCCGTTGTTCGACGTATCGCGAACGCCGATGGAATCGCCTGGCCAAAAGATCGATCAGTTAATCGGCCACGTGCGCCCCTAAATGCCCGACATTAACTCTCTTTTTATTTCTCACGCTTATTGAAAATGTGACTTTGTGTCTGAATTGTAATTTGTTTTCTATCAGTTTTTTCGCTTCGTCGATCGTTTCAACCCCGATAACTCTGTAATCGCGTTATTATTTCTGAACATTGTCAATTATTAGATACGTTTGGTAGATGCGCCACAATTTGCGAGTTGCAGTTTATTTTCTGGAGGTCTGTTTTTTCGCTTCGTCAATCGTTTCAACCCCAATAACTCTGTAATCACGTTATTACTTACGAACCCTGTAGATTACTAGTCGTAATCGGTAGATGCACTCATTTGTAAATAAACTGAATCGCATAAAAATGAATATCAAATGTTCTTATTACACTTCATCAATTTCTATCAACTTCTTCATTCGATATCATCACACATTCAAATTTTAATATATTATTACCAATACCAATGTGACATTACTCAAATATTAATCACAGTATATGTACATTTTACTGAAATACATCGTGATATTTTCTCCAAGAAAATTTCCTCGTAACCGTGCACGACGGAATAAGAGGATGAAAAGACACCAATATGGAGAATGAAGAAACGGTGGCCAACAATGGCGGTCACCATTACAGCATATATACTCCTGGACTTAATATCCTCGTAAAAGGTTCTCCATTCAACTTTTATTCTTGTGTAGAAATTTTATTATACCCTCCAGAATCTTGCTGGTTTCTTCCACAAATTCTAACTTGAACAATAGCGGCAGATCGTTGAAATTATGCGTGATGCAAAGGTACCACGGAACATGATTCATATCCTGCGAATCAAATTCGTTCACGAATGGAACCTAAGTCGCTACATGAACGCTGGTGCACGTGACCGAGCCATTTAATGACTCACCGTGTTAATCAATGTTGCTTTCGGGCTAACTGTTTTCTACCTCGCACATTTTATAAACCTTGCAGACGATTTTTAGAATTACTCGTTCTGAAACATTATTTCGATCGCTGAATATTTCAATGTAATCAATATTTGATTTAGGTTGAATAATTACAGATGTACTATGTTACTGCATGTTCTAGATATGTGTATAGGTGCACTGTATGTAACTAGGTACATAATTTTGTTAGGAAAATTTGTCTGAGAATAATTATAAATGTACCACATATGTTACATATGTTAAATATGTGCAGAATGTGCATGTAATTTTGTCAGGAAAATTTTTTTGGAAACAGATACAAATATACATATATTACAGAGTATTTAGAGTATTTAGTGCATAATTTTGTTGGGAAAATTATTCTGAAAATAATTAAATATGTACAACATATGTTACATATGTTACATATGTTAAATATGTGCATAATATGTATGTAACTTTCTGAGGAAATTTTTTTTGGAAACAAATATAAATGTACATATGTTAGAGTACTTAATGCATAATTTTGACAGGAAAATTTTTTTTAAGAATAATTACACATATGCAACGTATGTTACATACACTTGAAGAACCTTAAGATTTGTAGATCAGTTACACATCTACGTATTCAAAGACCCAAACCATTTTAAGCAAAATGCAATCATTCTAATGGAAAACCTAAGTTTACTATAAACTAGAAACGTATCCCGTTGTAATTGCCAGAGGCATTAAATTAATATTCTTCGGGGCAAAGATCGAAGCTTTCGACTCAAGAACGATCGGTAGCCCGCAATAAGGAACACCGCATTGTCGGTTAGTACGCCGGAAGTTACGTAACGAGTTGTTTCAGAGACTTTAGGCTAGCCCAGTTCCGTGCAAGTACTTCCAACCCCTACGAAAATCGATCTGGCTGACGCTTCGATGATCGTGTCGCGCACTCTCCCTTCTTCGTGGTCTTTGACATTTTGTTATTTATCGACGGACCGTATTTTTCGGACGTTGTTCGACATGTTACAACGTTACAAAGTTTATCAATCGGGTACGTCATTCTTTGATACATTCTACTCCATTTAAACCCTGTGCACAAAATTCTAGTATCTAGTCCAGCTATTCAATCTCAAAGAGTTGACTCTTATTTTCCTGAATTTCCAAAAACCTGTCTACGTGCCTAACACATTGTCAGTAAAATTGTACAGCCCAAAGAAAAATCTCAGCGAAATGTCGAACGTCTCCAGCGATACGCGAGCGGATTCCGAGTCGGATCAGTGGCGGAGCTGGCTCCGTCGACGACAAAAGTAATTATTGAGTAATTCCGGCAATGACCTGACTCACCGGTATGGCTCGAAGTCTGGAAACGGCTGGACTACTCTCGAGTCGTGGCTTAACGAGCCGTAATGAAAAGTGCGGAAGGGATGGTCCAGTTGATGGCGGTCCAATGATTAAATCGCTGACGACGAGAAAAGCTCGGTGGATCGCGATTGAATTTCCTCCTGGACGTGAAAGGACAGCGGGAGCGAGACAAGTAATCGAGAACGATGGAAACTGGAAGAAAATAACGCGGGATGCGGGACACGCGCCTCGGGCCGCGTCCCCGGGCGCTGGAAGCGTTCGCTAACTCGAGAAGCCGTCAGGTGTTTTCAGAGTAATCCATTAGAAGACACGCCGAGAAAAAACTCCGGGGTCCAATTTCGCCGTTAAACGTCGCTGCCTTTCAAAAAGTAACCGGAGTACCGTCGACTTGGCAAGGATTGCCATACCCTCCAGAAGTATGCCTGAACGTCCGCTGGATACTTCGGATGCCGCCCCCAGTCTGTTGACTTCCCTAACGAACAATTAGCTCGAGCGGCAGAAAGAAGATTCGCAGGGTATAATTGTCGGGAAATTGTATCCGGCAGGTTTCCCGGAAAACCATGATGAAAACGGCTCCCGGTCGTCGGGTTACGGTAAACATAATCGCAGACAGGGAATAATACGGTGCTCGTTCATCCCTGTGTACCAGAGGGAAACGGGTGGAAGGCTTCGATTAAACGCAGGAGAAACAGGCTGCTTCTTTGCAAGGTGCAAGACGGAAGATTTGCATGGCGGAGAGAGACGAGGGGACTTCTATAGAGCGTTCTAACCGAAGAGGGAGATGGATAATGGCGGAGGAAGAAAGAGGATTGTGCGAGTAGAGTCGGTCGGTCGGCCAAAGTGCTGTGTGGCGCGTAGCCCAGTAGCACAGATCGTGTACCAGTGACTCTCATACCCAGCCTTTCTTCTGTCCCGTCAGAATTCATCGTATCATTTTGTCGATTCATGAGCGGAACATGCACTTTGATGAATTGCATTATCTCCACATTTCGAGTGCTCCACTTCCTACGAACTGTTCTCAAGACCACGTGCTTTCAATGTTCCATCTGAGACTATCGATCTTTTACGCATTCGAATATTCTTCGGAACATTTAGAGAGTGCCATTTTTCATTTTCTGTAAGACAAGGATGTTCACAGACGAGAATATCACCTAGCGTTTAGAGAATAGTAAGTCCCTCGCGTCTTCAAAAACCCGTCTGTGTTCCATCTATGGCACCTCTATGTCACGTACCAGATAAAACCACAGACCTCATCAGTTTTTCACATATTCATAGAGGAGCAAAATAAACTTGAAAAATTACGCAATATGCGATACGTCTGACAAATAGTTACTTCTTGAGAAAGCACATTTTCGGGCCATTCTTTCCTGCATGTCCCAGCTATGAAGTCGAATCTCAGACTTCATCAATCTTCAACGTGTACGCTGATGGACAAATCGAATATGTCATGTTCTCGTGATGCAGTTAGAGAATGTTAAGTATTCCACGATCCTCATCCTGGATCTACATCTACGTAGTTTATCAATCTACCATTGGTAGATAAATGTGTCTTCAGAGAAGTAGATTATATTGGGTCGTCCCGAAAATTCGTGCCGATTTTGAGGGGAACTGGTACACATTTATTAAATTATATAGGTGCCATTCTGATCTATAACCTTTCTCCGTTTTTTATATAACTTGAGAAGTCTTTCCAGAACGTCTTAGGTTTTATGGCGAAAAGTTATTCTAAATAAAATTTCATGCCGCCTATCGAAAATCGGCACGAACTTTCGGGACAACCTAATAATACAGTTACCGAGTGTTACCTGATAATTGATAATTGTTCTCATAGATCGTTTCTTATATTTTTCGGTATGTTTCGCTCGTGTGTCCCACATCTTTTATCCACATATCGGTACATATTTCCCACATCTGTCTCACATACGTCCTATATCCGTATGTTCCACATCCCACGTCCCATATACTTTCATACACGTCCTATACGTTCCACATCCCACGTCCCATATACCTTCATATACGTATCCTTCCGTACCTACACGTCCCACATCCTACATGTTCCGCGTATCAACCCCCTGATTCGTCCTCGACATAATCGTCGATGAACAGAACATGCGTCCTCGAATAATTACATTATGTACGGTACAGTTAGAGAACAGCAAGTGTCCCACTTCCTGATATCCCACCCTCCGCCTCGTGACCCATCCAAAAAAGCCCAGAACCTTCGAGTCCCGTGACACCGTCTTCCCGTTTCGTCCCTCGGGCGTGGAGGATCAAGTCCGGTGTACTTCTCACCCGTAGCCAATTAACCCTCCGTCACGGCACACTTCTCGGCCGAAAAATTTCCCCAGGGAGCGGCGTGCAGACGGACAGTAAGCATCTAGAGTAGGCTGGTGAACTCGCGACGAGAAAACGGATGAGAACCACTGACGGACACGGCGGAGCTTGCGCCCTGGTATTTTGGGGACGCGGACTGGCGCGGTGGCGGCAGACACGGCCACCTCTAAGCTAGGGGTTCGAACGGTGCCGCGAGGGTGGGGGCTGTGCACCAGGGCACAGGGGCTGCGGGGCTACGTGTAGCGATGGGTACACTATCCGCACCCCTCGACCAATTTCGTCCAACGAAAATTATCGATGCCATAACTTGGACCTCGCTGAAAATCATATGCTTTGTATGCTTCTGACCGGTACCGAGTTTCGTACTTTAGGACCCAATCGAACATGTCACTAATTACTCCTATGGTGAACTAGGTCCAGTAGACTCGATAACTTTTCAGATACTGATGATTCTGCGCTTGTGACTTAGGGCTGAATGTCAGCTCAGTTACTTTGGGTGCAGATACGTCGCATTTGAATTTGGAGCTAATTTCCTGAGCAGTTTCTAAAATTACGTAACATCGCAGTATGGTTCGGTGTTACTGCTATAAGTAGATCCTGATACGCTAAGTCAAATTTCATAGTTTGACTTGAATTTCCTTAAAATACATAGCGTCAAGTTTAAGATTGTTATCATCTTTCATATTAGGTACGTCCCTCTGCGAAATAAATCAAATTTAATTTTTGAACTAAGTCGATGATTTACTAATAGCTTCCACCTCGAAATTCCTTGAAATATGATACACAGGCTTGTAATCTTATGACCAAGTGGGTTATGTATCAGACCCTATATTACATGAAAGTTTTTCCAATAAATCAGATTTAACTACCAGATCTTGGGCAGTTTCTCCAAATTTCTCAAACCATCTTGATACTATTTTACTTTGATATTGGGTGAACATCAAACTTTGAGCAAATTCACTTCTCTCAATGTTCCTATTCTATGAACGATGCTATATTCTGAATCTTGGGCAGTTTCTCCAAATTTCTTAAACTATCTTGATACTATTTTACTTTGATATTGGGTGGACATCAAACTTCGAGCAAAATCACTTCTCTCAACATTACTATTCTATGAACGATGCTATATTCTGAATCTTGGGCAGTTTCCCCAAATTTCTTAAACCATCTTGATACTATTTTACTTTGATATTAGGTGAACATTAAATTTTGAGCAAATTCACTTCTCTCAACGTTCCTATTCTATGAACGATGCTATATTCTGAATCTGACCACATTTCAAATTTGACAGTCAGTGTAGTGTTCATTAGATTCATAAACTTCCAATAAAATTTTGATCACTTGCATTATCGCTGTTAAATTCTGTCTCCATCAAACTCTGAATTCTCTGCATCCCCCATATTCTCTATGTTCTCTATAATATGTATATGACAAACTCTTGACTAGAGTCTACTCTATCTCCAGCAAACTTCATGTGGTACAATATATGAGAACGTCCCTCAGGATCCGGAGGCCCATTTGAAAACGACTTGTTCGAAAGTAGGCGATCGAAGTAATTCCGAAAGTTATAAGATAGAAAAATAGTAAAATATTTTTGAACAGCTCGAGGTCGAATTGAGCCCATCGCTGGGCTCTAGGCTCGGTAGATACTCTGGTCGGTTGGGTGGTGGCGCTGTAGTTGCACGGCACGGGAATGGGGGTGAATCGAGAACGGTGTTCGGGTGGGGATGGCTAGCGTGGCTGTGCACCTCGCGGGTTGGTCGGGTGAGGGACGTCGGTTGTCTGGTGGGGGCAGAGTCGGCGTGGTGGGGTCGGACGGGTCGATGATGCCGGCGGTCCTCGACGACTCGAAACGCCAGTCAGTCTCTGATCCACCCGAAGCCGCGCTGTTAACCTTCTATCTCATCGAACACCGCTCGCCGCAGCCATGGGTGACAAGGTTTGTGATTGCCTTAGAAAAAAACACACAGCCATCTCCAGTCTCTGACCGAGAGTCTTCGCTTTGTAGACAGCCGTTCACAAGCTTTTCCTGCTTAAATCGAGCTCTATCCTCGGCAGATTCGATAGCCAGATTAGAGGTAGTGCGTGCGCGTATGTGTGCGTGTGTGCCCGTCCGTTCGTGCGCGTCCATGAGAGAGAAAAGGGCAGGGACGTCGCGAGAGACGAAGAAAGAGAGAGGAAGCACGAGTGACAAGCGTGAATGGGTTTAGAGGTCGGAGGAACGGGTCGTTTAGAGACACGGGAATCGGGGAAAATAACAAGACGCATCTTCCACGGGTGACCAATAAGTGTTGCTGGGGAATCCATTCGATCGCACACGCTTTTTAGTTCGAGTCGAAACGAGACGAGCCTTGGAAAATCGGACAAACGGAAGAGAAAGATATATAGGCGAGTCTGTGGTGTAACCACTGCTAAAGAGGAGCTTCGATCGAGGGTGGGAGGGTGGGAGAGAAAGGCGAGGAGAGACGAAGGAAGGGTTGCGCCTCTTTCTCTCTCTCTCTCTCCCTTGCTTTCTCCATGTTTCTTTCCGTGTCGAACTCTCGCGGAATCCGCGCGAAACAGTTCTTCCCTGTGATTCGTTCCGTCAGTGTCGTTTTCCAGGAAATCGAGGAGCTTCCTCCTCGGCCAGGCTCCTTCCCTCTCCGTTTCTTCTCTTCCATCTCGTCTCTTCTTCTTCGTCTCGGTGGTTCGACCGGTCCGGTGCTAAAGAACGCGCAACATGGTAAAGTGCTTTTATTTTAAACGATACACTCTATGTCGTAGTCATTTATCCCGTTCTCCAAAATGGTCGGCGACAGTGAAACGGTCCTTGGGCCAGGAGGTCAGCCCCCGGCTTGTGCTTCGATCGCGGATTACGCGTGGTTCCCTGACCCAATTGTGCGGACCGAGTACTTTTTAGACCGGGGTAGAAAGCTAGAGTCCATGCTCCTTCAGAGGGTGGAAGTAGTCCGAGGGGTGTTGCAGCGTCACGGCGCACGCGCCAACCGACCAGCTGCGGACAAAGAGACGTCACGATTTTTTCGAAAAATCCTCCATGGATCCTTTCCACTGGCTCGATTTTTCCGTTCAAGGACGCGACCGTCATGGGGGCCGACCTCGTTCGAAACCTGTTCCCCAAAAATCCAGACCGATTTCTCGTAGAAATCGATCTCCGACTAATCCTCTCGTTTCCTCCTCGATCGATCGTTCCAGCGGAAAATAACGTCTGCATGGAAACTGGTATTTTTAGCGAGCTATTAAAGTTCAGCGTTCGTTAGACGTGCGCAAGCTCCTAGCAAAGGATAAATCGGTGAGAGTTCCGGGCAACGATATCCTTATCGATCTCCGGGGATCTTAGAGATCCCTCGAAATCGCGACGTGACACGCCCTCTCCCTCCCCCGACCCAGCCCGATCTTTCGGATCGCCTTTTCTCGCGATCGAACGCGTCCGCAGGACTCTGCCGGAAATTGGGGCCGTCTTCACCGTTGCTCGGCCGAGAAGATTCGGGCCGAACCGGGTCAACGGAAAGGCTTCGAGGATCGATCGGTGGCTCGAATTCGAGCGCATTCCAGCCTCGATTGTTCCTCGAAGCGGCACGGTATCGAGCTACCGAGCGGGCACACGCTCGCCGACAATGGACGAGCCGAGCTTTCATCGTGCGCGTTCGCACGCGAGTTCTCGCGGGACCGCAGCCGGCCCCAAGGACAGCCGCGGACCGTCAATTGAAAAGGTCGATCCTTTTAACTGGCCCTTACCGCCGTTTTTCGTTCATTGAAATTCCTTCGAGCGACTTCCGTCTGCCGATTATCTCTCGCCTCGACGTTCCGTCTCGTTGAGCCGTGTTTCTAGAAATTTAGGTCACGCGTTTTGTCGCTTTTGGTCGATGCAGCTTCTACCACTGTCTCTTTCACGATCTTTCGAATGGTGCGCGTTTGTGACACGTTTTTAACGTGATAAACGGTTATGACGTATCAACCTTACTACCTCTGACATTTGCGCGATTATTTCCGCTCGGATTACCAACGTTTTTTAGATAATTATGACCCACATTTAGGTTCTTTCATTTTTACTATACCGCAATTATTAAGGCGACGAGTCTGCGTTTTTCGAACTTGTTCAAAATTTCCTTCGATATCCTACTCGTTTTTAACCGACTTCGAAAAAGGACTCAATTCAATCAGTATATTTTTTTTTTTTTACGCCTAGCTGGATGGACCGATCGGAATGAAACCTTTTGCATCTTGTAGGTTCTGACTCCCCATTGGTACCATTATAAAGAAATTTTTCATTTTTTAATTGCAAAGAAACCGGCAACTTTTGAAATAAACTTTTCTCGATTTTAGTGCGCTTTTAATATCTTATCACGGACATGATTCTCAACAATTTTGTTCATATACAAATTTCACGAAAAGCTTTAGTTTACAAGATATTTCAATGTCCTTTTAATATGTTGTCAGGAACATCGTTCTGGACAACCTTAGCCTTATTTTCATTAAAATTAGTTTTCAACCCCTTGCTATACTTTGACGAGTCTCACTCGTCACACACTCACAATTCAAACATGTCAAATCCTGTTAAGATTTGTAACTTGAACTTCAAGTTTAGGTCCAACTATAATATATACAGTCAGAGATTGCTAAATATAAAATACATTTTAATGTTCTTTATTTGTTTTAATATTATTGCTATGGAGTTTTGATTGACGCATTTAACAAACAAATTGTACGGCAAGGGGTTAAGTATTATAAACCAGCGATAATTATTGGAAATTATCGATAATTATTATCACTATTCATTATTTGTTACAATTTTTTCACTGTAATCACAGTGGACATAAAAGATAATTATAGTCATGCCACTTTATTTTTTCACAATTTCGAACGATTTTAATCTAGTCATTCGTGACGTAGTAATATCCTAACCGTAATAGGAAAAGTTGATAATCGGACACGAGTTACATATTCATTGCTCTTTACCGGGTTTAAGCACCGAATCATTCTAATCTGGTCAATTTGTGACATAACAATATTCTGACTTTAGCTGAAATCGTGGCAAGAAAAATTTAGGATAATTAGAGAGCAGTTTAGATGTCTTCCGCTTCGTCGGTAATTGGTTCATTCTGATACTGTCGTTTGTGACGTAACGGAGGTCTGACTTCAACTTCGCAATGAGAAAAATGTAGGATAAGTCTTCATAGGTAGTTTAGGTATTCGATCATTTCATTCTGATAATCACATTTGTGGCTGGATGACGTTCTGAAGTTAGCTCTAATTACAATAGATGAAGATGTGGAAATTTAGGTGTGTTCATATATTAGGTGTCTGTCTACCAAGAATCAGTTCCTCAATTGTTCAATTGATTTAATAAATTTTCAGCTAAATTGGTCACCTTTGTGATACCATTGGGATTTGACTATCTCGATCTTGGTCTTGAGCATTCTGACAGTAACTAACTTCTGATCAAACTTAACAAAATTTGAAATAACCAAAAGCAGTGAGATACTCCCTAAGAGCCTCTAATGCTCATGTGACTCTGAAATCTGACAAATCTCTAATAACCCAAATGCAATTAGACTTCCCTAAACAATCTCTAGCATCTTTGACATGATTACCCAACTTCTAATGGGAGTTAACAAAATTTCCGATAACCAGAGTTTATCAGATCCGGCTAACTCTAATTGCATTATGTCAGAGATGACATCGTTAACAAAATGGGAGATAGTAACAATTAGCTATCGTTAGTTGGTGCTTTGAGGATCGTAGTGCTTGAAGAGAAAAAGGTGCAGGGAAGATTTGAAGGTTTGACCAAGGAAAGGGACGCCCTTCGAACTGCCTCGGGTCAGTTACATAACGCGGTGACGTTCGTGTTCATTCAAACGCTAGCGTCGACTATCGACGGATCGATTGCGCGATACAATAAACGGAAAGAATGAAATCGACGTTCCACGGCGAGCGTCATGGCCGACCTTTGATGTCCTCTGCCGACTGTCGAACATCGATATTCGACCAGATCCGGATGATGCTGGAAATGCTCGCTTCGAACCCCTTTTATCGCCCATTCATTATACGTGTCAAGGTTTTTTAGAACACGGGAATAGGATTTGTTCATTGGTACCCCTTCGTGCGTTCGTTTCATCTTTTATTATTCAAGGTCGTCACGAATGACGACTCTTATAGGTTTTTCTTGCAATTTCAGGGACTTTGGTTCTTGTTGGGATTAGGATACTTTTGCTCAAATTTATTTACTTATCGTGTGCTTATTTTGGGTTGGGTTTATGTGTCTGTGAGTTCGGTCTATGATAAATTAGAATTCGGTCTATGTTAAGTCTATGTCTGTTAGGTCTATGAGTTAGGTTACATTTATACATTTATGTTAGTTTATTCTCGTGCGAGATTGTGCGAATTCGGAATACAACAAATCCAGTTTCTGGATGAGTATAATACTTCATCACTCTAAATAGGTCATCTTGAAGATGAAATTGCATCGCTACAATGGTCTAGAATGTTGTCAAGTGTTCATTGAATCGATTCATTTTATTGAAACAATGAAGAATGACAGCGTGGAAGTTCAGGATGATCCTGAAACTTATCTCAATCCCTGTTCCACGTTTGACATTTCAAAACTCGCGTTATAACCTCTTTCAAAAATCTCTTAGTACTTCCAACTTTTGCATACAGTAGTCTTTCCTTATATTGCCATCCAACCTAATCTAACTTTAAAAAATGTCTTGGTTTTTTACAGTTTGTTACATCAAGTCTTAATGATAAAACAGACTTCAACTAATATTATAACAAGGAACATAAAACATTCCTAGTATATTTGATACAGTAGACTCTCCTTATATTGCCATCCAATCTAACCTCTTCAAAAAATGTCTTGGTTTTTTACAATTTTTTACATCAAATCTTAATGATAAAACAGATTTCAATTAATATTATAACAAGAAACATAAAACATTCCTATTATATTTGATACAGTAGACTCTCCTTATATTGCCACCTGCATGCTTACACAAACAGCAGCTCATGATACTATTGATTAATCAAACGTTTTCGTACTCCACATTACAAAGGTTTTAAAAGTGGAGAACGGCGATATAACGAGAGACGGCGGGAATTAATTATCCACCGTTGATTAGAGTAGAAGCTCGTTTTATCAGAAGTAGTGTAGCACGAAGCTGCGATGAGCGTAAAATTACCTTCCCAGTCGCATCGCACGGTACTTAATGTTTCTCGTTCGGACCGCTTCGAGCCGCAAAACGCTCATTTCCGTCACAAGTGTTTCTAACGAGCTCACGTGAGACCGGGACACGGGGATGGACAGATTCTTGAGGATACTGTTTCCTTCCTTTCGTTTCTTCCCGTAGAAACGCGGCAACGCTATGATTAAATGGGTGAAAACGGCATTATATGTTTTCCTCTTTATACATTTACTTAACAACAAAATTACACATTGGAAATTATATTTTATAATTATTGTACAAAATTTTAGATTTTCTTGCATGAATTTTATTAATTTTGTGAGAGATGGTGTAGGTAGATAGGCAACACTTTGAGATGGAGTGTGTGGCAATATAATGAGATGTTTGACGGGTGGTGATGGAATAGGGCGGTGTGCAGTCTGTGGTGATATAATTGGAAGATGAGTAACTCGTGACGATGTACAACACGTGGAATTTACAACGCGTGAAATCCACAGCGCGTCGAATTTACTACGCGACAAATTCACAACGCATTAAATTTACAACGCGTGGAATTCTCAACGCGTCAAATTTACCACTCGTCCAATTTTCAACGCGTGGAATTCGCAATGCATTAAATTTACAACGCGTGGAATACTCAACGCTTCAAATTCACAACGCGTGGAATTCTTAACGCGTGGAATTCTCAACGCGTGGAATTCTCAACGCGTGGAATTCTCAACGCGTCAAATTTACCACTCGTCTAATTTTCAACGCGTGGAATACTCAAAGCTTCAAATTCACAACGCGTGGAATTCTCAACGCGTCAAATTTACCACTCGTCCAATTTTCAACGCGTGAAATACTCAACGCGTGGAATTCACAACGCGCGAAATTTGTAACGCGTGGAATTCTCAACACGTCAAATTTACCATTCGTCCAATTTACAACGCGTGGAATACTCAACGCTTCAAATTCACAACGCATGGAATTCACAATGCGTGGAATTCACAACGCGTTGAATTCACAACGCATGGAATTTACAACGCGTGGAATTCACAGTGCACTGAATTTACCAGCGCGACAAATTTCGCCACTGTCCACAGACACGCCTATAAAATTGGCAATATAACGAGAGTCGAACATCCAAACCAAAGACCCCAAACTCTACCCAGTTGACATTACTGACTCATACCCTCAACGATGAGTCACAGTTGACCCAGCAGGCGCCATTCGAACGTCAACATATCATTTGCAACATGTAATTACTTCACTAAAGATGTTTATACAATGCAGAAATATCTACAAAGTATACACAAGCATAAATCACGATATCAACAGTCTACAAATTACTCGTTTTCAAACTACATATTTATGCACAAACGATTTATCCAATAATTATGTAGACTTCTCTACAACTTATTAATTATACACAGAATTGTGCAACATTGTATTTACCTGACGCAACTCTCAAGACGTCTTATCAATATTCTTGAAGATTCTTCGACGGTGTATGACGGTGTCTGTTAAACCGGAGTCGATAATGCATAGTTAAAGTTGTATACTTAAAATTCAGACGAACATCATCTACCAGAAAAGTTGAAAAATTCAAACAGCACTTTAGAAACTTGCCTCTCAGGAACTTCGGGTTGCGTTCCTGTCGCAAGGAACTTCGACACGATCAAATCTCTCCGTAATATCAGTCTTCCGAGCATATTTTCATGCTTGTCTATGGACACGCTCGAACTTTTAACTTTCCAACCAATTTCAATATTTTTTGAACTTTGAGCGAGCTGGCTGGAAGTAGGTGGTCACTGGGGTTGGCAGTTGGACGGAAGTGGAAATTTGGGGAGTTGAAGAAGTGGAAAATTGCAAATTTATGGTATTGACAATTTTGGGAATTGGGGGTTTAGGGATTTGGGAGTTTAGGGATTTGGGGATGTAGAAATTTCAGAGCTGAGGAATTCGGGGTTTAGGGATTTGGACACTTGGGAAATTAGAAATTTATGGTATTGGCAATTTTGGAAATTGGGGATGTGAGGAATTGGGGGTTTGGAATTTGTCAATTTTGAGATTTGGGGATGTAGAAATTTTAGAGCTGAGGAATTCGGGGTTTAGGGATTTGGACACTTGGGAAATTAGAAATTTATGGTATTGGCAATTTTGGAAATTGGGGGTGTGAGGAATTGGGGGTTTTGGAATTTGTCAATTTTGGAATTTGGGGATGTAGAAATTTCAGAGCTGAGGAATTCGGGGTTTAGGGATTTGAACACTTGGGAAACTAGAAATTTATGGTATTGGCAATTTTGGAAATTGGGGGTGTGAGGAATTGGGGGTTTGGAATTTGTCAATTTTGGAATTTGGGGATGTAGAAATTTCAGAGCTGAGGAATTCGGGGTTTAGGGATTTGGACACTTGGGAAATTAGAAATTTATGGTATTGGCAATTTTGGGAATTGGGGATGTGAAGAATTGGGGGTTTGGAATTTGTCAATTTTGGGATTTGGGGATGTAGAAATTTCAGAGCTGAGGAATTCGGGGTTTAGGAATTTGGAGGGTTAGGAATTTGGGGAGGTAGAGAGCTGGAAATTTAGAAATTTGGGGGGTTAGAGATTTAGGGACGTAGAGATCTGCAAACTTAGGAATTTGGGGGTTAGAGATTTAGGGGCGTAGAGATCTGGAAATTTAGGAATTTGGAGGGGTGAGAAATTTGCAGATGTAGAGATTTCGACGCGTAGATATATGCTAATTTTAGAATTGGGGATTTAGAAATTTTACATTTATGAAATTAGGGGTTCACCTATCTGCAAATATAGAAATCTATAAACTTGCAACTTAAAAAACCTTGCAATTCAATTGAAGAAATAAATTACAACTAACATAACATTAAAAGTAATGTTAAAAGTCAATAATATTAAAGTAATGTTAAAGTAATATTAACAGTAACCTTAAAAGTAATATCTCAGCCCACAACGGTTAGCAAAATGCATCCCCAACTAATCAAAGCTAAATTTCCCCAAAACTGCGCAAACACATATGCGCTTAAATTTGAAAGCAAGCGTAGTTTGAATGGAAAGGAAACAGTATAGAGAAAGCAGAACATACATTCGATAAGAGGGGATTGGTTAGAAAGAAAGAGCAGGGGTGGTCGTAGGTGGAAGGGCAGAGCAGACTAGATGGCGCCCAGGCTCGCCTTCTGGGGTGCCTATCGATCCTAACCTATTTATAATTCCTCTGACATTTCGATTCGTATGATAACGTCGACCAATTCTACCCTAACGCGTTTCACTGACAGTCCCTTTTCTTCGATTTCCCTCTCGATAATACCTCTTTTTCTTTGCACCCCCTTATCAACCCTTCTTTAACCACTTTTCAAACGCTCTTCAATCTCTCCCTTTAGAGAAATGTCTTCATTTCACGGAACCTTTCAGCCTTTCACGGAATCGTTTTGTTAGTGCAATTTTTTTAACTCTTTCAAATTTTCTAGTTTGAAATTACAGCTTTATATTTTAAAGTTTGCGAGCTTACGAAGTTTAGCTTCTTCGATATTTACGTTTTACTGTTTTATGGAATTTATAAATTGTACGAGCTTGAAAGTTTTATGGAATTTACAAATTATACAAGGTTTGAAGTTTCATGAAATTTTCAATTTATACAAGTTTTTGAAATTTACAAATTACACGAATTATAAAGTTGTATGAAACTTACAAGTTATACGAAGTTCAAAGCTTCCTTCAAATTTACAAACGATACAAATTTCCAAGTTTTACGAAATTGCTCAAAGTTTCGTTTCCTTCAAATGTACAAATTATACAAATTTCGCAGCTTCAAAGTTGCATACAAATTTCTTTCACACCGCTCATAAGACTTCCAACTCTCAACTTTATAATTAACACAAAATTTCTAAATTTACAAGTAACTTTTCTTCGATGACTTAAATTCTCAAAAGGGTTAATCGAGACAGGAAGAGATTCCAAACCGTTCGATATGAAAAATGGGAACATGGAAACTTCCGTGTCCTCGTTCGATAAAATCGATTGGACCTTGGCTGATGTTCTCTTCACAATTTTGCAAGAGGCTGAGTAAAAATAAAATATAGGAAAACCTGCAGATATTTTTTTTTATCTTGACGCTCTTGAAATAGCTGCGAATCAGGTATCGAACGTGCATCTTCAATCTTAATTTACACGTGATACTCTGATCACAAAGTTGCAATTTAGATACTTTTTTGACAAAGCTGTAATTTACATATTTTTTGAGAAAGGTGCAGTTTAGATATTTTTCTGATAAGGATGCAATGTAGATATTTTTTCACAAAACTGCAATTTAGATATTTTTCTGATAAGGATGCAATTTAGATATTTTTTGACAAAACTGCAATTTAGATATTTTTCTGATAAGGATGCAATTTAGATATTTTTTGACAAAACTGCAATTTAGATATTTTTCTGGTAAGGATGCAATTTAGATATTTTTTGACAGAGTTTCAATTTAGATATTTTTTGACAAAGCTGCAATTTAAATATTCTTTTGACAAAGTTGCAATTTAGATATTTTTGAGAAAGGTGCAATTTAGATATTTTTCTGATAAAGTTGCAATTTAGATATTTTTGAGAAAGTTGCAATTTACATATTTTTCTGATAACGTTGCTATTTAGATATTTACTGATAAAGTTGCAATTTAGGTATATTTTAACAAAGTAACAATTTAGACATTTTTCTGATAAAGTTGCATTTCGACATTCTTCTGACAAAGTTGCATTCTATACTTTTCTAACAAAGTTGCATTTCTATGTTTTTTCTAACAAAGTTACAATTCTATATATTTCTGATAAAGTTACATTTCTATGTGTTTCTGACAAAGTTACAATTTTATATGTTTATGACAAAGTTACATTTTAACCTTCTTCAAACAAAGTTGCAATTATGTATTATTATAATAAAGTTGCAATTAGATATTTTCAAAACATAGTTACATTTCGACATTCTTCTAACAGAGTCACATTTTGATATTTTTCTGACAAAGTTACATTTCGATATATTTTTAACAATGTTGCATTTTGATGTTGCTACGACAAAGTTGCATTTTGAGGTTGTTATGAGAAAGTTGCATTTTGAGGTTGTAATGGCAGAGTCGTATTTGGATATTTTTACGACAGAGTCACCTTGTAGAAACGAGAGAGATTCCCGTTCGCAAAAGTCGTTCGCTGTATATTTTCTCGGAAAGGATCGATAGTGTTCTTATCGTTAACGAACGAACGTATCCTCAGTTCGCGCGGTAATTAACGTTCAATTATTGCATGACGTGTCGTCACGCACGAGAAATTGAATAATTACGTGGCTACGATGATTACCTGGGCAACCGGTGCACGTCTTCGAAACATGTATTTTTAGCAAGCCCGATTACGTTGCTTGCTTCGATTATACTCAGCTGATTGTATCTTTACGACACTTCTATTTCTATACATACATACTACATATCTGTACATCTATACATTAAATGTATACGTATTGTCGTATGCCGACTCATATTTATCTATATAAACTAAGAATCAGCGCGGCGTAAACAACTTAGTCATAGTAAACTCTATTCCAACTAGCCTCCTGTACCCGTTACTCATCCTGTCCTTTGCTCTTTTACACGTCATCCGTACCCCCAAACCCTAATCATGCATCCTCATCCCTATATATACAAGAACTCCTTCCAATACGTCAGATTATTCTTTGCCAGTCTGTACTTCGTTGTTGAACGCTCCGTCTTATAATAAAGTACTAGAAACCTCTAAAATTGTTGTACTCGATTCACGATACACGGAATCCAACAGTATATTTGTTCGTTGAGTATGTTACCATCTTTCTAAATTCAATTATTTGTCAAGTTAACAACTACCTTCGTTTACAATCTAGAGTTCAATCTGAAGAAATGACTCCTCTTTGACGATTAATTGGAAATAAATTGAAAAGTGGAAATAAGGTGCAGTAAATTACATTTCCTTTTCATTAAAATTTGCATCGTTGTTGAGAAAATATGGCAATCTGTTTGTTGAAAGAAATTACATAGAATCGTAATATTTTACAGTGACATTTAGACTTTTAATGTAAATCGACAATCAAGTTTCTTTTAAAGTCTATAATCAAATTTAATATAATAACGAGGATCATTTCACAAAATATATAGAAATCTTTTTTATAGAAAATATAAAACATGTTTTTTTATAAAAGATGTTCATAATAACAGTTCCATTAACATTTACCAGAATTTTCATCACGAGTTTCTCCTTTCCGAACGAAAAGCAATTTTCCTAAAAAGGGAAGCAATATTCGAAAAGACACTTTCTCGATTGTTTTCTTGGTTGAACCTCCGCAAAGAGGAAACAGAGAAACATTGCCAGGTTGAAAGTGAAGAAAACGGGCTGGAAATCCCGTGGAAATCCGAATGCTGTAATAGCCTCTTCAAAGACTTCTGCTTAGAGCGTTTGTGGGTCTTCGGTTAAACCAATGTTTCTCCTTAACGAAGTAAGTCGACGGTCGTTGGCCCGCAAAGGGATTGTCCTTTTCACGTGAACGATTTCACGCGTTTTATTTTCACGTGGAAATTTCTGTTTTTCTTCTGTGGAACTTGGACACCCACGGTGCTCTGGAGAAACATTTCTCCTTCAAGGAAAATCTAATTTGATGCTTTAGGTGAGTTAGTTTTCTTTCACTCTTGTGAAACTTTTAGATATCTCTGAAACGTACTGAAACTAGATGATGGTAGTAAGTGATATTGTAAAACATACAGAATATTTTTTTTAAGACACATTGTCTCATTTCTGGGACACCAGTGAGACACCCTGTATATACGTATTTATATATGAATTTTTAGGGGTGATTTTTACATGCATTTATAAGGATTTTTTATATGCAATAATGCTTTCATTTTTTAGATATTTAATAAACTAGTAATTACCCTGCATACCTCCCTAAAAATTTACATAACAAGAAATTTCTTGTGGCTTCCAACAAATTTACAAAATCTCCCTCCCCCAAAAAACCTTGCACTACCAACGAAAAGTAGAAAAAATCATACTGACGTAGATGCAACAGAACACAAAACCAAAAAGAAAAAAAAGAAACAATAAAAGATAGAGTAAACATCGAATAGCCTCTCAAGGCGACTAAAAATTATGTAATTTATAAACGACAGAAGAGTGATTGAAGTTAATTAATCAGGAAAGTAAAGTGTCTCGAAGAATCGATCGAACGTATTCCTAGAAAGGTTCAGCAGCAACTACATCTTCGTTTGCCTGCATAATCGGTCTGCACTTGTACATGACAATTTCGAGGTTAAGGTTCATTGGATTAATTCGTTCGATCGTTTAATTGGCTAATTCGAGGCTAAAGCACTGTGTCTAGCACCGATCTAATTGCACCGTCGCGAATAGAGAGAGCAAATCAGATACGTCTGCATTCTTCGGATGTTCGGTTATTATTTTTCTTGCTAAAAAAATTCGTTCGTTTTTATTTTTGGGTGATTCTGGGGTGTTTGGTGCAGTGAATTGAAAATTTGATGGAATTAATTTTGGAAGATTTTGAGGCGTTTGAGGGTGGTTGGAGGTTTAAAGGTGTAGAGATGGAATTGGTGAAGGGTGCTAAGGTAGTTACAATTGAATCGGTTAAGGTGGAAGTATTTTAATTGAATCGGTTCGGGGTTTTGAGGTGTTTCTATCGGTTAAGGGTGCTGAGGTGCTTCGGACGAGTTAGTTGAGGGTGCTGAAGTATTTCCATCGAATCGGTTAAGGGTACTGTGTTCCAATCGAATCGGTTAAGGGTGCTGAGGTGTTTCCATGGAGTCGGTTAAGGGTGCTAAGGTGTTCCAATCGAATCGGTTAAGGGTGCTAAGGTGTTTCGGATGAGTTAGTTAAGGATGCTGAAGTATTTCCATCGAATCGGTTAAGAGAGCTGAGGTGTTTCTGACGAATTAATTAAGGGTGCTGAAGTATTTCCATCGAATCGGTTAAGAGTGCTGAGGTGTTTCCATCGAATCGGTTAAGGGTCCTAAGGTGTTTCCATCGAATCGGTTAAGGGTGCTGAGGTGTTTCCATGGAGTCGGTTAAGGGTACTAAGGTATTTCCATGGAGTCGGTTAAGGGTGCTAAGGTATTTCCATGGAGTCGGTTAAGGGTGCTAAGGTGTTTCCATCGAATCGGTTAAGGGTTCTAAGATATTTCCATCGAATCAATTAAGGGTGCTGAGGTGTTTCTGTCGAATCACTTAAGAACGTTAAGGTGTCTCAAAAAATCAGTCAAGGTTGCTGAGGTGTTTCTATCAAACCAGTTAAGGGTGCTCAGGTGTTTTAAATGTGTTGTCAGGTGTTTTAAATGAATAAGAATGTTAACACTAAACCTACCAACATATAATGTGTACTTAATTTGAAATTAAAAACGAAGTTAAGAAATAGATGAACAAACGACGAAACAAAGAATAAATGTGTGTACTAATTTATCTTGATGAAACTCAATTCTGATTTCAAGGAATACATTTTAACAAATTGTGTAGCTCATCATAAGAAACTTATGGAGCGGTCATTTTACCGGTTTGGTAGTTTTAGTGTTAAGGTGTCTCCATTAAATCAGTCAAGGTTGCCGAGGTGCTTCATATCAAATCACTTAAAATACATCGATCGAATTCATTAAAAATACTGTGTCCCAACAGAAACAAATAAAAATGCAAACAAATTGAATCAAACGAATTAAGAACACTACATCAAAGATGAAAGATCTATTGAATACTATTCAACATTGATTATTGACATTGATTCATGAATCACTCGATTCACATGCACGTCGTTGTCTATTTCACATGCACGTCGTTGCAACTTTCGTATTATTATGATAAAACGAAGTCCGCAAACGATGGCAGAACCGAGCGCAAATAATCGTCGACAACGAATTCGTTCTAATTGTCAGTTTTATTACATTAGGTTTGTTATATAATTTCCTCTAAATACCGTTCATTAGCGTTCCAAGGATTAACTTATTTGTGTGCAGTTACAATGTCTCTGAGAGCTAACGACGGCTTGTTGAAACAGTGTCTTAAAAGCGTCAGTTTGTCAGCAAATAAGAAGGAACGTGTTTGTCAGTTCGGTAAAATAAGGATTATTTCGACGATTCTCCTTCGAGCTAATTTTCACTTCAATCTGGTATGGTCTGGAATTCTCAAATTTTTCTATTAGGAGACTACGGAAGTCTTTGCCATATGGATTCATAAATTTTCGTCTGGTTAAATTAATTTCTTCTTGGTTTTCAAGTTTTTTGAGTTTTTGGATCTGAGATCTCTTGATTTAGTGGATTCTGTATTCTTGAGTCTTTGGATTTATAGGTTTGAAAATTTGCAAGCTTCAAAATCTTTAAATTTTCAAACTTTTTAAACTTTTTGTAGTTTCAAAATTTTCAAATTATCAAAATTTCAATTCTCAAAATTTCGAGTTCTTAAATTCCCTAAAATCCTCAAATCCTTAGATCCTTGAATTTCCAAATCTCCAAATTTTTAAATTCCCCAAAATCTCTAAATCCTCAAATTCCCCAAAATTCCCCAAAATCCTCAAATTTCCCAAATACCCAAAATACCCCAAATCTCTAAATCCCCAAATTCCCCAAATTCCCCAAAATCCCCAAAATCCCCAAATTCCCTAAATCCCTAAATTTCCAAAATCCCCAAATTCCCCAAAATTCCCAAAACCCCAAAAATTTCCAAAAATCCCCAAATTTGTGATTTCTGTCTTTGACAAGAGTAAACGAATGAAAACTTCGAAGTGGAAATACGTGGTATGGAATTTTCTACACAGCCGGTGATTCAGAAAGGCGGAAAGTTCAGAAACTACGACACTGCGCGGAACGTAAATAACACTCGATGTCTCGAAGACTTTCAGGGACGGTCGGCCAAGAATAGACGAATATCCAATTTTAATCGCGGAACCTCTGCCCACCATTTCGCGGGCTTGATGAACTGCTCCGTAACAAATGTTGTTGAATCTTCGCATCCGCCACGTGATTTCAAAGAATTCATCGATATCTTCTTTTTTACTTTGAACTCTTTTCCGATTATTTTCTATAAATACTTATCAACTGCGTGATTATTAAAAAATGTTCTTTTACACAATACTCCTCGTATTTGTTCATGAAAGCGATATTATTAACTTAGTATTATTATAAATAAATTTAATTGACGTTTACGTATCTGGAAAATGAAGAGTCATTTTCAGATCCTACGATCTTCTCTCGCAAAATCATGAATGAAAAGTTGCAAAGTTCAAAGAATTTCCACGTCAGAAATTAAACTAGTAGATCAAATATTTGTTCCATCACAGATTTGCAAAGCACTGCAGCAAGTTTGATTAGAATCAGAATAATTTAAAGACTGCTCGCATCAATAGATTCTGCTTGCGCGAGCTTCAATCTCAAAATCATGAATGAAAAGTTACCCAATTCGATGAAACTCAATTTCAGAAATGAAGTTAGAGGAATACACAAGTAGCTCATCATGAATTTTCGAAGTTACAAACGCAGTAACAGATGTTAGTAAAATTAAAGCAGTTCGAAGCTCTACGTTCAGTTTCCAATGGGTTCTGCTTCAAAGTCATGAATGAAAAGTTACTTATTCCTGGAGATTCGACTCGGGAAGTAGGAGATCAAACTACCTTGTTAAAAATTTTTAAGGATACTCCACTGGAACAAATTTTATAGTAGAAGAATTTAAAGATTGTATCGTTACGTTGAACTTGTGCAAGCTGCAACTTCAAACTCATGAATGAAAAGTTACTTAATTGTGCTAAAATTGATTATGAGGACGAAGGTAGTGGACCATACAATTATTGTGTCGTGAATTTTCGAAGTTAAAGACATTGTATCAAAAGTTATCAAAATTAGAACAATACGAAGTCAGTTATGTTCTGACATTTAGCCTCCACGAGACTGCACAAGAAAATCATGAATGAAAAGTTACGTAGTTCCACTAAAAACGATTATTGAAACAAAACTAGTAGTCTATATAACTATTCTATCATGAATTTTCGAAGTTACAAACACTGTATCAAAAGTTATCGAAATTAGAACAATTTGAAGGCAGTTATGCTGTGACATTTAGTTTCCACGAGTCTGTACCTGAAAATCATGAATGAAAAGTTACGTAGTTCCACTAAAAACGATTACAGGAACAAAGCTAGTAGATTACACAACTATTCTATCATGAATTTTCGAAGTTACAAACGCTGTATCAAAAGTTATCAAAATTAGAACAATTTGAAGGCAGTTATGTTTTAACATTTAGTCTCCAGAAGACTACACCCGAAAATCATGAATGAAAAGTTACGTAATTCCACTAAAATCAATTACAGAAACAAAGCTAGTAGATTACACAACTATTTTATCACAAATTTACGAAGTTACAAGTCCCACACGAAAAGTTATCAAAATAAGTAGAATTTAACAGTACCTTCGGCTTCTATAATATTCCACCTGAAAATCATGAATGAAAATGAACTTAATCTCGCAAAAATCGATTCTAGAAATAAAGTCAATTGATTTTGCGGTTGATCTATCACGGATCACGAGTAATCCAAAAGATCGTGCTCGCGTGAGGAATGTTTGATCGCGTCGATAGTTGCCGCGCTGAAGACCGACGAGTGGCACGCGAGAAGACCCGTATCGAGACACGCGATCCAATTCCTTCAAGGTAAACGACGTTAGCGCACCCGCAACTATCCTCTATCCATCTTTTAATCATGATTAAAAGTGGGTTTTTGCGAATTATGTACATTGCTCTGAGGAGTTTGGGGAAGTAGAGAAATTTCGAATGGGGTGATTTGGAAGGAGGGTTGCGGGGGTTGGATTTGGAGATTTGGGGATGTTAGGAGTTGGGGAATTTGGGAAGGTGGGAGTCGAGGAGATGGAGAATTTGGGAAGGTGGGAGTTGAGGAGATAGGGAATTTTGGGATATGGGAGTTGAGGAGATGGGGAATTTGGGGATTTGGGATTCGAGGAGATGGAAATTTAGGGATTTGGGAATTTGAGGAGATGGGAAACTTGAAAATTTGGAAATTTAAGGATTTGGGCTCTGAGGAGATAGGAAACTTGAAAATTTAGAAATTTGGAGATTTGGGAGTTGAGGAGATGGAAATTTGAGGATTTGGGAATTTGAGAAGATGGGAAGCTTAGGAATTTGGGAACTTGCAGATTTGGGAGTTGAGGAGATGGAAATTTGGGGATTTGGACTCTGAGGAGATGGGAAACTTGAAAATTTGGAAATTTAAGGATTTGGGCTCTGAGGAGATAGGAAACTTGAAAATTTAGAAATTTGGAGATTTGGGATTTGAAGAGATGGAAATTTGAGGATTTGGGAATTTGAGAAGATGGGAAGCTTAGGAATTTGGGAACTTGCAGATTTGGGAGTTGAGGAGATGGAAATTTGGGGATTTGGACTCTGAGGAGATGGGAAACTTGAAAATTTGGAAATTTAAGGATTTGGGCTCTGAGGAGATAGGAAACTTGAAAATTTAGAAATTTGGAGATTTGGGATTTGAAGAGATGGAAATTTGAGGATTTGGGAATTTGAGAAAATGGGAAGCTTAGGAATTTGGGAACTTGCAGATTTGGGAGTTGAGGAGATGGAAATTTGGGGATTTGGACTCTGAGGAGATGGGAAACTTGAAAATTTGGAAATTTGGGAATTTGGGGTCTGAGGAGATGTGGAATTCGGGGATTTGGGAATTTGAGAGAATGGGAAACTTGGGAGTTTGGGAATTTGCAGATTTGGGAGTTGAGGAGATGGGAAACTTGAGAATTTAGGAATTTGCAGATTTGGGATTTGAAGAGATGGAAATTTGGGAACATTAAAATTTGATAAAATGGGAAACTAAGAGATTTGGAGATTCGAGAAATCCAAGCTTTCCAACTTCAAGAAATTGCAAATTAGTAATTTGCAGATCAGGAAACAAAAATTTAGGAATTCCTGAATCATCATAAAATACCTCACCTCCACCAAATACCCCAAAACTCCAACACACCTCTACCAAAAAAACTCGCTCAAAACCTCCCTCTAGAGATATATTTCACAATACTCCCTAAGGAATTTACCTCAAAAGCATCAAACCGTATACCGATTTCCGATTTCCATTTGAACACGCTAATTCGATAAAGCATGTAGAAAAACTCGTAAATCTTTCCGTAACGAATCAAAGCTTTAGGATGTGAATGAAAACTCGATGAACCAACGGTGTGGTCCCTGTGGACACGTTCGCCAGGCAACGTTCCTCTGCAACGGCAACACAATTACGGTAATTAATATGCGCAACGAAGTTTCATCGAACAACTTACGGCGAGTTTGCATCGATCGAGCTTATTAGCGCTAAACCTACGGGCGAATAATGCACGTTCTATGAAATTAAAATGGAAGCTAAATAATTAAGAACTTGAGAAACAATTGGGAGTTTGAGTGTTAGAGGAGTAGCGTGCTCTTGGGATATCAATGAAACTTGCAGATTTGAAGTGGAGGGTTTAGGATTTTTGAGGATTTTTGTATTTAGATGTTTGAGAGTTTGGTTGTTTTGGAGTTTGGATATTTTTAACTTGCGGGGTTTTAGAAATTGGGAAATTTTTAATTTGGCAATTTGAGGTTGATTGAATGGGATGTTAGGGAGTTTTGAGATTTGGCTTGTGGAGAGTTTTGAGATTGGGAAAGTAGGAAATTGGGGAAATTTCCGATTTCCAAATTCCCCCATCTCCTAATTCCCCAATTTCCAAATTTCCCCATCTCCTAATTCCCCGCTCGCTAAATCCCCTATCTCCTAATTCCCCTATCACCAAATTCCCCCATCTCCTAATTCCCCGATTACCAAATTCCCCCATCTTTTAATTCCTCGATTTCCAAATTCCACTGTCTCCTAATTCCCCGTTCACTAAATCCCCCATCTCCTAATTCCCCGTTCGCTAAACCCCCTATCTCCTAATTCCCCGATTACGAAATTCCCCCATTTCCAAATTCCCCCATCTCCTAATTCCCCGTTCACTAATTGGGAAATATGGAGATTGGGAAAATAGGAAATTTGTGAAATTTTGAAATTGGGGAAATAGGGAGTTGGGAAATATGGAGATTGGGAAAATAAAAAATTTGGAAAATTTTGAAATAAGGGAAATAGGAAGTTGAAAACTATGAAGATTGGAAAAATACGAAATTTGAGAAATTTTGAAATCTAAAAAAAAATAGAACACCTGAAAGTTCGTGAATTTTCCAAACTTTTCATGCTAATCTATAAATGTACCCACTCTAAAATTCGGCCAGTGTAGAAACAAAATACGGGAAAATCGCCAATCTACTCGGAACCTTGACCAAGTGCGTCGATTATGTAACTCGTAGAAGGATTACCGTAATTGAACGCCTGACAATTCTACGTTCTGCAACGCAAATGTACTATTCAAAATTGCATATTTGGGAATTTGTATTTCCGTATTTCTTATCATTTTTCATAATTACAAACTCTTATAAACTCGTGCAACTATATCTTCCAATCACAAAATGTCTAAGATCATACAATAAATAGAAATGGTAAAATTGTACAACGAACAGAATAGTAATAACGATCGAAGAAGTAGGAACGAGAAGGGAGCGAGTTAACTCGTCGAGGATCGGAAGCCATCAGCTGGTTAGAGTCAGACAATGGCAAGAGGCTGGCCTTGTACGCACCCTCACGCATTACTCACGCAGAGAGGAGAGTAAATCCGTGACGTCACGTGTGTGGAGCACAGGACGTTTCGCGAATTGGGTCAAGAGGGAGACTGGTCGTTTAACTTGTGCGCGCGATGCCAGATTCTCTGGACCTCTGATACCATGCACTTTTTCTACTAAAACTTCATTTATTTATTTTTCAATTCAATTCTCAATTTTTACGCGAGGACTTACAACAATTTTTTAATATTTTTTGAATCTTCAAGTTTTGCTTATTTCTGGATTATCAGGTTTGGGGGTTCTTAATTTTCTGGTTGTCAAATTTTGCTGTTTACTAAGTTTCTGATTATCAAATTATGTTTTCTTCTAATTTTCTGATTATTACATTTGTAATCTTCTAATTGTCCGGTTAGCAAATTCCACTGTCTCCTAATTCCCCGATTGCCGAATTTCACTGTCTCCTAATTCCCCGATTACCTAATTCCCCAATCACCAAATTCCACTATCTCCTAATTCCCCGATTACCTAATTCCCCAATCACCAAATTCCACTATCTCCTAATTCCCCGATTACCAAATTCCCCCATCTCCTAATTCCCCGTTCACTAAATCCCCCATCTCCTAATTCCCCGATCACCAAATTCCCCCATCTCCTAATTCCCCAATCACCAAGTTCCCCTATCTCCTAATTCCCCGATTTCCAAATTCCTCCATCTCCTAATTCCCCGTTCGCTAAATCCCCTATCTCCTAATTCCCCTATCACCAAATTCTCCTATCTCCTAATTCCCCGATTTCTAAATTCCCCCATCTCCTAATTCCCCGATTTCCAAATTCCCCATCTCCTAATTCCCCGTTCACTAAATCCCCTATCTCCTATTTCCCCTATCACCAAATTTCCTTATCTAATTCCTCAACTACCCTAACCTCCTAAAACTAACTTCCTCCAAATTTCCATTCAACCATAAAAACTGTTCAAATACCAAACTCCAAGAATCTCCAACATAACCCAACCCAATCCAGCCATAAAACAATAGGCGAACCTCGACACCGCACATCCGAGAATTTTCATTTTCCCCGGTCTCTCGAAAGCGTCCGTAGAAAAAAAAGCGTAGAAAAATTCTCGGACAGAGTTGTCTCTTTGGATTTTCATCTCGGCGAGTTATGAAACGCTCGAGTTCGCTCGGAATTAAACCAGCACGAGTTTCCCGCGCGATTCTCATTAGCCAAAGCTGCAGTCCGGACGTAATTGCGAATTAGTCGCGAAGCTGAAGCGAAAAACGTGGCGAAGAAAAGCAACTGGAAGGCTCGTTTCTCTTCTCTCCTCGGTTATATGCTTTCTTGCCGTTGCTTCTTAACGACCAGAAGAACATCCAGCGACTCTCTCTGTTAATATTTCATCGTGCCGGGTTTGTGTGCTCGCCGGATGAATGTAACGTCGTGCTAAGCTCAAAGTTTCGCTAAGTTCTTCTATTTTTAGACGACTCTTTGCTCGTGCATCTGACTTATGGTACATTTATTAGCCATTCCTTGTTATACTACGATTATATTTACGGCTTATTATTTTTACGGGTTATTTAACTTTTATGGTTGGTTTTTATAGGGTTCGTTTTTCATGAGATTACAGATGTTCAAGGACGTGCACTTCAGTCTTAATTTTATGACAGAAAAGTTCTACAAAGTTGTACTTATGATACGTCGATTTGAAGGTTGAAGGGTCCTGAAAATGTCTGTGTAAAGTTTACGTGAATGTTTTTGACGTGAGCTGACTAATTTTTGTAAAATCGAAACTTACTCTGCGTTGTTCCATGTATAATGCAACTAGGGTGATTCAATTGTCGACAATTTCGTATTGAAGATATTAAAAAACCACTTTTATAGGCATTTTCTATGAACTTCAAGCTTTAAATCGATGTACCATAAGTGCCATTTCACATTACTTTTCTGTCATGATTTTTCGTTACAAAAAAGTTAAAAAATTCAGCAATATAAAAACGTATAACTCCGCGAATTCAATAATCCAGAAACTTTGCTCATTAGAACATTTGAACCACGCCGATTCACAAATCAAAAAGCGTAAAATTGTCGAAGTATAAAATGGAATTTAAATTGGAATTTCGTGGCACATCGATTTTCTGCTTGGTCGCGAGTGAAGAAAGTTCTTTGCCGCTGGAAATTCTCGCTGTTTGGAGGCTCGTTTGGTTAAGAACTTCCCCACCCCTTGACCCATTCCGTTGAATTAATGGTGAAACTTGGAAATTTCCGGAATCTAATATTCAAGATCCGTCGAGACACGGCCCCGTTCCACGTATCGGAAGCTCGCGTTGGCTTTCGTGGAATGTCGGCACGTAATTTTGCCACGTTCGCTCTTTCTTCTCGAATAGTTTTCATGGGGTCAACGTATAATTCTTACCTACTGCTGTCCATTTCGTACTTAATATTTACCACGTTTATTTTTATGAGAAGGAAAAATTGTTGGACATTATTTTGTGTAATGTATTGTTTTGTAAGTCGCAAGGGTGGAAGTTTCTGAAGCTTCGAATTTTTGTATTTTGAAATTCGTGGAGGTACAACTTTGTAGATTTTCGAATTTATAGTTTTCTAAATTCTTACATCCACAAATTCTTGTTTGTAGAAATTTCTGTTCCTCGAAATTCGTATGTCTTCGAATTTCTACGCGTCCAAATTCTTACGCCTCCAAATTCCAACGCCTCCAAATTACTACGCCCTCAAATTACTATTTTCCCAAATTCCTATTTCCCCGAATTCCCACGCACCCAAATTCCTACGCTCCCAAATTCCTACGCCCCCAAATCCCTACGTCCCCAAATTACTACGCTCCCAAATTCCTACGCCCCCAAATTACTATTTTCCCAAATTCCTATTTCTCCGAATTCCCACGCCCTCAAATCTCTACGCCCCCAAATTACTACGCTCCCAAATTCCCACGCTCCCAAATTCCTACGCCCCCAAATCCCTACGTCCCCAAATTACTACGCTCCCAAATTCCTACACCGCCAAATTCCTACGCCCCCAAATTACTACACCCCCAAATTACTACGCTCCCAAATTCCTATATTCCCAAATTTCTATATCCCCAAATTCCTCCGCTCCCAAATTATTACGCCTCTAAATTACTACGCCCCTAAATTCCTACCTCCCCAAATTTCCCCACACATTAACACTTTCACGACCGCATCTTTGCGCAGTGAAACGTCGCCATAAGCCGGCAATATTTTTGACACCACGTGGTAGTCAACGATCAATAGCGTAGACCTATCCATAACACCACGTAAGTGTCACCGGCCAACAACGTTTGGCCTGCCTATGGCACCCCGTTGGTGTCACCGGTTGTGAAAGTGTTAATCACACTTGCCTAACTAGTTCTCCATAAAATAATTAAATACAAATTCATACCTCACCTGCCAAAATCGTCAGATTTTGAGTCCCTTGCCAATTACAATATATTATTAGCAAGATGAATATACAGTATCGAAGCAGTATTTCACAGGCAATTGTACGGGGATCAGCAAAGAGCTCTTAAACGACCTTCCCTCTTCACGGTACCCTTCTGTTTCTACACCCGTGAAATCCCTGCGTGCAGTCAGCTGCTAACACCATCGAACCAATGACCCATTAATGGAACACGTTCGAGATCCTCCGGTTCGTCTGGTAAATATGTAACCAGTTCACATCAAATTCGTGTAACCACGTTACCGTCCACGTAAACTAATTTCCAATCGACGAATCGTGTTGCACGCGGAACATTCGATCGAGGAAAACCGAGTGAACGCGTTTAGCCGCTTCGCTGAATTCATTCGATCAAACTTTCATCGAATCGTTGCCGGAGTTTATTCGATGAAATGTTATGGGCTTGCTGGAAGATTCGGTTATGTGATTTTCAAGGTTCTTTAGATTTGGCTGGGGTTGGGGTTAGAGGGTGAGAGGTTTGTGGGATGTTGGGGATTAAATTTTGGGTGATTTGTTTTGGTAGGTTGGACATTTGGGCAGGTGGATTTGGACGATTTAGGAGCTTGTTAATTTTGGGGTTGAAATATTGGACTGTTGGAAATTTTGCAATTTAGGGTTCTGAGAAATTAGGAGAATTTGGAGGGAAACTTATATTATAGCATATCTACTAAATTAGGTGAATTTTGGTCAGAGTTGATCGGATTTGTTACAAAAAAAAAATAGTAGAATTTTTACTTTAACATGGATGGTTTAACATTTTTAACATGGATATTCAGACTGGATGTTCAAATCTCAAACAGAGCAATTCTGTTTAAAATTATATTTGCCTTCTGTCTCCTTTCTGTATTAACACTCATGATAAATTATATTATCATATAGCAGTATATAATATACTAGCACTTGATTATACGGGACTGTAAATTAATTCAGCCTTTCTATCCACATTAAGAAGATGGATAACAATGTTGACTGAAAATTATAAACGTACAGGATTGATGGAGTGTCTCATCAACCTGGACGTCATCCAAAAATACAAAATTTCACTGTCTTTTTAAGACACTCCACCTGTCTATCCGTAAAAAATTGTTTTAAATTTAGTCATTAACTAGCAATGCTTTTAACATTTAGTCTTCATTTAACGAAATTATTTGTACATTTATTATGTACGATTTTTGTCAAAGTAAGCAGTAGATCTTGCTGATAATTCATTGTAAAATATTTTCTTGCATTGAGATTTATATACATATACGTTTTGTAAATTTTGCAAGTGACCTTTTTGCAATTTTTTAAAGGGACACGTTTAGTATTGAGAAATAAATTAGTCGAGAATTTTATTAACATTTTAATAACCAGTTGACTGCATCCAAGCATTTCTATTTCCCCGCAAAGTATCTCGTTAGACACCCTTTTCTACATTGAAATGAACGATTCAATTCACTCTCGTTCCGCCTCGGCCGTGTTTCCCCGGCCAATTTTCTTACCCCAGCGAGTCGCGAGAAAAAGGTAGATTTCAACGAATTTCCCACAGGGCAGTGCAAGAATACCAGCTGAATCTGCATGCGAATGGGACGTTGAAAACTTGCCATTTCCTTTTCACGGAACTTTGACAAGTGTCTGCGTAAATACTCCAAATGTTCGAATCTGTGCAACAGTGAGAGAAAGTATCTGCATTCAAGAGTCTCTTCAAGGTTGACAGAAAATCTTATTAAATGAAGATATACTAAAAAAGAAATATCAAAAAATTAATCTCAATACTGATTGCAAAATACTGAAACGTCTATAATGAAATAAACTTTTGGAAAACAGATTTTTTTATAAAACTTCAATGACGATGTTGATGCTCTAAAATTCTAAATTTGATAAACATGTAAAGAGAACAGATGTCGAAGAATTTACAATAAAATTTGCGAAGCAGAAATATTTGAAAAAATCCAACCATCTCCAACAAGCCATAATTTCATTAACTTCGTTGCCGACAAAGAACATACAATATCTCTGAAAGCGAAATATTTCAGCAAGATTTAATACCTGTATAAATCCGGAAAGCCATAATTTCATAAACGAGCAAAAGCGTTACCGCCCGCAGCACGATAAAACATAAATGAAATATTTGAAAAATTAGCAGCTTCCGCAAAAAGATTTCACAAACGACCAAAAAATATTGGCAATTATAAAGGAGAAAAATGCTGGCGGACAAAGAGACCGCAATACGATAAATCGGAGCGGTTTTCATAGAGAAGTTTGACTGCGGTGGATGTTGAAAAGCCTTAAATTTCGCAAACAACCGACGAAAAGTTGGTAACACTGGTTACAGGACGTCAAAGAATGTCCCCATTAGAGGTGGCTGTTACACTCGTGTGGAGACACGAGGAAGAGCACATGCGAACGAGGACGAGAGTGCTCGCTGACCTGGTTGGCCGTGCTTCTGGCAGCCCTCGTCAGCGAGAAAAAAGGAAAGTCGTTAAAACGACGAACGAGAACGAGGAAAAATGAGACGGTATCCATTAAGGGGTGAGAAGAGAAAGGAAAAAGAGGCAGAATGGAATTTGTATTATTGAACAAGTAGAAAAGTAGGGACAGTTACACAAAGGAGAGAAAAAGGAACGGGTCATTTTTCTTGATCGTCGGCGATAATGATAGACCCTCGTTATATCGCCATAAATGGGAATGTGGGAATGGAAGGTTACCGCGATTGATTGGGGACGTGAGTAGCAATGCGAGTGGAAATGTGATTTGCTGCAATATGGGGCGTGGCGATAGAACGAGTAGAAGTATGAAACGTGGCGAGGTAATGTGTAACGGTGGAATTCGAGTTATGGGGCGTGGCAATGCAACGCGTGGAAATATAAAGGTGTGGCAATATAACGCGAGGAAACGTAGATCGCGGAAATTCAAGTCTCGTGATACAACGCGTAGAAATATGATACGTGCCATTACAGCGCGTAAAAATCTGGAATGTGGCAATATAACGCGAGGAACAATAAAGGGTGGAAATGTAACGCATGGAAGTTGAAGCATGGTAATGCAACGCGTAGAAATATGATACGTGGCAATACAACGCGTAGAAATATGAGACACGGCAATATAACGCGAGGAACAATAAAGCGTGCAAATGTAACGCGTGGAAGTTGAAGCGTGGTAATGCAACGCGTAGAAATATGACACGTGGCATTACAGCGCGTAGAAATCTAGAATGTGGCAATATAACGCGAGGAACAGTAAAGCGTGGAAGTTGAAGCGTGGTAATGCAACGCATAGAAATATGATACGTGACATTTCAACGTGTAGAAATATGGAACGTGGCAATATAACGCGAGGAACAATAAAGCGTGGAAGTTGAAGCGTGGAAATGTAACGCGTGGAAGTTGAAGCGTGGTAATGCAACGCATAGAAATATGATACGTGACATTTCAACGCGTAGAAATATGGAACGTGGCAATACAACGCGAGGAACAATAAAGCGTGGAAATGTAACGCGTGGAAGTTGAAGCATGGAAATGTAACGCGTGGAAGTTGAAGCGTGGTAATGCAACGCATAGAAATATGATACGTGGCAATACAACGCATAAAAATATGGGACGCGGCAATATAACGCGTGGAAATACGACGCGTATAAATTACAGCGTGGTAATGTAACCCATAGAAATATAATGCCTAACGATACAACGCATGGAAATATGGCACATGGCAATATAACGCGAGGAACAGTCAAACATTGCAATATAACACGCGGAGCTTGATGATATAACAATGCGAATGGTAGAAGTACGGTGATAATGCGACGTGCAGAAATGCGAAACCTTACAATATAAACTGAAGTAGTAGAAATATGGAATGTGGCGATATAAAGTAACGCTAGAAGCTACTACAAAATTTAATCCACGTCAATATTATTGTTCCACGATTTCTATTTAAAAAAGATTCAATTGTATCGTCAGTAATTGTACTTATAACGTGTGTTGCTACACAAGACCGTTTTCGCATCGAGCCGTTCAACGTGTTAATTGGGTTTCTCTGTAGCGGTTACGAGAGCACTGCAACAACGCATCGATCATAGTCTCGTTTCGAGCAGACAGTTTGCACTCAACAGAAATGAGGATGCAAGTGGAAAATCCTGTGTTGGATACCTTTATGCAACTTTATGATACAGATGTATGGCCAGGGATTGTATGAACAAATTACCAAGGCCATTAATCTTTGTTGGCTGTGAAAAGACGCGAGATGAGAGGCCGTCTGTTACGATCTGGTTAGCGCTTCCATGATAAAACGCTTAGCTTGCAGGAAAATGATTCTCCATTTAAAAGGGGAGCTACTTTGTTATCCGCGAGTGATTTTAAGTACCATGAAACCTCCGAGAAGATACGTAAATACACGGAATATCATGATTTTTAAGAGTATCGTGAAATGGTGAATGAAATGGTCGTTACCCATGAATCAACACGATCGAACTTTTACCGTGTCTAAATAACTCTTGTCGAATCACACCGAAACCGTAACAAAAGAGTCATATAGAAAATCGAATCCCCATTTTTCATCGACTCGCTGGACCCTTCCACTGCAGGCAGTAGTCATTCGGATCTTAAGAGCTAGGGAGATATTCAACGGTCTGAACATGATCCCGGGTTTCGGGGTTCGAATCCAATCAGACAAATACATTTTCCCCTACTCAACCTCTCAATCCATACGCGTCATCCTCAAAGAGAAAGGTCCGCTACATCAAATCAATTCCACTCGATACACTTCACGAAGACAAGGGTCAACAACAGTCAGCAAGATATTGTACAGAACAGAGAAATTGGGAATGACGTAGAGACAAAAGACAGAGAATAATCACTATCTTAACCTACAACATTTTACTGATATTTTCGATATAGATATTTCTGCTGCTTGTCAGTTTCATGTTTAACGAGAACATGCTCTCTTTGCATGGTCCGTGTGTTAGAAATTATAAGAAATCAAAGTCAGATTCTTCTAGCCAACTAGATAATGAAGAATCAAGCGTACCCCATCGTGACTATTATGACTCATTTTGGCCAATTATGAGAACACATATATCCTGTCTTTATGAACGTGTCATAAAAAGTCCATATAACGTGGAGATTATATCATATGCAATCAAAGTCACATTCTCTTCCTGTAATCAACTTGGATATAATGTACCGAATGATCGAAGACCCGGACACCCACGATGACTACTGATCCATTTCGGCTAACGAGACTACGTGTGGCTCGTTGTATCACAAACGAGTAACTAAAGTCAGATTCCTGTACACGATATATTCAAGAATCAATTATCTGACTTAACATAATTGCTACATGTGGTCAAGATTATAAATCACTTAATTTGACATAGGTGTAGTGAATCAAATATAATTTCTACATGACACAGTTCGGCCACTAATTAAAATAAATGTCCCATAGCTTCATTAACGTGCCACAAGAGGTATTCATATGTGGATTATCACACGCCATCAAAGTCACGTCCCTTCATCTACCTAATTCATACTCATGAATCATATATCCAGGTATCTACCATAATGTGACCCATTTCGACCACTAATCAAAATACATGTCTTCATCGTGTCACAGAAGGCATATGTGGCAGTGATTATGCCATATGCAATCAAAGTCGCGTTTAATCTAACTTGGTAATATACAGCCAACAATCAAGTATCCAGATACCTACATAATTGTCCAGATACATCTTTTAAGTCTTCCGTTTCAATTTACAACGATTACATGTCCCATGTCATGTCTTGAGGATACACCAGTTACAATCATATTCCTTCATCTAGCCAGTATCATACACAGGAAGCATCTAGGTACCGTAACTCCTGTATGACCCATTTCTACTAAACGAGATTACGAGTCCCATATCTTCGTCACATGTCTCATATGGCTCAAGGATTATACCGCGAGTAATTATAATCATATTCCTTGATCTAGCCAAGTTGGCAGCATATATAAGCAAGTACCCAGGTTCCATAACTCCTGTATGACCCGTTTCGACTAATAACGAGATTACATGTCCCATATCTGCACCACCATATGGCGCGAGGATTATTCCGCAAGCAATCATAGCAATATTTCTTCATCCTAACCTGGCATCACGGTACAGCCAAGAAGCAAGTACACCCATACTGATAGCAGGGTGTCCTATAAGAGGATCATCCGCATGTATCCTGGCCATATGTCTACCACACGGTTTTCACCGCGTTGTTCTCCCTACACGTAGACTTAGCCACACCGGAGTAGGTGGCCTGGTTGGGTATTGATCCATGATGGGTGGTCGGTGGGTGGCGGGTGGGTGGTGTAGGTCGCATGCGCATCTCCGACGACGGCTCGGTCCTCATCGACCCGCGATGGCCAGTGAAAAAGGGAGAAACGGAAAGTGGAACGTCGCGTCGCAGGATGAGGCGGGGTGGTTGGGGGATGGTTTCTGGATCAGAATGGTACGGTACCATCGATGCCTTGGTTTTAACGCCACCCCCCTTTCTCTCCACATTCGTGGAACTTTCGCGTAACCACCGGCAAATTTTCCATGTTTTATCTTAGCTGTTTACCCTACTTACTCGCTTCTATACATGCACCTGCGGTTTTCTGCTGCAGATTTGTCCACGTGCGGATTTTTAAATTCTCCAGATTTGTGGAGAATTTACTACAACTTTTCTTTTTTTGAACCTTTGTTTAGAACCTTGATTTAAGAATTTTTAGTTTTCACATTTGGAAAGAATCTATCTCTCAGTGCCCCACGTGTACACCACACTTCATATCCTGCCATATAACAAACAATCTAACTTAAGAACTTAACATTAAATCTGTATAAATGCAACAGTAACTTGTGCAACTAGTATCAGAGTATATCACTAATATCCTTTAACAACGATATCCAATCAATTCGAAAATGGCAATATAGCAAAAGGGTGTAATACATCAATTTTTTAAAGTACCAAACAAACGTCTATAAATATAAAAGTAACTAGTGTAACTAGTATCAAAGTCACTAATATCCAACGATATCTAATCCATTCGAAAATGGCAATATATCGAGAGAGTGCAGTACATGAATTTCTTAAAGTACCAAACAAATGTCTATAAATTTAAAAATAACTAGTGCAACTAGTATTAAAGTCACTAATATCCAACGATATCTAATCCATTCGAAAATGGCAATATATCAAGAGAGTGCAGTACATGAATTTCTTAAAGTCCTAAACAAACGTCTATAAATTTAAAAGTAACTACTGCAATTAGTATCAAAGTGTGTCATTAATATCCAACGATATCTAATCCATTCGAAAATGGCAATATATCAAGAGAGTGCAGTACATGAATTTCCTAAAGTTTCAAACAAACATCTATAAATTTAAAAGTACCTAGTGCAACTAGTATCAAAGTATGTCACTAATATCCAAAGATATCTAATCCATTCGAAAATGGCAATATATCGAGAGAGTACATCAATTTCCCACAGAGCGAACTAAAAATTTCATGTCCTGATGTTACATTCGAACAATCGAAGGCTTTAACATAATTTTTCGAACGAGAACTCGAGTAATCGATTCTCCTCGACTACCGTAATCCCTTCAGGGTTTACTTGGGACGCCACAAGCGTCGCTGTCTAATGTATTCTCGTTGTTCCGCTTCTTGGTCTCGTCGTGAATAAATTGTTACAGGAGGGAAATAACAGCATTCAGCTGTAAATGCAAGCTGTTCTTATTTAACCGTCGGTGGTGGAAGTCGCGGATTTATGGGAACATTATTTCGCGAGAAATGCAAATTCCGTCCTGTTTATTGCGAATCTTGCTCGAATATTTCCGGACGATTTCTATGCTTGCGCATGAATTTTAATCAAACTCGCGTTCTTTAACGACCCTTAGAATTCGTATATTCAGGCGCAGATTGAATTTCGGTCATTTAAATAATCTTTTGTGTATGACGTCCAACTTTTCATGCAAATTCGGGGAATTCATTCGGTTCAAGCTTTTGAGTCTTTGATCAACTCTTTAGACAAATTAATTGATTTTCAGCGCAATTTGAGATCGTTTGAACAAATTCTATATGTCATAATTCTGATATTAATTATCAAAATAATTGGACAATGTATGTAACGTTCTCTATTTTCAAATATTCTATATATTAAAAAAGTGGACGTAAAAATATGTTACAAAAAGAGCAGTCATATCTAAAGAGTACTACAATTAAAATTTCCGAGAGATTTTGTTCGTCAAAACTACAGAAGCATCGCATTGTTAAACATTGCAATTTTACAACCTTGTTACGTGTGTAAATTATGTGCAGTCTAGTGCTAAACAAGATAAACAGGTTGCGCCGTGAACAGATGTCCCTTAAAATAACACTCTGTAATTGGACTTCCCATAAATTATTACGAAACATAATTTCGCGTCACCGTTTTGTGAAAGTTCGCAACGCGGAAGCAAACCACCCCGTTTTCGTGAAAAACCACCCTTCAATTCGCGGAAACGTAGCGAACTTGTCGATGAGGATCAAATTAGGTTAAGCATGGCCGACTTCGTTAGAATTTCTAGTTAACCAGTCGCAACCCTTCAAACTCTCTTCCGGATCCGCCCCTCGAACACCCCACCCCTCACGCAACGATGAAGGGTGGTCCGTTGACGAAGCTGGAGGGGGTTAGTTATGCAACTCGATTAAACTCGGTTTGTCGCGTCTGCTTTAGGACGAAATTTTCGATTGTGTCCGTGTAGCATCCTCGAAAACTAGGGTGCCGTTCAAGGGGTTAAATTCACCCTGTTTTACGGCGTTAACGGGAACGATACTCTCGGATTAAATTGCGGATGTCGTCGAGTGCTTTTCATAATTTATGTCCGGTTTGAGAGCTTAGTTATATGAAAAGGTTTGAACGGATTTGATTTTGTCAGGGTTGTATGAAAGGTTATTTAAATTCCACTCAAGAAAATTTTTATATCTCCACACCTTTAGATGAGCAACTTTAAAAATCGAATTTGAATATTTCAGCAATAGTTACAATGAATCTTTAAATTCGCACCAAAACGTTAAACGAGTAACCGCAGGTGATTAAAATGATATAATGAAACAGGTTGTAATGCGATATTTCGTAACAGACGTTGATGCGAACGTCTCAATTATACGTTGCATCCTGTAACGCGGTTATGATTGATGAGACTCTATAATCCACTCGTAACAGTATCCCGCGATCTTGTCGCGCTAATTGCAGTTGTGTCCCCTGTTTCTGAATAATTGTATCCAGTAGAGTCGTCGATCCCCCAGATACGCTTTCTTCTCGATAAAAGCCCTGTTACCCTCGACCTTAATTCGACGATTACAATCCCCATCGACTGTCCGAGACTCTTTGTCTACACCTGAAACGGAAGCGGAGAACACGCTACGTCTTCCTTTTACCCTTTCTTGTCGTTCTTTAGCCTTTCTAGATTAACACTAAAACTACCAAACCGGTCAAATGACCGTTCCACAAGAACTTTATTATAAATGGCACAATTTATTGAATTCATTCTTCTGATATCTGTATGGATCTTCATCAACATAAAAAATTAATGTGTATATTAATTTATGTTTTGTCGTTTGTTCAGTTATTTTCTGGTAGGTTTAGTGTTAATGGCGTATCAAACCGCGGACCTTTCTTTGCTCACACGAACACGTCACTTCAAACTTTTCTTTAGGTTAAAGAATCTAAATCTTGGACAGAGGTCCAAGGTGTTAAAAATGGAAGCTGACGAACATTTCACGTCACAAGTTATTTTACTATCAAAATTAATTCGCAAATCTTTCAACTCCAGATAAAATCGAATTTCCAAAGATTTAAAAAGAAATGAATTTTCGAAATCTCCATTCACATTATTTTTCTGAGACAATTTAATAATTGTTAGGTACATAATTATAAAGTTAATTGAAAAAATAAATTTATGTGAACTTGAAAGTGTTGGAAGTTGATTGACGGTTGCAGGAACAGTGTATCGGTCGATTCGTTAGTCCCAACTGAAAGTCGCGGCCTTATCGTGACGTTTTCCTGCCCGACAACCACTTCCGGTCATGGTGAGCGTGTGTGTTGGCCGCGTCCGGCACACACGCACACCTATGTCCATAGTATTTGCATCGGGTCGATCGTGTATGGATTCTATGGAGTTTATCGTGCTCTGCGATATTGACAGATTGAAATTTTAATGGCTAACAGGGTGGTACAAGTGGACTGCGGTTGTTGGAAATTTAGAGTTGTAGACGTTTGCAGATTTAGAGATTTTTTAAGTATTATTAGGTGTTCAGGGGTTATGTGAAATAAAAAACACGCACAGATTATCAGGTCAATAATTATATTTAAAATGGAAACTAAAAGGAGACAGAGTATTTGATGCTTAGACGACGAGCACACGCTTAGAACTGAACTTGGAAAAAAAAACTGCAACGACAGTACATATACCTGGAGCATTCGCAGGCTCCAGACCCTAATTAAACAATAACCTTCAAGGATGTAGGGTTTTCTAAAAGCGGTGAAAGCATGTTCGAGGCTTTAGCTTTAACATTAGGTTTTTTAGGAATTTATGGAATTTTGGATATTTAGAACTCCAAAAATTCAAAGATCCACAAATTTCTGAACCTTGAATCTTTCCAAAATTCCCCTCGAAACTTTCTCACGCCCCTGAAAAATATTCCAACTCCAAAAAACATATCTACGTAACGCATATCGTAACACCTTATATAAATCCACGCGTCTCTATTAAACGAACGAAACGTCCGTCCATCGTGTAAAAGAGCGAATAAACGGGGTCTGCAGTTGCATATATAGAAGATACTGTACAAATGACGGGATATCAATTTGTTGAAGTGGAAATCGTGCATGTAGAAGCAATACCGTGTATCGAGTGAAGCTGAGCTGGTCGATCGATCAGGATTTGCGAGCGTTGCAAGGACTACTCTCGGTCGCGCAGTTTCCTGCCGGTTCGCGGCTCGTGGCCGCTTCATCGATCGACGTGTCCTCGAGGACACGCGTAATCCTGTTCCCCGTTCCTGGCTGTTTCTCCTCGGTTATCGTAAACGATGGATTTATCCGGGGATAGAGTTGCGGGGGCGATCGAATTCACCCACGGTTGCTTTCGTTGCGTAACTCTTCTACTTTTGTCCTGGTTTGTTCAAGCTGTTTCGATTGTTACGTTCCCACGGGAGATTTTCCCGTCGAACTTCAAGCTTGCTAGCTCGTTACTTTTTTTTGTTTGTTCGACGGCTTTCGGTGATGTACGATCCGATTCCATGGGAAAATGTTAGTTGGAACTTGGGATTTGGAGGTGGAGATATAGGACTTCTGGAGAAGATTAGGTGTTTATAGAAATGACTATAAACTTGAGGAATTTGGGAATGTATTGTAGAATAATATTTAATAATTGAGAAGATTAATGAAATTTATTAACAAATAAGTAGTTATAATTAAACTCAACACAAATGAAATCTCTCGAATTAAAAATCTCGTACGTCTTTATCTCACGATTTCTCTCAAAGCAATGAACTCTTTCGCTCCTCAAAAACATTCAATCACACCCAAAAGACAATCTTCTAGCAATCTTCATTACATGCAAACTTCAATCATACCGTACGCAAGCTTCATTCATAATATGCACCCATACTAAACATTCAATCACACCCAAAACTCAATCTTCTAGCAATCTTCAATACATGCAAACTTCAATCATACCGTACGCAAGCTTCATTCATAATATGCACCCATACTAAACATACAATTACAGAGTAGTCACATACCACACTACAGATTTGAAGTTTAGCACGATTCTGTTCGCACAATTCTTAACCTTGCTTCATCTCGCTGAATAAGTCATAGTAATTTAATGTAGCAACGTGAGACTTTGATTACGTGTGTGTCAGCTCGGTGACGCATTTGTCGGAATGCGTTCACGATTAGATAAAAGTAAGAGAAGGTAATCAAAGGAAAACACTACGTCTTTGACAAAAAAGCATCGCAAAAGTGACTATTGTACTCTGAATGTTGTGATTCCTTTTGCAGAAAATTCTGCTGTGTCCCCCAAATTCCCAAATAATTTTTAAGATTAAATTCGTACTTTCGTCTCGTGGATAACGAAGGGAATTAACACTAAACCTACCGATGTATAATGTGTACTTAACTTGAGATGAAAAATGAAGTTAAAAAATAAATAAACAAATGACAAAACATAAATTAGTATACACATTAATTCTTCATATTCATGAAGATTAACGTAGATATCAACAAATTGTGTCATTTATAATAAGAATCTTATAGAACGGTCATTTGACCGGTTTGGTAGTTTTAGTGTTAATTAGAGTACAGCGGTGATTTATAGGAAAGAGTAATTTCGTTAGGGGATAGAAATATGCACGCGCGAACACGGTCGCGCTAAACGCGACAATTCCGCGACATTATTATCTCTCGTTGATCGTCACACAGTGGCCTCTGGTCATTGAGGAAGCACGACGATTATGCAATTTCGTTACGTACGCACCTCGCAAAACGACGCAAGTACTGTGAAACATCGATGAATCGAATGGTATCACAATACAGGATTTATCCGAATAAATTATATCGCGAACTATCGGTTAGAGTTCACTGTGAAATTGAATCGATTAGAGTTACTGTTCGTTGTAAACGGAACCGATTAAACGAAATTGCGTATCTAATTGTTCTACGTAATCGGTAATGATACGGTTTATCGATTTCGTTCAGAGTGATAATATTTTAATACGAAGAGTATTTCGATAAGTGTCTACAATTCATTGTAGATGCGCTGTGTAGCACTGTTCAACGCATTCTGATAGACACGTTGTGTAATCGTATTTGCATTTTCTTCGTTGTCTTTACAAGGTTTTATTTAGAGGAACCGTTGACTTTACATTGTGTAGTCAATTGTCTTTTCTTTTGTGATGCGTTGTATAGCCCCTTAGCCTACACGATTTTCGCCAGGTGCGTCAGAGCTAATTACTACTGCAGCATTAAAGCAAATAAAGAATATTGAAATATTAAGAGTAATTTGAATTTAGCAATCTTAAATTATGCAAACTGCAATTAGTATCATATTCAAAACTCAAATACGATTTAGTTTTGTGACATTTGTACTGCACGTGCGTCACGAGTCTGACTCGTGGTTATAGGCTAAAGGCCTATAGCCTACACGATTTTCGCCAGGTGCGTCAGTCAGAGCTGCCTAATTATTACTGCAGCATTAAAGCAAATAAAGAATGTTGAAATATTAAGTGGAATTTGGATGTAGCAATCTTAAATTATGCATATTCAAAACTCAAATACGATTTAGTTTTGTCACATTTGAACTGCAACGAACGTCACGAGTCTGACTCGTGGTTATAGGCTAAAGGGATAGTTACTGTGTTGTATAGGTGATGCGATGTCTCATTTGATACGATGTATGACCAGTGAGTTGTATGCTCGATGTTCTGTCTTTACGATGCATTGCATGATTAATGCGTTGTCTTGACGATGCATTATATACTATATATGCTGTCTGTGTAACGTTGTGTATACTTGATACGCTGTCTTGATGCGCTGTGTTGCCGATGCGTTGTATGTCTGATGTGCCGTCTTGAAGGCGCGATGCACTCGATGCGTTGTATACTTGATGCGTTGTGTGCACAACGCGCTGTCTCGGTTACACATTATATAATCAGTGCGTTGTCTAACTGACATATTATCCACTTGATTATATGATTGATGCGTTGTATAACTGTTGCGTTGTATAATCGACGCGTTGTCAACTTGCATTACACGCTGACACGTCCTACAACCAATGCATTACCTATTTAACGGGTTGTACACTCAGTGTTAATCAACGCGTTCCTTCATCAAATTATTCCTCTACACATCATATCCCTACTCCTTACAATTACGATAAATCAACATCAAACACAAATTAACCCCTTGCACTATTTTGACGAGTCTGACTCGTGACGCACCCCTCGGCTGTGATCAATTTTACTCACATTTTTACTACGCTTCAATTTGGAGTTCAAGTTCAATTATAATTTGCATAGATTGAATAGCAACTTATTGATATAACAATTCAATCTTTTTTAATAATGTGGCTGTAATTGGTCAGTTCTGACTGACGCACCTGACAAATAAGTGCAAGGGGTTAAAAACCTATCAGTTCGAAATATAACAGTTTTAATCTATGATCCCAAAAACGACTAAAACAGTGCACGTTTGCCAATCGATCATCGGCGATAAAGGTCGAACAAGTTGGCGGAAAAATCGTGAGAGAAAGCAAGTATTAAAATATCGGTCATACACGGATCGAGATGACATGACACAGCGCGAGGCTATCTGAAGCAATTTATTTGGACGGAACGAGAGCTGCCGTCGACATACAGCGCTCGTTAAAATCGTTGACGAACAGAGCCGCATGTACCTTTGTGTCTGTATCATTTGGATCAATAGAGAGCATTCGTCGTGACTGTACGTCCGCTTGTTCGATCCTGCCCTTTTTTTTCGGGATCATCCGACGATTCCGTGGCGAAATCTCTCAGCCAGCAATTTTCCGAAACCTGGAACGGTTATCGATCGATCATTATCAGCATTTCTCGCGGATGAATTGATGCCGAGTGGTCGACGCGAAAAACGACTCGATGGAGCAAAAATTTTGTTAATTGGGAACGTTAACTCGTTTGAACTCGATTTATTTGCCTGATTGTTTCGATAATTGCGATTGACAATTTTTTGTATTACGAAACGAGGTTAAAACGATTTCTTACATTTGCTAATTGAAATTAATTGAAATTTTCTTACTCCAAGAAATTGTTCTTTTAAACTTGTTCCTTCGTCTTTTCTTTTAATCAAGAAAATGGAAGAGGAAAAATTGTTACGAACAGGTTGATTTGTTTAACATCGAGAACCACTGGCTACGCGCCAATCTATTTCACTTATTTCCGCGACACGTTTGGGATTGCAATCACCGTTCCGTGTCGACAAGAGGTCGAGACAATTTACTGCACTGCGGCTAGCAAAATCTTCTTCTGCGACGAGTGACAATTATCACATCGTGCGCGCACACGTGCACTGCGATCGATACGCCAACACTTGTAGCATCGATCCACTCACCTTAAATCTCGCTCTTTTCAATCTTCTCCTCAGATTTTCGCTATCTTCTATTTTAAATTTCTCTGTTTTCGAATTTTGGGATTTTGGAATTCAAGATTGTTACATTTTCAAATTTTTGTGTTTACTAATTCTTGTAGACGCAAATTACTATTTTCTCAAATTCCTATTTCTCCGAATTCCCACTCCCCCAAATTCCTACAACCCCAAATTCCTACGCCTCCAAATTCCTACACCCCTAAATTACTATTTTCCCAAATTCCTATTTCTCCGAATTCCCACGCCCCCAAATCCCTACACCCCCAAATCTCTACAACCCCAAATCCCTACACCCCAAATTACTACGCTCCCAAATTTCTATTTACCTAAATTCCTATATATCCAAATTTCTATATCCCCAAATTCCTACGCCTCCAAATTACTACGCCCCTAAATTACTGCGCCCCTAAATTCCTATCCCCCCAAATTCCTACATCTCCAAATTTCCCCGCACATTAATACACTTCCATAACCAGCTCTCCATAAAATAATTAAATACAAATTCATACTTCACATGACAAAATCGTCAGCTGAGTCCCTTGCCAATTACAATATATTATTAGCCAAATTCCCATTTCCCCAAATATCTAAATCTTCCTCTCCCCCAAATCCCCGTACAACTCCCTAAATCCCTAATTGGCAAATCCCGAAAGCAAGGTCCCAATAACGGTACAAGCAAACGTCCCACGAACGTGTTAAGTAGCGAAGTATTCGAGAATCTTGGTCGAATGAAATTGCGAGGAAATTCAGCAGGCAATTTGCGTTCGGCACGGTTCGTAAATTCGAATTGAGAGTCGCCTCGACGCAATTCACAGCGTTTTGTCCAAATTGAAATGTAGCTTAACCGTTTCTCCGCGCTGGAGAATTTTCCTGACGGTCTCGAACAAACGTAATCTCATTTTCTCCGGCGTTTGAACGCATGCAAACGATCCACTAACGCCGGCCATGAGAACACGACCATGCCTCGGAGGGGTCGTTTGCAGCTTCAAAAGCCTTAGCAAGTCGACACACGAGTCAGAAATTTACGAGGGGTTGCACCCCTAGTATTTCATGAAAAAGATACATGGACTCGTTTCATCGATCGCTTGGATTACTTATGGTTTTGGGCTCTGACTGATAAATGGACTGTCAGCGACTCCATTTTAGCTTCGATTTAACACGAAATTTTTATCGTTTGTCTTCAGATGGAATTTTTTTTGTGAGAAAATCGTGAGTGATGTGTATAATCTTGTAGGGGGTTCTTGTTTTTGCGTAGTACTATCAAATGTACTATTTAATTCTTCTGATATCATGGAGCTGAGTCTTACAGAGTTGGAGAGACGTATGATTGATTATATTGCTTTTGCGTATTTGTATCTTTTGTCCTATAAAACAATTTCGTAAAAGAAATTCAATTTATGTAACACTGTTAGTGAACATTATTGTTCTTGATGAATAACATGATTCGAAGTAAATGACTCAGAAGTTTTGGATAATGAATTAATTTAAATGAATTTTTGTAATTTTATTCAAAAGAAGATATCTCATATTTGCATTTGTTATGAGCAAGTTCATTTATGTTAATTTATTTTTTACCTGTTTATTTTGTAACGCAATCAAAACAAGAGAAGAAAATGGAATGGTTTAATTGCATAAAATCGGTTCGGTGAAGGATACTATCGATCACGGGACACCATTGAACGATTTCAACGAGTGCTCCATTGAACCAGCACCGGAAGTGGTCGTTATCCGAGGTCGCTCTTGAAAATTAGGCTTCAGCCCTCACGTGTTCGAGTTACACGGCCCACGTGTTTCAAAAATGTGCCTCTCGTAACTGGGTTGCATTCATTAAAACCTTCCAACGAAATTGGTCAACTTGTGATTTGTAACATTTTGCGATACAAACTTGATGAATTTTTATTTTATAATATTTTACTTAAATTACTGAATTTGCAATTTGCAAAATTTTGCAATAAAAAATCTTGAATTTTAAATTTGTATTTTTAAAAATCTGAAACCACGTCTTACTATTGATAAAAAAATGAATAACGCATTAAGACATTAATCGCACATCAAAGATTAAAAAAAACGTCAAGGTTAACCAGTCACCAAATCATCGAACCGTCGAATCCTTTTATTTAATTTATTTATTTCCGACTTGTTTTTATGTGTTTTTTTTAATCACGTCATCTCATGTTTTTTTTTGTCATACATTTTGCAGCATGGCCGATCAGATTCGTACAGGGTCGCCACGTTACCGAAAATTCGCGATGACAACATAACAGCCGATGGAATGTACAAGGTATTATGTAAAAGAGGACTTCCGGTCCTGTCAAAGTTTTTATAGCTTCTGGGACTTCGGTGGTGAACATTTCTATATCTGCTTCGTCTTCTTCTTCTTGGTGCTTCGTTTCAAACTAATTTGAAATTTCTACAGAATCTAATTCGCTATCTTGAAATATTTCTGCAGTTCTACAGTTCTTTCTTCTTCGTTGAGTCACTATTAACTCGCACATTTTAATCATTTTCTACACTAACTATTCTTGGTGCTGGGACTTTCAGCGATGAGTAATTTTAAGTCTGATTCTTTGGGTGATGGAGTGAATGGTTGAAATAACTTGAAATTGTCAAGTACCATGATGGTGATTAAATCCTTGATCCTTGATCCTCTAAATAGATTTTATAGAAATATTGCCTATAGTGCAAACATTGCATGATAGAAACACAACTTAGAAAAATATTAAATGAAATATTACTTAGACAACAACTTTACAAGTTGTTAAAAAAATCAATAAGCTAAAACAAAATATAAAGAATTATTTCAAACTGAAATAATTTTTTATGTTTACAATCTTCATCCTTCCAATGTTTAATATTAACACAATTATCTCTACATAATTACATCTTCCTACTCCTTGTTCTTTAACACCTTCAGGTTCTACTTTCCATCCAAATATTTATTTAATTCCATAACTAACAGATCGATTATGTTTTTTGTTGAACAGTCGCGGCGGAAGAACCCAAAGCGGAGGACGGACAATTTAGATGACTTGAAACAGGAGTTGGATATTGACTTCCACAAAATCACCCCTGAAGAACTGTATCAGAGATTTCAGACGCACCCCGAAAACGTAAGTTAACCTAATGGGACAATTCATTAAATACCAATTGTATCAATATTTCAATAAACATAATACAATAAAAAGCAGTCGAAAGTTGAAATTCAAGTGAAAAGTATTCCCATACCGAATTTAGTTCACGTTGAAAATTTCAATATCGAATAGAATTGTTGACACAAAATAGATTAGCCGCATTTCAACTGGGAAACCGTTCTATTCGTATCCGCATTTAGACTGATTATTATTTAACGAGGACGCTGACGCAAATAGGAGAATTTTCTCTGCTTGTGATGCACGGATCGTGTTGGTCGATCGATTGAATTATTTAAAGCTCGGATAACTCTTTCATGAAATTAACTAATTTTAAAATCTGTTACCGATGCGAAGCTAATTTGCTGAAAACGTTAAACCAAATGATAATAATAGATCATAGGACACATACCTTGATACGATATAAAATTTTCTTAGCATACAAAAATCTACAAAGTATTTAATATTTTTAATAATTCTATAATTATGATACTTTATGATATAAAAATTAATGGATGAAAATATGATTTCAGGGCCTCAGCCATGCAAAGGCAAAGGAGAATCTGGAGAGGGACGGGCCAAACTCGTTAACGCCACCGAAACAGACGCCAGAATGGGTGAAATTCTGCAAGAATCTGTTCGGTGGTTTCGCGTTGCTGTTGTGGATCGGTGCGATCCTCTGCTTCATCGCGTACTCGATCCAAGCGACGACCAGCGAGGATCCGAACGACGACAATTTGTACCTGGGTATCGTGTTGGCGGCGGTGGTCATAGTAACGGGCATATTCTCGTACTACCAGGAAAGCAAGTCTAGCAAAATCATGGAATCGTTCAAGAACATGGTACCGCAGTTCGCGACCGTGATCAGAGAGGGCGAGAAACTGACACTGAGGGCGGAAGAATTGGTGCTTGGCGACGTTGTCGAGGTGAAATTCGGCGATCGTATACCGGCCGACATCAGAATCATCGAATCGCGTGGATTCAAGGTGGACAACTCGTCGCTGACGGGTGAATCCGAGCCACAATCGAGGTCTCCAGAGTTCACGAACGAGAATCCGTTAGAAACGAAAAATCTTGCGTTCTTCTCCACGAATGCCGTTGAAGGCACCGCGAAAGGGGTGGTGATCTGCTGTGGCGATCAGACGGTAATGGGAAGGATCGCTGGTTTGGCATCCGGCCTTGACACCGGTGAGACTCCGATCGCTAAGGAGATCCACCACTTCATCCATTTGATTACCGGCGTAGCTGTGTTCCTCGGTGTAACTTTCTTCATAATCGCGTTCATTCTCGGTTACCATTGGTTAGACGCAGTTATCTTCTTGATCGGTATTATCGTCGCTAACGTACCGGAAGGTTTGCTCGCTACCGTAACCGTGTGTTTGACGTTGACTGCCAAACGTATGGCGTCCAAGAATTGTCTGGTTAAGAATCTGGAGGCCGTCGAAACGTTAGGCTCGACGTCGACCATCTGCTCCGACAAGACAGGCACGCTCACACAGAACAGGATGACCGTCGCTCACATGTGGTTCGACAATCAGATCATCGAGGCCGACACCACGGAAGATCAATCCGGTTTACAATACGATCGTACGAGTCCTGGTTTCAAAGCGTTAGCCAAGATCGCGACCCTCTGCAACCGAGCCGAGTTCAAACCTGGCCAAGACGAAATTCCCATCCTGAAGAGAGAGGTGAACGGTGACGCGTCCGAGGCTGCTCTCTTGAAGTGTATGGAACTGGCTTTGGGTGACGTAATGGGCATTAGGAAACGTAACAAGAAGGTCTGCGAGATTCCGTTCAACTCCACCAACAAGTATCAGGTCTCCATCCACGAGTCGGACAATCCGGACGATCCCAGACATCTGCTGGTAATGAAGGGCGCCCCGGAAAGAATCCTCGACCGATGCTCCACCATTTTCATTGGCGGTAAAGAAAAGGTCCTGGACGAGGAGATGAAGGAAGCTTTCAACAACGCTTATCTCGAGCTCGGTGGTCTTGGCGAACGTGTACTCGGCTTCTGTGACTACACACTGCCGTCCGATAAATTCCCGATCGGCTTCAAGTTCAACTGCGACGATCCCAACTTCCCGGTCGATGGACTCCGCTTCGTGGGCCTCATGTCCATGATTGACCCGCCCAGAGCTGCGGTGCCCGACGCGGTCGCCAAATGCCGTTCAGCCGGTATCAAGGTCATCATGGTTACCGGCGATCACCCGATCACTGCCAAAGCCATTGCCAAATCCGTCGGCATCATCTCTGAAGGTTAGCCTAATTCTCCTTTTGCATCATCGACTCTTTTCCTACCGCTTCTAACACGCGATAGCTATATCCTTTCTGCTCACATAACAGAATGTTTTGAAGACCTCATTTACATAAGTGGGCGATCCTATCAATTAGAGACAAACTTTCTCCAAACAAACTTGTTTTCTGTATCTTCACCGGAGGTAAACAAGTGTAAATGGAAAGAAACTTTCTCCTAGCTGCTTATGAAATATTCATAATGTCGCATGACTTTGTTTTGAAACTCTCCGTAAACGTCGACAAAAAGTTCAAGTGTGAAATGACCCACAATCGAGATTACCTTATGAACGATTAATAACTTTTGAAGGCAGTGCATAACATAAGGATATTTTTGTTTAGGTAATGAAACCGTTGAGGACATTGCCCAACGGTTGAACATCCCAGTGTCCGAAGTGAATCCTCGCGAGGCCAAGGCCGCTGTTATTCACGGAACTGAACTCAGGGAACTGAACTCCGACCAACTGGACGAGATTCTCAGGTACCACACCGAAATTGTGTTCGCCCGTACCTCGCCACAACAGAAGCTCATCATCGTCGAAGGTTGCCAGCGAATGGGTGCCATCGTCGCCGTAACTGGTACGCTGTTTATCTCTAACGACGTTCATAATCTCCTCTGAACACTGTCACTCTCACGAGGATAACCTAGGAAGAGTATAAGTCTGTTTCGTGAACGCTTTGAGTACAATTCTCAGCAGGATAATAGAGACTGTATCCTCCTGAGATGTCCTCATAAATGTAAGAAGCTTCGGTTTCATAAACCTCTTCGTATGAAACCGAGTGCATAAGAATCTTTTTCATGAGAACATTCACTGTCAAGTATCAGAATCAACAGACCCTCAAATCCTCTTAGTTTGATACAAGCCTAATCCGTTCAAAAGGCACCAACTGCATAAGATGTACTTCGTGCTAAACTCAATTCACAGATCGACTTAGCGGTGCACTATAAAAACGGTACGTTCGATCACTCGTATTTGTCTAACGTCGCTTAGAGTTTGGTAGAACCATTTGATCCCGAATTGCCCAAAAGTAGACGAAAAACAGATTTGAAAGAAACGAAACATTGTAGGTGATGGTGTGAACGATTCGCCCGCGTTGAAGAAGGCCGACATCGGTGTAGCTATGGGTATCGCTGGCTCGGACGTGTCCAAACAGGCAGCCGACATGATTCTGCTCGACGACAACTTTGCCTCGATCGTGACAGGAGTTGAAGAGGGACGTCTGATCTTCGACAACCTGAAGAAGTCCATCGCGTATACCCTGACCTCGAACATCCCCGAGATCTCACCCTTCCTGGCGTTTATCCTTTGCGATATACCTCTGCCTCTCGGTACCGTCACTATTCTCTGCATCGACTTGGGAACTGACATGGTGAGTAACGTCCTAACTATTCTTCGCTCGTTCCTGATGAGGAGCGGGCGAAATGTCGGGAAGACCCAGAGAATTAGACGACTCTTCGGGGAGATCTTTGATCGGCAACGAACGGGATCTCCCGAAGACTCGTCGAGGTTCTTCTCGCTTAACCGAACATTTTCAGCGATGTTAAAACTGTACCTTGTGTGATCTCGACCCAGTCGAGCTGTTTAGGCTGGTTGGGATTTTAAGGATGAAATGTATGATGGTTTGTCAGGTGCCTGCCATATCTCTGGCGTACGAGCACGCCGAGTCGGACATTATGAAAAGGCAGCCTCGCGATCCCAACAGGGACAACCTCGTCAACGAAAGGTTCATTTCTCCGACAAGAAATTTGTCGGATCGTAGATTGTGTACTTTGTTTAGGCTAGACCGCAGTATCGCAGTACGCCAGACCCACGCTTAGGACCCGATATTTCGAAGCTAGATCTAACTTGTTTATAATCTCTCATACTTTTAGGTGAGCAGCGTGGACACTTGCGGATTTAACCTTCGAACGAATCTGGACCATGTATTTTTATGCGATATGAATTTTTCATGCAGTGTCTTGATTCTTGAGACTGTGTATCGTCCGGACAAAAGTGGACCGTCGATGGATAATTTAACGAGCGAGTTATATATAGAATCAGGACACTCGTGACATTGAATATGATGACAAGTTTTTACAGCTACGAAGCCAGTCTCAGAGATCGTCCAGGAGAACACCCCTCGGTATCATCCCCTCGATAATCCTTCGTATCCTTCCTCATCGATCCGCTCGATTTAGTTTTCTCAGTTGATTTGTTTGCTTACCTTTCTACGTTCTCATTGCACGGTGCTCACCGGTCACAAATTCATTCAAGTATTACCATAATGTTATGTTCTGATTGGTACTGACATGATAAAATATAACTGTTTTAGAAAAGCAGTAACATTGAACGTCTTACAGTAACATTTTATAGTAACATTGAACATAGTTTGTATTGCTAGAGTAATTGGAGTATGTATTATATAGTAAATGAATTGTTTGTACTACACTTTATATACTTTACTACTTACTCTACCAATGTAAAGTTTAGTGAACGTCCACCTGCTGATGTTGATGCATTGCACCACTTAACTTGTCAGTCTGAAGCAAGTATCATATATGAAAGTTTTTATATAGTTTTTATATAGTCATTTACTATATAGTATTATATAGTAAATGAATTGTTTGTACTATACTTTATATACTTTACTAGTAACTCTACCAATGTAAAGTTTAGTGAACGTCCACCTGCTGATGTTGATGCATTGTACCACTTAACTTGTCTGAAGCAAGTATCATATATGAAGGTTTTTACTACTAGCTTGAACATACTTGATTACCTGCTCTACCAACATAAAGTCTTATGTAGTAAATTTCTTTGTGGTATTAATGTTAGTATACTGATTGATCTATCAACATAGAGTCTTAATAAACTTTCTGATGAAGTTAGTATATTTTACAACCTGCTCCATCATAAAGTACCATACAGAAAATTGATAGTACCAGTCTGTGAGCATACTTGCAGCTGTACTTGATAGCTGCACCGAGGTGTGAATATAAAGTAACCGGTGTGCATCGTTTGTCACGCGATCATCACGAACGATACTCACGATTTTAATTCTGTGTTGGCGTTGTTACTGAGAGCCTGTTGATAATGTGACGTCAGGTGCCAGCCATCTCACTTGCCTACGAGGAGGCAGAGAGCGATATTATGAAGCGACATCCACGAAACCCGTTCACTGACAAGCTAGTTAACGAAAGGTAACACATCAACAACATAACCTGAGCCTTGACAAAAAAAACTACTACTACTACTACTACACCGATTGATACTTATTTTTATATTGGTCAGAAAGGGTAATCGGTGACACGAACTGTTTTTGATTCTCGAAGCGTACAGATTGAAAAGTTGCTTTAAATAATTCTGTAAAAAATTCTCGAACGGCTTCGAGAATTGAATCATAACGGTCGCTCGATCGCTCTCTCCTTTTATTACCTATATTGTCTATATTGGTCGTTACACACTTCTTACTTACACTTCCTATTGGTTATATTGTATAGTAGCTAGTTCGTTCTGTCTCTCGTATGACTATAGTACTCGTTCAAAAACACTGAAAAAAAATGACCGAAAAAAAGAAGAAGAAAAATCGACACGAGAGTCTCTATTTCTTTCTCTTTCTATCTCTTTCTCTCTTTCTCTCTCTCTATCTCTATCTCTATCTATCTCTTTCTTGAACGAGCAAAACGCCCATCAGAGACGATTCGTGTGCAAATTAATCCCTAGCCTAACTCGTCCGACGGTTTGATTTATCGATATATTAAACGTTGTTTTCTTGTCGTCGTACGTGTTGTTTGTCCGTATTTTGGTGATGGAAGTCTCTTACCGACCAACCAACCCCCTGCTTGAATTCGTTTATTTTATCCAACGAGACACTTATGGTTGTTTGCATCGAGTGTCCATAACCCCCGAGATTACAGAAATTCTTCTGTCGCACGTGCTTTCGTACCAGATACAAGACCGTCGTCTGTTATTCTTTTTTTTCTTATTTCAACCCTTGCTTTCGTACGGTCCGATCGTAAAGGCCTGGGTTTAATTTGTTTTCGATGGCTTTTATGGTGTTCCGGACGACGAATACTAACACGAAAGGTAACGGAATGGGGCTGTGCACGCGGGTGCTAACGGGGCATCTGGTGATTGGGTATCCTTTTATTTTTCCTTTACTTTTTGAGCTTCCGAATCTTTTTTATATATTTCAATCTTCGCAACACGGGCATTTGCCACTCTACGCTGGATCTTGATGATGTTCCGCTCGTTCGCGATTCGATAAAAGCCAAATTTTTTAGCAGGTTAGATCAGAGAACATTACGAATTTAATTTGGTCAAAGAATTTAATAGAAACAGTTTTTTAAATGATAATCAAGTTTTGCAAGTTTAATATGAACTTTAATAAATTGATGCACTTTAGCAAGTTTATTATGAATTTTAATAAATTAATAAATTTAAGAAAGTTTAATATGAACTTTAATAAATTAATAAATTTAAGCAAGTTTAATATGAACTTTAATAAATTAATAAATTTAAGCAAGTTTAATATGAACTTTAGTAAATTAATGCACTTTAGCAAGTTTATTATGAACTTTAACAAATTAATAAATTTAAGCAAGTTTAATATGAACTTTAGCAAATTAATGTATTTTAGCAAGTTTATTATGAACTTTAATAAATTAATAAATTTAAGCAAGTTTAATATGAACTTTAGCAAATTAATGCACTTTAGCAAGTTTATTATGAACTTTAATAAATTAATAAATTTAAGCAAGTTTAATATGAACTTTAGCAAATTAATGCACTTTAGCAAGTTTAATATGAATTTTAACAAATTAATAAATTTAAGCAAGTTTAATATGAACTTTAGTAAATTGATGCAGTTTAGCAAGTTTATTATGAACTTTAAGTTTTAAAATGTCTGAATTTAGAGAAACATAGAAATATAGCATTCGACTAAATTAAATTTGTAAAAATGAACAGCAGTACAAATTTTCTGTATTTAAATGATAAAAGGAAGAATCGTAGAACGAGCAATAGGAAAGTTTATCTCTCTCAGGTTGTTTCTCTGCGAAAAGAAAGAAATTAGCCAATGAAGTTCGCTTTCGATGATTCCGCTTGTAAATTAGTGTCGTTTCGTTAACGTCAAAGGTAAGCCGATCTCTTTCAAATCTTTCACCTTTCTTTCTATTTTCTCTACACTTCCTTTCTATCTTAATCTTTCTGATTCTTTGTCACCTCCTCAGCTTTTATTCTCTAAACTCTCCCCGCCTTATTTTTGTAAAACCCCGAAACAAAAAAGATTCGGTTGTCGATCGTCCATGTCGCCGCAAAACAACAGAACAGGAAGTTGAGTACCAACAAATGTTTCTCTTACTCTTTTTTACGCTCCTGCTAGCGGATGGTCCTCCACTTTTCTACCCCTTTTTTTAAATCTCGTTTTATCACCGCACATGATCCTAGCCCGGAAGTTGCACCAGGTGATACCAGTAATGCAGGATCGTTTTTTTTACCATCTCCAGTCCGATATATTTATATTTGGACACCGCTTTTCAATCCTTCAATTTCCTTGGGAGATCTCGTTCGCTTGTTTTTTCTAATTATCTTTGGACGATGAACACACCTTTTTCTGAACATCATAATGTGTGAATTCTTTGCTCCAGATATTTATTTCCTACGGTGTACACGAACGTCGAATGGAAAGTCGACTTTACACGAGTTAACACGCCAACGATTCGTAGAACGGAGTCGAATCTCGCTTAGATCGATGCAGAATAGATTCGTTGTTGTTGTTGTTTGCTCTTTTAACTAAACACGTAGTTTGACATCTGACGTAGTTAAGGAATTACACTTCTGCATCGAGCGAATCGACTTTCAAGAATTTCCGGTTTAGTCCATTTAGTCGGGTGAGGGTCGTTGATCGGTTCTATACTATTTATTGCAATATTTCAAATTATTTGTCACTTACTTTCAAGACTTTTTCATTTCCAAATTTTCAAATTTCTGAATTTTACAGTCTGGTAATTTCTAAATTCTTAAACTAGCAAGTTTCTAAATTCTCAATATGAAAAATCAATTTTCAACTTCAATTCTTTAATTTGTTTTTCCCTTCACACCCTTAGTACTTGATGCATTATAAAATACTTGCTACTTAATTGTATATAAATCACTGAATTTATTCCATAAAAGAAATGTTAATAAATCTTCCTTGAAATAACCTCATTATAAAAAATTATAATAATAAGTTACAATATCATTTGTTATAATAAAAGACTTCTCCGGCAACGTTAATGAGAGACGTAATTAAAAATTTTGATCAACGACACTCGTCAGAACTAGTTAGTCCAATTTCAATTTTATGCATACATGTTAATAGATCTTATCTTTATATATTTATCATTCATCCCCATGTTAATTACCAGCCGTGTCATCATTACCATCGTTATTATTAATCACTGTCCTAGTTTCATCAGTATTATTAGTAACATCATCATATCGATCCACTGGCCATCAAATATATTCCATTCACCCTCTTCCACTTCTTTATCACGCATTTCGATTATTCTAGCGATTCTCTCCTGTCGTATTTCAGTTTTTAATTCTGTCACAGCTGCTGCTATTTTACTATAATAATATTTGCCTTTTGGTTTCTTCTCCGTTTTGTATTGAACCACCATTGCATATCGAGGGAATGAAAAGCAAGGAAAAATGCGAGAAAACAGAGAAAAGTGGACAAAAAAAAGAATGAGCAAGCAAGCAACGCAACGATGGCACACTTCTTGATTACATTCTCTTTTTCTTTTTTGTACCTTTTTTGTTGGGAACCTTTTTTTAGGCGTGTCATGATTCTTTGCAGTTCCTTTCGTCTTTTTTTCCTTTTTGGATTCTTTACAGTCCTCTCACAATTTTATTCTGTAATGCGCTGCCTACCGCCGCTGCCTTCTACCACTTCTGCGACTGGCAACCTTTCTAACGGCCGCTGTGAACGACCGAGCGAAGTTTTCTTTTCTTTTTCTGTTTACTCCTTTGAATTTCACGATAACAGCGTGCGTGAATGTCGCTGTTGCGGGAATTTTCATGGGTCCATGTGCATATGGTGTTACGGGAGTCTTCCCTTCTGCAATCGACAGAATTTTTCCTCCAACTCAAAATTCCTATCCTCTCGTTATAATATTATAACAACAATTTTATACATCTTTCGCTAAGTTTGAAACTGAAAAAGAAATTCTGTCCGTGCACCAGGGACGTGTTTAACTCATTAATTCCCAAAGCTCGAAACTGTCGATCCTTTTGTGTAATTAACACGTTTGACATCGTTCGATATCGCGTGGTTCAGTGACGTTCCCTCACGCGATATCGCGTCACCACGCTAACAGAGATCGAGTGTTCAATTTTTTTAGAAATCCATCTCACAATGTCTCTTGTCATCCAGTAAACTGTACTAACTGGTATTAATCAACATGTCTGACAAGAATTATATGTTGGGTATCAGTTTTTTAATTTAATGTACTTTCATCATACTCGTATAATATTTACTTTTATTTTAATTCTAGTTCATTATATGAATTATTTTTAACGTAGTTCATTTAATGTTACATAAACGGAACTTTGGGTATTAATGGGTTAAGGTACTAACAGAAATGGAGCATCTTGTACCAAGTGCAGGAAAGAGCGAGGAATTTTGACGAAATGCTCAGCCTGAGTTATTTAACCCTTTCACTGTCTCAGTTTTATTTTCTTAAGTTGACTGTCACGGTCCCATTGACTTACAAATTCAAGAATAAGAAAGATTTGGATGATATAAAAATTAAAATATAAAGGAAAATTATTTATTTGCATTCGTAATGTATATTCTAGTCAATTTACACTGTGGCAGTCAAGGTTCTGAAACATTTTTGCCATCAAGGTTTTTGACTCAAATTTTGTAACACTGCTCAAGTTTTTTATACATCCTCCTACAACCGTATTTAAGTTACAACGGAGTTTAGGTTAAGTCTCGCGATGTGCCGCCATTTTGTCGAACCTCGCAGCGAATGGGTTAAATCGTGAGCATAAACGTAACAAGAAAATAATACCAAACTAAAAATTTCCGTATCTATTTCCGTATCTACAATTTCCTCCGACTTCTCCTTTACTTAAATTAATTAATACCGAATCTCAGGAAATTAAGTTGTTCTGTTAAAAAAAAGAAATGGGAAAGGAGGGTAAAGATGTAATAAAAAATTCTTCGTCTCTTTCGCTGTGACTGTGTACGAAACTGATTTTGTAAATATATATGTAAATATGGCTACGTGTATTACTATACTTGTAACGGTGTACGGGGTGCTTGGCACACATTTTTTCTAATCAATGGTGGATGGCAGGTGCCGGCCATCTCGCTAGCTTACGAGGCACCGGAGTCGGACATTATGAAACGGCAGCCCCGCGATCCTTACAGAGACAATCTTGTCAACCGAAGGTGGGTCTCAAAACTACCCACCAGAGAAACCAATAACCCTAGAGAAACCATGCACTTATTCAACCGCAGACAGACCAGATACACGACATCGTACGATACACGACACGGGACACACGAGTGGCCAAATTTACCTTCGCTATCTTTCATCTACTTTCAACTATCTTCTTTTCAAATTGTTTTTACTACTACTCTTTTCAAATTAATCTTGCAGACTATTTTTTTGATAGTTTTTAATACTGTTTCTTTTCTTTGGAACAAGCAATGTATTATGGTCTTTGAAATTCAGAATTGAGTCACGTTGAATCAGAATTGAATAGGCGGGCAATTATGTAGGTTTGAAAATGTGTGGAGACGTGTTGAATTAAAATTGTGGTTGAAGATGAATTGAGACAAGTTTGGTTGAATTGAAACAAGTTAAGTCACGTCAAAACTGAATTTGATACACGTCGAATAGTGACTTACAGAATTTGATACGCGTCGAATAATGACTTACGAAATTTGATACGCGTTGAATTGTACCTTATAGAATTTGATACACGTTGAATTGTAACTTACGAAATTTGATACGCGTCGAATAGTGACTTACGAAATTTGATACGCGTTGAATTGTACCTTATGGAATTTGATACGCGTTGAATTGTAACTTACGAAATTTGATACGCGTCGAATAATGACTTACAGAATTTGATACACGTTGAATTGTAACTTACGAAATTTGATACGCGTCGAATAGTGACTTACGAAATTTGATACGCGTCGAATAGTGACTTACGAAATTTGATACGCGTCAAATTGTACCTCATGAAATTTGATACACGTTGAATTGTAACTTACGAAATTTATTACACATCGAATTATATTAATACGAATTGAGTAGAATTGAATTGCATCCAGTTGAACCACGCCTAATTAACACATCGAATCTCACAGAATCGAATCACATCAAATTGCACCATACAGAAATGAATCTCGAATAAAAATTAAACTATGTAAAATTAAAACTCGTAAAATCAGAACATATTGAATTGAAACGTATAATTGAATGAAACCTGAATTATGTAAAAAAAAGTTGATATAAAATAGTAACTGAAATTTGGCCACTCTCGCACACCAAACATGATTGTTTATACACACTTGATCGTCAGAGTGTCTACTGAAATGTCGATGCCGTACATTTTGTTTCTAAATTACAGATCTCTCTGTTTCTGTCTATCTTTCTATCGTTGTCTCGATGGTCACTAGCTTGATCTTTATTTTACTGCACGCGACAATGATGAAAGTGTATTTTTATCGTTTTCAATGTGCGCACTGTCGTTTGCACTTGTTCGTCGAGAATCGTATACCATCGAAATACCATCGATAGGTATCGAAATGAACGTTCTTTTTTTCCGTGATATCGATTCAAACCCGAGAGATTTGTCACAGGGATAATTTTAATTAGCGAAAGAAGAGAACAAGTACTATCCAGTTATCTCGATCCTAATTAATTTCAACCTTGCTCGAATATTTTCTTTTCTCGTTTCTTCATTTTCCAATTTCTCATTTACCAATTTTCTACATTCCGGAATTTTCAAATTTCCATATTTCTACATTTCCAAGTTCACATATTTCTAAATTTTCGAATTTCTATTTTTCTAAATTTTCAGTTTTCATGTTTCTAAATTTTTAAGTTTATTTTTACATTTCCAAGCTTCCACCTTTCTAAATTTTCAAGTTTCCATGTTTCTAAATTTTCAATTTTCTATTTTTCTAAATTTCCAAGTGTATTTCTAGATTTTCAAATTTCTACGTTTCTAAATTTTCAATTTTCTATTTTTCTAAATTTCCAAGTGTACTTCTAGATTTTCAAATTTCTACGTTTCTAAATTTTCAAGTTTCTATATTTCTAAATTTCCAAGTATATTTCTGCATTTTCAAGCTTCCATGTTACTAAATTTTCAAGTTTCTGTATTTCTAAATTTCCAAGTACATTTTTAAACTTTCAAGCTTCCATATTTCTAAATTTCCAATTTTAATTTCCCTAATCTCAGAATCTCTAAATTCTCACGTCTCCAAATTCACATCCCAAGACACCACAATCACCACCGAACAATACTCCGTTTTACCGACGCGACTCGCATAGGCTGGGTCGAGATAATGGAATGGTGCCAAATAAACAAACGAAAAGAAAAACTAAGGTTGACACTCTACGTTTTCCCAGCCAGACAAAAAGAAAGAAACACATCTCTAGAATACTAGTTGATTAGTGATAGCACAGCAACTTGTACAGGGCATGGCAGAATTCGTGGCACACTAATTTCTTGCTGAAAGACGAGTCGGTGTCTTGGAATAAATCTCCTTAAGATTTCGTTTTTGAATAACAGAGATGAAATTCATACTGAAATTAAAATTTCACAATTACTTACTTTCATTTATTTTTTAATATATATACAAAGAGACATTAATAGACATTAATAGACATTAATTAAATAATTTGTGTTCCCAACAATTTTTTTATGACCAAAAGTACCTCAGAGAAAAGATGTCTTTCTATCAGAAATTTTAACAATAAATCTATCTTCAATTTGCACTTAATTTGAAATTAAAAATGAAGTTAAAAAATAAATGAAACATACACATTTATTCTTTGAATACCAATTTCAAGGACTCCAACAAAATGTGTACTACATAATAAGAAACTTGAGTAGCACTCTTAATAATTTTAATAAAACGAAACCTTAACGTAACAAAATAAATTCCACAGACCAGACTAATTTTTGCAAGACCTCGCAAAACAGTGACAAATTCCGCCTCATCCTGTGCAAATAGAAGAATTACAGCGTTGGGAATGCCGAATGCTTTCTAGCCACACTTAGAGTCTCTGAGACAGCGAAACTAACCGAACGACTGCGCCTAACTTGGCCCGTTTGCAGCTTTGCGTTTTGAAGTTGCGTGTTTAGAAAAGAACGAAACAAAAAAAAAGAGTGAAGGTGAAAGCAGAGGTGTGAAAAAAAATTGTGACGAATGTCAGACGAAACGTAGATTGAAAAGTTTAGAGAGATGCATAATAGAGCAACGCTTGAAACGACGAGAACGAAAGCACGGCCTGAGCAGTTTGATCGACGAATTAACACGCGTACGAGTCTACGACTAAAACACACCGACGTTATGTAATAAGCTTTCTTTTCGAATCCACAAAGTCCCGCGACTTCGATCTGTTCTTTTATTACCACGATCGCGCGTGTCTTCCACGCAGATCCGATCTTTCTATCTATCTTTCTTTCTTTCTCTGTGCTGTTTGCGAGCTGGTTTTATTTTGGAATGGGTTCCTGAGGTGATCCTGTGAGAATTTCTTTGGACGATTCATTGAATCACGTTATATTGCCGTGGAGAGGAAATCTTTTCGTGCGGAGGTATGCTCGACGCATCGAATTCACAGCGCGTCGAATTTACAATACGTCGAAATTACAACGCGTGGAAAACTTAACGCGTCCAATACAGAGCGTACTAAATTCCAACGCGCCGAATACTGAACGCGTCGAATTCATAACGCGCAGAATACTGAACACGTCGAGTTCACAACGCGCCGAATACTCACGCATCGAATTCACAACGCGTGGAATACTCAATACGTCGAATTTATAACGCGTGGAATTCTCAACGCGCCGAATACTCACGCATCGAATTTACAACGCGTGGAATACTCAACGCGTGGAATACTCACGCATCGAATTTACAACGCGTGGAATACTCGCGCATCGAATTTACAACGCGTGGAATACTCACGCATCGAATTTACAACGCGTGGAATACTCAACGCGCCGAATACTCACGCATCGAATTCACAACGCGTGGAATACTCAACACATCGAATTTATAACGCGTGGAATTCACAACGCGCCGAATATTTACGCATAGAATTCACAACGCGTGGAATACTCAACGCGTCGAATTCACAACGCGTGGAATACTGAACGCGTGGAATTCACAACGCGCCGAATACTCACGCATGGAATTCACAACGTGCCGAATACTCACGCATAGAATTAACAACGCGTAGAATTCTGAACGCGTGGAATTCACAACGCGTCGAATACTCACGCATGGAATTCACAACGCGTGGAATACTCAACGCGTCGAATTCACAACGCGTGGAATACTGAACGCGTCGAATTTACAACGCATGGAATACTCACGCATCGAATTCACAACGCGTGGAATACTCAACGCGTGGAATTCACAACGCACCGAATACTCACGCGTCGAATACCGTAATACCTCGCCCAAATTGCAACGCGTCTAACAAATCACATATCCACCCGGCAATATAACGAGTTTCCGAGCCACTCAATTCTCCACACGATTAACTTCGAAATAACCGCAGGATCAATATGAAGATCTAACATATATCCACGCGAATGTGAACGAAATATTTAATGTTGCTTATATAACGCTGATCCGTCAGATCTCACGGTTCGACCGAGCTTGCATGACTTCTGCACGCGAAAAGCTCGAACTTGCGAAATAACGTGCACCGTGAGGCTTGACGAACGGCAGCCGGTTACGTGTTTGTCTGGTGCTTTGCGTGGCATGTCTCGGTGTGAGGAACCAATCGTTACCGCCTACGTTCCGAGCCGGTAAGTTGTTATTACGCATCTTAATCTTAGGTAACAATGGCTTTCGTAATTAACACTTAACACCTTAGGCTGTTTAGAAGTGAACTTAGACGATTAATCGCATACACATAAACAGCTTCCGCTGACTTTCAAAGAATTGTATTTTTTTCTGGTCGAGAATAGATTGAAATATTCTATCGCTAGACTTAGTGTCACTTAGTTGATTTAAATATTCCCTTTACCTTGCTGGTAAATTGATTCTGATCCTGTAATTTGCAAGAGTTGAACATTTTTGAAAAGATGTAGTTTTTGAACATAGAGAAAGGTTCTTTGGAAGTCGGAATGTACCCGCAAACATCGGACGCTGTTAACGGACAATCATCTAAATGGTGACTCTATGGTGTCTAGGCTTATTTCGATGGCATACGGTCAGATCGGTATGATCCAGGCAGCAGCCGGCTTCTTCGTGTACTTCGTAATCATGGCTGAAAACGGATTCCTGCCTCTGCATCTTTTCGGTATCCGAAAACAATGGGATTCCAAGGCTATCAACGATCTTCGTGACAGCTACGGCCAAGAATGGGTAAGCAAACACTTCTCCTAATTATTAGGACTATCCAAGGATCGATTTAATTGTATCTCGTTTCTTCACAGACATACAATGACCGCAAGACACTGGAGTTCACCTGCCACACAGCCTTCTTCGTATCGATTGTGATCGTCCAATGGGCCGATTTGATCGTTTGCAAGACGCGACGTAACTCCATCATTCACCAGGGAATGAGAAACTGGGCCCTCAACTTTGGTCTGGTGTTCGAGACCGCCCTCGCCGCGTTCCTAAGCTACACACCTGGCATGGACAAGGGTCTCCGCATGTTCCCTCTCAAGTAATTTCTACTTTCTTTCACGAAGAAGTTGCTCTCACCGTCATCTCATCTTTAAGTCCACCTTCATCGGCTTCAAACAATCTTATAAATTATCCTTATGAATATGTGGACACGTGTGTGATTCAACATGAACATATTCATATATCCATACATAATGTACCTGTAGATATGTGGACACATATATGATTTGATATGAACATATTCATGTGAACATATTCATACATCTGTACATACTATGCTTGTAGATATGTGGACACATATATGATTTAATATGAACATATTCATGTGAACATGTTCATACATCTATACATACTATGCTTGTAGATATGTGGACACATGTATAATTCCATATAAACGTATTCATATATCAATACATAGTGTACCAGTAGATATGTGGACACATATATGATTTGATATGAACATATTCATGTGAACATGTTCATACATCTATACATACTATGCTTGTAGATATGTGGACACATGTATAATTCCATATAAACATATTGATATATCTATACATAGTGTACCAGTAAATATGTGGACACATATATGATTTGATATGAACATATTCATGTGAACATGTTCATACATCTATACATACTATGCTTGTAGATATGTGGACACATGTATAATTCCATATAAACATATTGTTATATCTATACATAGTGTACCAGTAAATATGTGGACACATATATGATTTGATATGAACATATTCATGTGAACATGTTCATACATCTATACATACTATGCTTGTAGATATGTGGACACATGTATAATTTCATATGAACATATTCATATATCAATACATAATGTGCCAGTAGATATGAAGACACATGTATGATTTGATATGAACATATTCATATATCCTCATAGAGATGTGGACTTCATATAAACATATTCATATCAAACATGCATACATGTTACCTCCATATAAATTGAACTGAAACAGTGTACACATCTAACAGCAACTTTCATTTCATTATTATAAAGAATATTAAGAATTTTGAATGGAAATGGTCAGTAAGTAAGAAAATATTTGTGTATTTTAGATTCGTCTGGTGGCTACCCGCCCTTCCTTTCATGCTCGCCATCTTCATCTACGACGAGACGAGACGATTCTACCTCCGCCGGAATCCAGGAGGCTGGCTCGAGCAAGAAACTTACTATTAGACGCAAAGAAGAATTTAATCATACACGCAGAGCGCGCGCGCAAGAGTACAGAGCGAGAGTAGCAGTGAGAATGATGCGAGAGAACTAGAGTGAAAGTGCGGGAGAGAGAGAGAAAATGAGATACGCATATACCCACGCAAGAGATATACACCGAGATACTAATCAGTAAAACCAAACAGAATAAAAAAAAACGAACAAATTACAGAGAATAAAAAACCATAATAATCACTCGCGTTAATGACACACGTACATACGTACACACGTACAAATACCCACACACGTATACACACACGCGTACACACACGAGGACACACATACACACATGTTGTATTTACCATGGGGCGTGCTATCCGGGTCTAAAAACCGTACTGTCGCGAGATCACGAGATTAAACGAGGGACAATTCGCATCCGTATAAAAGAAATAATCGAGCCGAATCGTCGAACGACCAGGTATATTATTGTTGTTGCAAGTTGTTTCTTCGAGAATAAACGATTAGAACGTTGGGATAGGAGAGTTACAGTGTGTGCGAAGTACAAAAGGGGAAGAGGAGGGTTAGGAACGAGAGGGTTCGTCGTTCTGGCTCTGCGAGTTGCTTGCACGCGCGTGCCGGTGTATCATTAAAAGATCGTCGTTCGAGAAACATCGAAAAGGATCGACGAGATATGGGTTCTACGAGCAACGTCGTCGGGAAGATGAAGCTTCCAGATACACACACACACCTGATACGATTCGAGGGTCACGAAATTTTAGGGGTCGGTGCTGCCGTCTGATCATCGACAGAACATACACACACACACTGCGAGCTGCTGGATTTGGTTCGAAACGGAGCAGAACGCGCGTAAGGGCCTAAAAACGAACATAACGAAGCACGTGACGTGGAACGGAAATCATCGAGACTCCGTTACGATGTTGGACGACGACGAATCAACGACGCCAACGTACGAACGTCGACGATCGCAGAAACGAAGAAAGAATAGTCGAGGATAATTTAGCATCGATGGAGTATTCCATGTAGACGTCTTGTGATATCGAGAAATATTCACCAGTAGTAGGCATCCAGTTCGCTAAACGAAAGATCACTGCGCTAGGTTTGGCCACCATGCCCTTGCTATGAATTAAAAAAGACAAAAAAAAAAACAATGCCAGAGAGAGGAAAAAGCAAAAATAGTAGTGGCAGCCGAAGAGAGATATAAATGTTACGCTAAATGCAAAAAGTTTAAGAAACGAGCAGGAGTACGCTACAGAATAGGACGTCTCGTGACACACCATTTAGTCTTGAATAGAAACCTAATTAATTCCCGATTAAAACCGAGGAGAGATCAGTACGCTAGATTGGCACGCCCTAGAATCATTTACGACGCGGTGAAGATAAGCGAATTAAACGAGATAAATCCAAAAAAAAAAAGCAAAAAAGATTATAAAGAAATATTATAATAATAAGAGTAACGAAAGCGCGTTCGCAGTACTCATTTATTATCCTTATCGCGAAGCAACGTCGTTCGGTTCGAGTCTTTAAATTCGAGTAGCTGTCGAAGAAATCGCATCGCGTAGATGTTTCAGTAGCTCAGTCTCTGCACGATAATCGCTACGCGAGAACGGACCTGGATCAGGGAAAAGGGACATCGTCGAGTTTGTTCCACTACGCCACGGTTCCACGAGCAAGAGGAGGGTCATGAAGAGGTTAAGACGCGCGAAGGCGGCAAACGAACAGTATTATAAATAATTATCAACCCAGCCGAGGAAGACAAAACCGAAGAAACGAAAAAGGAAGAACGGAGAAGAATTTAATCGCGGTGTTTCGCCGATTAAACCGAACTGGACAAACGAATTAGAAAACGATAAATGTCGATCCGAAAGCACACCGGTTCTCGGTGTCTACGGTGCCACGATAGTCGAGGTAACAGGTTAGACAAACGCTAAGTAGAGGAGAGTAAAACACGAGTTTAGGTGAGCAGCAGAGGAACTGACACAGAGGAAATAAATACGCAGGATACAGGCAAAAAGTAACAATTCTTACTTAGGCGAAAAACTAAAAAGTAAAGGAACACAAAAAAAAGATGGTATAAATTCATTCTCTTAGTTTTTCATAGGTTTAAAAACGCCAGCGGGACAAGCTCGCTATAAATCATATTGACCCCCGAACGCAGAACGCCCTGTACCACCAACCCGCGGTCGTCTGTCGTGTGTATGTGTGTGTCAGTAAATCGAACGCCCCTTCGAATCATTTCTAGGAGCAACAAAAGCGATACAAGAACAACAAAAAAAAAGAAGAAAAAAAATAAGAGATAAATAAAAGAAAAAAAAAACGAACGAAGGTGACTTAAAATGCCTGCCACGCGACTTTTCGGGCCGGGACAATCCGAGAGGCGCGATCATATCGGGTCGTGTTTCGAGCTTCTCCGGTGTGAAACAACTCGTTTCCGATTTCGTTCTCGTTTTCCCTTTTCGCCGTTTTTACCTAAGTTGCCGTTGTTGCTCGCTTTCGCGTATCGGCTTTGTCGTATATATGTGCGTGCGTGTGTGTGTGTGTATGCGCGCGCTGACGAAGAGGGCGCTTCGTTTCGAGCGGTGAACTTCGGGGAGAAACGCGTTCGCTCGTTGGACGAAATGGATCGTTCGTCGTCGTCGTCATCGAATCGTTCGCCTCGACGATCAAGGAAGAAACCTCGAGGGGTTGAAAGCACGTTCTCTAGTTCCTTTGTTCCGCCTCGAATCAAAGGCGAACGTCGAGGAGGATTCCGGAGGGTGACACGCTCGCTCGGCGGCCCTGGCCCCAAAAACTACCCTAAGTGTTCAATAATCGAGGTGTTCTTGAGGTGCCGTACACGCGTTAACACGTTCTTCCTTTCGCCAATCCCACCGAGTTTCGGATCATCACGAATCAAAACAATACTCGAGGGTTACGAATTTCAGCCCCTTCTTTTCTTTTCCCATTTATTTCACTATCTTCCTTCGCTCCGTTGGTGCGCGCGACGGGCTGGCCGAATCGTTCGACCCGCGTTTAAGCCGAACTGAAAGCCTCTTACGTTTCCCGCACGAGAGAGATTCGGTAGGACCGGCGAAACGTTTTCAAAATCGTTTTCGAGACACGTGGATCGCCATTCCGACCTTCACGGAGAGAGGATGAAGAAAACGAGGGCAGCAGTGTACCGTCGTTGCTCGTCGAACTCGGATCTGGATTAGACAAACGGGTAAAAAAAAGACGTCCCGAATTTTCTTACTCGCCAACGAACATGAAACACGAAATCGGTCGTTCGATAGGGGAGGGTGTCTTCGATGTCGTCGGCTAAATTTCCTTTCCACGGCTGATTTTCCTACGTATAGTTTCCTGCGTTACAGGACACTGTTGCGTACACGACGTTTACGTCTCGATAAATGTCTGAGAGGCGTTTGAATCGTTACCGATTTTCGTTCGTCTCTCGTCGACGCGATATCGAGACGGTACCGCGCGTAGCTCCAAGAGTGTCCGTGGGTTAGGGAGATCTATCGTCGTTCCTGTCACAACGAAATCGAACAAAAACTTAGATTGCCTTCGGCGGATCCCCGTGTTTCGAGGTAGGAAAAGAATTAGAGTAAGGAAGAAACACGGAACGAGCAGGGGGAGGACGCGATTGGCTCATTCGTTTCTGCAGAGAAAAGAGACTCGCGATATATCGCCGGAGCTGGATTGCAGGATCCGTGGTTTGTCGACAGGGTGTTCCGTGCCCGGGGGGCGTAGGAGCCCAAAAATAAAAAAAAATATGCTTTGCCGTCGTGCGCCTCTTTACTTTAGGCTAAGAATTAAAACATTAATAATAATATAATAATAATAATAATAATTATTATAATATAATACATGTTACAATAAGATATTATTAGATGTAATTATTATATATGGTTTAGTCTAGATCGTGTTGTTGAAGAAAAAAACAAAGTACGTATAAGCGAACAAAAAAAAAGAAAGAAGAAGAAACAGAAGGCGGTGTGGAGAGCAAGAGAGAACGAGTGAGAGAGAGCGAGAGAGCGAGCGAGCGAGAGAGAGAGAGAGAGAGAGAGAATAAAAATCAAGGGAAAGTGACAATGAAAGGAAATTTCGGTCTAAGACCACAAATTATTGCGGCGGACTGAGCGGGACACGGACGAGAATCCGCGTTTTTTGCTTTTCGTGCCTGAATCGATTTTCTCTTAGGCTTCGTTCGTAACGGATATGTACAAAAGAGTCCCAGGGTATTCCCTTACTTAGAGAAACCCCGGATCTCCCTTGAACATCTCTCGTTTTATCTTCGGCACTGTCACGTGAAATCGCATCCATGAAATCGCATCGTGCTTAGATTTTCTTAGATTCACGTTGTTCTTTTTCGAATTCGATTGTACGCGGATAGCGTTTGCGGCCAATGAAATCTGTAACCCCTCGTTTTATGACCGCCACATATTTGTTTCCACTAGCGCAGATTCGTGGGGCGATCCTCGGCACGCGAGTCGCAAATCTTTTCGTTGTCTGCGAACGAGTACCTCGATCGTCGAACTAACGATGTCGTAAACTGATTTTTCGGGTGAATCGGCGTAAGAACGAGAGAGAAAGGAAACTGCGTGAATGTAAACGAGCGAACGTAGCGAACGTGTGCTTGAATAATGAATCCGTTCGCTTTTCGTTTACCGCGATCGGTGATACACAATTGGCGATACAACATCGAAAATCGAGAAATTATACGAGAGTTGATCAATACTTAAAAAAATATACCAAAAACCGTGTCACGAGAATTTAAAAAAGTGAAACGTCACCCCTGCACAGCCCGCCACACTACGGCAGAATCATTGAATGATTAAAAAAATATAAACAGAAAAAGATACAAAAAAAAAGACAAAAAATATGAATGATGTTTTATTAATATTGTAAATATTTTAAATAATTGAAGACGGACAAACAGATCATGCGCGAACGGTGAACCCACCGGAAGTCGGTCCCGCTTGGATAGGACCGTCTTTTGCGTTCGGGGTCCCCTTCTAACACTTTTTCTGTTTTTCGTTTTAGCGTCGCATATGTTATACACACACACTCTACACACGTACACATCTTTACACGCCAAGAGAAAAAGAAAACCACGTGCGAACATAGAGAGAAAAAGACACACGTACACGCTCAGATAAAATGTACACCGCTCTACCAAACTAATCTCTTTCTGATTGATGATTCCTTTCATATTGATTATTCTGTAAGTTCTGTTTTCACACGTGAAATACATTAAGAAAGAAACGAGAGACATTGTCCAACCCAAGTGTCATTACTTTTGATGTTAAATAAAAAATACATAATTAATAAAGCACTCTTTATCGTTTCGTCCTGACGCTTCGTGCTTAGACGTATATAGGTGACCCATTAAACTTGCATTTCATTTTTTAAAGTATTTATTATGCTTATATACACTTATCATTATTTCTGTAACATTTAACTTTCTTAAATGCTTTTTCAATCAATATTTACTGCCTTGCCTATGCCTTATTTTATTCAGAAGTAGATGCCAGTCTCTGTCTATCTTTGCGAAGATTCTTCTTACGCAACCTTTCAATGTGCTTCTTCAGTTTGCCAGAATTTTTCAATTCCTCATACTGAGATACCAAGTTCAGAACTTTCTTCTCCGCTGCAAAAGATAATATTCTTAGTTAGTTCCTGTCCACATACATTGTACCAAGTACTTACATTTCTTTTTAAAGGCAGGCTTCTCTCCACGTTTAATGGCCTCCACTATTTCCTTCTTCTCTTTGCCCTTCTGCTCCTCCTCCTGATCCTTCTTCTGCTCTTCCCGTAGCTGATTCTCTAATCTTTGTATGAGGTATTTGATTTTCTTTGTCATCTTTGGATCATCTGTCTCCTTTAACTGCTTTTTCAGTGCTGCTAAATCATTCTTCTTCATCTCGGTAAGGAATCCATAAGACTTTTTAAATACTTTCTGGTCAAATGTACCACATAAACTGTCGAATCTAGGGTCTCTAGGAATGAACTTCTTTGTCTGTACCACTTCCCTGAACCTGGAAACAGGTTTTTTTGCAGACATTTCCCGTGGACGGTTCTTGTTTTCCCTTTTATACTCAATTTTCTTAACCTTTCGGGGACCAAACAATGCTTCCTTATACATTTTAGTTCCCAACTTGTTTTTCAGCTTCTGTAGATCCTCAAAACTCATCTGGGAGAGTTCTGATCGAATTTGATCCTGTTGCGACAATTCCTTCAATTAATTTAAGTGCAATTTTTGATTAAAACAAATGTAAACATAACCTATCAGATTCAACAAAATGTGTATAAAATGGACCTGTCGATTAAATTATTACATTAAACTTTTTTGCGTAAATCTCTACCTGATCCTTATCTCCGCTGAGGAGCGTATCTTCGTCATCGCTCATGTTAAATAATAAAAAAGGCTTTTAAAGCGAACAATCTTCTGGTGTGATTTAAGACAGATCAAAATGGTCGCCATTTTTTAATACAAATGAGTCTAACAGTGTAATTTTTGGATTTACAGACTTTTTAACACTTTTGAAAAGTGTTAAAGGCAATTAAGGTTGATTCCTGGGTCATTTTTATTATTATTAAGTCGCAAAGGGAGAATATTTAATAAATAATTACGGAAACAGTATGGTTAGCATCACTTAGTAACAGGTGGTATGTAAAATCGCGATTTTCTATAAAATAAGCGACTCTTAAGCAATGTGAAGGATAATATCGTACTTTATTATCTCTTCTACACTGAAATAAAGTCATAAATACTGGCTAGAAACATTAGGATCGAAAATAAAAATAATGTGCATTTCATGGACCAAAAAATCGTAGCCACCTAGCGGTAAAAGTTGGAACTAACGAAATAGAAAATTGCGTTTTTTCTCGAAAATGAGGGACTTTTCCGCCTTTCTGAGGCCAGAAATGAATTCTACGCACTCAATTTTATTGAAAAAATGCTATGGCAGTGCCCTAAATGCATTAGGAAAGAAAATGAAAATTATTGCATTTTCTCTTGTTTTTAGACAGCGCGCGCGAAAATATAAATTTAAAAATTTATGTACAAACGAGACTTTGTTAATACTTACAATTTTTTATTTAATTTATTATATTACTTTTCTCCAGCGTAAATCCGGTAATATAACTTAACAACTTGTAACGATATACTACGTAATATTATAATATTTATAGTTCTCGTTATTTCGTACTAATCTAACCTAGTTTGAATACTGCTTGTAAAAATGGCTGCGTTGTGCCGTGTTATAAAAAATTTTGGAAAAATTGTATCCTTACAAAGTCAGAACAGGAATATATCTGTATCTGGAACAACTTACCTTAAAGAAAGTAAATAACGTACACAGAAGTTTGGTTAAACAAGAATTTATTTCTAATTCAGCATACATAACCTATAATTCATGTATTGTTTATTTTGCAGTAATTGAAAAAAAGGAAGGAAATACGACAATTATTGAAGGTGTAATAAAACCGGATGAACAGGAAGCACGGTTATTAAAAACTAAGAATGGAGCATGTCCTCTCTGTTCCTCCGGTCTTGATGTTAAGCATACAGTATGATCTAAATACTTTTTTATACATTTTATAGTGGTTTGATTCATTAGAATTTTTATGTATTGATTATATCTTTACAGGATGTTCTTATTTTAAATCAGTTTACTAGATCAGATGGTTGTATATTGCCCCGCAGAATTACTGGTCTTTGTGAAGTACAACAGAAAAGAATTTCTTCGTTGATTATTATGGCCCAAAATGCAGGTTAATAAATCAGAATCAAATATCAGTAATTTAATAGAACATAAACAAAAAATTAATGACGTGTTGATTGTAGGTTTAATGCCTATAAGAGGTCCCAAGGGTGGTGTGCTTCATCCTTTACAAAGGCGAAAGTGGAGAAAATTTAATACTTACTTTGATGAAAAAACTATTAAAGCTAGATACAATAATGTGTAAAAGAATCGAATAAACCTTCTCTGAATATCATAACAGTTTGTGCTGTCTTATTTCTTTGAACGTTAAAATCGGAAATAATACGTCGTGGTTACGTTAGTGACAGTATAGGTTAGGAATCATGCTGACATGTTATAGGTCAATAGCAAGTACATGGTGCAAATTACAGAAAAGGTACGCATCAAATAGTGCAGCGGTTCTGAAAAAGCAGTATGAAGAACATGATGTCACGAAAATTCGAAATATCGGAATTCTGGCACATATCGATGCCGGTTTGTATAATTTTAATACACTCTGTACTATAACCTATTGAAAACCGTTCCCATGTTATTAAAGAATTCGTAATGTTTGCGATGATTTTTCAGGAAAAACTACTACTACTGAAAGAATGTTGTATTATTCTGGCCTCATAAAATGTATGGGAGAAGTACATCATGGTAATACGGTAACAGATTACATGGATCAGGAACGCGAACGTGGTATAACAATCACTTCTGCAGCGGTAACTTTTGATTGGAAAAATCATCGTATTAATTTAATAGACACTCCGGGTCATATTGACTTTACTATGGAGGTAGAGCAGACATTAAGAGTGTTAGATGGTGCCATTGTTATATTAGATGGTAGTGCAGGTGTTGAGGCACAAACATTGACAGTCTGCAAACAAGCAGACAAGTACAATATACCAAGAATTATTTATGTAAATAAAATGGACAGGGCAGATGCCAATTTTGACATGAGTTTAAAATCTATTCAGTCAAAGCTAAACACAGAAGCTTTGCCAACTCAGTTTCCAATAAAAAATAAAGGAATTTTAGAAGGGATTGTGGATGTAATTTGCTTGGAGAAATTAACCTTCGAAACAAAGCATATGGGCATGACAGTTGTAAGATCAAAATTATCCGAATCTGGAGACAAAGCCTTGTGGGAAACAGCAATGGAAAAACGTAGAAGTTTAACTGATAAATTATCTAACATAGATGATAAGTTAGCTGATGTAATTATAGAGCAAGAATCTTTAGATGCAATTTCTTCGCAACTACTACTTGACTCTCTGTACAGAAGTACCATTAGTAGAAAAGCTGTTCCTGTACTTTTAGGTAGTTCTTATAAAAATATAGGAGTACAACCATTAATGGATGCTGTGCTACTATATTTGCCATCACCCAATGAAAACAAATACTTGAAGTATTACAACACTTTTAACAACAACCTTTCTGCCAGAGTGTTCAAGATAATTCACGACAAACAAAAAGGTCCAGTTACCTTCCTCAGAGTCTATACCGGCAGCATAGAAAGACATAATAAACTGTACAACATCCACAAAGAGCAAAGAGAGCAAGTAAACAGATTATACGTCGCCTTTGCAGACGACTATCAAGAAGTATCCAAAGTTACACATGGCAACATAGCTGCAGTCGCGGGACTAAAAACAACCACAACCGGTGACCTAATAACGTCCAACCAAACAGCAGCAACCGAGGCAAGAAAGAAACTCGAGTCCTGCAAAGACATTGACCAGAAAGTCGTGGATGACTTTTTTGCCTCAAATTCAAAAGCTTTAGAGCCAGTTTTCTTCTGTTCCATAGAAGCACCGTCCCTGTCTACGCAGGCAGCTTTAGAGACTGCGCTTCAGCAATTAGAAAGAGAAGACCCAAGTTTAAAAGTAACTTACAGCAACGAGTCTGGTCAAATCGTGCTGGCAGGTATGGGTGAATTACACATAGAGGTCATCAAGGAAAGAATTAGAACGGAATTCAAAGTCGACGCCGACACAGGACCCCTGCAAATCTCTTACAGAGAGACCATCACGGAATCTGTTAAGGACACATACACTTGCGAATACAAGATAGGAAACACAAATCCCAAAGTCACATTAATTATGTCAGTAATACCAAACTACATGGAAGACGTGAAGTTACTGTTTGATAGAACAGCAGAATCCGCTGCTAACATTAACGCTATTCCAATGAAATTTATGGCAGCGATCAAAACTGGCGTTAACTCAGTTTTATCAAGCGGGCCAAAGTTAGGTTTCCCAGTAGTAAATGTGGGCGTTAAGTTGCATTGGTTCGAAGTTGGTCGAGGAACTATGCCATCGATAATCACGGCTGCTGTGTCCCAGTGCATTAAGCAGGTGAGCACCTATTTACATGGAATATAATGATATATAGGTTTAGGGATAAATAATATATTAACAAATGACAAAGTGCAGAGTTTAACAGAGTTTAATTGACAGCGTCGTTCTCGTTACGCTTACTCGTATCACCGCTCGTTTTAGATGATTCCGAAGTGCTTCTTCCAGCGTCAGGTTTGACTTCCGCCAGAAAATGCAAAGACTTAGGCTTGCACTCCAACATAGTCCTCTTCAAATTCTGCTTCGTCGCATCGTTACTCTTCAACGATTTATCGTGAGGAAGAAGGTACCTGTGTCTCCAGTTGTCCTGTATATTCTTCACAGCGTTCCTGTCCTTGATCCTTTGGTTATCGGTGAACGTGCGAAGGACGTTGATTCTTCTACGAGCTTCGTCCGCAATGTTGGTAGGATTAGGAAATCTTACGTTCGCCGTGGACGCTGGCAAGGCGTAAGGCTTCAGCTTCGCATTCTGCTTCAGCTCCAGAACATGTGGCAATTTCGAAGGTTGTCTATCGAAGAAGCTGTTGATCAGTACATTGGTTTTCATCTGCAAGTTCTTCAGGAAGTTCTCGTCGAGCATTCTGCTGCGTCCAGCAGGGCACCTCAAAATACTGCGACCTATCTCATCCTCGCTCACGTTTTCAGCGCTGGAGTGTTTTATGCTGCTCTTCAAATTATTGCCACCCTTGATTTTACTCTTGTTTCTCTTGTTGGAGGTTTGCGACGATCTTTCCACGGTGTGAATGCCCCACTTCAGCATGTAAGAGTCGAGGAATCTGTGGTACAACTTAGGACAGATCTCCTGCTGGTCGTAATGCTTGTCTATGAAGTACACCCTACGGAGACGGCAATTTCCGCTAATCTGTATCCTCTGCGTGATCGCATACTCGCTCTTGAAGATGGTTTGAGTCAGACTCGACAGGTTTAGTTCCAGTTTATTCCAGCCAGTTTCCAGTTTCAACTTGGCGCGACAAATCAGGCCCCTAGAGTTCTGTTTCTCCCCCTCGACGTTGGTGAATTGGAAATGATGCTGACAATTTTGGGTATCTGACACCTAGTAGGGTATTCGAGAAATGTGGAACGAGATAGACTGAAATTTAGGTATAACGCCCCTAACGCATGGGCTGCTTCAGCAGAACTAGGGATCCCCAGCTGAAGACCCCAGATACAGACCTCGTATAAAACTTGTATTACCTGCACTTGCAGTCGACAGGGTAAATTTACATTTTTAATGACCACGACTAGAATCGGTAGCTCGATGTTGAGAAACAGAGAGGAATCTGAAGGACACAAAATGGAAGTGCCATAACTGTTCGGTTGTTCGAAGTCCTGTACCTCGATAACCTGTTATAGAAATGATTAACTAGATTCAGTTTGAGTCGATTCACTTCAGATTCTACAATACGAACGTACATTTTCCAATAGATCGGAGTCTAAGATCTTACGTATGCGACCTGACTGAGACTGCTGTTTGCTCCAATATTCTAAGGGCTTGTCGCTGATACTGTACAACAGAGACACATACCCAGCAACCATGAAACGATAGGATTATTTCACGAAAAATGCAGGCATTGATGCGTGTCGATACTTTGAAATTTACATGATTCCGTTTCGTTTGTTTTCTGAAGTCAACTTCAAACAGTATTTCACTTGGGACTATGTTCCTTTGAAACTGATTAAAATTAGTAGGCTAAGGAATGATTGCCTTTATGACATAAATTTAGAATGTACGAACAACCTCTGAACTTATTGTTAAATACATATAATTTCATATGAATATCTAAATCTTTCAATAGCTGATGCGAAATGCTGATGTGAAGCTTCTGGAACCCATCATGCGGTTGGAAGTGGTGGTACCTGACGATTACTCGAGTAGTGTTTTAAAGGACCTATCCAAAAGACGCGCAGAAGTGCAGTGTATAGACCTACGTGGAAATAACAAGGTACACTTCTTTTTAATTTTATATAGAGTTTCTTTGATGCATATTTGATTTGGCAGACTAAACCTGGTATGACACTATGTAAAATTAGTGTGCTACCCCCTATACAAAAGTTACGCCAATGTCACTAACCCAAGATTTAAATCAAATAGTACATGTTTATAAAAAGAGAAATGATATATGCAGGTGATAAGTTGTCTTGCCCCACTATCTGAGCTTCTGGGCTACTCGACGGCAGTGAGAGTGGTCTCTTCGGGTCATGCAACATTTTCGCTGGAATTTGATCATTACCGAATGATGGATGCGATGGTCGAAGCGGAGGCAATTAAAAAGGCGACAGGCTTCTATTAGGAGAACGTTGAACAGGAACGTAAAACTGTGCACGCGTCCGTGCGATATTATACAAAATCATTTCTTTTTTGTTTTTTGTATTCAGAAATCATCGATTCGACTGTACAAATATATAAAATTCGACCATTAACGCTGTACGAGTTTATTTGCACGTTCTATCACGGGAACGTTATCTGTTCCAAACATCCATGGCGTTTACGAGAGGAACTCGTGAACGACCACGTACGCAATATCCCTCAACTTACAGCTAGATGAAGTTTACAATTATGATACACAATTGAAACACATCGTTATTATTCGTCGACAATTATATAATGTTTAATTGATTTACTCGTTCGATCCAATCAAAATATATTGCAGCGTTCATCGATGGTGCGTTACAATTTTATCTTAATTAACGATCGTTGATCGCGACCGCCGATCACGGGGCTGAAATCGAGCAGGTCGTAAAACGATCTACCTCCTCTCTCTTGCTAATGCTATATGTATATATTATAATAAAAAAAAGAAAGAAGAAAGTCTTATCGAAAATATCGGCCAGCCTCGCAAACAGCAGCCGCGTATAAATATATTAATATTGCTTAAAGATCATGCAAAAATGTCATACATAGTAAAATATATGTATGTATATATATTATATGTATGGAGGGATTACATATTACGGGAAACTTGCAAACCACGTCATTTGCTCGTAAAAATCTTCTCGTTATTCGTAATGTAAATGAGCGGCATCGACGCGAATCGAAATGCCTAAAAACAATATCCGCTTCTCACAGTCTATCAAGATTGCGAGAGTAAAGGCATTCCTCGAATCTTTCTAATGTACGCATACGTTCATACGGTACACTCCCGTTATATTGCCACCTTCATGCATACTAGCGACTCTCGGTCGCTGGCTACAAAGAAATTCCAAAATTTCAAACTCGCAACATTACAAATTTACAATTCTCAAATTTTTAGCGACAAAAATTGCTAGCATCGAATTTTGACAAACAAACACTGCATACAAAGAGTGTCGTTTATATGGCCTTTACCAAACTTTCATTCGAATCTCCATTCGTGGCCACACAAAGAGACTCTACTGTAAAAAAATCATCGTCGAGTCGCGTGTCCTCGAACAATGCAACAGCGCATAAGATGCCACGCGAGAGGCCTGATTCAAAAAAGATGGCCGCCTACTTTCTTAACCTATCAGAGAGTTTTGAGCGCTAAGATGAATCCCTTAGCCTTAACGCGTAAAACTTGCTTCTTCATCTTCTGTACAAAGTTTCGAAAGGTCCAAGACACGGCGATGACACCTCTTTCATTCCGGATCGTCCTCGTTAGATCCGTACTCGAGGTCATCTTGGCGTCACAAGCTCACCAGCTTCGGTGGATTCGCATCCGGGGAGCTGAGGTCGACGGCAGACAGGTTGTTTCTCTGCTGCGTCGAGCAGGATGGTATCAAGGGCGTGGAAACTGGCGTGAGGCCGGTACCACCCTCCATCAGGGACTCGAAGTTGAAGAGTATGCCGCTCGTAGGTGTGGTGATGGGCATCCCAACGACGTCCACTGACGGTTTCATGAAAGATGGCGTCTCGACGGTCTTGAACGTGAGCGAGTCAGGTCTCTCCTTCGATTCGGTGAAGATCGACAGGGAGTTTGGCCGGTTATTATTGTCGAATCCGACTGGCAACGAGTTCGGCCGGTTTGGTCTTACAGCGGCATTCAGCGATTCGCGTTTCGCGTTGTCAACGCTGGTGAACTGATGATCCTCGGCCGGAAGTTCTGGCTTTATCACAGGCTTCACGTCCGGCGGAGACCTGGAACCGAGTCGACAGACTGCTCTGTGAGCTTCCAGGATGAACTCCAGCTCGTCTTTGGCTTGTTGCAGCTGGTGGATCTCCTCTTGCAAGCTTTGTTTCTTTTGTTCCAAACCCTCAGTCTCCTGCAACATACGCAATGTTACATTCTCCACTCTCTTAAACGTATACGTTGTTAATTTATCAAGATTCTCGGAGAATTTCTAAATTTCTAAATTGAGAATATCTGATCTCCGCTCATGACAGTTATACTACACTCCGCAAGGGTGAAATGTTAGAAGAGCAGATCTAACCGTGCCCATAAGGAACGCATTAGCAGACGTCAGGAATAAGATGGATCTCAACGATCACTTACTTCTAACAGGGCATTGGTATGATCCATCCTTCGCTTGCGGCATCTGGCTGCTGCCATTTTATTCCTCTCTCTGCGTATCTGTCGTCGTTCCTCCTCTTCGGGTGTCATCCCGATCGTTCTCGTCGGCCTTCTACCGCCCATGTTGCGTCTGGTCGGTTGCTGCGGCTGTTGCGTCTGTTGGCTATCCACCAGGGTGGTGTTGGTAGCCACAGGGCCGGCTGACACGTTGGTGACGATGTGATGGGCCGACGTGTTCTGCGTTTGTGCCGGCGTCGGCTGCGAGGGCTCAACCAACGGGGGTACAAAGCCTGCTTCGCGACTGTGTGACGCTGACTCGCTGGTCAGCTCCAGGAACGTCTGTTCGATGCTGCGGAGCGTTGTCGGCGTCAATGTCGGCGTCGTTCTGGTCGGTACTCCGCTATGCAAGCCGTCCAAAGAAACGAGCTGTAACAAGGAAACCGTTCTTTAATTCTACAATTCTACTTTAACCTTATCGAGACTTATTATCTAGTTATTGGGAAAGGATAGCGAAGTATTTCTCAATAAACACAAATAGCTTTCTAGTTGCAGAGGTTTCTCTTATCGGCATCCTTCAAAAAGTTAATAAGAAATAAAAGGTGAAATACGTTTTTCATTGTCGTCGATATCCACACCCAACACCTGCTACGCAGTGACCATGTAAAAGATGGCTATAAATCGTAATATCGCCAGATGCGATAACAGTGAACGTATCGAAAACGTTTCTCAGGTTAACGCGAACAGAAGGCGATACTGCGCCTTAGATCGTCGGCTTTATTACCCAAACAGATAAAAAAGTTTGTCGTATGTTGGTGAAGCAAGAGAACCATTCCAATAAACGCTTTCGTACCGAGGAAAAAAAGAGCGTTGCGCAACGAACCACAAAAAGCCAGGAAAAAAGTCAAAGAAACACGATAGACAGGTATATACACCTTTGGCAAACGTTATCGTTTCCTTTTGATATCGCGAACCGCTAATCCATCGGGAGATGTCCCGATAAAAATACCCGTGATCCAATAGACGATAAGCTATCAACGCGAACCAGATCGTCAGGGTTGTGTTTCAAGGTATGCGTGCATCTCTGTCGTCACTATCATCATCGCTAAAATTACGACCATTATCGCGACGTTCCCAATAATTATCCCTACCGATTTCCCTTCTTCGTAATCTTCGATCGCGATTTCCTAAAATAAGTGATGGGTTTAACTCTTGAACGAGTAGCTGTTTTTGGCCAATTTTTGGGGTCTTGTGAAAGTTATGTTGCAATATGGGTATTTGTGGGAAATCTGTGAGGGTAGGGGGTGAAACCGCAGTTGTAAAGTAGCGAGAACAGGTACAAATCTTGTAATTAATTTTCTGAATGCACACATTCTTAATTTTTAGATCTCCTAATATTAAATTTCTCGAATTCTCAAATTCTCTGAAAAACCAGTGAACGAGTAGCTGTTTTCGGCCAATTTTATTGGGGTCTTGTGAAAGTTATGTTGCAATATGGGTATTTATGGGGAATCTATGACGCGTACTAGGGTAGAGAGTGAAACTGTGCAGTTGTAAAGTAGCGAGGGCAGGTACAAGTCTTGTAATGCACACATTCTTAATTTTCAGATCCCCTAATATTAAATTTCTCAAATTCTCTGAAAAAGCAGTCATGTGATACGCCATCTAGCACATCGTATGCAAGGGGTTAATTACGATATTAGAACAGCGAGGTAATTTAACGATCTCTGTTGAAGGAGCAGCAACGTGTAAATTCCTGTGCAATGATGCTTGAACGGTGCTGGGAATCGTGTTCGATTTCTCGGACGTCTAATCTATCCGTGAATCGGCCTTCGTTAACTATCAGAACGTAATTTTAGAAATGATAGAGTCTATCGGTTGGTTCGTTGTCTCTTCGTTTAGGTGAACGAAGGACGTGCTTTTCTCCTTCCTGCGTCCTTTTGTGCTTTCTGGGAAACGTGTGTGCGATGTCGGTGCTATAATACGTCGCGAGTCCCTCTCTCGTCTGCCGATTGGTCGACGCGATAATGGTGAACGCGAGGTTGTCGCTACGTGAGCTGTGATTCGAGCCAAGTCATTAATATCGTCCGTAGCTGAACGCGTACACAACAACTTTTATTGTCGATGAAATCCATCGACGGCTGCATGACAGACAATTGTTTCCATCATCGACTGCTCTCTTCAACTTGCGAAACACGTTAGATTGTTTCACTTTTAAATTTGTAACCACATACATTAAGGATATGAACATTCCTCTGAAATGCTCTAAGTACAATGAGGATTCTTCATTTCAAAACGAACTAAGAATTTTCTAAAACATCATGAAGATCTTGTAGACACTGTGTGACATTATGTAGGTACAATTTAAGGTCCAATGGAGACACCCTCTCTTACTAGATAAAATCTAGGATGAGTCCAAGAAATGTGGATGCATCCAAAACACAATCAAAAAGTTACTTTGAGAATCTAATTTAGGAGAATTCTAGCGAATATACAAAGAGTTCAACCCCTTGCACTATTTTGACGAGTCTGACGCACTTTTATGTCGGCCATGATCAATTTTACTTAAATTTTCAATACGCTCCAATTTGGAGTTCAAGTCCAATTATAATTTGCACAGTCAACGATTGAATAATAACATATTAACATAACATTTCAAGTTTTTTCGTCTGTTTCAACACTAGATTTACGGAACCCGTCAAAATGACGGATAATAGGTCTATTTTAAATGACAGAACTTGTTAAGAAATTTTTTTAAAGATGTCAACTTTTACCAACTTGCAGCAAAAGAATCAATGTTTTAGACAGTACACATATCTTCTGCAATTTATTTATTTTTCTACTTTAGTTAAAATTTAAGTAAAGTGACCATAAAATGTCCGTAAAAATCTAGTGTTAATATTGTAGCTATAATTAGTCAGTTCTGTCTGACGCACCTGACAAACAAGTCATAGTGCAAGGGGTTAAGATGAATCTAGAAACTGTAGAGAAGCAGGAAGAGTTAAGATAAAACTTGAACATAATCCTTTCACATTTTTTATCGACTAGAAGTGTACATTGCACCCGTGCACGTAATGTTTAATAATTAATGCTGCGCGAGTAAAAAAAAGCGTTACTAATGCAACATATGGTTGATAACTGTTTTGCAAGACACGAGTTCACTGATACTTATCAGAATGCGTTTTGTAGGTTGAGTATCCCGTGACCGTGACGTAACTCTTCCAATTTTGTGCGAAAATTTGTATTCCGATATATTTATAAAACGAAACGACGAAAATCACGAGATATTACTTTCCCGTGTGTCATCGCTAAAATTATTTAGCGCAGCCACAAACAACGACTTTGGTATAATCGTCCACCCACAAAATTCGCGGCCCACCTATTTAATGTTGTTGTACGCGGGAATTTCAGGAATGTCCGGAGCGATAAACTTAGGCGTTACCAAATTGTTTTCGCGCGTCACTGATTTCTGGAATTTTGGGCCACCTTTCTCTAAAATTCCAAGATTTCAAATCCGAACTTTCACCAAAATTTCGACGTATTTTCTCTGTACAAAGAATTAGTTCGTGTATTGGCAAGTTCGCGAAACGCGCATGCGCGACAATCAATAACGTTTATTTGGAAACCTCCCTCGATTTGGCACGATTCGAAATTTATAATCGCGACCATCCGTTCCGTTATTGTAACCGTGATTAAAGACGCGATAAATTTAGAAACGAACATTCGTGCGAAGACTTATCGGTTCGTATTTACTTGTTATTGGGTCGAAAACGCGCAGTCGACAAAGGTGTGGTCATCGATATCCTTGCCGGAAAGAAAGAAAAATTTCGTTTATCTACGGAACAGGAAAATCGACGTAGTGTTTGCGGTAAAGAGATTATCGACCCCTTACGATCTCCATTTTCGTTATCTACCGCGAAACGGTTCGATCGCTTCTTAGAATTTCTCGTACAACAAATTTCGATAAAAATCGATAATTACGAAGTCGAATTGAAAAAATTGTAAAACCGTGTATCGAAGATTAATAAAAAGGAAATGCTGGTGCTATCAGTTTTTTCAACCGTCACGAGACCGCGATTAATACCACGGCACATTCGTTGACCGACGGGACGTTCACCTTGCACGGCATCGTCACTTTGAATACGTCAGGCTATACGTGGTGTTAGTGAACGAACTCTGTACCATTTTGTCTGGCGTATCTGTTCAGGTTCCGACATGTCAGTGCCTGTCCGACGGAACACATGCTTCGTAGACCGAACGAACCTTATACAGTAGTAAGCCATATTTACTTAACATGTTTTTACCTACATATTTTAGAACATCCTGTGATTTAACATCCACCATACTCCGGATTCTAGATTTATTTAAAAAACAATATTCTTTTTTCTGGTTCGTTATAGCACGTCGTTTTTCATTAGCATTTTGCAACAGTAAAATACATATATGCATCGTTTCTAGAAATAGCTGCGTATCCTACCCTGAATTCTTGCATCTCTCGCATCGTGCATCGTTCACCTAATCGCAATGCAAGGAATGCAGAACATTCGTACACGCCGTACGTGTTTTCTTTGCAAAATATAGAAAAAAAATTGAGTGATAAATCAGGGAGTTTTAATTTGTTCAGCGGTGGGTAAATCGATCGATGAATCCGTGCACCGCTTTAAGGTATACGCCCCATGGGCGTTAGTCACGTATGATAAATGATATTAAACCGTCTGCGTACATCGTGATCCGAGTTGTAAAAATTGAATAAAAAGAACATAATCTGTTCGAATAAAATGGATCAATGAAATACACAAAGACGAGAAGCTAGAAAATCTGAAGGAAAGAGAAGCAGCGACGATCTCATAGGATTTTTTCTTACTAGCCAATGTGCGCATGCATAAGTAGCAGCTGCTGTAACGTCGCTCGCGCATGCGCAGACTCGTAGAAAAAATCGCGAGGCAGCGATCAAGTATCTAAAAGCGTAGAGAAAGTCTATGAAAAAACATCTTCCCATTTAAATGAGCGTCCAGCAGCTGTATATATACACGCAAGTTCGAATGTTTTAAAGCCGGATTCCAGCGTAAACAAAAATCGTTACGCCAGCGATAACGAAGGAAATATGATGTATCGAAGAATTACTGACACGCGTTTGTACGGCAGCATTTCAATTATCGACACAGGGTACCAGAGATCACGATTTTGAAATCAATCAAACTTCAGCCGCAAGGTCACGAGATCGTGGTACACGATGGAGAGAGAAACGAAGATAAAAAGGTTACGGAGCTTCGGCGTCAAAAGTCGTATCACCCTGGCAACCAAGGGAAACGTTTCACGCAGATGCGCGATGGCGCCTTTTTTTCAATATTCGACGTTGGCATGCTCGTCTTCCGTTTTGCGATGCAGTCGTTCTCTTTCCTCTGTCCGTTGTACACGCGCGCGGCAACAGACACACGAAGAGATACGTGTACGGATGCGCGCGCATACACGCGAAATCAACGCATATCCGAGCACCACACACGCTCGCTGCTGCTATAAATAAATGCGTTTGCTGTTTAATCTACTCTGGGCCCGTGCGAGCGGACAAAGGGCGATATCGATAACCGAAAAATCATTATAAAACGCTCGGATCCCGACCTTGTGTTTTCTCGGAAAGCAATGAGGTTTTGAAAGAGAAGCGATTAGAAAATGTCTGCAGTGAACTCGACTGGCGAACCGAATTTTTGCGCAACGCGCATGCGCGTAACACTATACCGCGAAAAATAGATTCCTCCTAAAAACAGAGTTCACCTCGACATCGAGGACGATAAAGTGATTATGATCGGACATCTTAACTCTCTCTCGGTGTTCCAAAAAATCATCGGTCTAGCCTTTGCGTAAACAAGAAAAACCTAACCTATAAAATGAAAAAGTGGAAGGCTACTCTTGCTTTAATCCTTGGCTAAAAGAAAGTTACGTCGCAGACGCTTCTATGTACCGAATCTATCGTGGAATATTTTACACTCGCGTGCACTGACTCGTTAAAGTCTCTATATGTATACATAGTGTATAAATGATTTCACGCGCGCTCACAGTACTGATCAGCGGAGGTTACTTTTTTCCTAGCAGCGTTTTTCTAAAGGCAGGGTAGCGATATAGTTTCAGCGGTTTTTACGAGAACATAAAAATATTCGTGCCGTGGTTTCATACGCAACTCGTTTACGATCTGTTTGTTTCACCGAAGCGGGTGGAACCTCCAATGGTTGTTGCACAATGTTGCACAATTCTTGCTCGTCCGCATCGCAATAATGATCCCGCATACGTTAACAGGCTCAATAGCACGCGTTCACGCGTCGAATAGAGACTTTCTCCTTCAAGTTCATCCATCCGTCGCGCGCGACCGCGTGCGCCATATTGTTTTTTTGTTGTTTTCAGTCTCGCCTCTTGTTTGTATTCATCGTCGTCGGGATAGCGCGTGCTTCGAAAGAGACGGGTGAAAGGTGATAATTTTTCATCCTCACGTACGCGATTTTTTTGTAAACTGCCTTCGAGACGTTGTTATCGATACTCGCCGATAGCATCGATAATACCGTCAAGATATTATGATTAATGGAACTTCAAACGAATACATTAGTGTCGGTTGTGAATAAGTTAGGGTAGGTTAGGCCTGAAGTTCAAGAATAAATAAGCTTGAATGACAAAATTACGCGTTAGCTTTAGGTTAAACGAATTTTAACGATAAAATTACTCGGGTTAAATTAGATTTGAAAAAATAGATTATAAAATTGCCATCGGGTTAGGTTAGACGTGAACTTCAAACAAGAGTAAATTGAATAAGACAAAGACTGTACTTCGGTTCAAGCATATCAGAACCATATCGATATACCGAGTTATCGACAGCATCAACTTTTAACATCGAGTGAATGAAACACTTATTTCGAAGGCCTGCCAAGTGGCATGTTTATTTTAGACAGTCGCTTTCGTGCCCCATTCGGGATCCATTATTCTGTTTTCTTCAAATAAGAAGCTACTTTTCTGAAGAAAACAATGTACATATATAACCGAAAGATCTCCGAGCGAGGCTGACAATTCAATAACAATAGACGTCATCGATTCAATTAGGTATCTCCGAAGATCCGAGTGATCTATATTTAAATCTACCACTTTCACATCGAGACGAGACTCGGTGAATCAAAAAATTTCTTTTCTCTAGTTTCTTGCTGCCCATAGCGACATCTTTTGTTGCATCGCGAAAGTTTTTAAAGACATTTTTCGTCACAGAATCTCATAACGTTAGAATTTATTTGTTGGAACAAAGAAATATGGCGCGATATCTATCACTTTCAAAATAAATCAGCTGTTTCAACAAGCCTTAATGACAGCCCAATAGGTCGTAAACAAAAGCAGAATATATTTATTAACAAGTCATAAAATTTATGCGCCGTCATGACAGCACCTTCACGAAGGTCCTCACCCTAATAGATATCGTAACACGGTATATAAATTATCGCGCGACAATTAATACAGTAGTTACCAAAGTTAGAAGCGAATTAGGGAGCTCGGAATTTTAGGACTTCGACCCAGTCGTGCGTATGAAATATGGACGTAAAGCGTACACTAAAACAGTAGCACATGTTACCTGCTGATAAAGCAGTTCCTGCGCGAGGATATTAGCAATGTCGACTGGATCCATGGCGGTGGCTGCCATAGCTCGTTATATTTCGTTCAGTAATTCGTTTCGTCGTTGAAAATAAAAAGGAAGTGGCTCGGGAAGGGATGAAAGACGGGAAAAGTAAGGATAGGTTAAATAGGAAAATCGGGGAAGAAAAAAGTAATTTCAGTCGATCGTTCGTTCGTGAGAGATCGTTTGGACGTCGGTGTGCGCTCCCCTCCCCCTAATATCTCTTTCTCTCCTCTCTCGATTCTCTCTTCCCTCGTGCACGCTCTTCTTCTCACTTTTCGAAGAGTTCGTCGTCACCACTGCGTCCTCCACCGACGCCTCTCTTACACTGAGCTTCTTCGATGCCGCTCTGTTCTTCGTGGCCATACGCGACGAGGAAACCTAATCTAAAAATAACCTTCGAATTTCGAGTATGTGCGCTTGACAGAGAGAGAAAGAGTCAGGGGAGAAAAAGTGGGAGCGATTTCCGCGCCCTCGTCCAATTTGCAACATGGCACCTTCATATTTTTCGCCATTTTTATCATTCGTTAAATGCCACCCAAAACGCTACCACTCGCGTCACTTTTCGTGTAAATCAGCGTTACTGCGATCTAATCTAACGGTACGAAAAGGAAATAATGTGTTCGATTTCTGCAGACTTCATTTAACCCTTTCCTGTATTTTGACGAGTCTGACTCGTGACGCACTTACAGCTCAAATATTACCTTATTTAAACTTTGAACATACTTCAACTTGAAGCTTAGGTCCAACTATAAATTACATTATCAAGTATCCCTGAAAATAAAATATTTACAACATTTTAATTTTGTTTGTTCGTTTTAATGTTATAGCCCTTTATAGTCTTGACGCATCTGTTAAATAAATGGTACAGGAAGGGGTTAAGTTCCTAACTGTCTTTGATTTCTCAAGATTAATTATGTAAACTCATTTAATATTTAACTACAGAAGACTTGAAATCTTCAGTAGAAATTTCCAAGTTGAAATGTTAAAATTTTTAAGTTTAGAAGTTTACAAAAGATCTTCATTCACAGTAAACGATTATATATTCGACCGGAAAAGATTGTGCGTTGTAAAGGTATTAGAAGCGTGTTGGGTTTATGACTTAAACGCGTGGCCGAACTTTATGGGTCGATAAGAAAGGGGTTGTCTTTACGACTTTCTCCATTGTTCCCGCTCCGCAAGAGCGACATTCTTTTGGAATCGCGTAACGGTTCCAAGTTTCCAACTTAACGGCTGATATATTTCTGACGGTCATCCGAAGATTTAATGCGCCAACATTTTTACTAGGCGAAAATACAAAGCCGCAGCCTCTTCTACTGCGGAAGAAAGCTCTAATCAGACCGACACTATCACCCTATGTATATAAATTATTTAAATTTATTAAATAATAAAATAAATTATTTAAAAAGTCGTAAAATAATTATTTTAATTTATGTACATAAATTATTTTAATTTCCATACATATCTAGTACATAAAAATTATAAGTTTTCAATAATATTTTTCCTGGGTCCAAGTCTGCTCATAAAACTCCTGAGCATGATTTGCAGAAACGACAGTTGCAATAAATTTTTTACGGTGAACGAAGTGGGGAAGAAAATATATTCTAACCTCAAACGAGTTTATTCGCAGCCAGTGGTTTTTCCCCGGCGCGTTGAAATTCCCAATTGCGCGTCCGACTGGAAGATCTTAATTAACTCGAGTTCTAAGTTTAAACACCTGTGGAGCGTCGTCGGTTTCTCCCGCGAAGATTCGTCGCTTTGGAAAGCGGCCAAGAACCAATCGCGGGAACTCGACCGTAGAGTCTTTCGATCCGAGTCCTATTTCGGATCATCGAACTAATCGATCGGTCGCGGGCAATCGCGGCGATAAGATTTCCCAGAATAACGTTGCCGAAGACTAGGCACGAACGACAATGTTGCTTCGTTTATCGCTCGGAACATTTCCAGGATGTGGCTTCCTTCGCGTATCGCGACATTAAGATGCGTATACGGTGCCACTTCGCCTGTTTCCTTTCCTGCTGGAAATATTCTCCGCTCAGGCGGTTCAGACTTAGGGACAGTGTTAAAACAATTACACCCTTATCATAACTTTATATCCAGGGTATAAGTTACTGCTCGTGGACGCGGACGATAAACATAATATGAGCCGTTCAGTGCACACATTGATTAACTCCATTTTTAGAAAAATTTAAATTATTATAAATATAAAAAGTTATGACTATACCAAATTTAAGATGTTTCAAAAAATGGAGTTAATCGATGTGTGCACTGAACGGCTCATATAACGTACAGTCTAAGACACTGTGAGTACAGTTACCTTTATTTGAAGTATAATAGTAGAAAACGTTAACAATGTAGTAACGTGTAAAAATAAATATGTAAATAAAAATGTAAACTGAAGTTTGCGAGTATACGAAATTAAGACCGAATGGAGAACTCAGAATGTTGTCCCTAATAACATATTTTAAGGCCATTAAAATAGGCATGTTTCTACATAATAACGAGTTGAATCTTCCTGTTTTGCCAGAGTTAATTAAAGACTAAAATGTTCACGATCCGCGCAACGAAAACAACGAGGAAATAACGATAATTGAACTACGTAATTCAACGAAAAACCTGTTCCTTTTTACGTCAATCGGAAACAAACCGACGGCAGTTAGTCGCTAAACACGAGATGGACATTCAAAACCAGCTTATCTCCGCGGACTTGATACGAAAACATATGGCAGCCAGATTACAATAAACAGCGCACGGTGTTTTACCAACCGGCGGTGGTTGTGTGCGGAATTCTCAAACATCAAACACAGTAGGCGTACCATCGTTATTAGGTTACCTGTAAATAATGATCCACGTCCGACGAGAAACGAACCCACCTATCAGACTCTTTGAAAAGTATATCGACAGAGAAAAATGAGGAACAGATATCCGATAACGTTTTCTTCGATACATTGAAGACGTAACAGGATACTTGTTAGAGGGTGATCAAATTTTTAGCACGGTACCGATTAATTTATGACTCTATTCTTGAGATAAATGACTGAAGTTAAAGTCTTCTTACAGTGAACGCCATATTGGGAGATTTTGGTTCTAATACTTGGGTAATGTAACTACTAACAAGAATAAGTTGAACTCTTCATACAGTGGACGCCATATTAGGTAATTTTGGTTCTAATACATAGGTCATGTAACTACTAATAAGAATAAGTTGAACTCTTCCTACAGTGGACGCCATATTGGATAATTTTGGTTCTAATACTTAACCCTTAAATGCATACAGTTGTATAAATGCAACATACCAGCTTTAATCTTGTAAATTATATACAAAATGTAGGAAACCTGCAATTAGTAGTGTTGCAGATACGCCACATACCAATCAAATATACAATAGCGTCATCTGTTCGTTTTAATTTGAATCAAACGCTTTCAAGGTATTTTGTTAGTTGATTTCTTCAGGTAACATTAGAAAATCATGCATTTAAGGGTTAAGTAATGTAACTACTAATAAGAATATCGAGATTATAATAATTGAACAAACCGCAATGAAAAACAATACATTGATCAATGAAATTAATTCGACAGCGAAAACAATTAGGTAGAAGCTTTTAGCTGCATGATTTAACACTAAACCTACCAGTATATAACTTAATTTGAAACTAAAAATGAAGTTAAAAAATAAATATACAAACGATAAAACATAAATTAGTACACACATTTGTGATTTGATGAAAATCAATTTTGATTTCAAGAAATGTATTTTAACAAAATGTGTAACTTATGATAAGAAACTTATATAGGTTTGGTAGTTTTAGTGTTAATGAAAACGTTGGGGAGACTGTTATACAGAGTATCACTGACGAGCCCCGATGAACCTGCCTTATCAAGGTAGATAAAACGATAGCATGTTGGCAATGAAAATAGAAATAAACATTTCCTCGAAATTCGCTGAGGTCTCCTCTTGGTATAAGCTCTTCCTCCACCTCCTCCCATTATCCATATTAATCTAACTGTGCCAACCCTCTTCGTATATCTCGGCGTCTCCCTTCCACCTACGCATCAATTTTGAATTCCAGGAACTGCTGGCATATTTCACGACCCCGATAAGGACGTAGAGGGCGTTCGATTAACAAGTAACTAGCGCAGATTCGCGTAGCAATAATCTAGCGATGAACGCACGCGGTATCGCGTTAACGAACGTATTAATTATCCATTCGCATGCATTACGGACTGTCAGCCGGTGCAGTAGGTAAAACCAATTACGAGTCGAATTAAGCGCGGAACAACGAAGAAGAAACTATTTGCGTGTAACACGATCGCGCTACACATCGATTAATCAGGAATTCATTTGCATCGACTATTACACCAACCGACAATATCGATTCCCAACCGGATAATTTCGGTTTACGTAATAAAACGAAGATTGACCGTAAAACCGGTACAAGGTAAACGTCGATATATCGCTGGAATCCGTTCTAAATTCTACGCCGTTCTTTTTTCCACTCGGATGCTGCCAGCCAACCATTTTCATCGGTTTAATTATGCGACAAGGATTCGAGGATTTCGACAAAGCGGTCCCGTGCGCACTGCTCTGCGCACACGTACGGCGCATGCGCGCGGCTGACCAGAAATTTGAAAACAAAAGGAGAGAAACATGCAGCGAGCAATTTTTCCACGAAAACCTTTTCGTCGGGGGCATTGAAATGTCAGGCCAAGATCACTGGAGCGATCAACTCGGTCCGTGGGCGACTCAAGGACACTCCCGACAAACAAACTGCGACGATCCTTTAACGATTAACAATGCTTTGGTCGTTACTTTCCGCGGTTCATTAAACACCTTCCGACAAAGAAAATTTCCTCGTCACTTACGGAGCTTACACAAGGTGTCACGTTGTAGTGTAATATTTGGAAAACGATAACGAAGACAAATTAAATTATATGTTATTATAAGTCGATGGTTAATCCCGTTCCAATGAATCAAACGGTTTCGCGTAACAAGCTTTATTGTCGTGTTTTCCCCGCGGCTGCGCACGCACGTTTTTTCCTCGTTCTACACCGCCACTGTACGCCGATTGCTATTACGAGGAAAATAATAATGCAATTACGTCGTCATTGCGAGAACCAAGAGCAATAACGTGATACGGAACGAAAAAAATTTTAAGACTCGTATGACACGAACACGACGGACAAAAGAGCCATTTTTGCTTTGTTGTTTTATGAATTGAAAATGGCGCGTTTTTTAAAATCTTGAAAGCGTCTAGGTCGATTGAAATTTCTTAGACATCTGTACGAATAAATTTTAGCGCAAAAAAGAATTATAAATAGTTTCATTAAAATTCTTTGACGTATCAAGAATATCGAGACAAGATTAATTCCGTGAAGAGGTTAGGAAATTCTGTTCGCCACTCGACTCGAATGATAATCCCCTTTGTCCGATCCTCTTAGAGACGGAAAACTTAATAGCGGAATAATTTCCTAATCATTTATTCCGCTCGGTTCTACGTTTTTCAACCGCGGACTCGATAGGAAAACAATAGTAATACTATGCGCAGTTTACACGATCTTTGAAAGTAAAAGTGAAGCTATCGTCGTTGCATATAGAATCTATAGTAACATATTTTATCGACGAAGTAATCTTTCAAGTTATGTCTAATTTAATCGCTAACTGCTTGTTCGTAGATTATTTCACTTTTTGTTCTTCACAAACAATGATGAAGTTATTCAACTTTAAATAACGTTTAATTACGACTTCGTACGTTTATTAATACACATGGAGTGTGTTCACGAATTAATTACTTTTGAACTTACGGTTTCAGGAATATATTATGCACGTTACTATAATTAAAAATAGTAACAACTTCAATATTTTATAGATTCAAATTTTTAACTTAAGGAATATTGAATTCAAAAACAGGTCGAGATTGCGTCATCCCAGCGCAACAGAGTTAATGATGAAATTGTTGCAATCAATAATGACACAGAAATAGCAAGATCTTAAAACTGTCCATCAAAGAATTGCAGCGGCAGGAAAATTACACCACTCTGAACAGAGAAACACTCGTAGTTTAAATAACGATCGATGGAAAATTCGTGAAAAATCAGCGTGACCGTTGCAGCGGATATTGCCGACGATACACAATGCACACGTGTGTAGCGAGGGAACATCGAAAGCACGATCTGGCGCAAACATGTCGATGCATCGCATCAGTCTCGGACAAAGAACAAAGAATGTAAACACGATAACACGTAGCAACCGAACTGGGCGTACGAAGAACTTTCCCCGTTTGTTACGCTTTTCCCCATAGATAAACGAGCGGCACGCGCTATACGCCAATTACGTAACTTCATTTTCTATGCGACGAAAAGATAGCGAAATGTAGGACAGCCCGCATCTTTAAACCTCGAAATTTTTCGTTCGACAAACTTTCAACTTTTAGAGTTTAGAAATTTGGAGAAATTGGAACATTTAGAAATTTACTGAAGTGGACATTTCTTAATTTAGAAATATGGTAACTAGAAATCTGCTAAACTCTACGTGCAGAAATTAAAAAATAATTTTCAACCTATAGACTACCCATAAAAAAATCTTAATATGATCCACCTCTCTATTATTTGCTCCTATGGCTCCACCCAGGGCCACAAGATCTAAGTCCACGGAATTATCTAGCAAAAAACTACGACCTCCAATTAATGGGTCAAATTTACGCGTCATTGGGTAAGCTATCAACGGTGAGCATTTCCTGGAACATTATCAGCTAATACAAATATAAGGGTTTGAAGTTCCAGGTTCTAGTTGAAAGCAATTCGTGAAAGCTCACGGTACGTGGAACGGGGCACGTGTACGAAGCCAACTATGACGAGTCTAAAGTGCAGCGAGCGAAAGAAAACAAAAAGCACGGGCATCGCCTATCAGCCAGGGAACAAGATAAGAATGCTATTAGGAAAGAAAATGCAGCTACTAGAGTACCTCTTTGTTTAACGTGCACGGCACGAACCCGTCTCGGCTACGACCTTGTTTTCTTTTTCTCGCTGCCCATTCTCGTGTCTTCATAAACGGTTCAAATATATGCACGCGTATCTTTTATAGCGATGATGGGCAAATTAAGTGCACGCCGAACTCACGGGCAGCGATTTATATATAGTATGCGATGGGAGGGTTCACGATCTCAAATTTTTAAGTTCAGGAAATTAGGATTTGAGGAATTTAGAAATTTTGAATTGGTCTTTGAATTTGCAGATTTGAAAAATTTAGAAATAGAAACTAGAAGAAACTTGAAATTTTCAACTCGAAAAAGGCTATTGCTGCCCGTAAGTCCGTCAAAGTAGAAGAAGTAGTAGAAACTTGAAATTTTCAACTCGAGAAACTGGCTATTGCTGGCCGTGAGTCCGTCAAAACGAGTTATATTTTCCAGTACTATCGTGACACACGCAATTATAAGACAGCTCAACGATCATTTTCGTGCGGCACCAAAAATGGAAACGAATTGAAGCCTGAACTCACCTCGAACCGCTTCTTCGCGTTTGTCGTTCACGAAAACCCGTCGATAATTATATAGCACGCAGTCTAACCTAAGCGTAGGAAGATATAATCGATTATCCCGTGGAACCAGCACTTGTACACGTCCGGAGATTCCCAAGTAAAAATTTGGAGATCGTTCACCGACGTGATCGAGCAGAAAAAATAGAGAAGGAAAAAAAAGTACAGAAACGAAGACAGCTCGACGAACGACTGCACGGCGCGGCAGTCGTAGTGACACTGACAGTGCTTCTGTCATCGCGCTATCACCACATGGTCGCTCGTGGATTCGGCCTCGCGACTTCGGCTATCTTCGGCCGCGCTCGACTCCTTTCTCGAGAGGACACACGATACGAGACGGAGCGAAGGAGAATCCTCGTGGATGAACAGCGAGAGATACAGAAAAAAGATTGACCACCGAGGGAAGGTTGCATTAGCCGGGATAAGAGATGACTTCATTCGGCCACCGAAATACGATCGAACCACTTCACCGGGAGAAAGAGAGAGAGAAAAGGATCAAACAAATCCCTTAAACTCTGAAGGATCAGACTTGTTTTTAGACGTTCGTGGAAGCGTAAGCAGGAAAGAATATCTGGCATTTCCGTTTCGTTTGCCGACCGCGACCTTTGCTCGATCCTACCGTTGACTATAGATATTTTATTATGTACCGACACCTTAACGACGAATTGTTAATATTGTTACTAAGGATTTCGTCATTCGAATGTATATATTCTTGCGTAAAATTCTAACTTGATCCGAAGTATAAATTTACATGATAAATCCTACTTTGGTCACGTTAGTTCGAAGATGTCCGATATTATCGATAACGTTTCGATATCTCGTTTGCTTCAATCGATTTGTACGCGACAAATTTCTCCGTATTTTTTTAATTATTTCCAACGTTGTAAACAACATTTCTCGCTAAATGTTTATCTTGGTATAACGTTATCGAATACGGAAATGCAGGATTTTTTATAAACGACAGAAAAATAACGTAGCCGTTGTTATCGGGGTGAAAAACAGATATCGATCAAATGAAAGATCGAAGGGATTTGCATAGATGCGAGAAGTGTTCGCGCGCATGCGCGCGCACGTTCGCGGCCACCGCTTCTGATTAAAGTAGGCGCCAACTACGAATGAGTCACAGGAATTCGATATCAAAAGTCACAGAATCATTGTACCCGGAAATTCAAAATCGAGCACGTGCCGTTGCGTCACTCGTCCCTTTCCGACTCAAATGAATCCCAGATGTGTATTCGTGGATTCCACGATCGTAAAAGATTATCTCGGTTGTCGAACCGTTACCTCGATATTAAAAAGGTGGAGAACCTCGAAAGGCCCCCGGTATCGAAAACGCTCGAGCACTATAAGCCGATTCCAGAGAAATCCAACTGAAACGAGAATTATTTTTCTTCCCGGTATCGTCGTCCCGTTTGCGCAACCGCGTTTGTATTTCACGGGAGCAAACCGAATTACTACGTTGATCTCCTAATTGCTTCTTTCGAAACGGCTATTTCTGTCTTGGAACGTTCATATTTTAACCGGTGGAAGAGAAAAGACACTTAAAATTGGATGTCCTTGTTTTTAGAGTTTCGTGCGTGTTATCTCGGACCGCAGCCTTTTCGGGGCTTCCGGAAGTCGAAACGTTATTCTAATGCTTTCGAATTGTACCGATAAAGTGTTGAAACACATATTTTAAAATAAATTTACATTAACGCGTTCGTTGTACTACATCGCCGCATGATCAACTTTATATGAACCGTTCAGTGCACACATTGATTAACTCCATTTTTTGAAACATCTTACATTTAAAGCATTTGGTATAGTCATAATTTTTTATATTTATAATAATTTCTTTTCAAAAAATGGAGTTAATCAATGTGTGCACTGAACATATATCGCTAAAAAAGTATTCTTAAAATAGTTATAATAACAAAAACTGTGCAACGATAGAAGCAAATGAAATGAAATTTGAAGAACGAATAACACGCGTATTATGGTAACAGCAAAAAAAAATAGCTCCTGTGGTTCGTCTCGCAACAAGCCGGCTCTCGAACAGATTAAAGCATGTACTAGATCCGCTCGGTAATGCAACTCCTCTCTTTCAAAGCTCATTTAAGTCAAGCCGACGTAGCCAGCCTCTCTTTACCGCGTCTAGGGCTCTTAATTGAAGTCTGGCCTTTCCTGAGCCTCGGTTAACGATTACCATTGAACACAGTACTCCGTTGTTGGTCGCACGCTGCCTTTTCTATGGGCCTTTCTCGAACTGGCACAGCCGACCGATTGTCTTCCCTCTTCGCAACGATCATCTACACACCTTTGTACGCAATCGAATCACGCTTCTCGGGAGCACTCGATTTCCTTGGAACTGTATGGCATTCTAACGCACACTGGCATTTCATAATTAGGAAACCTTCAGGTTTGGGGATTTTGGGATATTTAGAGGTTTGCATAGCTGGGGAAATTTGGGACTTTGGAATATTTTAAGGTGGAGTTTTGGGAGTAGGAGATTTGGGACGTGTGGAATTTGGGATGTGTGAGATTTGGGATATGTGGAATTTGGGATATGTGGGATTTGGGACGTGCGGGATTTGGGATGTGTGAGATTTGGGATATGTGGGATTTGGCACGTGTGGGATTTGGGATATGTGGGATTTGGGACGTGTGAGATTTGGGATGTGTGGGATTTGGGACGTGTGGGATTTGGGATATGTGGGATTTGGGACGTGTGAGATTTGAGATATGTGGGATTTGTGATATGTGGGATTTGGGACGTGTGGGATTTGGGATATGTGGGATTTGAGACGTGTGGAATTTGGGACGTCTGAGATTTGGGACGTCTGAGATTTGGGACGTGTGAGATTTGGGATATGTGGGATTTGGGACGTGTGAGATTTGGAGCATACTAGATTTGGAGTCTAGAACTCGTGGAGCGTAAGGCTTTTGGAGTATAGCAGTTCTTGGAGTATAGCACTTATGGCCTATAATAGCTATGGAATATAACAGCTCTAAAATCTATTAACTCTGAAGTAGAGTAGCTCTAAACTAAAACAGCTATAGAGTGTATCTAAAGTACATCAGCTCTGAAGTATACATCTTTCATAGCAACCATCATCAACATACCCCACCCCCAAAAGAAGACTCCCCATCCCAAAATTATCTTAAAGACCCACACGATATTAAAACAGCCAACTGACACCTTAGGATCTCCTTGAACGTGACGGGGCAGAACCGCGTACGAGCAAAGCACTTCTTACAGATGTCCCTGACAGACACCATGCATCACGCTGGTAACGCGCTCGAAAGTACTTGGACTGGTCTGTCAGTAGCCGATAAACGCGAGAAGATAAAGACAGAGTGCTCCGCTCGCCACTGTTTTTAGCACTGAACAAAGTGTTCAGAGAAGGGGATGATGCGTGTCCCTCGCGGTTCACGATCAGAGGTGAACGACACGAATCTTTCCTTGTGTAATTTTGGAAATTCCCTGCACGTCATCGGCCCTGTCCCCGTTTACCGAACTAAGAGTGTCGTGTCAAGGCTTTTAGAGCTCGTTGTAGGTCAGTTCTATTACCGATCTCTAAATTGGAGATCTCTGCTGAGATTTCCTTTGGACGATCGCTGTTGCTCTTGCGGATAAGATTTTACAATCTGTGGCTTTCGTATGCAGTGGATAATAACGAGGTCTTCGTTGCTTTATAGAGGTGCTAGTAATCTTCAGGTGCTAGTTATCTTCTTACGTTAAGGTGCTGTATGGTAGATATGTAAGTTAGGGTAGATATACGAGTTAGGGTAGGTATACAAAACAGTGAGGTTTTCTGTACATATCAGTCTCGTACTTGACAATAATTAAACTGTTATCAAAATTTATGACAATCGTAGTTCTCTATTTACCTTCGTAATTGATACACTCATTCGAGTACATCTTCTTTCACATCTCCCATGTCCTCTAAAAAATGAAGTTGCTCCACCGGTAGCAATAGCCTATAACTCGCTATTGTTACGGAACAAATGGAACAAATTAGAATGTAAAGGAATCTAAGTTAATTTTACAATACCTAACCAGTCATAGATCATGTAATAGATCTTTCCCGATGCAAAACTACAAGTTGCGAAATCGACTGTCTAGCCTCGAGGCTTTTTAATCGCCCACTTTTCGCCTCAGATGATCGATTAGCTTCGACTGATCGATGAACACGCTCCGTGACGCGCGTAATCGCAAGTCACAGGATAAAACTGCCGCGATTATGTTTAATGGCGTTCGAGAAACACCGTGCTATGCGGACACAACAATTTTCATGCATAAAAACGAATGATATCGTGTACTGTAGTTATAATTTATAGATAAGGATATTATTCGTCATCTCGTAACTGGGAATCAAGCACAGTTCATAAATATTTTCCGAGTAACGTTGATTCATCGTTTAGAAAACAGATTCTGTGGCTTTCTTACTGGGAGCGTGATACGGCGATTTGTGCGATGTAGGATTTTAGTAGGAAAACGGTACGCGATCACGCGAATTGCTCGATAATTTCAAGGTTACTTATTTGCCACTTGAGCTTCTGTTCATTGAAATATACCGACACCTCGCAGAATAACTAATTGTTTTCTTTTTATTTAAAGAGTTCCGTTTCTCGGGAATAAAATTTTTCTACCGCGACACGATGCAAAATGCGAATTTGGCAAAATTTCAGTGAGTCCTTTGTTATACCGATATTGGCTCAAATTGCTTGAAATTGAGCAATCGTATCAAGGATCCCCGCAAGGAGAGCGTGTCCTTCGACACGCCGATTTTGGGCCAGCTTTTTATAACGCTAGTACTCCGACTAGTTACCATTGAGCAAGACCCGTTGAGAAACACGTATTTACCATACAAAACTGAAAAAAATATTCACGTACAAAATAATCGGTTCGCAACCGATTATTATGACTTAAACGAAGTCAAGTTTGGTAGCTTGAAGGTTCGCGAGAAATCGAAAAATGACCGTAAGACGAAGATGCGTGTGCACGGGGAGGACGTTAAGGACGAAGGATGGAATGGAAAAAAAAGGAACGGGCGTTAAAGAAAACGCTTGGAGGGCAGAAACGGTCCGTGAATTCCTGAAGAGTGACGCAATCACAAAGGCATTTCCGACTGGTTGCACTTCGGCAGCTTACTCCCCCCTACCTCAATGGGAATACCAACATAATCGCGTTCATAATGCAGCTACGTATGTGGACCTCACATAGAGTCCACTTTCCATGAAACACGTTGTACCTTTCCTTTGTTCCACAAGTTTTTCACTTTTTGTAATTGGGGTATGAGTATCAAATGTTATGGGTATTGGGTAAAATATTTTAATTTGTGAAGTGAAATGTGTATGGTATTGGAACATTGCTGGGTATTCGGATTCCTAGATAACTCAATTGAGTGCCTGGGTTCCTAGTTCTATATGTGTAATACTGAGTTTCTAGTCCTGTATGTATTATATTAGGTCTGTATGTATGAGACTTCATACTGGATCTACATATCCCTGGATCTCTATATTCCTCAGCATAGATCTCTATACCTTTTAAATTAGATCTCTATACCTCTCATGTTAAGTCTCTGCAGCTTTCAAGTTAAATCTCTGTACCGCTCAAGTTAGATCTCTATAGCCACATCTTAGATCTCTGTACTCCTCAAGCTAGATCTCTATACTCCTCAAGTTGGATCTCTATACTCCTCAAGTTGGATCTCTATACCTTTCAAGCTAGACCTCTATACCCCTAGAGATCTCTATATCCCTAGACCCCTACACACCTTGATCCCTATACCCCTTGATCCCTGTACCTCTAGATCTCTATACCCCTAGATACACACCTTGATTCCTACACCTCTAGCTCCCTATACCCCTAAATCCCTATATCCACAAATTCCTATAACCCCTAAATCGCCGTAATCCTCCAGATCCCTCCCCAACCCAGTAATCCATCCCAAAACGTCCCTCGGAATAAAGAAGTAAACCACCGTTCAATCATCATCACTTCTCCCAGGAATGAAAGAAAACTATGAAAGTATCCAGTGTCCCCTAATTTCGAATATATTAGATCATAATGAACCGGTTGATACGTTAAGGTTAAAAAGGCACCCACGTCCCTTTTGTGTCCCCATTTCGGGCCCCATATAGCGAAGCATGCATATAATGCTTTCACGAAATTGGATACACGTATCGTCCCACGTGGGTCCAAAATGGGCCTCGCACACGGGGTTCCACGACCTCTTTGGTCGAAGAATACACGTACACACCGGCGTTTTATTAAAGGGACGAGCACCCCTTGAATAGGTGGAGCACTTTATCATACCATCAGAGTGGAAGGACGAGGTGGATCCCTTTTGAATTTATAACCATCATCGTGAGACTTAGTTCGAGACTGATTCTTCTTCGTTTCTCGAGCACCGTGGATGGCCCCCTTTTTGGTACCAGTCTGCCGGAAATCAATTTGAAACGGTCAGAGGATCCCGCGATAGACTGTGTTAACTGACACACGCACACACGTACGGTGTTTTCAGAAACATTCGCCTTTGACGTAATGGCTATTCTTCGCGTGACAGGGGCCCTCGGTAGGAATGTTAAATATTTTACCGGAGCTCGACGGAGAATGATATGGAAACATTGTTCCTGGAGGAAATCTTAGATCTTTCTTGAGATAACATTAAAGAGGTACGTTATTTCGAGAAGAAATAGTCACGTGCACGGAGACTGCTATTGAATTTTTCGAGAGTATAAATACGAGGCTAGTTTTGCAATAGCAGAGTGTTTTACGTCCATTATCGAAGCTCTTGATTCGCGGAAGCTCCTCTTCCCTGTTAACTGATAATTTAGATAAACTATTCCTTTGTTAGCCGACTTCGTAATCAGACTATTAACCTTCCGTGAGCAAATATTACGTTCTCTTGCGCGTTATATCGTTATACAGCCACGTAATTTATCACCTCGTGTAAAATTCATCACGAATTGCGCGAACGTTATATCGCTGCCGGTTACAGACCCCTAACGAAATGCCGTTAGAGTTGACCTACCGTAGATCAAAGATAATTCTGAGAAACGTACGTCTTTCCCCAAAGAAAATGAATATTCATTGCACAATAAAGAAGACTTTAAATCGTTAGATATTACGAGGGGAGAATCCCCAAAGGTTGCCGAAGACGTAGAAGAGGTCCACGCATAGCGTATTGAAGGCACTCTCAAGGGGAAAGTGTTAACGTATTGACGTCACTCGTACGCAAGATATCTTTCCGTGGAATCGACCTCCTTTCGAGGTCGACTACACCGGATTACCGACTCGCTATGCTGTCCACATAAAAAAAAGAATCTTACGTGGGGAAGCCAAACTACGATGTCATACCTTTCTGGAAACTGATACTATAAGAGTGAATATGTGCCTGGGTCACTTGCTAAGTCTCCTTTATTCTGACCCTATATTCCAATAATTCTAAATATGTATTAATATTCGTAGATCTTATGTATACTCAGAAAAGTCTCTAGACTTCAATCATCACACTGGAAAACGTACATGTTCCACTTCAACAACCTCGTGTACAAAATCTTAGATTACATATGTACTAATATCCCTAGACCTTAATAACCACAAAGACAGAATTCTCAGATTTAATACATTGATGTCCTTAGACTTGTACTACTTTAAGTAAAAAATTCTTAGATTAGCTCTGATGTTCCTAGACTTCGGCAACCTCATGTACAAAATCTTAGATTACATATGTACTAATATACCTAGACCTTAATAACCACAAAGATAAAGTTCCCAGATTTAATACATTGATGTCCCTAGACTTCTACTACTTTAAGTAAAAAATCCCTAGATTAGCTCTGATGTTCCTAGACTTCAACAACCTCATGTACAAAATCCCTAGATTACATATATACTAATATCCCTACACCTTAATAACCACAAAGATAAAGTTCCCAGATTTAATTCATTGATGTCCCTAGACTTCTACTACTTTAACACTAGATTTACGGAACCCGTCACAATGACGGATAATAAGTCTATTTTAGATGACAGAACTTGATACGAAATTTCTGTAAAAATTTCAACTTTCATCAGCTCGCAGCAAAGGAATCAATGTTTTAGACAGTTCACATATCATCTGCAATTTATTTATCTTTCTACTTTAGTTAAAATTTAAATATAAGTGAGCAAACGTCCGTAAATCTAGTGTTAAGTAAAAAATCCCTAGATTAGCTCTGATGTTCCTAGACCGTAACGAGCCAGAATTAAAAATTCCCAGAATTTACAATTCACATGCAATATCCCTAGATCGAAATAACTCTAATATGCTAATAACCTGTATTCCAAATAGAAATATCCCTACACGCTACTACCCATAAGATATCTATCTCCTCAATACCCCTAGACTGAACTATCCATTAACTGCAAAAGTAAATCATACAATATCTCGTGCACAGTGTTCAATTAATTAAAGCCGGAAGATACCGGATCCGGTAGTTTTCTCGGTATTCAAATCATACCGTGTTCACCGTTTCCTGGTAGTCAGACGTCAAAAAAAGAAATCGAGAAACTAGTTCCACACAGCGACGGAACGAGCGCATACATAGCGACAACGAGGCAGTGTTGGACTCGTTATTCCCGGTACCGATGTCTCACGGCGAACGCGTAATCGACGTGTTTACGAGGCGTCGCGCGAATAATAACGGCGTGGCGATCTTGCGTGTCGCGGTACAACCTGCGCCGCACGCGACACGTGCGTGGATTTTCATTCATAAATCGCTGGCAAAACTACGAGAGAGGCCTGACGCGGATGAGTCATCCGCGCGCTGCACCGAGCCACGCACGAAACCGAGCTAAGCCGGAGATAAAAATCAAAGGTGAATTATGCTAATTCGCATGGATGGCTGTCGATCGATCGAACGTGCTGCTCCCAGATCGCGGAAACTTTTCGCGGAAGTCGATTGTCACGAAAGACTTCACGGAGGTCGATATTGGCGGGAAATCGTGCGATTTTAAAAACTTAGCTGGCAGATGTCAACCGTATAGTTTATTTAAGTTTGTGGAATTCTTTTTAGAATTTCATTATTATTTGCTATCATTGGCTCCATCATAGATTTAGGTAAATATTTATTTAAAATTGTTATATTAAATTCAATGAGCCACCTTTCGAGTGCAAAAAATTCTTTCAGTGCTTAAAAATTTGTATTTCCTAATCAAATATAGTGAAGAACGTATTAACACTAAAACTACCAAGCCGGTTAAATAACCACTCTACTTCTTATTATAACAAACACATTTTGTTAAAATACATTACATAAATCAGATTTGATTTTCATCAAGATAAAGGATAAATATGTGTACTAATTTATGTTTCGTTGTTTATTTATTTTTTAAATTCATTTTTAATTTCAACTAAAGTGCACATTATAGGTTTAGTGTTAACGAGTATATAAGTTGCTAGAAAAGTGAATGGTGAAAATTGTAAGAATCCAAAGGGAGAAAGAAGGCAATGATCTTGGTGACGGAGCTAAGAGGCAGCAGGATGACACCTCTTGCCTTATGACCCGCGTTCATATTGCTCCCACTAAACTTAACCCAGGCCTTCGTTTAACTAAACCCTCTAATTGGTGGGTTAACGAGCGTTAACTCCGGGCTTCCTGTCAGATTTAACTGTTTTCCTTCGGTGTCGTGCACACAAAGTATTCTTAAATTTGCCAGAGAATGGTTTTCCTCCACCCGGGACAGGTTCAATGACTGACATTTGCGAGCAACCTGAGATAGCTTTTTGATTTCTTTCATTTTGATCACTATCGTTTCAATATTCTACTTTGCAATTTAGTTTCGATATTATACTATTTTCAATTGTTTTCCTTTTCTACTACATGATAAGAAGGCTTTGTCTTTTATCATGAACGATAAGCTGTAGATATAAGGATACTTATCTTCCTTATTCTTGATCTATTCTGAATTAATGTAGTAGATAATTAACTGATGCAACTTCGCTATAAAATTTACAACGTGAAAATAACCTGATACATATTTTAGCGTACCTTTATCTTAAGAACAAAAGAGTCGTACCAATTGTCGTCCATTTTGGAGAAGACTACCCGACCGAAAGTTAAGGCAAATGGCTTTCAAAAGAACTCGAAGGTCTTAATGACATAACATTAGCCGAATAATGTACTGCCTTTGGAATCGCGTAAAACCACTTATATAATTGCACGCAATGAATACGGGCTTTTAAGATCTTTATCTAGTCTGCGCGAGACAATCTCATTGTGACAAAAATATTTCGAGAGAATGACATTAGAGAATTCGTGTTTGTCTCGAACGTCTAATTTCAGTAGATGACATTTTATCATACACCCTCCTTATATGAAAATAATAAATTATTTCGAATATTAAGTACTAACTAAATAACTGTAGACTCAAACAAAAAAGTATAAAATATCGAAGAAAATGATTAAGATAACGAAACGGTATCGAAATAACGGTGAAATATATGAGGAAGTTCGACAGGTAAAATCGAAGATGCTATAACGCGCTTCTTAGAAATTTCAAGCGAAGACGTCATCGCCGACACGGCCTCAATTACGGACTCAATTGTCCGCTATCGCCGTGCAACACTCTCCACTTTCAAGCTTAATTTTTTAATTAACGTTCTATCTCACGTATACGAAAATTCCAGGACCAACAAAAATTTTCGAACGTAATTCGAAATACGTCAAACGACGAATAAAATTGTGACAATCCTGTCATGGAAGATAAAGTTGTCACGTACGAAGTGCGAGTAAGTTCACGGGTAATTCTTTACTATGAAATTGGGACAATATCGATCGACCTTCGACCGTAACACCTGGATGTACACACGATCGATGTTCGTTTACATCCACTCGGCAAAACACATGTCTTTTTTACGCGACTCGGTTTTACGCGAAATAATATTCTTCCAAGTAAATAAATACAAAAATTGAATGTTATCGAAAGTGTTTTCGCTTACCATAGCCTTTTCCTCTTTCGTCAGCTGCCACGGGTCAGAAAAGTTTGACGTCGGATACATCGAAAACATCGTGTAATTGTGATCTTCGACGATCGTGTCGTAAAAGCCTGCGCTAGGTACACGTTGCGTCATCTGTGAGCGGTTTTGCTTTCAAAACTTCACCACAAGACAAACAAAAAAGAACAAAAGTAGCTAGTTGTTCCTTCGCGGAAGAGTATTTAACTCGACAGTTTACTTTGAACGCGAGCCAAGAACACTTGCGACGAAACGAAATGGCACGGCACCTTTTTCTTGTTCACCGATGTCACGTTTCGCAAAAGCGTACTACGACCACGTCCGATCGAACTGATCGAACACGTATTAAATCGATAGAGTCTTTTATTTTCCTCGTCACTGTCACGTACAAGTTCAACCATGCAACGAGTCAACAACGTAACCGTCTAAGTGTCGTGTGTGCTTACGTATCCCAACTGAGCCCGCCAATGTAACTGGGAAACTATATAGAAAGACAGTCGCTCGACCCCCCACCAATCAGCGTCGAGCGACCACCACGTGACGTCATCGCCATCTTGATTGCTGATTCGCGCGATAGCTCGCGGCCAATCAACGTGTCCCGTGCACACCGAAATACTGTTCGTACCGCGGCGACTTCCACGGAATCGGGTAACACACCACGAAGAACTAGATCCCCTTTTCTAGGTATACTGATCGTTAACTTCGCATAATTTCCCGAACGTACACCTAATCGAACCAATCTTCATCGTTTAACGGGATATACAGGTTAATTCGAATCGATGCTCGCAGAGTGATTCAATTTTGAGCGGTCATTTTGAGAGCTCGAATCTATCGCGCACTGTCGCGAGATCTAATGGCGCGTTAGAAGCGACGATTTGAATGTTTCAAAACTGTAACGGATAAATATCGATCGAAACAGTAGTCGCACTATAATATTTGAATTTCGTATTGCCTTTTAATTAAATTATAAGCGTGTATCGATGTTGTGAGGTAACATAGGCTTTAATTTACTTATGTAATACAGTACTGTATAGTTTTCTCACTTTCGGATACTGTACCGTAACGGTATTGGGAAATACCCGAGCAATATTGTTCGTACTTCGTGTTTGAATATTGTTACGGACTTTTATAAGTACAGTTATTATCATAACGATTGTACAACGCGTGTCAAGATAACCATCGTTGACTTAAGCAGAATGCAGCCAAAAATAAAATACTCATATTGGCAGGTATATTGCTCGAAATTTATCCAATTACGGAATCAAGAGACTCGAAATTCTGAAAACAAGTTTAACTGTTTGTTGAATAATAGTTTATGCGATAAAGTGCGCACGTGTTTTATTGCGCGGCAGATTCGTGGCCAGATGCGTGCAAAGGCGAAAAAATAGAAAAAATAATTGTGACTCCGAGAGGCTATCGCCGGGAGAGCAACAAATGCGGTTCTCGCTTATTTCGGTACGGGGAATTCCCTGATGTATGCACGGTGTTCGTCTCTTTGTTCTTGTTTCGATATGCACACATACGAGCATACACACGTGCAACGAACTCGACGAACTCTGCCAGTCCGGTGCAACGTACGTGTGAACGCACTTTGTCCAAGAATTGAAAAAAAAAGAAAGGAAAACACTACTGTGCTCGTGGCTGTGCAGAAAGATCATAAAAGCTGTTAGGAAAAAACAAGTCCGACAAACTCCGTCAAATTTCGTAATTACCTTTGCAATTAAGAACATTTTTTGCCTTTTACCTCTATATCTGAATACTGTTTTAATTAGCGATTTTGTTGCAACGGTCAAACAAATATAGTTCTAAGCGTTCGAAAACTTGATAAGATAATAGCAAATTATATATGTTTTGAAATGAAAATTCGCTGAAGATTGGTCACGATGCACGTGGCATTTAAAATGAAATTTCAATTCAGTGGAAATTGAAAAATTACATAAAATGTATTTATTGTTTAATACTTAGCAGGCAGTTCACGTTTTTTACGGGAAACGTGTTTATCTTTGTTACAAGTTCGTGCCTGCCTTTAATCGGCACGTTGTTAGCATTGTAGGAGGTACAGGTATGGGTATGCACACCGAGAGCCAAGGGATTATGATTTACGACCTTGTTTTGCACGCTTGAAAAACAATACCGTGATGGAGTAGAACGGAAGCAGCCCTTCGACGCGTGTAGGGCGAGAAAGTACAATATCGGTTCCTTGAGCGATATATACGATCTACCTTAAGAAAAATACTGACAGATTTATGACGTTGTTTTGGCAGAAAGTCGCAGAGGTGAAAAATGTCGACGGAAACCATGATTCATGGGAAAGTACAACTTGCCTATAATAAAACCTGTATCTATCTTAAATTTTTATATCGGGAAGACAACTATTTTCATGTACGAAAACCATCTATTTTTGAAGAATATTCGTCGGAATTCGGTCTAATTATTTCGGGTCTAAACGCTTACTACGAATGGATTGCTTTTTAATTGCTGTTCGAAGGTTGTGCACAGGCTAAACACATCCACGCTAATTGCTAGACATTGGTCAATTACTGACCACTGATTTAGAGATCTAGAGTTACAGGAAGTTTGTCTGGTAAGTTGAAATATAGGATCTAGAAGGCGTCATGATTATAGGAATTTAGGGTTCTAGATATTTAGGAGTATAATCAAGGGATATTACGATCTAGAGAAAGGCGTAAAGTATAATATTTTTACACTTTAAAAATGTTTACCGCCGTTCCAGAGTAATTCGTGGCCAAGGACGACCGCATTAAGTGAAACTAGCGGCAGCGGCCATTTTCGGTTATATTGGGCTTAGGGAGAAAGTATCTGTTGATGGCCTAGATAAGTTCGGGTCCGCGTAGCATTAGTTCCGCATCGAATACCGCTTTTTCCCTACAAAACCGTTTTTCCTCTACGAGCAAATAGAAAAGGCGAATATCCTTGAAGAAAACGATGCGAATATCAGGGGTTTTCCTTAGACAACAGTAAAAAGTTGTACTTTGACCTCCGTGGAGGTTTTCAAGTTTTCTTGGAAGTCGTCTCGAGTAAGCCGTTCGATCGGCAGCGAAGTCACGAAGGTCTAATCTTGTTCCCTCGTCCATTGTATCTTCTTTTATTGTCGGTGCATAATACCCGGTTCGTGTTTTATCCGTGGCGAGAGTAAAGGCACACGCGGATCCTTTGACACGCATACGAGACAACCGACCGTGATTCACCCTGTCGCATCCGATTACTTATTCTTCCTTTGTTCCGCTGAATATTCAGAAATACCTGCTGCTGCTGTTCACGGTTTTCCTTGGTGGAAAAGGCCGGTTGCATCAAGGCTTCCGCCTTTCCCTCCAATGATTTTCGGCGGCCATTGTTATGCCACGCGCCGTCGGTCCGCGGCGTTTTTGGTTTACCCATAAACATTCGATTGACCCCTCATTAAAATGACTCTTTGTTTCGCGACGAAACAAAGCTTCAGCGGATCCTTTTCAGGTCGTTCAATCTTCGATTTTCTACTCCTTTGTGTGCCTCGCAGCGTGTCGAGTCGGCATCGTTAACTTTTCGAGTCCTCGATTTTTCTTACTACGTGACCGACGTTCTTAACGTCCGTGTGACGTATTATATGCGTTATATTGCCACTTAAATACCACCAGCAGAAATAGCTGTGTTAAATTGTCATGCGTTATATCGCTACAACTTAGATTACTATCGAAATAATTATCACGAACTAAACTGCCACGCGGCAAATTACCATCTGATATATTGCTACGTATTGAGTTACTACGTGCTATATCGCCACGGGTGGAATTACTCGCGCTATATTGCAACGTATTCAATTCCTATACGTTATATCGCCACGTGTCTAATTTCCACGCGTTATATCGCCTCACATTCAATTACAATTTACTATATCGCCGCATATCGGAATATTATGCATTACGTCCCTATACCACACGCTATATCGCCACACGTAATTACCACTCGTTATATCGCCGTGCTTATAATTAGCACGTGCTCTATCATCGAGAGTGCAATTACCACACGCTATATCGCCACGCATGTAATTACTACTCGTTATATCGCCGCGCATATCATTAGCACACGCTATATCACCAAGGGTGAAATTACCACTCGTTATATCGCCGTGCATATAATTAGCAAATGCTCTATCATCGAGAGTGCAATTACCACACGCTATATCGCCACGCATGTAATTACCACTCGTTATATCGCCGCGCATATAATTAGCACATGCTATATCACCAAGGGTGAAATTACCACTCGTTATATCGCCGTGCATATAATTAGCAAATGCTCTATCATCGAGAGTGCAATTACCACACGCTATATCGCCACGCATGTAATTACCACTCGTTATATCGCCGCGCATATAATTAGCACATGCTATATCACCAAGGGTGAAATTACCACTCGTTATATCGCCGTGCATATAATTAACACGTGCTCTATCATCGAGAGTGCAATTACCACACGCTATATCGCCACGCATGTAATTACCACTCGTTATATCGCCGCGCATATAATTAGCACATGCTATATCACCAAGGGTGAAATTACCACTCGTTATATCGCCGTGCATATAATTAGCAAATGCTCTATCATCGAGAGTGCAATTACCACACGCTATATCGCCACGCATGTAATTACCACTCGTTATATCGCCGCGCATATAATTAGCACATGCTATATCACCGAGGGTGAAATTATCACTCGTTATATCGCCGTGCATATAATTAGCACATGCTCTATCATCAACAATTTAATTACCACACGCTATATCGTCGCGCATGTAATTACCACTCGTTATATCGCCGTGCGCAGAATTAGCACCGTGCGCTATATCACCCAGAGTGCAATGTCACACGTTGAATTACTACTCGCTATACAGCCCTACTACCATTACAATAATACCCATCATAATTACTACGTGCTGCAGACCCTTCACGTTATATCGCCACATACAAATTCAAAGCTCTATACTTGAATAATTTAAAATGAGTAAAAAGTAATATCGCAAAGGTAACAACCCAGTCTTTCCTCATTTTCCACGAACTCCGGATCGTACATTCATATTTCGTGCCGGACAGGTCATGAAATATTCGCGACTCGAGTCTCTTCTTCGTCGCCGAGTGTATTTTGCATTTTATCGGTCGATTTCTTTGTCTGAACCCTACCGTTAATGGCGACGGAGATAATTAGGTGACAACAGCTGGCTTGGCCGGCTATCTGTTGGTAACATTAACGCTGCGCAGTAGTACAATCTACAGTACTGCGCATAAGAGACAAACATCACGCGTGGTTATTCTTCGTATGTACATATGTGTATGTATGTGTGTGTGGGCGTGTTTGAGGTTCGCGCACACGTGCGGCGGGTGCGTGTATCGTTGCAGGGAACCGCGTGTTTTTAAATGACCATGGCTGTCACGCGGAGAACGTGTACGGGTTCTTTATAAAACAGCTGTTGGGGGCAGCAGAAGCCATGCCAGTCGAAATGCAGCTAGATCAATACCATCGTCTGCCAGAGAATTTATACGTGGGGTGTTACAGGGGAAACCGGTGAACGAGGGTGCGCGTTAAACCCTCCAACGACGCTGTCAACCATGCGAACAGCACGTTTATGTCTAAGAATTTTATAATTTTGATAATATGCTTTACGTACTTGAGTTACGTTCAATTTCTGCATCGATAACTGATATGGTATAGATGTAGAGGCGATTTTAATCTGTTGAGCAAAACCTAAGAGAAAATCTGACACAATCGTGAAAGAACCGAGAAAGAGCTGAAAGAGATTAATGCAGAACCAGAGGTGTTATTATCTGTTATCGATATCGTACGGGTAAGTTTACAGACGCTTAATGATCGAATGGTGGGATATTCGCCTCTCCTTCGTTTCCCCCTAACCGAGGGAAGCCTAAGTTGGGACATGCCTACCGAGAAATGACGCAAGTAAAAGAAAATGGTAATTATCATAATTGTTCGCTTCTATAAATGCATTCGACGTCAATGTACACACACACCGTATCGTTAGGAACCTGTTTCGCCAAGCGTGTTGGACAAGATTTATTATTTTACGTCCCATCAGATTATTTATACTTATAAAGTGCAGTTTCTTGTCAGAAATATTAAGGAACACTTATCAAAGTATCATATAAGTGATTAAAAGCAGTTGTTACATTACTATGACACGACGTGGATCATTGATCTGTAGAGATCAGTGAATGGACGTTGATATATAAGATAGCGTTTCATTGGCTAATTCTATAGTAACTTGGAAGTTTATTGGTCATACTAATACAAGTAACGAGCGCCTTAAATGGATAGCTAGCTTAGCTGGGGACAAGAATGAAAGTTGTTTATCTGAACATGCTTTACTAGCTTCAATACGAATCAACGTTATCGTCGCACGACATTGTTTATTCTTCAACTTAAGCAACAATCGTTATCGGTACGATTCGCTGGGAATTGTGGAAACCGAAAATCATGTTTTCGCTTCGAACAGTTTATAGCGATGACGCCACGCGACTTATAAATTTAGATCTCGGCGTGTGTACCATCTTCGAGTGACGGAACGATTACATCTCGTCGTCTAGACGATTGTCAAATACGTTAGTTAACGATTACGATTTAGTTCTAAATTTTGAACAAGAACTACAAGTTCATTACTAGCGATACAGGTAGATACGTGTTACTAAAATTGTTTCGTATCACACAACTTCTTCGAATAAAATCAGAAACCTGTCAAACATGATAAACATAAAACATTCTCCGTAATCGTTCGTCAAAACATCGAGCTTGGCACGACTTTTTGTAGAAACGTACCTTTCCAGGTAACAGAAGTCTATCGTTAATTTCCAAATCCTGTCATTTTGAATAATGCTTAATCATTCTAAGAAACTCGATTACGTAACGGTATTCGGTAGAGTTTATATTCACGGTAATGCCCGAATGTCTCGCAGAAAATCGCGGATTGCATTCGGCCAATCACGCGAACGTCGCTTATCAAACCACGTATGCATTCCATACGTGTACGTAATTACAGTTGCCATATTTAAACAGAGAAATTGACGAAACACTGGTTGTTTACAATGAAGGTAGGTGTAAAGCAGCAGGGATACTTACGTTGCTAGGTAGCATGGACGAATTTGCGATGCTGGAGAGAAAATCATGGCTGACGCGCGAGCTCTGTGACGTCCCGCTATCGCTGGACACGCTCGAGCTGTCGTAAAGAACATCCGACACGTCGAGCTTCATGTTTACGTCGTTCAGGTGCAACGGTTTCTACCTGCTTCGTTTCTTCCCGCGAAACGAGGAAATATTAACGACCGTTCCGATCTCGTGGCGTTTATAACCTCTCTTTTCTAAGGTGATGCTACCTTATCCGCTCGAAAAGGTACACGGAGATCCTCGTTACGAAGAACTAGAAAGCAGCACACACTGATCGCAGGTTCCTTTGCCCGAAACTGTGTGAAACTGCGACCGATGACTCATACCGTGGGGGAATACCTCGAGGTTCGCGCACGTTCGGTCCTCGGCTCAACGATCTGCCTCGGCCACGGAGTCGAGGCTCCACGAACGCGTATGACGTCATCGGCTATTCCCAACCGACCAATCACGACGCGAATCGCGCTACGCTCGCGACACTCTAACCAGGGACGCCGATATGCGCGCTATCAATGGGTTCTTTTTATAAGGGCGCTGTCATTAAACTGTAATTACTTTAACTCATTGGCGTAACTACGTAGGGATCAGATTGAATACATCATCTCAATACGGATTTCCCCCTTCCGTTTTACATGAAGGACGTTGGATTTGTATATTTCATATTTCCAAATTCTCAAATTAAAATACGGCAATTTCCATATTTTCTTTCTCCAGATTAAAAATTCTCAAATATCCACAGATCTAAAAATTTAGATCACCATCAAAATTTCTTCGAAGTCCCAAATTCTTCTTTTTTTAAATTTCAAAATGGATTGTGAAGTCTCAAATTTTCAAGTTCGAATTTTTGCTTACTTGTATTCGAAACCCATTTTGTAATCGTTTGAATGACATACTTGCCTCGAATCCTAAATCCATCGTTCCTCCGTCGCTCCAAGCAGATTACGATTTGTTTTGCAATTATTTCACCGGTGACCGAGTCGCGGTGCTATTACAAAGTCATTTCATTGCTGGTTGCCTCTCATTGGCGGTACGCGTAACTGTTATTGCGTAATCGATAGTGCCATTGGAGCGGAACTTCCTGACTAGTGTAGAGCAACTAATGTTCAATTCTGTATATGTAGTACATACATACACACAAATAAATACACCGTAACCAAAAAGTGACAAATAAAAATAAAAAGTGAAAAAATCTCAAGGACCCAAAATAAAAAAATTCTAATGTTGCAATATATCGTAACCCCAATGAAATCTCAAAGTGTTATCTAGTTTGTATTATATTAAAACTCTCAAGTCTTAGAATTGAATATTTCAGGTATTCCAGAAAATATGAAAATTGCAAAGTGCCAAAGTCGTATCTCGGGATAGGTACAGCGTTTGGCACGTGTCTACAGATACATAGTGGTCCCCGAAAGAGTCCGCAGTGGCGTCGCTTGACGACGAAAATTTCAAATGAGCGTAGCGTTCCGTTTCCAAGAATCGTCGATGAGTCATACCGTGGCAGGTCGTGTGGGCGGTGAACGGGGTAGCCGGAACATATCGAACAAGACGCGTGACTCACCAATCTGATATGTTGGATATTCGCGCCTTTAACCTGCTCCCTTTGGATGGCTAGACGTTCTTCAACCTGCCGTTTCCTCCTGCTTTGAAGCACATGCGCAGGTGCCCACCTGCGTAGCGAAATAACCGACGTAGACTCAATGAAGCTCTAAGTTACTGGTTCCGTCCTGTCTCATTCTCCGTTATTAGTTTTACGCATGATCAACCGTGAACTGCGACGAACGCTGCCGATCAGATCGAGGAGGAAGATAAATCAGTCATTTCTTCAAATCGAGATATCTAATGTAAACGACAGTGAGTAATGGGTTATGTTCATGGCGAAGGGCGATGAGATGTTATAGTTAATTTATTGAGTATCGGGTGCAAAATTTAGGAAATTTGAGAAGAGGATTCGAAGATTAGGACAGGCGAGGATTTAAAAATTTTGGAATCTAGAAATGTGAAAATTCAAGGTGAGGATTTGATGACTCGAAAATTTGCAAATTAGGAAATTTGTAATTATAAGCAATTTCATGCAACTTGACAATTTTTAAATTTGCAAATTAAGGAATTGTAATTCTTCGACGAAGAAAATGTACCAAAGGAGCACACGGTTATGCCTCAAAGATATGTCTCATTACGGTCATGAAGGGACTGACATTCACCTGCTTAGCTTCGCACCATGATGAAATTCGAATAGACAGCCGGTCGTCGTCCTTGAGCTAACTTCTGCCTATAGCCAAGGCCTCGACTTAGCGGCCACATTTGAACGTTACCCGATTGGAAAAATTACGACGCCATGGAATGTCATTGCCGTTTGGTAAATCGGTGCCGCCGATCTGCCTCGCATGTGCTCGCGGAATACACGCGGTCTCGTTGTTTCGCCTGTTTCTCGAGGAAATCTAGGTTAAGTTGTTCGCAAAGTTTTTTGAGGTTAATAAATCTGCCGATCTTCCCGATGCAAAAAAGCGCATATATCTCCTAAAATGTACTTCTATACCCATGTAAATACAATTGGAAACGGAATTAGAAACGATATTTTCCTGATGCAACTTGTACAAGTATTTTCCTTATCTTATCTGCGTATAATACCGACAAAAATGACAGTTATTTTAGTAGATACTAATAATAACGATTGCAAATCAGCAAATATACAACGCAGAAGTTCTCAATTCCTGTGTGTATTGTTGTTTTATAATGTTGCAAATAATCGCGCAAGTGTTGTTTTATTTTTCCTGTCAATCACCTTTGAGACTAGATAACAGCGGATATCTGCTATGCATAGCACGTGCAAGTGCAACGAGACGGTCAATGATAGCTTATCTATCGTGCAATATCGTTCGAGGTCCCAATGATAGGTATACGTATCTAAATCCTTATTTCATATCGTAACTCTAAAATTTCAAAGTCTAAAAGTACCAAAGTCCTAATATCCAAAACTCACAAAGTATCACAGTCCTGAAGTAGCAAAATCCCAAAATCCTAAAGTGTTAAAATTCCAGTGAAACCTAACGGTTCTCGGTATTCTCATATACCGATCGATGCCGTAATAACATGACGCTGGCAATCGATACGTATCCATATTAATTAGTTGTATAGATACGATGAAATTGGTGCCGTCGCCGCTTGTAACGAAATACGGAAAGAAGTAATCAAAACCGATTTTCTACACGTGCACCGCCATCTCGGATAGCCTCGGCACCATGTCGTTGTTTATCTTCGCGTGCCTTTCCTGGCGGCGACACAAAGCGTGCGATAACGTCACGTGGCCTGCTGACATCGCAGCATTTTCTGAAACAAAGAAGGAAATGCCTAACGCGAAATTGTCGCGCAACGATTTGCGAACAATACCAACGAGGGAGAGAAAAACGGGATCGAGCATGGACTCTGCTCTCTCGTAGCAGCTGCAAGACGGACACAAGAACAGAGAGTTTTAAACGACGCAGCCGTGGAAGTTGCGCGAAATGAGTCAACACCCGCTCCCGTTGCCTCTTGCAAAACGCACGTGCGTTTCGGTTCGCTTGTGCGGTTTGCAAACCGTGCGAGATAAAACGTACTGGCCGAGAGGATACAGGTCTCGCGACCATACTTACATGTATAACCATTATACACGTTGCTTAATAAATCGAGTACGGTTAACCGTGCAAACAGCCTGATTACGTCCGACCGAGTTTCGTACAGCTGTACGCCATTATCCTCGGATTCGTGCAGTTAATCCTTCGCGGTCTATTTATCCTGTACATTAGATCCAATTTATCGCGGGATTTAAATAATGCTAGGGTCAGTTGGAAAGTTTTAAGGAGATTAGGGAAAGTAGCGGTTATGTTACCGGTTGCCGACCGATTTCAGATAATGCGGTATAATGACCAGCACAGATGTAAAAAGTAATTAGGCTGTATCTCGGTTTCGTTAATCGCTACATTCGATTGATGCGTGCTAATTATCTATTTAATTAAATCTTCGTTTGGACACTGTGTTAATATATGCGAGAGATAACGTTTATTCCGAGATGCACGGGAAGTCCCGTGTTGTTGGTTCGGTCGTTTACACCGATGTATTTTTAAGTTCGTTAAATTTAGGTTTTGGGGTAAATTTGTGTAACTGGGATTTTATCTGGTTTTTTCATTGCTCATACTCGGTGCAATAAACAGGAAGTTCGAATTAAAATTACTATATACGAAGTGCAGTGTTTATCCACTTTTGTATTTGCCAAGGCTGATGGTTAGAAGGATGGCAATATAGCATCTGATGGAAAAACGGAACAAAGGCATTGTTTCTGCCTGAGAGAACGATTTCGTTGGAAACATCGACAAGAATGTAAATTGCCAAGGTCGTTACGGTTGCATTAATTGCAACAGAACATTCGAACGTTGTTAAAGAATCATTTATACCGTTATTGTTAATATTAGGACTAACTAAAATAGTTCAAGTTTCCCAATTTTAAAATCCAACACTTTAATACCCAATGTTAACACTAGAATATTATAAATTAATTAAGGCGATATTAAATCTGTCACTCAACCAGGTGACAAGTCCTCAAGCGAAACAATTTACAACTAACAATCAACGATTTTTCAAGTGGCGAATAGGCGTGTTTATGGAGTATACTGCATTGTGCACAACACTTGGTGTGGGCGTAAACGGTCGGGCGCCAGCCAGGGAATTATAAATTTTAAGGTGGCGCAGCTGAAAATTTCGTTAATCTCTTTTTCGTATTCGTACACGAGCCCTGGGTAGAGAAACAATATGCGCGATTCTTTTCTGCGCATGTTTCGGTAAGATGTCTAGTTCAGCAAACTATTGTATGTAAAATAGCAGACCCAACAATATTCTCATCTTTGAAAGCGCTTTGTTCGTGCAACAATATCACCGTGGGAACTGAATAAAAAGAAAGGAATGGTTCATGGTTGAATGTTTAAACGTATAAAAAATCAAATGACTTACTTTTACGAATTGGTTTATCGATGGTAGTTTACGGTACGTCGCAATAGTTGCTAAACAGATCCTTGCCATATAATTTCCTGTTGGAAACATGAACATTTGAGTGTTCTGATTGTATACCATATCTTGAGTAGATCTCAACGCACATGAGTAACTTTGTTATTGTTTCAAATTTATTACTGATCGTGTCGCGCGTCAACACATGTCACGTTTGTCATCGCAGAAAATCATGGACCATGGTTGTAATCGCTAGGAGAAAAAAAATGAACGACTTCAGGTCGTGTTATATGTTACGATTATCGTCGCAATTAGTCATATCACTATCGCGAATGAGTAAGATGCAGGAAATGTTTCGGTAGACCGAAGCCTTCGTGTGTGTACGTGTGTATGTGCGTAGTCCTGTAAGAGATACTAACGCTTAAATGCCACGAGATAAGAAATCGTTTAACACGCGTTTAACATTGTGATTTCTATTTTCCTAAGCTGTGCCGCGCGATAAACCGGAAATTTAAAGGCGGTCGCCGATAATATTGCACTGACTTTGATCTTTGAGTACACATAAGCGTTCAATAAAGCACTTATTCGTTCCCCGAACACAATCTATCCTACATTCACAATAAGAAACATAAAATAACGATTATCGAATTAAGAGAAAGCTTAAATGTACCAATGTATACTTTGTTTATTTACTTTTGGCGGGAAATTTAAATTATTGTACTCTACCATTTAGACATTTAAAAATTTAAGAATTCGAAAACTGTTTCAAAACGAGTAAAAGATTATATACTTGTACATAAGAGAATCCTTTAAGTGGTACAAGACGAAGAAACTATATGGCTGTTGAGAAATCAGATGTGTTTAATTCAAAGTCGTCTAAAAATATATCGATGACACGCGAATATGGTATTCTGCTAAAAAAAGAAGTTAAACCGTTTTCCACGTCAATGTCACGATAAAACGCGAATAAAAGTACCGGAGATAATTGATTACTTGCCTGGACTGGTTACTTTGCGATACCTAATCTCTATGTAAACCTTTTCTTCCTTCACGTATTAACAACAGTAAATCAAGTGCTCAGCGGGAAACGTTCCTTCATAAGTTCTGGTCACTAAACTAGGAGCAGATTTGGTTATTTAAAGCAAATATTTGTATTTAGATTTCAAACAACCAATTTAACTACGATTTATTTTCATTTTCCAAATCATGGTGAATATTTCATTTTAAGATACGTCTATGACATCATGCATGCCTAATTTTTGTAATATTACATATTACGTCCTTTGGAAGTGTGACAGCGTTCATCAACTATTCAGACACATTTATTTTCATGCACCGGATTTCTAATTTACCTTTCGTCGGATAACTTTCTGATTCATTGATGCGATTCTTTTATTAAATCAAAAATCAATATTGTTGCGCCACCTAGTGGTCGTGGGTGCAATTCATACTTTATCCATGACAAAGTAAGTTATCATGAGTGCATAAAACAGGTTAAGAGCGGCATCTTTCAAAAAAATTCAGTTTCAATGTTTCGTGGTCGACAGCGATTATTTGTCAAAACTGATAACGAGAACATCGTATCAATGGTACGAAAGTAAGAAAATGTTTCGGTGACATACAATTAGTCGCATGTGTTTGTTTCCACGTGGGCTAAAGTCGAGGAGAAAGGGAAAAATAAATTAAGTGTGCAACGATGATGTCATTGCCCCGACAGGTTATGAGCAGTACGCGCCGAGGATGTCAAGATGGCTGCCACGTACATCTGATCGGAGGTGTGTGCGCTCGCGAAATTTGACGCCAAACTGTGATAAAAGGGGCTGCCTTTTTCGAGTCCCTGACATGGTGACAGTGCAGAGTTAGTCGGCCTGTATCCATGAGCATCACTTTATACACCATCGATGATAGTTCTTGTCGTCGCGGCCGCCGGCGGCTCGCATTGAATCATGTTCAGTAAAAAACTTCATGTAGACGTCAAAAAGTCAACACTGAAGATTCAGGATGTTAAAAAGGATAGCGCAACTCGGTTTAAGCATCTCAAAATCGTACTAGGTGAGCCAGTGTTCCTCTGCCTCCTGATACTTGCATTCTCATGCTATAAGCCAACGTTAATTCGTCGTGAAAATTAAGGAACAGTTTCACAGTAGTTAATGAATACGAAGACAGTTAAAGGAGAGGGGCGGCAATTTTGTTAGCATTTGCCGCCTACACATAAGCAGCGAGACAGTTTTAATGCTGTCGTAGAAGTTCTGGAATTTTTCGTCGAAAATACGACCAGATTATTTTTCACTTTTCCTAGAAACTGTTCCACTTCTGGTACCAACAGCTGTAGTATTTCAGTACCTTTTACTATAATCATATATATTTTATTTACTGTATAAACTACTGAAATGAAGGTTGAGTGAACAAATTGTAAGATACAATTCAATGTTTATTCAAAATGTTTGAGTTGTAATGTCAGACACAATAAATAAATTTATATCACAATAGAAGGTTAATTTTTAACAATAGCTTAATCAGTGCAATAGAAATTTCTTACCAAAAAATAAAATAATTTACTCATATGCATTTGCACTGCAATTGTTGTAGTATCAAGTTATAGTATCTAATCACTAAACCGCATGACCATGGTAACCAACTTACCATGGCCTCCAATTTCAGCTAATGTTACATTATTATTACATGCATATAATATTGTACACTGGTGTATACAAACATTAGTAGTCATTAAAAACTCTTGCTGCTTGTGTAGTAATTAAATTTTTCCCATAGAAAGTTATGAAATCAGATTGTCCAATTCTGTAACAAATATTTTTCTTTTATTTTTTATAGAAGCATGTTTTTGTGTACATATTATAATAAGAATCAAAATGTTATATAAGATAAAGAATATTAACAGTTTTGACCTATCTTTTTATTCATTATTTTTTGTTAATATATGAGATTATATAAATAAATCTATATGAACTTATATTTGTGATTACATATTTATATATGAAAATAATATTTATAGTAGTTTTATGAGCGTACAAAAGCATGACAGAAGTATAGGTGCTTGAAATCAATGATGATGTAACAGAGGTTCTATGACCTTCTCTATGATCCAAAAATCTTATAAAAAGAATGTATTAATAATTTTGGTAGTGTAAAACATTGCTGTGTTTTCAACATTTATATTAATCAGTCTAAATTAGGAAATATTGTAAAAGGAATATGTAAGTTGATTGAAATACATGATTTTTGTATATGCCTATGTTTTATAGAAAATGTGGATACCGATGAAGCAAAAGGATTTTTTGAAGGCAACTTCAGTCACGTGTATTTTATTCTATATGATTGTTTCGTATCAGCTGAAGCAAACCTAAGGCAACGAGGTAAAGATGTTAATATATTTACTTTATGGTCTATAATATAAATTATACTTGCATTGCATACAACTATGAATATGACTGCAATTCCTATCAATGTAACTGCAGTTTTATTTATAGCAATATATTTGAGATGATTATAATAAAATAAAATTACATATAGTTTGCTTGTTTTCTTTCTATTTTGCTGCCAGAACTTTCATTCCACATTGGTGAGTAATAGACAGGTGACAAAGTAAATATCTCATGCATGTTGAAGTTTGAGTTGCATTAATCTGCTCAATACATCTGGTTACTCAAGTATAATAGTTTCATGATTGACCTACGTGTATAAGTTCTGTGAACTAGTGCTTCTTTATTTCACATTTGTTTATTAGTATTAAAGTATAAAGATTACATAGCTAAATATTATACATTTATTAAAAAAATATTTTTTTTATAGTGCATAAAGCACATAGGGAGGAATTAGAACAGGTATTGCAGCTTTTGGAGAAAGTTTTAACTCTTCTCCCTGAGCTTCTTAATAGAAGATGGCAATGTCATAGTCTGGCAAGGATTTTGGAGAAACTTTTACATCCTGGTAATAGCTGGAAACTTAGAAGAGAAGCTATAAGGTATGTTAGATTGAATATAGTACATGTATCTTTGATTTTACTTATATGTCTATATTAATTAAAAATTTCAGATATTTTATTTTGTGGTATCAAGCACTTGGTGAAAATGCACCCGAACACATCCATCAAATGTTTGCAAGCTTGGTACCAGGCTTTCCACCTCAACAACCATCTCCTTATAAATCAGAACGCAAGACAGATGGGAAAAAAGATAAACTTGCAAAAGTAATAGGTTGTGATGATAAAGATAAGAGAGAATTTTATGATACACAATTGTCACAAAGTACTTTTCATGATAATGGGTCCAATCAATGTCCAGTCACTCCAGTGGACAATGGACCCATTTTACCTCCACAAAGTGGGGAAAAGCCTCTTGATAATGAGACTGTTCGATTTTTAGAAGCATTACTTGAATTTATGGTTACTCAGGTATACATTCATGTTGAAATGTTTTACCTTGATCTAATTTTATTTTTTTATTAAAATCAATGTTGTAAAAATATCCGATTTTTCTTTGTAGGTTGTAAAAATAGAATGGCGAGATAAATCTTCACGACAGCACAAGACTTTTCAATTTTTATTAGAGCGTTTTAAAGCTACGTACCTTCGTTATATTTGTCCTGAGTTTGATGATAATTTTTCATTATACAAACCGAATTTAGAATTGCCTACGATGCGTAAACCAACGAATCAAAGTCAAGATAATTATGTTTTATGTAAAGTTGCTTTGATTAAATGGATCGCTAATTTTACTCATGTCGCTCGAAAAGATACTCGTGTCGCACATCTTTCGCATAGGTATTATATCGAAATCGGAAGTTTCATTCCTTTCATGCATTACTATGATTTTCACACGACTCTTAATTTTGTTTAGCACAACTCCGAACGAAGAAAATACGGAATCAGAACTTCGTCGTGTTTCGGTTACACAAAATGCAAGTGATTCCACTTCGCTATCTCCTGAATCAAATGTATCACAACAAGAGAATCAAAATCAGGAAGATAGTAGTGTTTCAGCAGTTACCCTTGTTAGAGAGGTTTTATATGGTAACAGAGATAATGTAAATTTTGTACACGAATTGTACAGGCAAGCGTTTCTGCTGGATTTCAATCATGCTGGTGCTATAAGGAAAGCTATAGCCGTTTATAAAGATTGGATTCAAATGAATGTAAGTTAGAATTATTATATATAATCGTTGACATAATTCGAATTGTTATCCGAGGTAGGCCAAGTATCTTTGCTTTACTAATGATATCTGAATAATCAAATAACTTTTGAAGATTTGGAAATTTATTATTATAGGAACTTCCACCATTTATGTTAGAACCATTGGACAGTCATAAAGAAAGAGACTTAGAAGATAATACCAAAAAAGATATAAGTGATATGGATAAAAGTCCGTCAGAAAATTATCGTCAAACGAGATTAAGGAACGACTCCTACCTTGGTGCTATACACAGAGAAAATTTATTTATAAGAGCAGGATTACAGAATGTTTTACAAATATTCATCACACAAGCTTCTAATGTTTTTTTTCTCGAAAATTATGGACCTAACGCCTCCCTAACATTACTGGAAGAACAAACAGATAGCTGCAAAAGAGTTTTGAATGTTTACCGATATGTCGTAATGAATTCTAGACTAGAGCCTGCTACTTGGGAACAGTTGCTTAGGTAACCAAGTAAAATTTATATTTTCTCATAAATGATAGAATGATCCAGTAAATCTACACTTTTACCTTCTATTTATTTACTAGGGTATTGTTGCAAATAACATCACTCGTTTTGAATGAGAAATCTTCTCGGCGCAAAGTTCAGGAAAGCATCGGTGGCAAACTCGCACCTGCCATATTTCAGACCTTAATCGTTACGTGGATTAAAGCCAATTTAAACGTTGTTATTTCTACCCAATTATGGGATCAGTTTTTGGAAGTTTTGACATCATTGACACAATGGGAAGAACTGATTCGAGAATGGGCGGTAAGTTGAAATAAACTTTAGGCTGTTTATACTAGCATGATAACAGCGGAACTATTTTTTACTTTTATGACGTTATCGTAGAAAACATTGGATACTTTAACAAGGGTACTTGCCAGGCACGTGTACAATTTGGATTTGAATGATCTGCCATTAGATAGATTGAGCGAACAAAAAACTAAAAAGCGTCGAGGTGTCGGAAGCCGTGCTGCTTCCACCGGAAGCGTTCAACCCCCACGTAAAGGAAGCGTCGACCAAGATAACAATACCGTTTCTAAAGAAAGTGTTACTGGTAAAGGACATAACACAAGTTCTTTAAAAGTTATTATGTTCAATCGCATGAAATACTCCTTTTCAACAGATCATCCAATGCGAGACTTAAGAAAAGTTCGACCTCTTCCACGTAGCGCAAGTGATAATACGATATACAATGGGAAAGCACGCGTAAAGGTTCATAGACATCGTGCACATACTGTACACAGCGGTATTCCTGGTAAGCATTCACTTATCATCATTCCACTTCTGTTTTCATTATAATTCATTAATTCTATTACTTGGTAGTGCCATCTGTGTTGCTGACAGTGCGTGCAGTTTATTTATAACTTTGTCTTCTATTTTTTCGCTTTGACGCTGACTTTGGTTTAAAAATAATTAGTTTGGCATCAGCCAGACACTTGTCTCGACTCATACTTTTCTTTTTATCTTTTTACTCTCCCCTTCGTGTGTGACTTCATTCTCCTTGATCGTGCTTTCTCCTAATTTTACTCGTCGAGTCATCAGTTAATTCAGTTTAATATAAACATTTCTCTCAGTGGTTGTGGCTTATTTGTGTACTAAGCGTAAACAATTTCCACGCGCACAGTACTCCCCCTATCGATAGAGCAAGACATGGCACGGCTGCTGTCAAGTGGTACCACAGCATCGTCAGGAGTTGGCCGGAAAATGTTACCCAACAGACGCGCTAAGTCGTTGGACAGCGTTGTTATGGTTGATAGCGAACCACCATCTCCGCGTTGTCCTTCTCCAACGCCTAGCAGTGGTGTTGACAGCAACAAAGACAGTCCGATACAGATAGAAAACATTGACGGCAGTAGTATTGGTAAGTATATCATTTGCCACTATTTCATATCTTCATCAAGATACGAAAGCATCATTTTTAATTGCGTAACGACATATAAACATTTTTACAAAATCAGAGTACTTCTGTGTGTTCTATTTACTGCACAACATTCATAACGTAAAACTAACAGTGAAGTGCATTATTATCTAAATAATATTTGATTGTTTCGCTTTGCTTAAGTTTTTTTTTGTATATTAACGATTTTATTTATACGATCTTTATTTTTTATTTATATCATGTCATTTAGTATGGTCACATAGTAAAATTATATGTAGTTGCGTATTTTATTTATGTTCGTATGTGATGCGATTATTGGTGTAACTAGGATTATCTGGAATAGACTAGGTTCTTTTGCTTTACTATAAGTACCCTATTTACTATAAGGCTCACACTGGTCTTATCTAGTTACATCAATGAATGCAATTACTAATAAGTTTTTTAAGTTTAATTTTTAATTTTTCTATTCATTTATAATTTCTGGTGTTGTATTAGTATATCAATAGAACTTGAAAGGTTTGGTTATGGATTATCATTTTGCAGACACTAATGATGCATCAGAAAGAAGATCTGTTATGGCTGGTGGTGGTGTTCGTGGATGGTTACCTGATGTAGCGGTTGTATTGTGGAGACGTATGTTGTCTGCATTAGGAGACGTGAATAATATTCAAGATCCAGTTCTTCACGGTCAAGTTATGGATTACCTGGTTCAACTGACACAGACCCTTATAAAAGTGCGATGTCAATTTTATTTTACACCCTAATTAAAACAAACTATTTATCATTACATTTCGCGTTGTGTAGATTCGTTTGAATCAAGGCGTTTCTGGGGACAATCAGGCAACCCCGCCAGCTCCGGAACTTATACCTCCGTTAACAGTAATTGCACCATGGTGTTTTAAGGTTTTATTACATTGTTCATTATATTCGATTTACTATAACATTTTGACGTTATTTAGGGTTATTCTGTTTTTAGGCAATACAACTTCCTAGTCAGTACGAAGTAGGGAAATTGGCAGCGTACCGTTTGATCTGTCTTTTGACAGTACAGCCGCAGGATATCAGTTTACCGAAACAACACTTGACACTTTTTTATCGTGCGGTTCATAACGGTATCGTTAGTAACGACAGTAAAGTATTACATGTACTTGTCAAGTACACTGGTCCTAGATTGTTCAGTTTAAATCTTCCTGGGTCTAGTCTTTTAATCTTGGATTATATCCATGCTGCTAATGTCATATTAAGCAGTCAGGATATTGGGGTATAATATAAATTTCATAGAACTTCATAGCACGGTAATATAGAAATATAGAAGTAAAAGTAATATCATTACAGGCACCACGGACAGAGGCTGTCTCGATAATCGGATCATTACTGTCCTTACCTGCCACAACAATTAAATTACCTGTGTTGCAACCTACTTCGACGGATATAGTGACCATGAAATGTCCAGATGCGAAGGTGATAAAATGTAGTATTTATTTAATGCCTTACTAACTTACTGGAAATATTTTGATACAAATTGTTTCATTGTAGGAACACATAATCACGATTCTTTTGAGAAGTTGTAGGCGAGAACCTACCGGTATTGCAAGATGCGTGGCACTTTCAAGTATTGCTATGTTTGTGTACAGAGAGCTGTGTTACAAAAATCAACATCCGAGGATACCAGAATCTGTCACGGTTCTTCTTTTAGCACTCAGAGTAAGTTTTTCAAGCGTGTTCTTGGAAAACGGTTATGGACAAAAAAAGATTCTTCGATACGAAGGATATTTCTGCATGTTATAAACTTAGATCTGAATTATATCTGTTTAATATTTTATACTTAAAATATGGTTTTCAAATACTAAGTATTTCATTGTGTATCCCTAAAGATTGTAGTTGCAATCTTTTAAACGGACAAGTATATCTAACAATGTTTAAGTTGTAAGTAGTAGTAGATTCCATTGAGTTTGATTGACAGCGGCTGCAAGGGACAGAGCGTCGCAGAGCTGGTTTCTGTTATCCACTAATGGATCAGGTAGTTTTTCTTGGATCAACTAACCTATGTCGAACCTTATTACGTGTTGTTACAGTACATATCTGTCGACCGATGTCTACGTGTCTCCCTAAGGATATCAACATTGCATGGTTTAATATTGCACGTTCGTGTGTAAAATGTCGGACGATATTTTTGATCCAATTATACTTTGTATTTGTTAGTGATTAACATGCTTCCTAAACTAATCGATGTAAACTCAATGAACGAAACGATGATATTATGCAAATACAATGTTTGAATTAAATTTATTCTCTGTTTCGTAGGCCAACCATGCCATAGTTGCTCAAGTGGCATGCGATTCTTTATTGTTGCTGTGCGATAAGGCAGACATCCTCTTAGAGCTGTATCCAAATGTGCCATGTAAAATAATTCAGGTAAGTTGTTCGAAAAGCTGTTGTTTGAAAACTAAACTTATGTATTGTTATATTTATCTATATTCAGATTTTGTCAGAAACACTTGGATATATGAGTACTCGAGAAAAGCGCGGTCCTTTGATAATATCTATGTTGTTCTGCTTGGGCGAGTGGGCTATGCATCTTGGCCCATTTGTTTTGTTGCGTGTATTTCAAGGAAAACCATTATTAATGACTTTATTCACGGTCAGTAGCATGTGACTATACTTATAAAACTTGACGTAAAAAAACATAAATCATAAAAATGTGTGCCTTAAATACACATAGGTTTTGGATAATATAGTGAAAGATAAAATCAGTAAAGATGTTGCGCAGTCGAATAGAAGTCATGAAGATGAAGATGATGATTTCGATCCTGACATAACTTTGGATAACTTGGCTGACGAAACTTCCATGAAATCACCTCGACGAGGAAACATTCAGTCTGTTCAGTTGGCAGCAAAAATGGTGACATATAAATTTTTTAATTCTTCCTCCTCTTCTTTAAAAATGTTACTTATCATTTGAGTTTCATCTTCATAGGTAATGATGCATTTGATAAATCATTTGGGACATTTTCCCATGGGTATTGGAGCTGCACGATTATCTTCGTTAGTTGTTGAATTAGATGATGTACCCGGTATTGATGGGGATGAACTTTCCTCTGCCATTTTTCATGCGCCAAATATACAATTATTGATGTTATCAAACTCCGTGATAATGTCACTCGTTGAATTGGCGGCGTTGGATGCGCCCGGAGGAGGTGTAACCGCAGGATTAACAACAGCTCCGTCTTTGGTCAGGGTTTTGTTACGAGATTTAGCAGGAAAAGCATCTTGGGACAGTTCTATTTTGTATAGTCAACCGTTCGTCGAAGACGATATTCCAGTAGCATTTACAAAACACGGTAATACAGTTACACTATTGAAATTTAAATATCTTCTTATAGTACAATTCACTTGAAATCTGTTCATTTCTTCAGTCGAGTGGAAAGCAAAAATGCAAATAGAAGATTTAAACAGTGTTACAACATCTCAAACTTGTACACCTCGACATACTATAAGACATCGTGAACCTCATATATTACCCACGTTTGCAAATGCTGCGAGCGATATGGATAATTTGGATGATGTACGTTTACCCATTTCAAAAAAACTAATGTTCAATGAGTGAAGAATATAATGATAATTTTAAACTTCTTCAGCTCTTACAATATATAGGACACACAAGTCCGGAAGTATTAACTAATCCAGAAGTAGCTCTTAACGCGCCTGCTAATCCACCACAGGGTCATTATCTTGAAAGTGAAACTATTGCAACTATTCTCAATCAGAGGAATGCGGAACAAGAGCATATCAATAATTGGAGTCAACATATTAGGTAGATTGTCTACAGCATCTGATGGTGTATTTGTAGTTATACAAATTATTTATACAATCGTTATTTCAGCATGTGCGCGTCGGCAATAAGCCCACCATCGTGTCGCCCGCCTCCAGCGCCCTTTCATCACTGCCGTCTTTTATTTTCGCACTTAGGTTTGTCAGGTTGGGAACAACGTACAAAATTGCATTTGTTATCGAAAAATGAAAAACTTCTGCGGGAATTGAGGAACCTCGATAGCCAGCGATCCAGAGAAACACACAAAATAGCGGTGATTTACGTTAGTCAGGGACAAGAAGATAAGAACTCTATATTGAGTAATGTCACTGCTAGTAAAGAGTACGAAAGTTTCGTCGCTAGATTGGCCTGGGAGGTCGAGCTTGAATCGCACACAGGTTTTCTTGGAGGTCTTATACCTGGAAAGGCATCAGGGGTAACAGCACCCTATTTTGCTACGTCTTTCACGGAGATACTTTTTCACGTCGCGACGAGAATGCCTTCTGACAGTCCTGAAAGTTTGCTGCAGAAAGTAAGTTTTGTTTGTGTAGATCAATGAGGGGCAGCACTCACCGAGTAGTTCACGGATATGGGCGTGCATGGTGTTTGCAGTCGACTATTGATGTAGATTTATAAATTATTTTATGATCAAATGATTTCAGACACGGCACTTGGGTAACGATGAGATTCATATAGTTTGGTCCGAACATTGGAGAGATTATCGCAGAGACATTATACCAACTGAATTTTGCGATGTTTTAATAGTAATTTATCCGTTGCATAATAAACTGTACAGAATCCAAATTTCTCGTAAGCCAGAAATTCCATTCTTTGGACCCTTGTTTGACGAATGCATCGTGGAAGATAAAGTTCTGCCTGGATTAGTTAGAACAACAGCATTAGCAGCAAGTAGAGCAAAACGGTCTACTCTTACGTTGTATCAACATTAGTAAGCATGTTACCATGATTTTTCGTGACCAACTTTGTTTAACATGTTGATTGCCGCGTTGAAGTCGAAATCTTTATTAGTTAATAATCTTATTTGTAACAAACTTTACCGATTATTAATTAGGAAAGTGAAAGTATTTTTAACCTGATGAATTTTTCTGGAAATTAAATCACCATTCATGTATGTGCGACGCGGTAGTCAACGCGTTAATGCGCATTAAACATTAATATTTATATGACACATTTCAGTTACGAGGAGAGAGCAAGATCTATTGATACCGTTATGCGAAATCATAAAGAAGCTACTACATTTGAAGAGTTTACAGCTAACGTATATTCTCCGGTACAACCTCCAAGTCCATTCAGTGGGACTTCTTCCGTATCTGGTTAGTTTGCATACGATAGTAAGAAGGACAAATAAGTGTTATTTTATACCTTCGCAAACATTTCAATTTAAAACAGTTTAATGGTTTAATACAAATCGTGTTTATTTGCAATTTAATTCAGTGCACAATTTTTATCTTCATAGCTATTAAAAAATAGTCTTTCTTTTAGAATATTTCACATAGAAGCTGTGAACAGCTTATAGCCGAAAATTGAACCTTTTTCAATAGTTTATGCATGAATTTAGATGTCAGTCATTATTATTATCAATGTCACACTGTCAGGCTCTACAACAAGCGTGCAATCCACAGCATCGTCAAACCTCGCAGCAGCCCTTATAGATTCACATCAAGGTCGATCGGGTCTGCGAAGTTCTTCAGCAGCGAGCAGTGATAACCGCGCGAATAGAGGTGACTAATTCAGTCCACTAACCCCCACCCACCTTGTAACACCACCCAACAAGGTAGTATTATAATTTATTTATTTTTTCTTTGCTGTTTTCTAATATTTTTGTCTATATAAAATGTACTCCATTTATTTCATTTATTTTTTCTTCTTTTCATAGATTACCTGATAGTTATGATACGTTCGTAATTATGCGAATTTATATATTAATTTTTAATTTTGCCCAATAAACTCCAACCTATTAAACCACATATAAAAAATAAGTATAATATTGCACTCATTATTAAACAATACAAGTCTAACAGTCAATTTAAAATAAGAGATAGGACAGATGCTTAAATAAGAAATAGATAGCAACAAATATTTGCTTAAATAGAATAGTAAAGTAGCAAGACAGGCTCTGCACAAATAGACATTATTTATTTACATAGAATAGTAAGATATAACATTAACAGTTCACTCAATATAATGCCAATTTTATGTAATAACTTATAGTAAGATATATCTTATATTGCGGAACAAGACTGAAGATAAATATATTCCAACTACTCTTCATTTAATGTCCGTATCTCTTAATTATATTTTTGTTTTAACAGTCTTACACAATCTATTCAGAGGTAAAATTTACTCTTTACATCCATATTAGACATAGATGGATAATATCTCTTTAATATTCATCATATTACATGTGCCATTTACGTTAATGTTGCTTAATAGAACAAAATAATGTACAGTACTGTACAATCGTAGTATCTTAGAAGGCTGTTACAAATTGTAAGTTCTTTTCCTCAAACATTCTCATCGCATCTTGGAACAAAATGCATTAATTAGAAAAGGAAAATATTAGTTCAGTCTTTTAAGACTATATTTGCATGGCACTGTACATTCCAACTAGCTTTCTGTTAATCACATAGTTGCAAATGAATGTGCCTATCTGTAAATACAGGCATTCATCCTCCCATGAGTTTCAACATTAAGTGTATATATATCTTACATCAATTTTTTCACATAAAAGGATTATGCAAACAGTTTGACACTTCCATTTTTTTAGCTTGCTTCATTTTATGAAATTAGCATTTTGCGTTACAAAGGAAACTGCGAGAATCAAGATTTTTATTCATTTCTTGTTATTTATAAAACATAAATAACATAAATCAATTTTTATTTATATATTTTTTCAATCAGATTGCACGTTGATTTATGCTATTGTACATTTGCACTTCTAATAAACCCATCGTTATTTTTTGTACTAAACGTAACTATTTCCTGTACATAATTTCAAGCGTATAATATTAATTGAAACGAGTGTCATTTTGCTTTGTTTTCAGTTTCTGATGGGAGTAGAGTATGGTTTAGTAACGACACTCCAGACAGTACAGCGCTCCATGGAATTTCTCCCAGGCCTGTGAAAAAGATGTCATTTAAAACTGGACCGAAACAACGGGCAAACACTCAATCTACACCCCCAGATAGTCCGAGATATAAATAAATAAGGAATTTTCTATCAAATACCATAAACGAAAATGAACACTTTTGCACAAGAGGTTGTTTGGTCATATCCTACAAGTTGTAATTTAAGAGAATTCTTTAAAACGCTACGATGTATCGTAGTAGCAACACAGTTCACTGCTCCGTACATCAACAGAGATAGTAGACACGTTAAGGACAAAAAAGTAGGTTCAGATTACCTACTACTTTTGACATTGTGTCAGCAGCGGGTATGAAATATCTGAATTAGTCTTAGCGTTTTCTGTTTTCCGTCCTTAGGTTTAATTTTTATATTAAATGTACAGATCGTTGTTTATTTGTTGCAACGTGAATATTAATTTATTGGAACGTAAATATACGAGAAGATTTAACTGATCATAGATATACAATAGTACTAGATTTGTTATATACACTGATTAGCGTCACGTGACAGCTATTTCCATTGTACAGTACTTTCTTAAGATCAGTTTACCCTTGTACTTGAATAGGTAAGCTTAAACGATTGTATCAATTAAAGCTTCTATCTTAATTTATATTAAAAATAATGAGCTCATCGATGTTACATGCCTTCGTGAACGATAAAATAACAAAGATAACTCGTTTCTTGTAATGTAGTTGGGCGACATAAGAAGAAACATGATTACCATGTTTACCGCATAATGCGGGACTGCGGAAAGGTTGATGAGAATCAAATATTATTTTTTAACGTCAAAGTTTTACGAATCAACGTCATGTTTCTTAATAATGTAATAACCCGTACTTTACCTCTCGTGTCCGTTTAATTTCGGTGAATATTTTTGGTAAACGTGATGCAATCACGGTATTTAAATATGTTTGTACATTACATTCCATACAAAAATCTTTTCTATATGTTATTCATTATCGGTCATTTGAGTACTTTAGATGTATCTTCGAAGAAATATAAAAGCATTCCATTTACGTTTTTGTATTCAAATTCGACAATCGGATCTTCTACCGAAGTTTACAAGTATATGAAAGATTATTTAATTTCTGTACATTGTTGCAGAATCAGTTAGGGAACAGTTTTGTTATTATACCAAAATTATAAGTATTTGGTGCTTTACGATACGTAAAATAGAAGTATTTTAAATACTGTGTCAAAAAGTGTTTAAGCACTAATGAAGATGAGAAAAAGAAAGAAGAAGACGAAGTAGTAATGAGTTTTGAAAGTAAACTAAGAATAAAACTTTGGCTTGAAAAAATAATTCATCTTGAGCACAGTGATAATAATCAAAGTATTAATATTATTCGTCGCTGTCGATATGAACGGAGTTTAGAGAAAAATGATATATTGATAACGGTATTCAAGTTGAAATTGTAATAAATAAACATTTCGAGTTTTTTGACCATTTTGATGATTATCAGAAAAAAGTCGCATTCGAATGTGTAGGTATCTAGCAACGAAGTTGTAGGTAAATAATATTATCAATATGCAGACCATGGCCAAAGCAGCATTATTTTTTCACTAATTTATAACGAAGTAGATTGAGAGTCGTGTATATGTATTGTACATAAATTGTTAAGCCAGCGAATGACGTTGAAGTCATTGATGAAAATTATTCTTTGCAAAATATTGTATCTCTATGTTATTGAACAAAAGTATTGGTCTATATATAATATATGCATATATACGTATAGAAATGGAAAAGAACTTATTGCAATCTTGTGTAAAGATGCTTTTACAAAACATATTTAAACATTGTACTTAATTAATTATCTTCATCGATATTATTATAACAATTGCTCGCTATTATTTATGTTATAAATATACAAATTGCTGTTAATATTATTAGCACAATATCGAACTATTTTTCTTACCGAATACTTCGCTTGTAACTGTTTGGAACGAAATTTAGCGAATGTAAGCTGCAAGAAAATGCAAAAGAAGCATTGAAGTGTTACCACAAATGAAAAATATTAAGGTGCCTCTTCTGCTCGTAACATTGCTTGAATTTGCATTCTTTGTTTTGTCAAGTTTTCTGTTTCCCATTATTTTTCATTCTTTCTTAACAATTATTAAATTATCTGTGTGTGTAATAACTATTACAAATACGAATATTAATTGTTCACACGAGATAATCTGTACTATATAATTTTTTCCTACTTATTCGTACGAGAGTGTTATTTTGTGTTTTAACGATCTGAAACAGAGAAAATGTATGTACAAAGAATACGAGTTTGCGATTCTCCAAGTCTTTATCGATACAGAACAGAGTTAATATATATCTACATATATAATTATTTTATACGATTAAAAGGAAAAGCCTCCTCGTTCTAATTTGTTTACCAAATAGAATCCTGCATAGATCTACTTAATTTTCTACTTACGTGAATTGACGGTCGTTACAAATTTTTAGACGGGAACATTTTTAGCAGCAGCTGCGAATCATAAAGTAACAAATAGGTTTCTTGAAATTTTCAATAAAATTTCTGCTGATAAACTGTGTGTTATATGAAATTCAAACTTCGTAAAAAACTTTGCAGAATTTATAGTTGGTATAGAAAACGATAGCATTCGAATAGAAAACTTATAAATATATTTACAATTCGTAAGAACAAGTTAGGTGATTCTTTTGTAGAGGCGGTACAGTGGAGTCTCGCTATTTGGCCTCGGACAAGACTATAGATAAGAACAAAATTATGTGAAGGGCCATATAAATGCATGCGATAATGTGTGGCGATATAACGAGTGTTCAACGAACAATTCGCATTCATCGATCACGAAACTTGAAAAGAGAGCCATATAGCGAGACTGCGCTTGTATTTGGAATTGACTCGAATCGTGATTCTTCTATAATCGAAATTCGTAATTTCTCTGATGTCGTGTTGATTGTACACATTTCTGCGATGGAATGTACATTTTATTGCACAATAAAATTATAATGAATCAATTTTAACTGCATGTACTTACTAATTATTGTGTGTTTGAAAATTTGAAATTACGACCTCCTTGAGTTTCTCGTTTTCGACCATAGAGGACGAGATGAATCACCTCGTAAAATGGCTGCCATCAGGTGTACGGTTTATTTGTAACATTGTAAGCGTTATCAAATGATCAAACACTTTTAGTTTTCGCTGTTTAATAGTGTATAGATTCCTAAGAGAGATCCTGGATATACAGATATTAAGTAGGTATTTTTATATCGTAGTTTTTTAAATGTAATCGAATAGCATTGTGACGAGAGCGAAGCGCGGAAGTACAAAAAGAATAGGTATAGTGGGAGCTGTCAAAGGATTCTTATGTCAATTTATTTACAAGCATAAGTTTTAATGAATGTCTGAGAGTGATATTTACGATTCGGCGGACGAATACACAAGCCTAATGGACGGTCACGTTGCGGAATCTCGCATGGACGACCTGGGCTTGGTCACTGGTCGTAAAAGGCGTTCGCGGATTAGTAACGAAGAGGTAAATTCATTGATATTAATCTCTCTTTTTAGTTTGTATAATTTTGTAAGGTAATTTCTAAAACTGGAAACCACATTTTAATTCAATAATATATTAATTTATAGGTTGAAAATGGGGTTCCGGAAGTACATGTTCAAACTCCAGGTATATCCAACAGTGCCAGTTCAGGTAGGAGAGGTGCACCAAGTAATAATGGACAAGGTAGATCAAGAAATTATAGAGATGAGGAGGAAGAGGAATTAAAATATGGAGCAGCACATGTTATCAAATTATTTGTGCCTGTATCTCTTTGTATGTTAGTCGTAGTTGCTACCATTAGTTCTATAAATTTCTACACAACCAAAGGAATGTACTTGTAAGTTGAAGAAACATATACATGCTTTTAAATAGTAGTCAAATATTTATTTCACAAGTTGTTGTTTTAGGGTTTACACTCCATTTCATGAAGACAGTGCTGACACGAGTACCAAAGCTTGGCAGGCAATTGCTAATTCTTTAATACTCATGAGTGTCATTGTATGTATGACTGTGATACTTATCGTCTTATATAAATACAAATTTTATAGAGCAATCCATGGGTGGTTGATAATAAGTTCCTTATTGTTATTGTCTCTCTTTTCTATTCTTTTCTGCGAGTAAGTATAATCATTTTTATGAATTAATTTATTTGTTTATTATCTGACAATGGTCTTCCTTATAGGCAAGTATTAAAAGCATACAACATTCCAATGGATCTGATCACATTAGGCATAGTTTCATGGAATTTTGGAGCAGTTGGAATGATATGTATACATTGGCAAGGTCCTTTGCAATTACAGCAAGCATATCTTATTTTCATCTCAGCTCTAATGGCACTTGTTTTTATCAAACATTTACCAGAGTGGACAGCTTGGGTTGTACTGGGTGTTATCAGTATTTGGGGTAATGTATCTACTATGAGACATAAACACTCTGTAAATGAAATATGATTTTTCACAATACATTGTATTTAGATTTAATTGCCGTATTAACGCCGAAGGGTCCCTTAAGGGTACTTGTGGAGACAGCACAAGAAAGGAACGAATCTATTTTTCCTGCATTGATATATTCGTCTACGGTTATGTATACAACCACCATGACTTATGCCGGATATGTACAAGCAGCAACAATGACTAGTAGTGATTCGGCGGCTGATGACAACGCGGCATATCCTATACGCGGTCAGACTGACAATCAAAATAATGCTGCAACTGGAGATGCAGAAGAAGGTGGTTTTACTCCCGAATGGATAGAAACACACGGTAATGATAAACTTAATCTGGTTCACCTTTACTAAAATTAACCTACAATTTCCTGGTAGGTGATCGAAGTGCAAGGAGAGCACAGGAAGTACGGGAAAACTCCGCATCGTTAACCGAAAGCGCAAGGCAACAAGATAATAGAACTGCACGCGATGCACAAGGACAACAAGTCGCCGTTACCGAGGAAGAACGAGGAGTGAAGTTAGGTCTAGGTGACTTTATCTTCTACAGTGTTTTAGTTGGAAAAGCTTCCAGCTATGGTGACTGGAATACAACATTGGCATGTTTTGTTGCCATTTTAATTGTACGTATTCTTTGTTTCTCCATAAATAGTAAAATTTTATTCATTTCATTACCATTATTTTTTTATTTTCAGGGGCTTTGCTTAACTTTATTATTGTTGGCGATATTCAAAAAAGCATTGCCAGCCTTACCAATCTCTATTACCTTTGGTTTAACGTTTTATTTTGCTACCAGAGTAATCGTTGCGCCGTTTGCCGATAATTTAGCAAGCGAACAAGTGTTCATTTAACTGTAGGTATGATCAACATTATCATTACTCATCATAATTTATTACAAAAGAAATAGTGCCTATTTACTCTTATGATCGTCTAGCTTTCGTATTTCATTTAAATTTTATTGATCGTATTCGTGATTCTCGAACTTGTATGTCGGATGTGTCAATCATCCTGTGACATGGTACAAATCAACTTGAAATATGCGTTACGTCAGTGATAGATCAAGTGCCCGTCAAAGAGCACGTGGGCATTTGCTATCACTGCATCATATGAACTGGATGATCCAGTATTTTTTAACGATAAGTATTCATTGTTGAATTATTACATCGGATAGGAATCTAATGTCATGAAAATGCTCAAGAATACAAATTTACATTTGTAAGCTGAATAAGAGAAATAATAAATTGCAATTGTATTTGTCTGATATTCACTGGATGTTAAGTTTGATACTCTCTTTTAGTTAACACAATTTTTATTTTATAATTTATTTGCATTAAAGTAGGTAGCAAACAGAATAACGATTAAGAATAATTAAATGAATTGAGCTACGAGAATTTATTGTGTTCGTTACATTAAGAGAACATAGATCGCATAGATCAAGTATAAAAAAAGCAGTTGATGATCGTCTTTTCTTTCTTTTTTCTGGAAACAATATGAAATATGAGGTACAATATTTATCTAAACAATTTGCTAACTGTACAGACCTCGCGGCTACAAATTACTAGGACCACTAGCCGTCCAGGATAGTTCCTTGGGGTTTGAAGTCCGCTTATACACAGCCATAGAATAAGTATCGTTCGTCATCAATCACAAGGGTTCAAGATACTCACTTCAATGACAATAAGTATTGCTATGAGTGTCATTCGACGTTAAACAATAGGAATTTAGATACAGGTTTTGATAAGAAATATTCTTTCGCAGTTCAGAGAATTCAAGGCAAAATGATGATCTGTAGCCGTGAAATGGAAAGACTCGTTATCTTTTCTTTTTTTTTTTTAATTTATTGTTACAATATAGTATCTCCTTGGATTTTAGAAAAGCATATATATTTGCATGTCGTTGAAAAAGGTAACTCCACGCCGTTCGTTTATTTATTTGTTTCCAAAAAGCGCTTTTATAAATAGCGGATAAACATTTTGCCAAGAATAATCGATAAGTTAGCGTTCACTTTTCCATATCATCAAGCATTGCATAACTGTTTCGTAACTTTTAATCTCGCTGTTCTCTGTTTACAAACTTTGCCGCGAAATGCAGTGTATACATATACAATATACAATATATATATATTTATATATATAATATAAATCCCCGGAACCGGAAGAACTTCAACAGCGATATGATATTCTTTGCACTTCGTAAAATTATGATAATTCAATAAGTTTATAACTACGTACTAGGAGGAAGTTCACTTCTTTTTTTTTCTTCGATTTAATATCTAGTCGAATTTCAGTCATGACGATGATGTGTAAAAGACGCTGTTCCGACGAAAAAATAAACGCGATCATTTATGAACTCTAATTATTATCACGAGCATAAGCGCCCGACGTATTTATGGTCACCACGGTTGTGCGCACAGCAAATTATCTTTATTTCGTGCGTATCTTGTAACAATACTGGTCTAGCTACGTATATTATCTAGCGAGTAGTCGCGCGAATTTTCAAATTCAATGAACCCAACAATTTCGTTCGAAACCGAAGCGAGAAAGGTACACTTGGAAATTGTCAATTCTAACGGGAGAAAAACATTAGGAAAATATTCGCAACACGTACTAGATTAGTCAGATCATAATACGATTCCGTCAATTATTATTAAGTAATGATTTTCAATGGAACCTGCATCGAGAATAGAATTTGAGACTTATTCAAATCATTAGCGTAACTAGGACTTTTGTTTAGGGTGAGTTAGGTCCCTAGTTTTATTAAAACTGTGCCTATTAAGTACTTCTTACGTTTAATATAGTTTTTATCCAAATTTAAAAATTTTTGCAGAATATCATTTTTTTTTTGTATTCCAGTGATTTCTGGTAGGAGATAGAGGCCAAATCCACCCTGTCATAATTACGCCAACGTTTCCTCTTAAATATTATAATTTCGCGCACCTTTTGCTAATTCTACAAACAAAACAATTATTAAATATGCAGTATATATATCTATACAATATATCAGTCTTATAAACAATAAACTTTTGAAAACGCATTTTGGTAAATATACAGTAATAATCATCGCAAAAAGTGGTAACTATACTTTGCTAATATTTTTCCCACTTTAGCTTATCTTCGGTTTTCATCATCATAAAAAAATACGTAACGAATTATAAATATCTATACGTTCGCTCGAATTTGTTCGTTCTTCGACGCTCGGGGAATTATTCTTTCTTTCTTCCTGTCTTAACTTGTCCCGTACTTGCTGCTTTCGAATGTTCCACGTCTGAAGAACGAACTGAATTCCAGCAACGATTGCTTATCTATGTTGCTTAAGTTGCCGTTGTACTTGTAGAGAGGTTTGCAGTGCGGCAATTCTGAGCATACCTGAATCAATCGTCGCAGATACTCTTCTAATCGTTTTCTACGTTGTCGTGCGACGACTTCGTACTTTGAAAAAACTTGTCGGGGTGGAAAGCGTATTGCTGCTACCTGTGGCAATTATTAAAATATTCTAATTATTCTTCTTTCTGAACCACTTGTTAGTAAAAGGTGCCTCAAAAGGTTTCGTTTAAATGAAACATTTACCTTGCTACCATATTTTTGTCGCATCGAAATATACAACTCCCGGAATCGTCTGTATCTACGTAGAAGTGTCCAACTATCGTCTTGTGCCACGACACGTACCTCGTATTCGTAATGGCTGGACTTACCAGCTCCACGTATCACGTAAGAAGGTATACTAACGATCATATTAATCACGCTATCGTAATCAGCGTCATTTGCTATCAAAGATGGCAGAGACCTCGTGATTGTCAGGGAATACGGGCTACTCAATCGATCGCCCCGATTTTGACTCTAAAAATCAAACATATCATGAGTACACTTAACATGTCTACGTTTGATCTTGTCACTCATGGACTATTACCGTGAGATAGACTGTAGAGTATCCTCTTCCCGATGATATTCGAGGCTGAACCGATTCCGATAGATGCTCGTCGTCGTTGATATTAGGCCTGTTGTTCCTGAGGATCGGAGATCGCGTTGTGGCCACGGTCAACAGAGTGGCGGAGCTATTCGTTGACTCTAAGTCACAACACGTACTATTTGTCTCCGTGTTTTGTATAAGGTCATTTACATCTACAATTGGCGACAATCTGTCGTTGTTGCACTCAGACTTGGATTGTTGTCTAACGTTTTTGCGTTCATCCTCCAATAAGGACACCTCTAGCTCGATCTGCTGCTTCTGGAGGTCTTGCAGGATCGCTATCTGCCTATTCAGATCTTCCTTGGAGGGCGAACTAGCTTCCAGACACCTCATCACCATCATTCGTTGGCGGGCGATTCTTTGGTTCAGTCGTTTCATTGCTGGATTCTGTTGCACCGGCGATTCCAGTGAACCTTGAGGAATATCTTCCTCTATCGTGGAATTCGTCGGTGACTTTGACTCCGTTTTCTCGCTACTAGCACTGCCGTTACATTTATCCGTTTTTATTTCTATAGGAGATTTTCTGTTCAGGTTCAACGAACTTTTGCTCTCCGCTTCGGGTAGTTTCTTGTCGCTCAACGGGTGATCTTCTTGAGATACCTTCTGCGATTCCTGAGATTCTCTTTGCTGATTATCATCTAAAGATACGCGAGATTCATCCGTACGTGGATCTTGGAAGGGTATGCGAGGTTCTGGCGAGTCAGCCGCAGCTGTGTGAAACGTGTCAGCAGTCTCGATAGAGCTTGGAACATCTTGTGGCAGTAGACTCAAAGCAGAAGCTATTTGAAGTTTTCTATTACATGCATCCTGGAAGGACTGTGTCTCCCCGTTGGAGAGTATCTCTTCGCCGCTAGAGGAATGATCACCGGGTGACGCGGGTAAAGCGCGTTTCAGATTCAACGAGAGACTCTGCTTTCGTCGTAGGATCTCTTGTAGCTGTTCTTGAGAACGTTTTGCTAGAATCAGCTTCTTCTCCGTGTTGCCTTCTCCTTCCAACTGATACGAACATTTATTATTAGCTTCAGGTGATGTAGGGATATTGATTAATTTTAGACGTAGCTCACTTACTTCCAGGTTAATCATATGCTTTTGCTTCCTGGCTATCTCGATCAATTCTTCTTCCATCTTATCTACTTTACTCTGATGCTCGTTCAACGACTTCACCTTGTTTTGCAATTCCGTTTCCAGGACAGCCAGTTCTTTTTTCTGAAAGAGAAAGAGGATATCCTTAGTACATTAGTAGTGCTTATCCTAGAATTTAAAATATAAAAAGATTAACATAAATTGATATCATGACAGTAATATAATGTCAATTTGTACACGGTTCTAGATATACTTACGTGATGATTAACAAGTTCTCGGACCGCGTCAACGCATTTATCATCGTTCAAACTCGACCAGGATTCTGGCAAGCTACCATCGCTTCCAGCACCGTCATCCGTCTGAAATGGTACAGTTTCTTTTTAAACTAAAATCCTCGAGCTCAACGATCGAAAATCAACAGCGAAGATCAAACAGAAAATAAGAGAAAAACAAAAAGAGAGCAACAAAAGAAAAAGAAATAGGAGAGCCAAGATGCAGCTTCATGATCGCGTGCGATTAATCTATATCTTTTTTTTATTTATCTTTTATTGTAGCTCGTGCTATTAATCTACAAGCTACAATCGTGCCGTGAAAATGTTGGAATTTCCTTTCTGTCGAAAACTCTTACCTTCTCCCACCATTGACGGAATCTTTGAGCGCGTTCGTGATTGTTCATGAACTCTTGAAACTGACGATGCTTGGATTGCAATGTTGTACGCAGAGAGGCAACTTCCCTACATAAACTTTCTACCTGGTACCACACACACACAGATATCGATGCATTAACAAAAAAGGATAACTGAAAGAAACATAGTTTAAGACGCGTCCCCGTTTTTTTTACTTTTTTATTTTACTTTTAGCCGCCTGTACGTTTTCTCTGTACTACGTCGACACGAGAAAACAACGCTCGGAAACTCTTTCACGAATCACCGTGTACAGATACAGTTATCGGTTACTAGAAAAAGAAAATAAAACACAGACAAGAGTGATTGTTCGACGGATAAAAATGTAAGAAACATGCCGTTTTTTATGCATCAATAACACAGTTGACTGTCGTTATACTACCATAAAGGGAGGGAGTAAATCCTTGAAATTGTAAAGTTTGGGAAAAGGAGACTAGTGTGAAGGAGCTCCAACAATGTGGCAATATAACGAGAGTCTACTGTAACACGGAGGATACGGTTATTAAAGGATAGTACAGGTTTTAATGGAGATTACAATAGAAAATGTTAACCCTTTCAGTGTTAAATTCTGACAAATTGAAAAGATCACTTAAAGGGTTAAAAGAAAGGAAATAATGGAGTATAGAAGTCCATTTATTTTATCTTATATTAAGGTAAAATATTCCTCTTGAATAATTCAGACAAGTTAATTTGAATGTGAAACTTTCGTAACTTAAATGAGGCGTGCGTACACTTTCTTTTTCTAAATAAATGGAGCTCTACTGTAGATGATCGCGATAATACATTACCTTAAACGTTTTCGGTTAGTTTAATTCCGCGTCGGCACTTGAGAGAAAAGTGCACGTGCGAACGTACCCCAAATTGTTAACAAAAGATGTACACTGGGTTTGTTAATTAGGACCGTGAATTCTCGAGTATTGTTACACTTAACGATTACCAGACAGTGTGAAATATTAGCTGCATAAATTAATTCGGTGCCCTTTGTTCCGCCGGAGATGAGAAGCCTATTTCTTTCTGAACTCCATTTACTTCGAATAAATTGTATTATAGTCGTAAATGTTCATGCAAGTCGTCAAACTTCCTGAATTTCCTCTCCAACATTTCTACAACCACTTCTTACGTTTACGTTCACCTAATGTTTAATCAGTTTAACAACCCTTTAGTGGATATTCTTCTTTAGTTAAGATTCAAAAGTACCTGAAATGCATCTTATTAGTAACAATAGTATATACAATTGATTTTTGTAATTATATTAATGATGGAGTGTTATAAAAATAGATAAAGATCCTCGTAAGATACAATTTAAGAATAAAGGCACCAAACTAATTTATACACCTAACAGAATAGATAATGTGCGTGCAATCGTATCGTGGAAGATCGAAGGCCAATTTTTGTAAGAAAAATTTATTAATCAACAGTTTATATATATATATATGTATACGTATAACAACAGTTCTCTTCTTTCTCGCATAACAAACCCATATAGACGTTCTATACAAAAAAAACAAGCCCAGATATGTACATAAAAAGAGGTTTTCCTCTTCACCTTAACATCATCTACAAGGTACATTAACGTATAACATTCCACGGAATGCCATTTGTCCGGCAATATCTCGTCAACACTGGCACTTTTTTTATTGCTTTTATACATTCAGGCAGCTTATGCGATAAGCTTGTCTGTCTAATTTATTTAAAATAAAAAAACTAGGCGTTATAAGTGTGAAGCGATTCTATTACAAAATTATACGCATCTCGTTCTTGTAAAACCCGTAGTACCTGCTTGGAAAGCGAATAAATATACGAAGGAAATATTTATACAATTGAAAACGAGTTAACATCGTACTGGATAAATTATTTTAAAAGACGCGATTTTTCATTTTTTTATACATTATTACATATGTTACATATTCAGGAGAAAATCCTGATCGATTGCTTTTAGAGCACCATTTTTTTTAAGCCTTTTTAATCTATTATATCTAAAAGATCGGTGAAAAGTTTGAGTTCACCGTCATTATCTAAGTTAATTAATCACAAGGAGTTAGTAACTTTTGTTCATCTCAATTTTTATAGTCTTTTCAGTAATGTACAGTTTTTAGGTCCTTTTAAAATTAAGTAGTTGCAATATAACCTAACATAGAACATTGTTAAATGTCTAAAAAAAAGTAATTCAATGTTTTGTGTTAGGCCAGTTTATATTCTCAAAGACCCTCAAAAACTTTACACTAGCCTTGGTTTTGAAAATAATGCAAGAGTATATGAAACTGTTCAGCGATCAACAGAAATGAAGTATCATTTCATTTTGCTTAAACAGAATAGCACGTAATTGAACACCATGGACGGTCTCAAACTTTCGACCGGTAGCGCGTCTCGTTTCACTTGTAGAGTAGTGAATTGAAGAATAGTACAAGGAACGAGAAGGACGAGGACGTTCCTGACGATGCTACACACATTCTGGGTCACATGTTTAACGGGCAAACGTGCGAGTAGATGATGATGTTGCCAGACAAGCAAATAAGGACACCGAGAGCAATAAGGACGAGGTAGAATTGATACTTGATCGAGATTACGTTCAAGTCCGGAGACGGCGCGTCCGTGTCACTTACTTGCGTCATTTCGTCTCGTCGCTCTTGTTCCAGGAGATGACGTCTTGCGCGCAACTCGCGTTGTCGCGATTCAAGAGCTGCTATCGCATCGGCCCACTCTTTCCATTGGGCGCCCCATTCGCGTTCGAGTTCACGTTGTGCGCCTTCCAGAGCCTCTCTTCTAGCGGCCCATCTTTCTTCCCGTTCCTCTTGTTCTCTCTGCAGAAAACGATCGCGATGCTATTCAATGAAATAGTTTACAATGCTGGTTTACAATGAACACTACATCAATATGAATAGATAGACAGTATCAGCTCTTGCCTTCACGAACCTTAAAGTCTTCCTTTTCTTTAATGAGGGCAGCCTTTTGCTGTTCCAGTTCCTCGAGTGCTCGGAGATCTTCGCTCGAATTCAAAAGGTTATCACTAGAGGACGAGGCGTGCAGATCCGAGACACTCCAGCTCAAGAGAGATAATCTTGAAAGATTGACGACCGTGGACTGCAAGTTACCGTTACCCGTTCCACCTTCCTTTCTTAGCTTCGCCGCCTCTGCCGGATCGTTATAGCGGAACATATTGTTCCTGCCCAGAAGAATGATACAACCTTGCGACAAACGTGTCGGTTTATCTACTTGGGCTGTGTTAATCCAGCAGTGAGGAGAAAGGGGATGAAGGGTTGCTACACCGTTGTCTAGCTCTACCACACAGTGTTCTGGCTCGACGTCCGCGCCGGTTAACACGATATCCTGTTTATTATATTATATTATACTTCCTACGGCTATTTGATCAACGACAAGTGTGTAAAAATATGTAAGTTGTGGATGAAACAGAGCAACAAAGGTAAACGTAGAATTCGTCACCTGCGTGGTTGGTGCTTCTTCTGTTCCGACTAACGTTCTACCCTCTTTCAAATGATACAACGTTACACCGGTGCTCAGGAGATCATCGTCGATTCCGACTAAGTGCGGCATTTCCGAATCTAAGACTACGCCAACGCCGCTCTTACGGAGGCCTAATGCTTTTTGCTCTTGAAGAATCTGCTGTGTTTCTCGCCACTTTTCCGTCCATTCTTCCGTCAACACTTTCTCCTGTTCTTGTTTCTCATGAATCTGAGCCAACAATACCTGTGGTGGTCTTTCAACGCTCTACAAAGTACAACACAGTCAGCTTCTATTCTTAGACACCTCTTTAATTTCTGACACATCTTATCTCTGATACTTGCCATGTCTTTACCGATAAGAGACTTCAACTTCTGGATCTCTTCCCTGAGTTCTCTAATTAATTTTACATTGGGATCTTCGTTGATAGTAGGTTTATTAATGATATTTTTCGCTCGGTTCGCGTACCTGAGCGTACTCAGAGTCTCCCCGTAATTACAATCTGCTGGACTAATAGCAGCTATCATAATAGTCTTCGAATTACCTCCAAGCGAATCCTTTAGCAACCATGTTAGCACACTGTCTCGGTAAGGTATGAAAACGTTCCGCTTTGAGGAAGAAGACGCATCGCTCGTGGAACTTACTTCCGCAAGTGCCGATATCACAGAACCTAAAGTCACCAAAGACTTATTAATGTGCGCACCCTCTTTTAGCCGTTGGCCTGTCGCTCCTGTTGCATTTGCACGTTCGCTACAAATAAACAGACGCATATATCAATCATTGTTATGGTCATCTTTGAATAAATAGATCCCTACAATATCTGGACTCATCGGTGACTTATTTATGTATTAAAAGCAAGTCACGAAAAACACTAAAATATCTCAGCTTATCAAATTTTAGGAATCTCTAATTAATGCAAAGACAAAGAAAGATCTTGTAAACTGATATACGATTTCTCTTATCTTTCACAGCAGCTGCGCAGCTGTATCGATAAAATATTTTACATAAATCTTTTGTCCAGACTTTCCGATCATAACAAAAATAAAGTTCTTGGACAATCGCGACTACCTTCCAGCCAAGTCGACGAGATGCACCTTGGATACGGTCTCTGACGGCATATTGCCCTCGGAGAGTCCAGCTTGCACAAACGTTATCGTAAAAATTGCGTGACTTCTACTGCTCACGTCGTTCATGTTTGTGCTGGCTGTAGTTCTGTGCGTGTTACCTCTCACCATACATTCCTGCAAGTAACCGGCTCTTTGAAGTGTGTCTAGTAAGCGGTAGAATGAGAGACAGGAAGAAACGGGTGGGTTCATTTACCTGAATGTCTGAATAATCGTACACGAGGTGGCTGGACAGGTCTTGAACATAAGGTCCTCTTTTAGGATGCTCCCGCACTCTGAGCGAATGAGACTGTGACTGGTCGAGTCGCAGCAAGTCTCTCACTCTCTCGTTGTGTATTTCCAGGAAGGATACCTCGGTTCTATAGGATGCTCCACTCTCTTTACCCGCGGCCATTCTGGCGAACAATGTCTTACAAATCCTTGGTATCAATCCTTGAGCCTCCTGTTAATACAACACAACAAAATTATACATTTGGTTTCTTACATCCTTACGTTAAGGAAAATCAATGAAACTAGCTGTGAAAGTCCAGATTTCGCATTAATTTTATGTATTTTTCCGTACCCGTTACGAAAATCGATAGTCACTCATGCAAGCGTGTTAAAAGTTTCTATGACTTTGCCTTTTTATCTTGCAGAAAGAGCTATACAACTGGTGGGATTTTCTGACAGTAGTGGGAATTAAATAGTAATTATGTAGGAAAACTCTGCGATTTACATTCTACTTTACATCATTTTACTAGATCTTGATATCCCTCTATTCTTAGACTTGTACATCTTTAGATACATACATGTATGTGTATATTTCTAGATCTCAATTTCTTCAAGTCTCTATTGATAGATATTAATAGACAATTATATTCTGACATCCCTACAATTCTATATCTCTATGTATCTAGACCTCTAAAGCGCTACACCCTTAAATCCCAATAATCCCAGTTATTATTTATATGTGTTTACGCCCGTCAGTCAACAATAAACATGTCATATGACACAATCATTTCATAATCTTATTTTAAGCAGTATAACATTTGGCAGTGCAATGAAGTCCTTCTAATACAGGACGGGGAGCGGTGAGAATATTACCGGCGTGCCCATCATCGTAAAAGTCTTCCCAGACCCTGTCTGGCCGTAGGCAAAGACGCAGGCATTGTAGCCTTCGAAGGCACTTTCTATTACGTCCGTACCAAGATCATAGAAAACCTGAAAAAATGAATCAGTTATTTATCATATTTTTTATCACGGGAAGTATGGTCTTAACGATGAATCAAAAAGGACAACGCTTATCAGGTTTAAAGATAGCACAGAGCGCACCTTACGATGTACCAACTGCACCCATTGGCGGAGCAATTATAATGGTACACTTGAGAGAATTTTAACGAGTCGCCAAACGAATCAGGAATGTTAATGATTGTCGAGTAATTAAATATATGGTCATTAGTTTGTCAGTGGATAAATAGAAAGTGTTTTATGTCTTATGTAACGTGTAATTGCTTGCAAACGCGTGACAAGAGAGAAGAAATATTTATTTTTTTTTTTTTAAATCGAAATTGTTTAGTTGTACCGAGCAGTTAATGTTGAAAGATGCATGCGGTTTTCTTGTTATTCGATGCATCAAAATACTCGTGTTTTCAATTAGAACCTGTTCTTACGACAATGGTTACTATAACCGGTACACTCACGCTGCTATTCTACTTTAATTCTGATCGTGGCTCATCGTCAAAACATTGCTTAATCTTATCTCGGCAATTAATTGATTCCAATTATACATATCTTATTCAAACAGATAACTAATTTATGCAAAATATTTTATAAATTGTATTAACTATTTTCTCTTACTTTTATGTATAATTAAATTTACTTAAACAATATATTAAGGCATATAGGAAATTGCAACTACGGAAATCAGAAGTAAGAAGTAATGTACACCTCTTCCTGGGACGCATAATTCTCGTCGTTCGCGTCGAAGGACCAGTACGAGTGATCGAACGTGAAGTCTTTGTATTTCTCTCTGTCGATTTCTCTGCAACTACCTGGTGTCTGAAAATAACACGGAAACCGTTAGAATAATATAACATTAATTACCTACTAACGATACATCAATTACTATAAATATAATTATTCGATTTCAATAGATTAAAATCGATTATAATGAAAATTAAATTTGGCGCGAATCAGAAACCGATGCATTGACTGCTGACAAAGAAGCGCCATCATTCACAAGTGGCTGATAAACTTTAAGCCGTTATGTCACGTGCATTACTTAGGCTGCATCCCACATAACTAATCGTATACTATCGAGAACCATTCCAAGCGTTACGCAACAAAGCGAGCGAGCAATTAAAAAAGTAAAACACCTTATGTTTATCCATCATGCAACCCACAATAAGCACGAGAGCTAAGCTGAGGATCATTATCCTTTGAGAATCACGTACACTCGATAATGCCGCAATAAACTTGCAGAGTTCCTGAGAAAATGACGAAACGTTTAAATTATCATTAATCGTTTCGAATCTCATTAAACCACCCTCGCTTATCCTCGTTTCAGTACTAAGTGATACCATCAAATTATATTTATAAAAAACAGCATTAGAGGGAGGTTAGTAATTAGCGATTCACACCACTGTGGAATAGGATGCATTTCGATTATCGTAATGAAATTGTGTATCGATAGATCGTTAAAATTCACGACGCATGCGCAGCATCATTGTAAACCTGTTTTACCACACTACCGATAAAACGGGAAACGAGTCTTATGCTAATTACCGAGGTTAAATAAAAAGCCGTACGCATAAATTGATCTTGAAACAAGAGATAGATCGCCGAGAAAAAAGAGAAGACTCGTAAAAGCATCTTTGAATAAAAAAATTATAATCTCTTATGTTAAACGAAAATAAAAGTTATTGACATACACAGGTTAATCACATTCATTTGAAAATATCGAACAAGGATAATAATAATGTTTTGTAAATCTAAAGGTCTGTTGTCGATTATAGCTATCGATATCTTATTGATATTTATGTCTAACTTATAATTTTAAGCAATAATAATTTAAGTTGACTAATACAACTGTGTGCCAGATTAGGTTAGATTACATTAAATCAGGCTAGGTTTTTGTTTTAAGTTTAAATGAGGTTATTGGATTAGGTTGTATTTTATCATTCAGGTCTACTTGCTCTTATTTGTACCTAAAATATGATCTAGCCTACTTTCAAACAAGAATAATTTAGATCCGAATGATAACATTAGGTGTTACGTTCTACTTCACTCGCTCATTCTCGTTATCGATATTATCGATATATCGCATTATCGGTAACATTTCGATATTATCGATATTTATCGGTAAACTTCTTCGTAAAAAATTGTCACGTGATTAAGCGTGTATTAATCACGATAGGATTGGTCAGTTTTGTGGTTAGAATCGTGCGACGGAAAGCGACTCGTCCAGGAGTGGTCCAGCAACGATTTTCGCACTTTCTCCGATCAGATGACGTGCCGTTCGCTATCTTACTCGCGAGATCTCGGTCAGAGATTTTGCTTTGATGAGCGTGGATATCAATGACGTAATACGAAACAACAAATAATAATCTTGAACCGAAAAGAAGATTCGGCACGTTCCTGAACGACACAAGCACGGTTGCTATGACGTTTAATGGGTCAATAGCCGAGTTTGTTCGAGCAGAAATTATGACACGGAATCGAGCACGAGAAGCATTTTAGTACAGCGCGGTCAATGGTTGTTCGCAATGAAAAAATATCGTTCACTATTTAGAAATCTTTTTAGAAAGTTTGTTTGCCGTCATTAAGGACAATGCATAGGATTGGCAGGAATTGTTTATCGTGAACGGCGCACAGAGAGAGAGTGGTTTTCGAGCTAAACATGTTAACGGTTTCGCGCAATCTTGAATACGATTTATTTTGAATATCGTGCTACCTTGGTATTGAAGATACGCGTTTTCTTGCCATCCATTTGCACGATCATCTTCGCGTTCATCGCCAGCTCCCTGCAATATAAAGTGACAAATTCACACGCGTATCTCAAAGTTGTACACTCGAAATATTCACGAGTAGTTGTTTCGAACTGCAGAGACAAAGGAAACAAAACATCGAACGTAACACAGGAAGTACATGACAATAACGTTATATACGGGACGAATGACAGCAGGTGGCAGAATCTTGTTGCACAGTCGTCGTCGCATCGGGGGTCGATCGAAACCATATGATTGATCGTCCCACAGAATTCTAGTTACACTCGATGTTTCAACTAATCACGATCAAGCCAGATTTCATAGGATACATTCTTAACTGCACTGTCATCGAAATTTCGAATCAGACCTTGACTCGTTACACGAGTCATAGGAATCGCTAATTACGTTTGAAAAATGACCTCTGCATCGAACCAAATTATCGCGAACCGTCGATGAATCGTCACAAGGGTTATCACCAGTTGCATTAAACGCACCTTTTGTTAAAAGGACGAACTCTTACGGCTACCTTCACTGAAGCCATGGCTACGAGGAGCGCATGGACTGTTAGGGATGGTACACCGTGCAATTAGTCACGCTTTTTCGTTCCGTTTTCGACTCGCGTTACGCGAACACGAAATTCCTCGCGTCGTTACGTAGACAGTACATCGTCGACGGGTCTCGCCGTGCTACGAAACGTCGTCGTCGTCGAGCATCGCACGCGACGCACAACATCGTTCTCAACACGCTCTCTCGACAGACGGACGACTGCTGGCGAGCCGCTGTCCGAGACAAAAAGTTGCGTCCCCGCGCATGCGCGTACGCGCACGGATCCCTAATTTCAAGTGATCCGCGCATTTGCTTGTTTTTCGTGACGGCGGATGGAAAACACGTCGGAAACGAGCACGGGAGAAAAGCGCAAGCAAGTGGGAATGATACGGGGACAGTGATGGAACGGAAACAGGGAACAGAGGGGAAACCGTGGCACGAAATTGCAGAAAAAGAAAGGGACGGTCAAACAGGTTTTATATTCCCCTTCTACGGAATGTGACGTCACCTAGGGATCGGTTGGTATTGCAGTGGTGGAGAGTGAACGGAGAAGGCGAGGAGCCGCCACCCACGCAGCCCACCGACAGAGCTAAATCAAACGCTTTGCGGTTTTCTCTTAAGCGCGTAACGGCGGTTGTACGCAGAATTCATGTCGTTTTGTTATCCAGCTGGAGATTACGCATCATCGCTGGGCACGGATCCAGGACAAGAGTTAGTAGGTACCTGCCTACAATCTAACCTACGCGAGAAGGGCGCCAAAAATTTCTACGTGTAGTGAAGTTATAATAAAAGTGTCTATAATGTTTAAAGCTTAATCGTATATTTCTAAATATTCGAAAAGGCACTTGTATAAAATATTGAAGTATAGGATACACGTATATAGTGTATGTAGGCAGGAATGAGAAATCTAACTGTGCATCTCGTGCAAAAAGGACCTGAGTGCACTGAGATCTTTCTTGCATCCGAGAGTACAATTACAAATAGAATATATGTCATAGGAGGCGCTAAACTCGTCGAAACGAGTTTGCTTATACGGCGGGTCAATGCACCTTCTTGAAACTTTGGCACAAACTCGTAAAAGGATTAAATATTTCAACTAGATGTATTTATCATGTTTCTATCTGCTGTGATTTAACTACCTGCCAGAAAACAAGTCCGGCACTATTTTACGCGGGCTTGCATGTAATTTGTCTCGAGTAGGATCAGTGATCTGTGGTCAGCAGCGTAAACAGTTTGGCTGTATCATTGACTGCGTTAAATTAGGATCTCGTTCTTTCGAAAATGAATCTACGTGGGAGACCATTGATACTTTTCGCCGAACGCGCGAAAATAAACGTGATTCAAAACGAGTTTTAAACAATTTGCTCTTGAAACACTCGTTCGGCGTTAAAAATAAATTTTGTTTGCTTTACGTTCCAATAGAGTTTCGGCGAGTACGATTTCGCGAGAAATATTGCAAATTTCTGTTACAAAATATTATAGTCTAGAACGTGCTCGAACTAACGGTAATCTGTACTCGAATTCTGCTGCGGTAATTATAAAATCGGCACTTGACACCGTGGAGTACGAATATAAAATACGAGTATAAAGTGGGAGCCTTGAAAAGTCAAGTTATACGATATGTTCGGTGCATAATGATTCATAGCCGATTGAACTGACGTAACTGTGCCTACGCTACGGTACCGCTGCTACAGAGGAAAAAAACGTGTCGAATCTCGTGATACTGTTTAGGCAAGACACTTCCCATGGCACCAAATACGGCCACGTGATCGTCACTTGCCCATTCTTGTTGTCCCCTATCATTGTTATTCAAACGCGCGGTAGCAACGGAAAATGACTGTAGATAAATTCAAACCGATACGATTAAAACCGTCGCTCCGATGTAGAGGTTATGGCATAAAAAATGATTTATCACCAACGCAACGTCAAAAGCATTCCATCACCTTATACCTATTATCTTTTCATTTATACGTTTAACGTTGATTCTAATTCAATTGAAGTCCACTATAGTTAGCACGTATCAATTTCATACTAACGAACGCAGTGAATGTACTAGATCAGTTAATACGATCTAAAACATTTACATTTATTTAACTTTGCACGAGAGAAAGACCAGAAATATTTAAACGAGTAAACTATTTTTCTGTAGTATATTGAACAGCAATGTTTATTATTTGATTAAAAAGGAAGGTTACATCACGTATTTGCAATTTTCTATTTCTATAGTGTTCGCTGAAAACGTTTTCATAACGTCACCAAGGAATAGAGCGCGTGAGTACGCCGAATAGCGATATAGCAATAAAAAGAGAATGCTACCTATGAACCTCTTATATACTTGCCCTACTGCGCATGCGCATTAACACAAATGCGTGTATCATAATGTGCAGTGCCTATAATTTTCTGTTCAATACCTACATACAATTCAATGTTAAATTCTTTAATCATATAAGTATATATCACATCGATAGAATGCCACTCTTGGAAGTTATAAGACTTCTACATTATTTATTATCGAGCGTTTTAAAATTTCGCGCGTAACCTGATCATTGAGTGACTGCGCATGCCCGGTTAACGACCTTGAAAGTTCAAAGCTTTCAATTTTTAAACTTTATAACCTTAGAACTTTTGAATCCTGGAATATTTTAATGTCACAACATTAGGATTTTGGGATTTTAAGGCTTTGAAAGTTTAAAATTTTAGAACCTTGAAAGTTTAGGATTTTAAGAATTGTTGAATTATAAAATTTAAAAACTTTAGAACTTAAAAATTGCTGATCCTTGGAATCTTCGTATCCTACATGCACTATGATATATCACCTTCCAAATTTAGCAGGTGCTGACACACCAGGTTCTTCGACGAACAACAATCGAAATTGAGTCGGTAACATAGACCGAAGTGCTCGGTCGGTAAAAAAGAACAATGATTGGGGCGACAATGACGCCGTACGGTGGCGCGACTAGTCAGGCTTAGTTCGTTTGAAAAGCGAAGCCGAGCATCAGTCGGGTGGCAACTGTCGAGCATGTGTGTCGTACCTCGTGCTTCTTTGATCGCGTCTTAAAATCGCACGTAGAACGCAATTGCATGTACACCCCGGTACGCGAACAAACGACAGACAGTCCGCGAACATGTGATTTTGACAGAGAATACGGTTCGACGACGCTGATAAACGCGTTAGTGAAAAGTGAAGGTTTTCCTGGCCGGATATATCGTCACCCTGCAGCAGCCTCGTTCAAGGGGGTGGAGAATAATGTTCTGAGCCGTGAGCCACGCACATCATGGTTGCTAAGCACTTTACGCAGGGTAAGTTTTTAACTGTTTTTGATATTATGCCGCTTCGCGCCTCTAATTTCTCGCTATTTAAATAAAAACGATGATATATTCAGGATCGTTGCGTACCCTGCAGGAAAGAACACACACGTACATAACGTCTATGGTGCACCAGTACGGTGTGTGATGGGTGGTGCAATTCGATAAGGATAATAACAGTTGGACTAGCAGGATTGATTCCCTTTTTCTCTGTTATTACGTGTTTGTGGTTTATATTACGGTACAATGTTATTCCTGTGCGTACGTAAGGATAATCGTCCACTCGAAAGATTCCCTGATAGAAAATATCGATTATTTATTGCGGTAAACAGTGATAGTTCCGTGAAGCGAAATTTGTCAGCGTGAGATTTTAACGGTACATCGGACAGGATGCGTAGTGTACCTTTTTCATGCACAAGGCTCGAAGACAGTTTATATTTTCATCACGTTTTTGAGTAAAGGTCGTTCGTCAGGGCGGAGTAGCATTGACCGATTGTTCTAGGGGATAAGCTGGAGCTTGCGTGAGGGCCTGTGTCAAGTTCGTAGCAGCTTTTGAACCATTCGATCGTTCGATATTTCATCGATCGGTTATCTCGTCTCTCGCGTGCCTTTTTAAATACCTTCTAAATGTTACGTGTTTATTTACATAACATCACCGGAACGAAATAAAAAATATTTTATTACATTCTTTATGTCAAACATTTGATAATAAACTTCATGCGTAATCTGGATTCTTTGGTGACCGTAGTCGGTGCAGTAACTATTTGAAATTCGAAACTACACTTTCGTTTACTTTTTAACGTATGTGCACGACCGACGTTTAAAAAACACACGCGATACAATGTTACTGTTGTTTAGCTTAACCGATTATCTTTGATTTACAATGCGACATCTGGTGGTTTCTTGGTATGCGTAATCTTCGACTACGGATTGTCCTTAATACCGGGTCATCACGCACCGTAGGTGCGAATGTTACTTTTCTTCGCAAGAGGTTGATTAACGAAGGAGATGCACAATGGTGCGCGATGATTCCTTCCGCTCTGAATCCGTCAACCCTTCCTTCTTCTATATATATATCCGCAGTGCAGTGATACGTCCTGGGATTTCCATCTTTCACGTCGTTTCTTTTGAATTCTTTTATCGTATCGATCGATAAAGAGCACGCGTTCCTACGCACTTTTGAATGAAACTCTTTATACGCTCTAATATACAATTTCATACAAGCTGAACATCGAAGTAACCGACTTTTACGGTGCTTTAACGATTTCCCTCAGCTTTATTTCGTAACGCGTATTGAAACCTTGGTTCTTTCGACGGAATGTATAAGGTCGTAAACTGTTTCACATAAAAAAGTCCGTTTTCGTAACGTGCAGTCCAACGGTGCACGGGTGGTCAACTCTGTCATATCGCTGGTATACTGTCAGCATTCATAGTAGTTTGATGCGTACGATACACATGTATTATGACGCCAGCCGAGTTATCGTGTCGCGTACGAATAGAACCACTTACGGTACAAATGTACGCGTGTATTCTATACATGCATTTCCGATCGAGGGTGCAATGCGTCTAGTAAGTAATAATAAACGTTAATTTTCTTTGTCTAACAGTTACATTACTGTTCCTCTTTGTTTCGACGGGTTTCGAATTTTAACTCTCCGACTAGGAACCGAGCGCGCCCGATTTTTGCCGAACCGATCCGAAGTCGGACGAAGATTTTTCTATCGGTATCCACGTGATTCAGTTCGGCAGTAACATTTGCACTTATGATCAGATATAAATAGCATGTCATATTTCACCGGAAGCCAGTTTCACGCATGCATAATCGATTCAATAGATCTTGCATGACCTGCGAGATTAATCCTCGTACGAATTTTTCCTCGACCGTGTCTAATATCCGCGGGTAATAACTTGTAGGGTTCTTCGAAATTCGATTTACGGTGACCCAGATCGTCACCCCGAGAAACTTTTCCTCGGTATACGCGCGTAATATCGTGCACATCTCGAGTGAGTCATGGCAGCATCCTGGTAGGCAGGTTTCCCCGGAATTTCGTTCTTGTCGAATGAATCACCGTATACCTTTAAAAAAAGCGTATTTCACCGAAGAAGGTGATGTGACATTCTTCGGAAACTTCATTTTCTGATACGATTGTGATTCTATCGAATATACTGGACGTCTTTTGACGTTTCGAAGCTTCGTACACTTTTCGGCCAGGTTACTCCGGTGTTCTTATGTATGATAATGCCGCGAGTTAATTATTTCCTCCCGTTGTTACGTGTCGTCGACCTCCCTGAGAACTCTTTTGCTGGTCGAATCGTTGCACGAAAGCTTCTTGATCACCGTGAATTTTTTTCAAATACAAAATAGTAAAATAACAGGAAGTCAAAATAGCGCTGTATTTAATAAAATTGTAACAAATAAATACATTATGTCTGGACCATAAAATCAAAATAAATTAATGTACTATACCATCTAGATCTCTGAGTGCATCTAATCTTATCTCCCTATTACTGTATCATAAATCTCTAAATCTAAATATCTACACCTCAATGTCTCTAAATGTGAACGTCTCTAAAACTTAATATTTATAGAATCCCAGTATCTTTTTACTTACGATTCGACAGAAGTGTAGAGTAAGAGGTGAATTCATGGTTTCTAGGTATATAGAAGACAGATGAATGTTTGTGCTAAAGTGATATCCCCTTCGTGTTCTTCCTTTTACGAATATTCCTGACGCGTTTCTTCCCTTCTGAATTATTCTCGCATTCGTTTCCACTCTATGCGAGACAATACACATTTAGCTCGACATCTATAGAACGTCTGGTGATCCTCTAACGTGAATTTTAATTTCATCCTCTTTATCGTATCCTTTTTTTAACTGTAAATTTTATTTTTAGTGTAGCATTCGATATGAAACACCGTTTTATAATGTAGGATCGAAATGAAAGGAAAGAGATGCATGTTCGGTGTATTTTTACGGGATGGATTTAAAATTAATCCCTCAGTGTTTGCAAAGAAGCCTTGGGACGACTTGTACTTTTCCATATTTTGTCTCGTTTCCTTTCACGAATTGGTCAAGATTCCTGTTTACTTTATCGTTCTATTGAATGTCGTGTTTAGTTATCGCCGACCTCGGATCTAGCATCCGTTTCCTGAACTCAACGAAGGTCCCGGTTACAGCGATTTAGACAGGAATGCAAAAATGATACTTGATCACGCTTAGATGGCGCGCACGATTGTTACACCATCGCGTGTCGCAAGGCTGTATGAATTCGGTACTCGATAACTCGGAGAAAACATTCGTGGCATTCCCTTTTTATATCTATCCTTCCATACAGCTGCATACGTATCAATGAATGCAATTACGTGTAGTGTTAATACTATCAATTAAAAGTTAACACTATCAGTTAAGCACTACTTACTGAATATATGTCTCTATTAAATTACTGCATACATTTTCACCAATTTTTAATCAAAAATTTCAATCTTAACAGTCATCGAAGGTATCGAAAAAAACTTTGATTCCGTTCGGTTACGAAATCATCTTCAATCATCGCGAATTGACCACGTGCTCGTAGTACGCAGGTGCAACAGCAGCGGCAGCAGTGCAAATGCACCTGCAGGCACGTTGCACCTGCACGTCAGCTGCCACGGTTCTATTTCCCCAAGGTCGTACGTCACGTGACTCCTCATGGACCGCCTTGCTAACTATTAAGAAATTTGATATTTCACTCTGTATTTCGAAACTTGCCCGACTATTTCTTGCGGGCTTTGTGTCATTCAGGTACATGGGGCGATACTTTTCTTGTCTTTTTTGGGAAAAATGAGATGTTTATTGTGCGATAAATATCTGGACAATTCAGATTTATTGGTCTAACGTTATATTTGCAATGCGTTATATTGCCACGCGTTATATTGCCAACGCATTATATTGCCACGCGTTATATTGCCACGCGTTATATTGCCAATGCGTTAGAATTCCAACACGTTAGAATTCCAACGCGTTAGAATTCCAACGCGTTATATTGCCACGCGTTATATTGCCAACGCGTTATATTCCCACGCGTTAGAATTCCAATGCGTTATATTGCCACGCGTTATATTGCCAACGCGTTATATTGCCAACGCGTTATATTCCCACGCGTTAGAATTCCAATGCGTTATATTGCCAACGCGTTATATTGCCACGCGTTATATTGCCACGCGTTATATTGCCAACGCGTTATATTCCCACGCGTTAGAATTCCAATGCGTTATATTGCCAACGCGTTATATTTCCACGCGTTATATTGCCACGCGTTATATTGCCAACGCGTTATATTCCCACGCGTTATATTGCCAACGCATTATATTGCCACGCGTTATATTGCCAACGCATTATATTCCCATGCGTTATATTGCCAACGCATTATATTCCCATGCGTTATAATTCCAACGAGTTATATTGCCAATGCGTTATATTCCCACGCATTAGAATTCCAACGCGTTATATTGCCACGAGTCATATTTCCAATGCATTATATTGCCAATGCGTTATATTTCCAACGTATCATATTACCATGCGTTGTACCGCTAAAGCGTTATGTCACTACTCATATTACTACGCGCTATATCGCCAAAGCGTTATATCACTATTCATATTACTACGCGCTATATAGCCAAAGCGTTATATCACCACTTTTTATATTACCACGCATTACATCGCGTATTACACCACTACGCTTGATATAATATCAAAAGAATTTTTCTCTTCCGCGTCTCCTGTCCATGGTAACATAACAAAAGTCCACGATAACAAAAACTGTCTGCGAATAACGCTAGAAAAATAATAATGCAACGTCGCCAGTATTTTGGAAGGATGTGCGGAAGAGATACATCACCAAAACCGATGAAGGCGCGTCGAAGTGTCGACTTTAATTCGACATTCATTCTACACCCTGTTCCTTTTTCTCTGCCTCGATAAAACCGCAACGGGACAAAAGCCCGCGAACGTAGGTGATATACAAAGGAGCGTTTAATGAACTGGCAAAAAAAGAGGCGAACCGCAGGAGTCACATCACACTCCACGTTTGGGGTAGGTGTAAATCGTGTGTGTACAGCCACACGCTTCACCCGCTTGCGAGGGTACCGTGCTCGTTAATTAAATCGAGATTACGATCGAACAGCTGCAATCTCGAACTGTTGAAGTTTCCGCGAAATCTGGTTACATTGGATCTTGGACATTCTTAAGAAATTTATGCTCCCAGATGTCTGACTTTCAGATCACAGTCGATTTGAATTCTCCTCTGTAATAAGTGATCCAGCTAAGAATCTTCATTTGAATTTTAATTTCAATTTTCTTCTCTAAACGGTCAGCTCAGAATCTTAATTTGAATTTTAATCACGATTCTCATCTTTAAACGATGATCAAATTTAATAGGAATATTTTAAGCGAATTAGTCTACAGTGTAACGTAGAATCAACACGGTGTTAGGCTTTATTTATTGCGTAGAAGGAGAATCCTCAATTTTGATTCAATATTTCAGTGACGTGTCTCTTTGGCGAGTACCCATTAATGGTTTGATTGCGTTGGAAATTGGCCACTCGTGGTGACAAGGAATTGTCACGTACGGTATTGTCTGCATGAACAACAGGTGGCCAGAGAATTTACCAGGTTTCCATATCGCGTTCCTGTCGAACGAATGGGATCAGTGTTAAGTGCTCGTCTGAGCTCGGATGACCGGCCGTTCGAAAAACTTCAGAGAGAGTTGTCGAGCAAAAGTCACCCTCTATAGTTACCTTCCACCTAAACTTTGACGAACATCCACCTCGTGCTATATTACTACATTATTTTTACTATTACATCATTCTATTATTAGAATTATTATTATTATTGTGGACCTTTACTCTGTGTTGTTGTACTATGCCACTGTTCTACCTATGTTACAGAATTATTTCACATCTACCATTATTTCTGTAATATCGTATTGCTGTACAATTAATTTTAATCTCTTTTCAGGCTCCAGCCCTGAGTTGGGTGTCCCGGATATGACGGTCATCAGTGACATCGATGAAACGGGAATCAATCGAAACCTACAAGTCCGGTACTGCAGAGACCAGATATACGTATCCTTTGATTAAACCTAATTTGCCGCGATCAAACGTTTCGTCCGTGAGCACATCGAAGTAAATCACTTCTACTCCATAAAATATCGTTCATTCGTGCGGGCGATTAATAGTTACCAGAATGTAATTTTATTACGTAATTTCGTGTCACAGGGTATAAGTTAGATCCGCAGATGCAAGCTCGTGTGAGAACCGCGGTTTCTTCCAACAGCGGTCTCCTAGAAAAAAACAGCGGACGTCCGTTCATTTCGTAACTCGTCGTTATTATGCCCCGTGGTTAGAATTCTTTGAGCGAATGAACTGCTTAGTTCCCTTGCTTCTGCAGTGCGAAACGTGTTCAACGTTCCAGCCGAGTTACGAAATCAATAATCAAAAGTTTAATAACCTATGGCATCGAAAGGGCGATTAAACTTGGATAAAATTAACAGGTTTCAAGTTCCATGTATTTCTTTCGAGTGCTAATTAAGCGGTCTTCGTTAAATCTACGAAAATATGCAAAAGATTTTCGCGAATCGAATGGCCATCTTTAAGCAAAAGAAAAGGGATTAGAAGCGAAGAAACCGAGCGTAATAGCAAGGAGAGAGAGCAACCTTATAAAGAAGGAGAGATTCAGGAAGGGGTTGAGATCTCTGTATATGTATGAATTTTATAGGGGTGGGGCTGCTGGGTTGGTTCGTTGTCATGACGACAACCCCAGTCAGCTGGTGAACCACCCCAGGGCCAGACCCATTCATCCCCCGGGTTTGCCGACCCAACGACCGACACCGACGACCCACTGTCGTTTCTCGTCGAGCTTTAATCCTCCAGCCGCGACTCATCTGATCGACGATTCAAGACGGTCAATAAATTATCGGTCGTACCTTTTCTTCTCGCTCGTTATTCCAATGTCGATTGCCTTAGGGAAGAAATATCGGGGAAACTGCTGTCTGACTAGTTTTCGTTGTTAAAGATTTCGAAACATTCAATCGAACGTTGTTTTATATGGAAAATCGCGGTAACAGACAGCGGATGTTCATTGTGACTGACAGTCTTTATTAAACTTTGCGAAGATATTATCGAGTTTTTTATCGGTGAAAAGTAAATTTCGCGACTTCCAATTCAATTATGTTTTCATGGATATAACGTATTGTCAGATAACGCTACGAAATATATTATTCGACAATGCACTACGCGGACTTATTGTACATCGCATTAAGATACACATTGAGATACAGTAAAAGTACATCAAGATACACGTTGCATGGTCTCGTTATATGACACTGCTACACAAGAAGAATCTACTATAACAATCTATCGAATCTCGTTAAAATAATTGTTAATAAACAAGAATAATTATTATGAAATTTCTATTCTATTAAATGTCTCCATCTCTCGACCGTTTCAATTCTAAATACCGTAAGCAAGAATTTCACTTCTGATTTTTCAAGCGAGAAGAAAAGTCTGTCCTCAAAAAAATGTCTCTGCCTAAAGAGAACAAAGCGTCCATTTCGCCGAAGCTATCCTAGGGGCTTAAAATCCGGTAACCATCTGAAAAGCTCGTTAACGTTCTCGACGACAGAAATTCAAAGGGAGAACACGTTTTCTTGTATCTGCACGATTTCTCGGTTACATCATCGGCGCAAAAAACGTTTCCGTGGATTACTTGGAGAGCAACACGTGCTCAGCGTTCCATGAGCCGATATTCATCGACGCGTTATCTAACGTAATAAACGAAGATTGCGCATTGATATAATGATTCTTACGCGATCAGTCATGAAATTATTTTCATGACTAGCTGATGCTCGTTAAAACTTTCACGAATATTTTAAAACGGAGTGATGCTCTGATAAGGATCGATTTTTGTAAAGGAAGAGATGAAAGGAAAACGGAGCATAGTCTTTCATGGCGATCATCTTGGTGAACGACTTCGCTCTATGTCCACCCACACGTTCACGAGGAAGTGTCCACTAACGAGCCCGTTGACGACGACCTAAATCGGCGAGGAGAACGCATCATGCGTTTGAATTCCGACGTTTGATCGACACCGAACCGAGTAGAGCAAAAACTTTTGCTGCTCTCAATTACAGACGGAAGCTGGCAAAGCTCGTTAGCGGCCGTCATACTCCATTCATACTTCAAAGATGATCACTTGATCACCGAGGTTACAGTGTGTCGAAACACGCTTTCGTACTATTTATGTTACTCTATCATTTATAACCAACTGCACGTTTTCGTGCTTTGTGCAATCAAGTATTAGAAGACTTATATTACCGATGAATCGACGTCGTTGCAAAAAGTAATAATACTAGTTGATATGCAACGATGTACTGTGATAGACTATACATAAGGTGGTGATATAACACGACAAAATGCAATATATTAACCCTTTGCGCTCGAGAGGTGACTCACAGTCACCATATTTAATATAATAATTTTAAATAAGCACTTTTTAACTGACTATAACATGACACGTGTGATGTATAAACATAGTGAAACAAACAATAGTGGAAATTATTAGTAAAGCAATAATATTCTCAAGAAAATTCATTTAACTTTTTAACTAAGATTTAAAGTTGCTGTTTGTAAACAGTCAAATTACCTTCGAGTGCAAAGGGTTAAGATATAGCGCGGTGACGTAAAAGTTGTCGAGATGCAGCGCAGTGACATGTAACTCATCGAGATGCAAGATGATGACATGCAACTCATCGAAGTTCGACGCGATGACATGTGACCCATCGAGGTTCGACGAGGTCACATGCAACACACCGAGATATAAAGCACGGACATGCAACTCATTGAAACGCAACGGAGCGACATGCAACTCATCGATATACGTACATTCAATGGTCCGATATGCAAAAGTTCGAAAAAGTCAAAGGACCAAAACAGAATTCGCACAGCAATACTTCGATTCATTAGGTTTCAATTGAACCAAGTTCGAAATTGCAGAGACCAAAAAACGACGTAGGAACAGCAATTGTTTGCGTTTCATTTCGAAATGGGTACGATGTAAAAGCGAAACAGATACTGGTCTCTTTCTGACAACCGTTAAATCGGGCATCGGTACATGCGGAGTTGGACGCGAGCAAGTTGCGGCAAAATTAAAACACACTGATCGAAGCGGAGGGTAAACGAGATAACGGGTGTAGGAGGAACGAGAGATAGATGATGCTCGATCGGATAACTAGGGTTGCACGGGGTGAGAGGGGATTTTCAGCTTCCGGTTTCGACGATGTCGTCGAGGTTAATCCGATATCCCGAAAGAGCGGCGAGCCTACGACCGAAAAAAAGTGCATTGAGTGCCTCGTGTACCCGTAGACAATGGGTGGTCGGTGAAAGAGTTGCTCGTTCTTACTTTCTTCCCTTGGGAGGGTTAAATTTGAGCTTGTTATAGGGTGCCAATTTATACCTGCAAGAGAAACATCTTATCGTCAAGATGCTTCAGGCGACTTTCGTTATAATTGCATATTTTACTTACATTTTTCGAGACGTTCTAAACGAAAGATATATTTCACCTGTAGTTTCTTAAACATCAACTTTTCATCGGAAGACACATACAGTATAATACACTGTATAGTGCATATGTTACCGTGAAAGACCGAAACTGGAAAATGTCGACTTTCACCGGTGAATGTCAACGTATACCAAATACGTCGGTGAAAGATCGAATATTTTATTAAATTCTTGTACATTCGTACCCTCACCGGTGTATGTCAACAATCACATATAGATTAGGTTAGGTGTATGTCGACATTTACCGGTGTAAGTCAGAAATAAGGGTATTTAGCAAATATTCCGGACATACACCAAACGATTATGTGAATGCTGACACTCACCGGTGAAAGTCGACATTCTCCAGATTTCGGTGTTTCACTGTAACACGTATACAGTATATTTGAACTTTCAATCTTGACATCACGAGATTCCTTATCTCATTCACGAAATTATTTTAATAAGGATTACATAAATCGAATCGTCAGACAGTTCTCACGTTGTAACAGTTTTCCGTATCCGATCATTTGTTTCTGCGCTTTACTTCCGGTAGCCGTGTACGGTCGTGTAGAAGAGGGGTAGCTCGCTCTCATTAACCTCTCGCTGGCGAAGCGCTCTTAGCCGCTTTCAATTGCTTTCGTCGAGGATGAACACGGCCACCTTTTAGCGGCGTCCCGTGTCGGGGGACGAAGGGCAAAAGACGGAACAGGGCCAGAGAGTATAGCCGGATATGCAACGCCACTCGAGAACCCTATCCCGTGTTTGCAGAACCCGTCGATACGAGGCGAATTAGACCACCAAAAGGAAGAACAAAGTCGATCCGTGGTTGCGATCGTAAACGCGACGCCTTCGTTCTTTTGTTGTGATGATTCCCTGCTGAATCCTGCACTCTCGCTATATCGCCGTTGGTCAAGAGTAGTGTCGGACGTTCTTTGTGGGATTAGGAAAGTCTTCGATCGAGCGTGTAGTTATTTTACTGTACAGCTGCGCTGTCGGATTACTAGTTCACTGTATCACTGTTGTACTATTGTTATAGTGTTTCACTATACTACTGTACAGAGATTTATGTTAACACTAAAACCGGTCAAATGACCGTTCTATAAGATCCTTATTATAAATGACACAGTTTGTTGAATCGATTCTTCTGATATCTACATTAATCTTCATGAAGATGAAGAATTAATGTACTAATTTATGTTTTGTCATTTGTTTATTTATTTTTTAACTTCATTTTTCATTAAGTACAAATTATACGTCGGTAAGTTTAGTGTTAAATACTATGTTCTTATATTTAGGATATGATCCTAAGATTTTAATGGGGTACGTAAAGTTTGTATATATCTAAATCCCTACCTACAGCCATATCTTCACATGGCCCCAGGTCCGTACATCTTATATTCTTAGACCTAGGATGAGTCTGTTTGAAGATCCCTATATACCTAGAACCCATATATCCTTCAGTTTCTATATCCTTAAATTCTTACATCCATACCTTCTGCTCCTCAACTCCTTATATCTTATCCCTAAGTCATATCCTTACGTTTCTACATCCGAACCCCAACATCATCATCCCATTTTAAATCATCCCAAATTACGATATTCCTAGAGACCTAAAGTACCAAGGTATTAGAGTCTTAAATTTCAACATCCTCACTGCAGTACAAATATTCGGCAAGGTCCGCAGCGAACGGGTTAAATGTTTTACGCTCACCTTGGCACCGCCTTTGTCTTCACAAAGACGTTTTTTGAGGTCAGCCTTGTTTTTTAGGTCGTACGGTTGCTATGGGGTTACGTTTTATTGAAAATTTCATGCTCTGTTTGGCCGGGTCGAGCTCGCGAGATTCTCTTTTTGGGTCAGCCACCCTGTGTTTGCTTGCCATATGTGTTGACCCTCGAACTTGGTTGCTGACCGTCATCGGTCGCCGCAATGAAGACCCAATGAGTGCGTCGATCAATCATCGTAACGCAGAAAATGTAGCTGGTGAAATGTGTTCTAACACGTGTGATCTAAAACCTTGCTGGTAAACATTTTGTCGAGCTTATAAATATTCAAGGAACTTCACATCCTGTGCTAATTATGCTAATCCGTGAATAAATTTTTGTGTGAATTCGATATGGAACAACTTAGTAATTACGGTCACAAGTGTTCCGGTAAAAGACAGTTTAGTGGCCCATCGTTTTAATTGCAAAAGACAGACGTAAACAGAAATTCTCGAGACCGACGAAAAAAAAATTACATTTCCGGCTTTTGAAGTTCTTTTGCCAGACTTCCGCAGTCCTCGTCCAAAGACAAATAAACCGTCCCATCTGAAAGACGATTTTCTCTTTGCTCGCTAAAGAGTTCAATATAGTGATTCCTTTCTGTTTCCCGTTTTGAGTCTAGTTCCCTTTGTGGCTGTTCGGCGTTAAATTTGATCAAAGCTCCACTGCTGGGAGAAGCTTTTTCCGTTTAAACTCTGCACTCAACCGTGTTACCGTTTATTATAATGCTATTAATGATGGAATTAGACTTTGCGGGACCCGAGGCAAACTTACCAAATTGACAAAACTTCAAAATTCACTCGATGGTAATTCTTGATTAAAAATAAATATTGCTTTTGTAAATTTATGCTTTAAAGTCAGCGGAAAAAAATGTAAAGTGGGAAAAATTACAAAGGCTACCGCAGAGTCCTTTGAATGCTTCTGGTATTTCCTTTTTGGAACGCTTTTCACGGACGACGAGCAGCATAGAAAGATTAATATCACGGACGACAATGGAAGGAAATGCGGTTGCTTATAAGGAGTTTCCTGTAAGATTGCATTTCCTCTTAGGCTGATAGAGATCGTACGACTAATAATTTAAACATTTTTTAAAGCTTGCAGCTTCGTGATCTTTTCATTACAGTAATTTTTTAAATTTATCAAAGAAGAATAGTATACGGAACAATTGAAAAGATTGACTCTACATTTACATTAATACTTTAGTCTCTCTATGTGGAAATTTCATTTTTCAAGTGAGCTGTATCATTAATAACGTAAGATTTAAAGATACCCCTGAGGATATTGGTTTTGCTGAGTTAATAGAAGTTGCTAAAGAAGATATATGATAGGTTTGTGTGTTCATTTTTCGCGTACAATCGATGAACCCGACTTCCGTCGTCAGGGCGACTCGAATTCTGTAAATGACAGGTAAAAGGCTACCTTTACGTCGCAATAAAGAAAGCAATATTTGCTGGTGGGCAGAAAGGTCGACGACTAAAATAGACCTAACACGCGTAAGTTGGAGTCGTTCACGAAAGGTTGAGTCCTTTAAACCTTTGATGAGAGAAACTGTTATTTACGAAGGAATGTATTTTTCTCCGCCATAAACTAGAGAATAATAAATCCTTTTCATTTGTTAATATTTTCAAGACAAGTTTAACAAGATAGCTCAATCACATGTGGAGGTAGTTGAAAAGTTATTGTATAAATAATTGGACTTCTTCTTCTAATTACTTATTGAGATCCATTAAGGCTTCCATTTTACCTTCGACATTATTCAACAGAGTTACTACTTAGCAAATTAAGCCTCTTACATTTTCTCTTTTAAATTTCGAACATCGAAAGTCTGGTATGCAGATTGTTGCAAAGTGTAACCGAAACTCGGGGTCCGAAAGTACCCCGGAGGGTTCTCCGTTCCAAATGTTGCAGAAGGGTACCGTCTATAGGTGTATTATCCCCTTTCTTGCTGCCGGCATTCAGCCGTGAGTCATCCCCTCGGCTTCACCCCCGACTGTGACGTCATTTCGACGATCCCCACCCCTGAAACAGCCATCGAAACCGTGTCATTCGTTCGGTTATTATGTAAGGGAGGGAATCGCGAGGTTCTTCGTTGGATTTCGCGTCGATCCGAGCCCGATAATCTTCCTCGTTGAATTCAACTGGGTGCGGAGGCTTTGCTGGTATTTCGATAACACGCTCTGAACGAAACGGAGAAAAGGAAAAATGGAGAATGAGAAGTCTGGAGACGACCAGTCGACGGATCGTTAAAAACGTTTCGCATCCTTTGGCTGCTCGAGTTCTTCTCTCGTTTTTTACCGATCGCTAAATATCCATGCTTCTTAGTTATTATCTTCTCGTTGCTGTACAGGAGCGCGCAAATGGGGTGCACTCGTCGGTTTTTGCGTTATGATTCTGGTGCGTCAGTCTGAACAGCTGCAATAATAAAATAGAGAAAGAAACATTTGATAGCAATCGCTGACTATGCAAATTTATAAATTTGTAGTATCTACATTATATAAAAACCTGTGGAGATAAAAATTATAAAATGTGTGTACTGTTTACACGCGTCGATGTGTGTCACAGGAAGAGAGAAAAGAAAAAGTGTATTAAAAAATACCATCACGCATTTACGCGGGAGTTTTTCACAGTGACGCGAAAGGCGGTGCGCAGTCCCATTGGGAATGCATGTCACATTATCATTCAAGGCGGTTCACGAGGTTGAAGGAAAGAAGAAATAATGCCGTCGACATGGTTCCTTTCAGCCAGGCTAAACACTTTTTCTTTTTTCACCACGTTTTCTCCCTCGCTCCGAGATCAATCGTTTGTATTAATAGGCGAACGATGAATACGCGAACGATTTAACGAGTCTGCTGGTTCTGTATTTCCTTGACTCAGTAATTTCAATTGCATCCACCGTAGACGTATACAGGATCCATATTGGTGGCTGTGAATCCCTACAAAGAAGTGGACTTCTACACGAACGTAAGTAAATTGGAATCATTGCGAAATTATCTTTAATAGCGCTACTTAAGATGAATACGATTGTTTTTCTTCTTGTGCCTACGCGAACAATTATTCGCGGTTGAATGGGAATTTCGTTCATTATGCGATCGGGAATAATTGGAGTGATTTAGAAAACGAATCAATAGCACCCGGGCTGAATTATGAGCATATATAGGCTGCCTCACAACTGGTGTGACTCTCAGAATTGGGTGATGGGGTTCGAGATTATGAATAATATTTCCCTTTGCGAAAATGGGGTTCCTCGATTACTAGTTTCATTAGTTGTGAAACACCCTGTATGATGATTACGTAATAACAGGGTTAAATAATTTTACATAATTTGTTACGTATATTATCAAACTGTACAGTAATAATTAATAAGTAATTAATTATGTAATTGATCATTTTGCGAATATTGAAGTTTGAAATATTAAGAATTTTCTAAATTACTTCATTTCCCTCGAATTATTATTTCTCCACTCGAAGTCTAAATTGAACATTTTAATTAAAATTTGGAACGCCGTTATTCGCCGTCACATCTGGGTTAAGGGTTATAAACAAACAAGTTTCTCTTGCAATTATTTTGAAAGGTTATTTGTTAAATTAAAACGTACACGCTGTCACAGTTAACGCACAATTACTTGCGCACTTCCTGCGGTAAATACTAGCAGGAAGTACCTTGGAAGAATAACAAATATTAAACGTCGGTTCTCAAAGAAAAGCTGCACGTGCCGATCCCCTCTCCGATAGAAGTAATAATTGACTCTCTCTTTCGTACATAATTAAACGCTTACTGATGTTATCAAAGTTTCGTTATTAAGTCGAGAGAACTTTTCAGAAGCATCGATTGAATAGTTTCAATATTTTGTAGTATTAGAAAAATGCACAATATTGTGCAATAAGAACGTTTTTATTCTGTCGGTTACATCGACTCTGAACGTGCGAGGACAGGACGCCTTTATCATATTGGAATTGTTAGGCCTCGGTTTGAAAACAGGAAACGGAAGCCGCGACGTGCTTTCGCAAAGATATCGCAAAATGAACGATCAACTCGATGGCTTTTCTGGGTCACAGTACGCTGTTACTGTCATGGCAATCGGTACATAATCGATTTCTGAACCCTAATTTACTTACAATTATTTCGTACATTAGTTAGATAATTACATTACTCGCTCTGAATAATTTTGCTTAGTTCGACAAAATTAACTGAATATGAAATAATAAATTCTTTAATTACTTATGTAAATTTGAGTCAAGCTTAATTGAGCTTTTTCAATGGCAATTCTAACGAGGTACTTATAACCGCTACTTATATGGACTCATATCAGGGGTGTCTGAATTGGGGTGCTGTGTTGGGACTTATTTCTGGCTCGAGTGGCAGCCACTTCTTTTTTTAGCCTCCAACCAATCCCAGAATATTCGAGTAATAGATTTGAATGAAAATCGCTTTGATGTGTCCGCCTTCTGCTGCGATCCTCTTTACGTATCTACTCTTTACATACCAAACCGAGCTTTTACACGGAGTTCCGCACTGAAGCTGCCTCTTCGTATGATATTTCTAATAGGGCTGAATATCCAACGATAATCCTCGACACCATGAATCTTCCTCAAAAGTATTTTAGTCTAATTAAACTTAATGTTACAGTTTCAAATTAATAAAAATTTTAGCAATGAAATATTGCTAAGTGCATGTTATGTCGTTACTTGTTTTATGGCTGCAGGTAATATTGCTACCCGTGATATTGCCTCGCGTTATATCGTTGCATTACGTATTTTATAATCACAAGTTGCAATAGTTGTCACCACAGTCCCGTTACATTATCATAACATAATTGTCTCGCATTATATCGCCGTGTTATTGAGTAAAATAGAGCTTATTTGAAGTAAAGAGTATTTGCACCTAAAATCAACAAAAGTTTACTAATATAACAATCGAAAGGATTGCGGCGATAAATGGATCAATTTCGAAGGTCAGCCGGGGTACCAACGGTAGGACCCCTGGCCGGCGAGAAGGAAAAGGGTGGCCTCGGTGTGGTGCACGCCCCGTGTTATTGATCGGGCTCGAGCGCACATCGGATTCGGAGACTCGTGGTGGTTGCCCTGGAGCCTTCGTAGAGCCTCGTCCTTTCGTCTCGATCTACAGCCAACTATTCATCGATTTCGTGTACGGACACAATCATTCAGAATCGTTCGTGCAAATAAATCGTGCAAATGAATCGAGTTAACCATTTAGCCAACAAGTTGAAAGCACTGGTAACGATGTAATCGACGAAAGAATAGCAGACTCGTTAATTAATCCCGCGAAAAAACATAGTTGCCGGGTCAAAGAACGAGGCTGCCGTTTATCAGGCGTGTTTCTGCGGAAACAAAAGCAACTGGAGCATCTCGATATTCCCTGGTGCCGCTTCTTCGTATGCGTCGCACCACGCCAATAGCCACGGGACGGGAACATTTTTATCTCGCCGTTGTGCATTCCCTATCGCTCGACTTTCCATGCTCTTTTCTTCTCCACGTCGATCGATCCGAGTGTGTTCCGAAGTAATCAACCGCGACAACCTGTGTACACTCGGATGCAACGGAGCTTTCCTCTGGCAAAGAGCAAGCATAAGGAAAGGTGCCACGTACTGTTTGCCTTAGGTTTTTTGAAACATCCCTGTAAAGAGCCTAGATAAAGTTCAGGATAAGTTTAAGGAGATTTTCGAGTATTGGATTTTCTACGTCTTCATTTCCTTACGTCATTCCAGGTATACTAGTTGCGTCATCATTAGTTTACCTTTGTCACAAACCGTGACCTGCTGCGTTTGTATTTTGTCCATGGACTGCCATTTTACCCGGTTACGTATAGTCTGAGGCTTTTTGTTCGTTCCAGAAAAACCTGCCCCTCTTTCTGGAGTCTCATTCTCTCGTAGAAGAATAGACGTCGGTCACGTGAACACCGACCGATGATTCGTTAGGTTTCCATGCAAATAAGAGGATGGGCTCGTTCTTTCGTTGCCGAGGAATCCAACGCGATTCAACGCTGCCCCTGTAACGTATTATGTTAGGATTATATCTTCGTTAATGACGGTAGTAAGTTACGAATAAGTACTCTTTACAATTGCTGCGATTAATAACTCATGGCGTTACCAACATTACTCACATTCTTTATCCTCTCATCACCATAAAATAAGATAATCAGGCTATTTATCTAAATCTATAACCCGATATAAAAGTCTAAGTTAATCTTAAATTCTAAGCCTCATAAAATCTAAGTTATTTACGGTATACTATCATCGGCTTCTTCAGGGGAATCCCTAAGTTCAATCGATCACCTATTGGCTTCAACGGGTCGGTATTAAACCTTGCTGACCACTTTAGTCAAAGATTAACGACCCACTAAAGGAACGATCCGTATAAAATGGTCCTGTTTGAACCCTCGTCGCGGTACCACCTAGTTTCTGTACATCTTTGCACGTCGTCGGCCAATGACTCCGAAGAAGAGAAGAGGGGTCGTGCATACGACCCCAGCCGGGGTGTCCTGACACGAGCCGTGGCCTCTAGTCGGCGAACCGTGCAGTGATTTTGCAGTCGCAGCTGCGGGAATAAATGGGGCCACGACTTCGCTCCTACAGACCCTCTGGAATCAAAACAGTCGTAATCTTTCGTGAGATGCACGTTTTACCGGCGGCTTTTATTCTGCATACGCCTTTTATTTCGGTGCACGGAATAGGAGCGAAGGGAGAAACACTTTTGTTTCTCACTTGCTATATGGTTCACAGAAAGAAATCATCTCTTAGGCTCTTGTAAAATTGTCCTACTCCCTCGTGTATATTTAGGAAAAATGAGAGGTTTTATTAGGTTGTCCTTATTCACAGTTCCATTGTTTTCGAATTTCAAAGTTAAATGTTCCAAAATTCCAACATCAATTGTTTCAACATCTAAGTCCAGTCCCCATATTGTTTGATTGATCGCAGCGCCATCTGTAAATGGAAAAATATTAACTGACGGCTTGAGCTCGCACAGAAATTGAATTTTCAGCAACAGATGTGCTTTTGGCAATTTCGCAATAAAAAAAGATAGGAACGTAAGAGCTGTTCAAACATCGTTTCGGTAAACACGCCGAAGATTAAAGTTTCTAAAACGCAAAACAATCAGCGGTCGAGGAGGGTCAAAAATCCTGTTCACGCGAGGCGCTTCCACGAAGGGCGTAGATAAGATACAGTCGGACCGGGACTTCCGTATGACGGCCACCTGGAATCCGTTGCACTCTGCTATTTTTACCATGCCATTTATTTTCTTAAAGATTTAGGGCCGTGGTTAAGTTTATCTCCGACATAAACACGCTCGACGATAATTCCCTTCGAAAATAACCGATAAGAGTACTTCGGATGGTGGCTGACGTTTGCTCAGCCTTTTTCGGATGCATTCGTGCGTAATGTGTTTCAGATAGCGTAGAATGGCCATTCAAATTCAGGATGCGTCTGACAGCGGAGAATTTATTGTACGATTCAAATCTGCACGATCTTTTTCTTCGTCGGATAATAGATGATTTCCTCGGCCATTTTATACACAGTAATTTTATATAATATTCTTTTATTATCGAAGAACAATCGAGTTGTTACAAATGTGAAAAACTAAGAGATTTTTAATGGTACTTACGAGCAATCCTCCAGAATCACGCGATCGTAGTTTAATTTTTGCTAAATTACTCTCCAGTTGTCTGGGTACACATATTCTCCCTCACAAAACACACAGATACCTTTGTTTATACAATGTTCTTCCTTTTTTATTTCTACCATTCCCTCGACTCGGGTGTGCATTTTTAAAAGTATTCGTATATTCTACGTACATTCTAACCGAAATCACGACGCGTCCTCCCTCTCCCGGCAAAAAGTTCAAATAAGTTGAAAGGACCCTCGGCAGATGTTCTCATCTAGGTAGAAATTGTTGAAACCCAACTGAGGTAGTATTTCGTTACGAATAGCAGTGCTGTTTGTGGAGGAAATTGCCGGTATTCTACCGTAAATATTTGAACTCCTACGTTTATTCGTATCTTTGGGTAGAAGACGCAATTTGCATGCATCGCCAATACTCGAGGGGCACGGTTCCCGCGAAAATGGAATTTAGAGGTTAGGATATGTACGAAATTTTTAAACTTGACATTTCTGAATTTAAAAATTCAAGAAATCTAAATATGAAAATCACGTCTTCCCACTTATTCTATTTTTCTCTTTCTCAATTTAAAGTTCATAAGTTTTTTTTCTACGTTCATAATTTGTAAAATTTTATAAACGTACAAAACTATTTCATCATACAGCCGTCACTGGCCGGTGTTGTGCACATGCACGAGTAGACCGAGAGTGTACTCGGTGGTGTTTTCACGGAAATGGATCAAGCGTTCCAATGAATTTTCACGAGGCGAGGGTTAGCGGATTAACGCTTTCTGCGCTCGGAGTTGCGCAGAGGATGTCTGACGCAAAACTGGGTTGTACTACTTCGCTCGGGTCTGGCTGCAGCCGCAAGACTGGCTAAGGTGCAACTTGCATAATACATGGATGAACAGAAGCGGGCTTGTAACCTGGCTAACAGCGGAAGTTTCCCTTGTTAAAAGAATGATAAACTTTCGTGATACAAAAGAGTATGATTTTGTTTTTACCCTCCAAGAGATAAATTGATTTGTTGAGGTTAGATGATTCCTTTTACACATTCTTTACGGTCAAATGATTTTCATTATACTTTATCATTTATAGATCTGAAATAATGATGCAAGAAACAGGTGTTACATTGAACATAATTGGTCTGGAGCTCTTTGATTTTACTACTTTGAATTTTAAGTCTCAAATTTGAAAGAGTGATTTTATGAGAGATGCAGCAGCAGAGCCATCTACAGAGCAATCTTGAAAACAGATACAAATGATGCATTGGAAGCATTAAATAAGGTAGATTCGCAAGGTAGGGGGTCACTTTATTGGCGCCATAAACGCGCAACGCAAACACCGGTATGATTAAGCTATTGATGTACACGCCTTTTAGAGCCGTGATACCTTCTCCTAAGGGAATCGGTAAATGAAAGCGGCCGATGGAATCTCCTGTCGAATGACGTTTGCAATTAATCGGGTTACTAGGGTCGTTGAGCCCACCCGCTGCCCTTAATTCAAACCTTCTATTGGATCATTGGAATCTGTTTGCCGCGTCTGATCTGTTCGATAATTAAATCTAGTGTCACTGTAAAATGAATGTTTTCATTATATTTATATGAAATTTCATATGTTTGTACTTATAAGTTTACAGTACATATTTATAAGTTAATATGCTGTACTAATCTATTTACACATTTGTAAATTTGTAAACTGTTGAAGTACGTTTCTACAGTTCTCATTACATGTGCCTTTGAAGAATTCTAAATAAAAGAAGGCCATATAGCGAGACTACTCAGTATTTCATGGCTGCGAAACTCTAAGGAACTATGTGAACTATGTGGAGTAGAAAGAACCTTGGAAGAGTATTTTCTAAAGTTTGTACGTCTGAGAAAAGTTTTAAGAATGAATTCTGTTCCGTAGGAATACGTGAATCGATATCATGGACAGAAGATGGGATCCCTGGAGCCGCACGTGTTCGCCCTGGCGGAAGCGGCATATAGGTCTCTCCAGGATACCGAAAGCAATCAGTCCTGCGTGATATCAGGAGAAAGTGGTGCGGGCAAGACCGAAACCACCAAGTTCATCCTGCAGTACCTTTGCTCGGTGACCAGCAACGTCGACACGTGGGTTGAACAACAAATTCTGGAGGCGAACACCATTCTCGAAGCTTTCGGTAATTACCCACTTCCTTCGCTAATAAGCAATTTAACCGGTTAATTATATTTTCCTCCAGTTTGCTCGTACACCAAATTTTCACCCAGAAATTTTACCCCTTAATAGCTTTACTGCACCGATACACGAAGCACGTGCCTGTTTTGCCTGTCTGAAGTTTCGTGTAAATTCGTTTGGGAATTACGAGCCTCTGTTCGATGCAAATTCCAGTAAAAACGAGAGAGAAGGAGAGAGAGTTGGCGCACGGCTTTGGAAGAGGGAATTATGTTCCACGATTTTCTTGCTTGGTGCACAGCAATTCATTAGGAGGTTGATTAATTTCGATCGTTAAAGATATATTTAACGTATAAAAAAATGTGATTGCATCGGTTAGATATACGAGATTTGTTACTATTAAGTTGGAACGCCGAATGTAAAGAACAGAGCCAACATGTGTTAACAGAGACAACACGAGTTAAATATCAACTCGTTAGCCGTGATTGCTGATTAATTTTTAAAAAGCAATTAAAACGTTCAAGTTCCGTCGAAACAAAGTGAAATCTGTCCCGTCGAGTTTCATTGAAGTATCGAATATTTTTGTTTTTTCGCGCGACAATTTTAGACGCCTCTCATAAAATACATTTCCGTAAGCGTAACCGCTGGGTCGTGTTAAAAGCGACGCTCACAGAAACAGGCGGACGTGAGCGGAAGATTTTTATGAAACGGGTCGATGAACGTTATTCCTAATGGCATTTAAAAATAAAGGGGATTCATTACTCGGAGTCAAGAGGCCGCGAACGAGTCAGGTGTTAAATGGAGGGAGCGAGGGGTAGAAACTGGGTCACGAGAGACGAAAAGATTTAAGGGGTATCATAAAAATTGTACCGTTTGCTTTTGTCCCTCGACAAAGCGGCATGAAACCTCTAGCTGCGTTGTGAAAATATTTTCTCTTGTATACGCGATACAGAGCACTCTAAAAGACTCGAAAAGTTCATTTACACTGAATTAACAAATCATTCGTATTAATCGTATCGAACAAATTACTTTATAAAAATGTAAACACGAACTTTGCCCAATTTTTCTATATATCTGTTCTTTATTTGTAAAATAATAAAATTTTGTTTCTTTGCAACAAAACAGGTAACGCGAAGACGGTGAGAAACGACAACAGTTCCCGGTTCGGCAAGTTCATGCAGGTGTGCTTCGACAGCAAGTGGATGATCAAAGGGTGCATCATTCAGGACTACTTGCTGGAACAGAGCCGTATCACCTTCCAAAGTGCAGGGGAGAGAAACTACCACGTGTTCTATCAGCTGGTCGAGGCCGGCACGAGGGACAAAGAATTCGCCGAGCAGTATAAATTGAAGCCAGCCAGTCACTACAAGTATCTCAATCAGTCTGGATGCGTCAAGATCGATGGGATCTCTAATTCCAAGAAGTTGGATGCTCTTAGGCTCGCGTTTAACGTGCTTCAAGTAATTACAATGCACTATTAATCTTCGTACCACCCTTAACATTAATAAATTACCAAGAACTAATTTATGAATCAACCACATTCGTATGCATTTTCAGAGGTGAATAACAGTTTCATTTTTGCAGGTTGCGCCAGAAATGTGCGAGGGTATTTTCAGAGTGCTGTCTGCTATTCTTTGGCTGGGCAATTTAAACTTCGAAGACGTGGATGGCGAGAGATGCGAGCTAAGTAAAGAGGACCTTGACATCGTCGGTACAGTGGCTCCTTTGCTCGGCCTGCAGGTCGAAGATCTGACGAAAGTGGTGTTGATACGGCAGATAAACGTTCGCGGTAACATCACGGAGATACCTTTGAAGGTGCAGGAAGCCAGAGAAAATAGGCACGCGATGGCAAAAGCACTGTACTCGAGAACGTTCGCCTGGTTAATCAACCACATAAACAACTGCACGAATCCTGGCCAGGACAGCTCGAGGTTCCTCGGTGTGCTCGATATATTTGGCTTCGAGAACTTTGCGGTGAACAGCTTCGAGCAACTGTGTATCAATTACACGAATGAGAAGCTGCACAAGTTTTTCAATCACTACGTATTCGCTCTGGAACAGGAGCTTGTAAGTTGCTGGCTAGCCACTCGAGCACGTGTATACATTTAGTCGGCTGTGTAACGTACTTAACCCCCGATTGCTAGGGTGAAATGTCTATTACGCAATCGGTGGGGTGGAACTAAATTGACCTCGATGAAACAGGTGGATAATTGCGTTTGAATATCGTCTGCAGTGTTCGTTGACACGCTGGAAATATATCGAGGACTAATTCTGTTTTATTGGAAAATGTATTTTGAACGGGTGTATAGTATAGAAGAGAAGCGGGCAAATGACTCGTAAATGGATATATTTATAAACGACGGGGTACTAAGAGATAATTAATTTTCAAATTTTAAAGTGGGCACTTTTCTGTATAACTACCGTCCCGTTTAATAGCATACTCCGTGCACCTTATTACTTTACTCAATTTAGACTTCACCCTGCGATCGATGGTTAAATATAAGAATAGCCTAATTCCGTACACCATAAAGCAACACTCGCCCCAGTGCAACGTAGCGAATTATCGTAACACGCGCAATGCGTTTTAAATTTCAGTACCGACAGGAAGAGATCCAATACTCCCATATCACCTTCACGGACAACACCATGTGCCTGGAACTAATCGAGAAACCTCCACGATGTGTTCTTAAATTACTGACCGAGCAGTGCCATATGCCGAAAGGCTCCGACCTAGCTTACCTGACCAATTTGCACGCGGAATTCGAGAACCACCCGTGCTACGTGAAGGGTGACGATCGCCGTAAATGGGAGAAGGAATTCGGTGTCAAGCATTACGCTGGCTGTGTCACTTACACCGTCGAGGGTTTCGTGGACAAAAATCGTGATGTCCAGCAAGACGTGTTCTTCGATTTTATGTCTAGAAGTACGAACGAGTTCGTGCAGGAGATCACGGTTTATCAAGATCTTTTGGGTTGCACGGTGGCTCGTGCGAGCGGAAATGCGACGACGATGTCGCGCGGAACATCCAAAGGCAAGCCGACGCTCTGTGATTCCTTCAGACACCAACTGCAAGCTTTGGTAGACGTTCTCCAAGCCACAACCCCTTGGTACGCGAGGTGTATCAAGCCCAATATGCAGAAGGTGGCGAATCATTACGACGAGAAGTTGGTTCTTGATCAGCTGAAGTATCTGGGCATGCTAGACATCATTCGAATAAGAAAGGAAGGCTTTCCTATACACATGTCCTTCCACGATTTTATTGCGAGATATCGGTGCTTGGATAAGGCGCGTTTGTCTTGCGTTGCCGATGAGAAAGAAGCTGTCAGGAGCTTGATTGGTAGTCAAGGAATACCCGAGACTGAGTGGCAGATCGGAAAGACTAAAGTTTTTCTGAGAAGCTACGTGCACGAGCCCCTCGAAGACTCGAGAAATCAGATGGTCACTAGTAATGCTATAATGATTCAGAAGATATGGAGAGGCTACGTTGATCGAAAAGGTATGTTATTTAGTAATGAACTAATCTTACTGTCTCTTACACTTCTATAATATTTCTGTGTTTTTTCAGAGTACAAACGCGTAAGAGACGCTGCACTGAAAGTACAACATGCTTATCGAGGCTGGAAGCTAAGGATAATGTTTATTAGAAAACGAAGAGCAGCCATTGTCATTCAGAGCCATCTGCGCGGCGTGTTTGCGAGAGAAGTTGCAGCGGCACTCAGAGAGATGAGGCGTGTAGATGAAGAAATGAGGAAAAGAGAGAGGCTGGAGGAAGAAAGGAGGCTGATGGAGGACAAGAGAGCTCTGGAGGAAAGTCAAAGGTAAGATGAAGTGGTTGTTTGCGACTGTAATACTAACCGTCCATTTTTGTACGGAAACCTATCGTGTCGTCCGCGTGTGATTATCGTTTGTTTGTGCGTTAATTGTATTTCCATTTGTGTCCTTTGTAGCGCACAGTACAATGGTATTGTCGGAATGGAAGCCGGGTAAGTTCGTCGGTAGTGTGAATGACGAATTAAAAACCCTTAAACAGCCGCATGATCAGCTTAGAGCAAGTAACTGCTTTTAACTTAGATGCAGATATTAATATACGATCACGCGCAAATATGAAAGCACCCGAGCATTGGCATAACTGTCCGAAAATCTTAGTTACGCCAATGCACCTGACTAATCCCTGCACTTGAAAAATAAAGCATCCACCATTGCAATTAAACTCTACAACATTTTCACGCATTTCATTCCATTTTACAGGAAGGCACAAGAAGAAATCGCCGCGTTGTCGCAAATGGCTGAGCAGATGAACTCGAAGATGGCTGCTTCAGATTTACAATCCGTAGACCTGGATAATCTATTCTCATTTCTCTCAGACGTGCAATCGACGAAGGGTAATCAAATCATTGAGGAAATTGGTGAACAAATGGACGAACTGGTCGAAGATCTCGATGTGGAACTGGAGACTGTGATTCAACAAGAAATGGAGATGAACGCAAAATCAGAATCCAAAGCCAACACTCCAAATGGGCAAGAAGCTACTTCGCCTTCGCAACAACAGCCACAGCAAAGGATACCCTGTACCAATTCTGGCAAACTTGGCCAACCGAGTCTTCCAGAACCTACGGAACCTCCTCCACCTCCACCACCAGTGCCATCTTTAGCGTTAAATGGAGATTCTTCCACCGACAACGGAGAACCAATTTACGAGTCTGTTTTACCACGCGACGAGAACAGCCCCAGCAGTCCAATTGTTGTAAACGGAAATTCTGTGCCACTAGTCAACGGCGAATCTTGTGGATCTCCGCCTCCAGTACCAAGCAACAAAGTTATCAAAGAACCGATCGCTGGTAGTCCTCCTTCTAGGCCAGAATCTCGGAACTCCAATAGTCATCATTTGCATAATCATCAACCGGTGCCTCAGCAGCAACAGAACGGCCATGATCAACAGCAACAGCAACAACAACAGTCGCAGCAATCTCAACAACCCCCGGTCGAACGGGAACAAAGGCGTAAATGTAGGGTGGAACGTAAACTTCAAGAACTTGAAGACAAGAAGGAGCCTGATAACGAAGTTACCTACCATGACATCGTAGAATTTGCGCAGAACTATTTCAACAGTCATGAAAGGTCTCCCGAGGGAACTATAATGGCTACGCTTACCAGAAAATCGCGTGGCAAGAGCGTGGAATATATCCCGAAATACGAGATGGTTACATACTATAAAGGATCCACTATACCGAATTCTCACATTCACATGTACGATCCTGATAATGTCAATGTGGCTTGTTCAGTGTTTAGGGTAAGCGTTTTAACCTTTTGTATTATGAGGGTTGTAACATAATAGTAATTATTTATACCTCTACATCTTTACTAATCATATGTTTCTTTCAGGATCTGTGTAAGTACATTAGGGGAGAAATGAAATTGGACCAAGAGATCGCAACGATTCAGAGTATAATCGGTTACGGTATCGAGCGGGAAGAATTGAGAGACGAAATTTTCGTTCAGTGCATGCGTCAAGCGACTAATAATCCCAATGCTGAATGGGCAGAACGCGTCTGGCTGTTGCTTTGTCTGGCTATCGTTGCTTTCCAACCCAGCAAGCTATTGTACAAGTACTTTGTATCTTTTCTACGAAAGAACTTGGCTCTGGAAGGAAAATTGAGGCAATACGTACAGTGGTGTGTAGACAATTGTAAGAATACGAAAGTCTCGTGCAGACAACATCCGCCGTCAACGGTAGAAATCGCTGCTATGAGACGGTTGGGTACCATAGTGTGTCGATTCTTCTTCCTGGATGGAAGAACGAAGGCAATCGACGTGCACCCGACTGATACTGCGGCTGATGCAGTTGCTAAATTAGGTGAAAAATTGGGTCTCCGTTCCTTGGAGGGTTGGGCAATTTACCAAAGTAGGCCAGATGGTGAAGAACATGTGCGGGCTCATGATTACTTGTACGATGTTATAGCTGCTTGGGAAATGTAAGTATATTCATGGATTTTATTGGCAACTTGTATTAATTTTTGTATTCTTAAAGGAAACAATGTAAATTGAATACGGCACAGTCAACCTTCTCTACGTTGAGACGCGGAAATAATGCTACTTTAGGAAGCGGTGATAATCGATTCGTATTTAAACGAAGGTTATTCAGAAACACTAGAGAAATATCTCAAGATCCTGTGGAAGTGAATATGCTGTATGCTCAAGCTGTGTATAATGTCGTTAAGGTAAAAGAATACAAGTGTGCAATGTTCGTCTAATTATTCCTACACTATATCTAACATATTTTAATTCTCTGTTTCAGTGCGATGACTTCCCAGTATCTGAAAAGGTTGCGCTCCAGTTGGCAGGCTTGCAAGCCCAGGTGGCCCTGGGCGATCCAAAAGACAACGATAGACTTGATTATTACAGCGAAGTGGACAGTTTTTTGCCTTATCGAATAAGCCGTGCTCGCGGCGACGACGTTTGGGTGCCAATAATAGCCCAGGCTCACAGACAGTATGGCGCCGGTCGCAAAGAACTAGCTGCCAAGGTGTTGTATTTATCTTGCGTTATGCAATACCCACTCTACGGTACCACGATGTTCAATGTCACTTATCGAGGCTATTGGTCCTACGGTAATCAACTAATCTTGGGTATCAATTGCGATGGATTGATGTTGATTAAACCGGACGATAAGTTCGTCTTATCGGAGTATCGTTACCAAGACGTGGAGAGCATTATGCTGGATCCAAGCGACTCCTTTATCACGTTGTCCCTTCTTCGACACAATCCTGACAGCTCACACAAGTGCTTCGTGTTCGAGACGACACAGAAGAACGAGATAGGAAGTCTGATCGTGAGCTACTGTCCAGCGTTGGCTGGTTGGATCACGGAGAACGAGGTTCCTACTAAAAAGCTCAAATGTATCACAAACGAAGATCGCATTAGGCTCTATCATAACCTAGTTAATTGTCGAAGAACGCTCGTCGACGCAGAAATACTGAGGAAGCCACAAGATTCCGGCGGTGGTTTCCTCAGGAACACGCTTAGGAGACTGTCGAAGCACAGGATAGAGAAACTGAGACAGGAACACGGTAGCGCCACCGATCACGGCGAAACTTACAAGGGATTCCCCTACGCGTATTGGGCGTTCAGCAGACAAGCGATACCTCAAAGTCTATCGAAACTGCCTGACCCAGACGAGCAGATAGCTCTTAGCGTATTCCAACTGATTCTGACATACGCTGGTCTGGGTCAAAACGGTGATACGGTTCGCAGAGTCGAGGATGAACACGTGAACCTGATACAAACCGTGATGGAACGCTGTATAAGAAAAGAGAATTTGCTAGGCGAATTATACCTGCAGTTGATCAAACAAACCACGGATCATCCTGATCCGAACAGCCGTGTGAATCTCAGGCATTGGGCGTTACTTTCTTTGGCTTGTTCCGTAATTCTACCGCCGCAGAAAGTAATTCGTAAATATTTGATCGCGCATCTGAAACGTTGCGCTAGCGATTACGTGACCGAAGAGGGGAAGTATGCCCGATTCGCTGAAAAGTGCCTTTACAAAACACAGGGCACGAGAAGAAGACAATGGCCACCGAGCAGAGAAGAGATAATGTGCACGATTAATCGCAGGCCTATTTATGCGAGATTCCATTTCATGGATGGACAGTATCACGCCGTTGAGTTCCATCCATCGGCTACAGCTAGGGATGTCATGGAAATTATTAAAGTTAAGATCGGTCTCGAAGAAACTGCCATGGGTAATCAAAATTACTATTCTTTCAGTGAACACATGTTAGTATCGGTTATAATATTATTTTATAATATTGTGGTTTATAGGTTATGCTATCTACGAAGTCTTAGGACCAACGGAACGAGCTCTGATACCAGAAGAGAAAATCGCTGACGTAATGTCGAAATGGGAGCGTTACAGGACAGCTAACGCACAACAAAACCAATCGCAAAGAAAGCACGCACATCACTTTTTCTTATTTAAGAAACATTTGTTCCTCGATCAGTACATGAATCTCGAAGACCCAGTTGAGAAAGAGTTACTGTACCATCAAGTGCTGCACGATTTACGTGCTGATCGTTTTCCGATCACCGAAAAAGAAGCTGTAAGCCTTAACTTTTAAAATTTCACCATAAATTATAGAGCATCATAAAAAATTGTAATACTGTATTATCAAATAATACATTTGCAGATGATGCTGACGGCATTGCAAGCTCAGTTAGAACTCGGTGATTGCCAAGACACAGTGACGGACCACGATTACCGCACTATATCGAATCACTGCCTACCTACAAGACTGGTCCCGAATTTATGTATAGAAGGTGTTCTCCAACACCATCAGTCTGTACGAGGAATGACACCGCCAGAAGCGAAGAAGGCTTTCTTGAATTTAATTCAATCGTGGCCACTGCATAGAGCCACGATATTCGACGTGATGCAGTCGTTCACCTCGAATTGGCCACGTGTTCTGTGGCTGGCCGTCGATCAGCAAGGTCTTCATCTTCTGGAGCATCGTTCCAGAAACACTCTCTGTACCTATGAATATAGCAGTATTCTCAGTTATAGCCCAGCTGTTAGTTGTTTGATGATTATCACTGGTACTGATAAGAAGCAGAGTAAAGTCATTCTTACGACATCTCAGGTAATTGCTTCATCGGAGAACTTTTAATATTCCATGGAAGGAAGTTGATATACTTAATGTTATACATTTCACTGAATATTTGATGCTATACATTTTACTGAACACTTGATGCTATATATTTCAGGCACACCAAATAGCAAATTTAATTCGTGAGTACATGGATGTTCTTCAGTCACCACCAGAAGTACCAAAGAGAGACTCCGCGATAGCTCAACAAATAGCGCAACAACAGATTCAGCCACCCACGAATCTCCAAGCAACTGCCGGTGGTCGGAAATCTCGACCTGCTTCGGTGTTACACAGAGGTGCTCCAGTGATACAATCGCAAGCTAGTTAAAAGATTAGGTAACTTATTAGGTATATTTCTCCCCAACCTGATACGTGATTTCCACTTGTATGTAAAACTTCCTTCTCCCTTGCATTAAACGTACACTTGCCTTTGTCTTAAATATACCTTAACTTTTTGTATTTTTATAATATTTATTTACTCGTTTAATAGTAGCGGAATAAGTTGTATGTTTCATACTTGATACGGTGTTAGTCGTCTAGTTAGCGTTTTTTTAAATCGTTCAGTATCAGGTTGCGGTGAAAAAATGTATCCAGTTATTAATGCTTTAGCGGCAGGGCCTATCAGCGACAACCGTCGCGAGGCATTAGCCTAATTTCTTTCTTCCAGTATTTATTCGATTAGCTTAGGGCTCGAGAGACGTCGAAAGAAATAGCTACCGCCGCGGAGAGAAAGTGTATATTATCGTACGGACCGACAAATAACTGCCATTACAATTTTAATGCTGGAAAGTTGTGGAAAACTTCGATTTCCATTTTGTCCGTCATTGTTGTTGCCTTTTTTACGAGCGATCATCAGTGTGTTTTATACAATTTTTGCAGGATATACAATAGTAATTGTAACACGCAATAATCGTTGAATCATTCAGTGAATATCGTTATAGTACGCTCGCTCGCAATTTAATCGTCCCTTAGCTCAAGTTTTCAATTTACAATTTTTAAAAGTTTCAAATTTTCAAAATCTAAAATTTTTAAATTATAAAATATATATATTCTCAAATTTTGACAAACTTTTAAATGTTCTAAAATTATGCGATAACTATTTCTGTCAGCTAAAGGAAGCTTAAGCTGCTCGCGAGCGTACGTTCTCTGCATATCATTTTGTATCGTTCGACGAGATGTTATCACGATTCATTTTATATATTAAAAAACGACCAATTTATTGATTTTACTTACCTTGTTAACGACTCTGTTCAACGATGACGATAATGTAAAGTTGCTATATTAGAATCGACGTTAACCTTGTGCAAAATTCGAATGCAAATTATACACTCTAACCACTATTACGCATAATATTCCATATAAATATAGCGCAATGCGTAGCACTGGATGTAAAGATATGTATCTTGGAAAAAAAAGTGCTACAAAAGACAAAGGTTTCCGACAGGTTCAAAATGAAAGTCAAAAGATAATCTGATCTTGATTTCATAGACAATCCTTTCATGATATTGTCCCTTCTCTTGTAAAATTTACGATTACGGGATTAAAACTGGTAATAAGATTTCGATTTACGAAGATACCGTGAAATTGCGTCCAGAGAAAAATCTGTCTTCATTTTTTTATTCTCTCTAATTCAATATCGCTCAATATCTTGGTGTGTAAATATTAAATAAATTGTTGTAACGTAACAATAGATTCCGAGCAAAATTCTCCAGTGTTCAATGATATATAAAGCTAATAGATGTAAAGCTCGCTTGTACGCAAAATATTTAATAATTGTAATTTAACCCTTTCGAGTAAAACTTTTCATACGCGTAGTAAGAGGGCTAGTATAAAAGAATTCTTTGAAATCTACACTGTTTACAATTCACGATATAGAGGTATCGTTTTTATTAGTATCACTCTTTTGATAACGAACGTGTTCAAGTCTATAATAACTATTATTAATTTTTCAATTTACATCTTAAGAAACGGGACACAGTCAAGAAAGGGTTAATTGTATGATATAAATAATCTCTTTGTGAAAGTCTTTTGTCGAACACTGGAGTTTATAAAAAAAAATATCGTCATTTTATTTGGACCAATATTTCGTTTTCAAGATACTTGTTGGAGAATGCGAGAAATAATTTTTCGATATGTACGTGTTATTTAAGAATTGTCAGGATGAATCTTTTACATAACTATCCGCCCAGAATATTAGTCGGTTAATGGGCACTGTTGCGAAAACATTGTAACGCGCGTACTTAAAGAGAGTTAATCATGGATCAATGGTAAAGCACGTGGAACAAGTCGCGATGTAACGAAAAAGAGTTAGTGTATTCTCTGTAATCTATATATTTATTCCGATTTTCTTTCCGGGAGTTCGGCTAAGATTCGACGAGTGCAGACAGACTGTGATCCGCTTTGGGTGTCCTTAGTCTTCGAGAGCTGTTTAACGAGTGAGACTTCGTGTTAACTAAATTAAAGAGGAGAGAAGAAAACGAAAGAGCAGGAGAGTTTGCGTGAGAGGGAGAGAAAGACTTGAACGTGTGAAGAAAAGAACGAGTTCAGAATGCGATTGCATATTTAAAAAAAAAAAAGGAAAAAAGGGAACGAAATATGTGATTCCCTGTATGTGTAACTTAAGAAATAAATTATTGGTTGACGATGTTATATTGAAATATTTAAAGAAAAATGAGCGACACTGTATATACGTATAAATAAAATAGACACGCATAGACGATACGCACATACGTTACACAACTTACACGAACATCACTTTGTTGTAAACTTGGGAAAAACACGTACAAACACACGGTTTACACGCTTACACGCGATATTGAGAAAATATACATACTATTATATAAATATAAATATGAATATAAATATAAATATATAAATATATATAGATTATTAATATACTCCAGCTATGTATAAGGATACAATAAAAGAAAGCGAAGCTTTAATATTGCAAATAATGGAGGTTTGTTTCTTTTCTCATCCATTGATCTCTCGAAAACATTTTCATATCAGTCTCTAATAATTAGGAACATATTTGTAATCAATATTCTGTACATTACTAATATTGTCTTTTGAGGTATTTCAATTTGAATCGACCGCTATGTTTCTACACTCTGCGCATGCGTACTCCCGAGTCTTTTGACTTTGGCATTTAAATTGGTTTTCTTACCACAACTTACGTTGCTTCAGTGATGAGATATTGGACGGTTTTTTGCGCGCATGCGCGAGCAATGCAGGAGCGTACATAACGTATGTATTTAGTGGCGCCACTAGATTTTTATATTATATCTTTTGCTTACAGTTATTTTAGTGCCCTTCCTTTCCATCTGCTCCACAAATATGAAAATATGTAGATAATCCAATTTTATCCAATCTATACATTCATATTTCACAACCAAATTATAAAAATTTTTGAAAAATAATGAGGGGTGATTAAGGTACCCCATTTTATTGAAACTTGTACTTCACTGAGACTAAAATTGCCGCACATGCGCGAAAAAAACCGTCCAATCCTATACAATTCTCCCCGTTCCACTAAAAAGCGTGAAATAAAATAATTTTAAGAAAAAAATACGTCGACTTCGAAATGTACTAAATTGAGGAAATTATTTTATATTTCCTTCACTTAATTTTACCTTATATCAGTGTAAATTTAGAAATTTTAATTTGGGTGATTGAAATGGAATTGTAATTGCAATTACATTTTTTAAATGTGTAAACGTTTTTATTTTCAGGCTCAACTTTTATTTTCAGACATTATTGAATTTTTATTTTGCTATTTAATGTTCTTGAATTTTTCCTCATTCTTTCGAGCTCTGAGATTTTCGTACTTCGTAATAATTATATTTCGTGTTTTAAATGTGTAAATGTTTTTATTTTCAGGCTCAACTTTTATTTTCAGACATTATTGAATTTTTATTTTGCTATCTAATGTTCTTGAATTTTTCTTTCGAGCTCTGAGATTTTCGTACTTCGTAAGAATTATATTTCGTGTTTCGGAATGTATTTCTCGGAAACAGAGCGTCGGCGCGGCCGAGAGTAATAACAACAGATATCTATTCGTGCCGGATTATAGGCGATAAGCGAGGAGCGAGCGAAGCAGTACAAAGGCGCGGAGAGTCATTCGAAACTTACCTTTCGAACGCGACAGACGTGTTGTCTGTTGTCTCCAATCTTGTCTTCGATTTTCTTGTCTTTGAATTTCTTCAGAATTTTAATTCTGGTTTTCAGGTTTCATACCTGATCGTGATTTTAATTTAACTTTTGCATTTTTCAGAATGTTCCAGTTTTAATTTTAAGCGTAATTTTTAACGGTTTATACTTGTCTTAATTATTTGTATCTGTTTCAGGTTTCAATTTGGTGTAAATAATTTTGAATGTTTTATATCTGTTTTAATCATTTTTTTTCTATTTCAGGTTTTAACTTTATATAAGTAATTTATCTATTTATATGTGTCGTAATTGTATTTGTATGTTTCAGCTCCTGAATTAAGTAACTGAATATTTGTCAACGATATTGTATATTTTATATGTGTATTTTTAATATGAATTTTGCATGTGTATTATATGAATTGTGTATGCCTAATTATTAACATGTTACTAATCTTGCATTTCTTTCTCTATTTGTTATTGTTACATTTAATTATTCTACAGGTAATAAATAGGTCATCATTGAAGACTTCCTTCGAGGGATCTCAAGAACTTATGCGTTAATTTTAAGTATATTTTAAGCGTGCGTTATTTTAAAACTAATTGTATGCGTGCGTTAGTTTTAAGTTAAGTGTTCTCGTAGGCTCTGCAAGTACATCTGATTCTAATTTGCACTCATCTTCACAATTCTGAATGTTTGTACGCGTTAGCTTATAGTATACCCGGTTATTTTTTGTCAATTGTTCCGAACCCAAGTGGATCATTGGGGGTTCATAGCGCTGTGAACACGCGGCATTGGTGGGCTGGGGGTACCGGTGTAGTTCGAACGATGCATCTCGGCGGGGCCGATCGGGGTAGTACCAATCCTTACCGATGTGCTCCCTGAACGGTCGCCATCCTGCCAAGGGGCATTACGGTCTGGGTGTCCCCCCCTCGGGAACACGTGAAAGACAAGAGGGGCAAAATGGACACCCTCCGCCATTTCGGGAGTGTCACTCGAACTCACGTAAGGTACTTTCGGTTCATCTTTGTCTCCGTGGTTCACGTAAGCCACTGTGGACTACCCTTTGACCCATGGAAGGCGAGGTCTCTTGACGAAAAATACCGAACCCTTTTTTTCACAGAAAGTTCTTCTAACTTTCTTTTCCTTTTGTAGAAAGTTCTTCTAACTTTCTTCCCTTTGCTTTTTGAATCCGTCATAGATTATTTGAGTGCAATCTTAGAAGAAGAGGTACACTGCGGCGTATAGAATAAGTTAAGCGTATTAAGTTAATGTGAGCTAAGTTAGGAGCTAGGTAGAGTCAGAACTCATTTATCCTTCTGATAAATGAGATTGCATTTGGAGGGTGGAAGGGATTTGGAGTTAGGGTGGGTCACTTATCGTAGCCACCTCCTCGTGGTGTGACCCGGTAATCGATGTTGTTTTCTAAATATTTTTCACGAAATTAATATTAGAAAACCATATCGAGCAAAGAGCTACGATTAAGACTTCTCAATTTCGTATCTTAATTGCATTAATTCCGAGCTGTGGGAGGACAGGGTGGGCTCGGGCGCAGGTTTTTCGTCACTATATGTGACAAAAAACCTGCGCATATTGTAAGTGTCTTTTGTTCTAATTTTAGAACAGAAGGCACATTTAGGGCTTTTGTATTGTAATAATTTTTAATGTTTCAGGTTTATCTTATTTATTGTATTTGACAGGTTTTAATTTTAAGCAAGGAATTTATCTTTCATGTTTGTCTTAATCACTTTTGTTTGTTTCAGGTTTTAATTTTATGGAAGCAGTTTATTAATTTATATGTGTATTAATTATGTGTATTTATATGTGTATTTATATGTGTATTTATATGTGTATTAATTGTATATTATCTATTTTAAATTCTATAGGTAAATAGGTCATCATTGAAGACATCCGTCGAGGGATTTATTTAACTTATGCGTTAATTTTAAGTATATTTTGCGTTAATTTTAAGTTGCGTAACATATTGTATTACATCGAGGGATCATCGAGGGATCATCGAGGGATGCGTGCGTTTTCAAGCGAATTTCTGCGTGCGTTATTTTTAAGCGAATTTTATGCGTGCGTTAGTCTTAAGTCAATTGTATGCGTAAGTGTAAGTATCTCTCATTTTAACTTGCACTCTCAACTCTCAAACTTTGTACGCGTTAGTTTGTAGCATACCCCGTATTTTTTGTCAATTGTTCTGAACCCAAAATGGATCACTGGGGGTTCACAGCGCTGTGAACACGCGGCATTGGTGGGCTCGGGGGTACCGGTGTAGTTCGAACGATGCATCTCGGCGGGGCCGATCTGGCCGGCACCAATCTTTAACAGATGTGCACCTAGATCTGTCGCCTAACTGCCAAGGGGCATCCCGGTAAGGGTAACCCCCCCGCGGTAAGAAAGGGGAGACTGGTTACACCACCGCCATTTCGGGAGTGTCACTCGAACTCACGTAAGGTACTTTCGGTTCATCTTTGTCTCCGTGGTTCACGTAAGCCACTGTGGACTACCCTTTGACCCATGGCAGGGGAGGTCTCTTGGCAAAAAATACTGAACCCTTTTTCCCACAGAAAGTTCTTCTAACTTTCTTCTCTTTGCTTTTTCGCTTCGTTATAAATTGAGTGCAATGTTAGAAGAAGAGGTACACTGCGGCGTTTAGATTAAGTTAATATGCGATTAGTATTAAATTAATGTATGTGCGTGCGTGCGATACAAGTTTCTTACTGGATTGTGGTAAAGGACTTGTATATGCGAGCCTACGAGATAGGTAGAGTCAAACTCATTTATCCTTCTGATAAATGAGGTTGCATTTGGAGGGTGGAAGGGATTTGGAGTTAGGGTGGGTCACTATTGTAGCCACCTCCACGTGGTGTGACCTGGTAATCGATATTGTTTTCCAAAAATGTTTTAAAGAATAATTTTTAGATGGCGATATCGAGCTAAGAGCTACAATTACATAAATTCTAATTTGTACAGCTTAAATTCTAAGTTGTAATTTTACTTATAATATACATATGTATGCGATTCTTTTCGCGAGCGAAAACGGCGATCGATGTCTTTCTGTTCCGTACTCTACGAATCTAGATATACCATAATTACATTCTAGACGCACTAACACCTACTTAGGTGTGCTATCGAGTTATATGTATAGAAAAAAAACAGCTATACAAGCTTTGCCTATATTCCACTATCCAAAGGTTGACATGTGCAAGAAAACCTTTTAATTTTGCGCCGCTTCCGAAAGGGTTGAAATGTATTTAATATACTACCTAACGAGTGAATAGGTTTCATTCATATATGTAGGAATAGAGTTTTGAATACTATCCTTTTATTTAAGAGAACACATAATAACTATAAACACAATAACGTAATTAAACTATTAAATATAATAAAACCGTAAACGTTCAGTATTTCGAATTCGTAATTCGCGACACACGTCAAAATCATATCACTTCCGTTACTAAACTGAACTCATAACAACACTTTTTCTAAACGCTGGCAACCACTTCCGCATAACATTTCACACAGTCCCTTTCATAAATCGTCATTCACAACTGCAGTCGCACATACAATTTCACAGTGGTTGCCAAATCAAACTAACAAAATATAACACACAACAAACCAACACACTCCCACATATATATTACGTAATTGTATGATTGAATGAAATAGAAATGACTTCATTAGGAAATAGAAATTATTTGATACTTTTTAGTATTTTTTTCTTAAAATTATTTTATTAAATTCTAAAATGTCTAAGTAATAGGGGATTGGGGAAATTTGTAAGCGATAATAAGGTAAAGAAATGTACACGAGACAAACATCTGGTCGTTTCAAAATTATTTTTTATATTTCAGTAATCCGATTTTGTTCACGTAACGTACATCGAAAGAAACATCGAGTGCAAAGGGTTTTGCTTATCGTACTATATTAGCCTCGTATAGGACTCACTGTTTTGTCACAGAACATCAAAAGCGTTTCATACAATGCTGTCCTCTCGTCACGCGGTTAAGCCGGTGAGAACGAGAGACAGATCTTCGTCGATCGGGACCGGTAAATGTATTTCCGACGCAATTCGCGCGAAATCAACAACTCAATTAAACAACACATACACACGAACGCGTGTTTATACTTCCGCTCGTTCTTTCGGCGCGTATTAAAATGCACTCGTCGCAGGCGAGTATTTTAATACATCGTATTTAAATGCCGGTCGGTAAATGTGTTCTCTGCGCGAAGCAAACGCGGGAAATGCTCGCGAGATTATAAAATAGGAATGCTTCGTAACGAAATAGAAAATAAGAAAAGAAGAGGGAAGTAAAAGCATGGGATTCGTGCAAACGTAAGTAAAAATACATTGACAATCGTTAGAATTTACAATACGCGTATAACGAATCATAGCTAAAAGAGTAATAGTCGCCATATACAATAACTTCCGGTTGTGCCGTTTCCGGGATCGAATCGAGAAGTCTCTGAAATGCAACGATGCTTGTACTTCTACAGGTAAACCTTTATAAATGCTTTCCTCTAATAATATAAGCAACAGTTAAAGTATTCGCCAATATTTTCGGATTCGAATTTTTCCTTACCACGGTGATACGATCGAAACCGAGCCATCTTGGTTACGCTTATCGGCAGTTGCGATTTTTGCACACGAAATCGCCACTCCCCAAGCAACGAGTAACAAGCGTCGACTCCGATATATTACCGAGTTAAGGAAAATTTTTAAGCGGGTAGATTTCTCTGGGAAAAGCTTAAATTCCTCTAAATTAATCTTACTATAAAATTAAGGTTACAAAATGGAAGAATTAGGGAATAGTTTTAAAGCTATCGTTATTCTAATGTTCGAATAAACTCATGAAAAGAATCAACCCTACCTCTAAACTCGTATTCCCAAGAGAAAGCTACCGCGTCGCTTCTCTTCACAGGTTCTAACACGAAAATATAAAATGTAGTCCGATAAAAGATAACGTTCGCAATCTGTGATCGCAGCGAGACGTCTCGACTCGAGGCAGAAACGAGATATATCAATATTCAGCACCATATAACACTTCCGTAAATCGCTATTTAAACTCACTACGGTTAACGATATATAAATACAATCGAGAAATAAATAATGTTCATTTGTAACATTCGCTAATACGAGTTTCATCGGCGCACGAGCAGTTCAACTCTATTCTCCGTTTAATCGCTAGCAAAAAAGGATCAGTCTGACACAAAATTACTTAGATTCTTGCAACTAGGTACGAAGAGAACTAGACACAAGGTGAACATACAAAACGTGAATCCAATGAATCATCTGCCCGTGCGCTTTTCTATCACATTTAGAAATTAGACTTCAACTCTGCAACAATCACTGATGTTTCAACATTGGGAATAGGCTTAAGAGAGTCAGGTAGATCTCGTCAGAAGGAAACTGCGACTGGACGTGTTTGTGGTTCCTCGAGGAAACTACGAAGCTCGATATTAATCGATGAGTTCGGGAAACACTGAATTTCGATCGCTCTTACAGGAATCGGACTTTTTTCGAAATAATTAAACGTCGTCCATGTTTGATACAAAGTTCGCAAGCTGTTCAGACGTAACTAGACTTTTATACTCTTCTCGCCCGGGAACATTCGTAAACTCTAACCGAATAAAGATTATCGAAACGCAATTACGGTATACGAACTCGCAGACTGTACACGTTCCAGATTCTTTAAATACTAATGGCGCAATTTATTTGCAGGAAACTCGTGGACGACAGACGAGTCGGGTGCAACGTACTCTTCTTTCAATCGGGAGGTAGGATAGGGGAATAGGAATTTGGAAGTTTAATTTGGGCCTTCAGAAATTCGAGGATTTTGAGAATTTTTACTCCCAGTTAATTTGAAAATATCCAATTAGTTGAAGAATTTAGGGTTTGCAAATTCCCTTAACTGAAAGAAGCTTCCGTTGCACTCTCAATATATTCTGTAGACCGTGTGCTGACGGGGCATTACTGTTATATTAAAAATAAAAACCGAAAATCTCCTTAGTATTAAAATATCAAAATAAAGGAAGAAATTTTTCAATATCAAACATCGACTATTAAAAACAGTGAACAGAATTGTGCTTACGAGAGATCGAAACGTGGTTACTTTTCAAAGTGTTAAGGATCATAATGAAACTTGGAAAAGGATCTCGAGTTACGAAAAACACGCACAAGGAGCTTTCACAGAATCTACAATCGGTAACATATAATGCGCACGCTATTTAACGAGACATTTTAAATACAACTAACACAGCGATCGCTACCCGTTAGAGCATCAAAATCTCGGCTCTTCTTTCTTTCATTCTTGTTCTTCGATCGTACGGACGGTTGCTTTCGTCGGAGAATAAGATTCTCTTGATTATACATATGTATATATATACTCTTTCAAAAAAAAGCACGCGTAAATCAGTTTCCAGTCCGATTTCTGACTGTTCGTTCGTTTGTGAAGACGGACCTATTCGAGTTAGTCTGAAAAAGCTTGCAATGTGAAAAACACATGCCTTTTCAGGATTCTTAATTTTCTTTTCAAATATCAATGGTCGTTTCACCCACCAAAAGATTAAATAACTTAATGTTTAAATCAACTCTATTTGTAAAGTAAAAATTGGTAATTATGTAGAATGACCTCATTTATTTTAAGGACTTTGATATATATTAGATGTTACAAAGATCAATGCCAAAACATAATCGATTATGAAATTTCTCATTCAAAAGTTGCATGATATAGACTCTTTTTATATTGTCAGGAACAAGCTACAATGAAAAATGCTTGGAATTGGTAATATAATGGCACACCACTGATAAGTAACATGTTTACCATACGACAGTAGATGAGCTACTGTTTGGTGCGCACTGCGCACATATATATAGTGGGGGGCCGCCATTAGGATGCGCGCGCAACGATGGTTGGGGTGGGGGGAGTACTTATATGCACTGAGGAGTTGCGGAGCGTCATTATCGCATGTGCGTTGCGAGGTGGAACATGTGGTAAATGACAATATACTAAAAGTCCACTTTATAACTCAAAGTACAAACTGACCATCATAATGTATATCAAAGCCACAAAGAACCAGAGGTCTGAAAAGATTATTATATATTGTCAATATTTCAAAGGGTCTCTTGACAATACTTAAATATGGACAATATTAAACTGACTGAATTTAGGAATTTGGAAACGTGATATTTATCGACAGTTTTGCAATATTGACAATATCATAAACGCCCAATAGGTCTACCTCCATCGTACGACATCATTTAAAAAATTATTCCAACTGAAATAGCCTAAAATTTAAATTTGTGCGTGAATGAATCTGTTTTCACGTGTGTGTATGTGCGTCGAGAAACGAGATGAAACTTGAAAGCATTGAAAAAAATCGATTCGATGAAATAATTGATTTTTGTTGTTGCTTTTAAGCTTCATATACGAACACAATTACACGAGCCAGTTGTAACAGATGGTACTTTTTTTTTATGTAGTCAAAGAGGACCTGTTTCTCGTATATCCAACGCTTTTTTTCTAATTTCTCCCGTATCTAAACTATATTCACACGATTTTACATTATTATTGTTATTACTATATCGTTATTATTAATATTATTATTACAAAGTATATCATCGTGATCGACAGATATGATGATTGCTTAACACACACGAAAGAGGAGCCGGTGGTGGTGATTGAATGCGATTTCGAAAGGCTTTCTCGAAGCATATTGATCTCTTTTTTAGAATATCTTTTACCCAACACTGTGCACAGGCGATATTAAGTACGGTATACAGAATTTATTTTTCTCGTAATCTTTTTTTTATATTTTTAGATTGTTTTTTTTTGTACGGCTTCCTGATATCTTTCAGACCCAGGATAAAATCCACGATGTTCGTTCGTTTTCAGCGACGTTGGTCCCTTTTTGTTGTTATTTTTTCTTTTGTAATTCTCGCGTTCTCGGAACGAAAAGTAAACCAAGATCGTTGAAATGGAAAGAAAAATGACGGATTTTAACACAGGTCTGAAGAAACATAAAGAATACGACGTATGTCTAATTGTGATATTTTATATTAATAATACGTCATATATATTTATAAATATATGATATTTATATATATATTTTTTTTTTATTCTTGTCGCTTATATATATTTATAAATATATACATTTTCTATCTTCCTCGTATTTATATATTTATACTTATATTTGTAAAAAATGATACACACACATACACGCGTACATGTATCATTTTTTATAAATTATATTCTAAAAAGGAAAGGTACCACCATCGATAGTCACGTGTGACCCTACTTAGAACTGTATATTGCAACAATATTAATTCTCTTTTATCATCTTCTTAATTTATATAACATAATTTATATATATATATATCTATATTTATTTATAACTTTATGTACCACTTCGTGTACTAAATTTACGTACACCAACGTTACTTTTGTTGCCTAATTGTTAGCTCACTTTACAGTTCATCGACGAAGCAACGTTTTCCCGCGTTTTTTCAACGAACCAACGCGTCACGTGATTTCCGGTTCACGTGGCACCCATGGTCCGGTAACGCGATACTAACCTTCGTCGACGATGAAAACAACTTGTCGCTTAAAACACGTCCTATTTAACACGATTGACTAGCGATTACAAAAATCTCACAGGGAAAATTGTTGCTGTTGTTTTTTTTATCTTTTTTAGGGTTAGAGGAAGTTGGCGGTTTGTAAAGAGTACTATCGTCCGCAGCAGTTTTATTTTTATCGCTTTACCGTAAATTTCAAATTGTTTTTCTCGCGGAAAATTTGTATACACCAGCAGAAACCGTAACGATAGTTCTCTTTACGAAGAGAATTTTACAAAAGAACGTTTTTTCGAATTTCGTTAACAAAAATATACAAAAAGCTCTAAAACGACAACGTGGGGAGAAATGGTCAGATAAAAAAAAAAAGAGGTTTGCGAAAAATTATAAAAATATATGTACGTATCTTCAACTAACATTAATGCAACTTAGCCGCGTGCAATTTCGAGAATACTTGTTCAAAATTACAAATACTGTAAAATAATATGATAAACGAAACGTCACACGTTTCAAAACAAAATATACATATATCTTACTTAAAAGAAGAAAAGAGGTATTCCGTTTTTGTCAGCTCGATGATCGTTGCGATTACAAATTTTTCCTCGTTCTAGAACAAACAGATCGATCTTCGATCATTAAACAACTTTTTTAACGAATACTATCTTTCATTTGATAATCTCGACGGATCAGAATTCGTAAAACTTTGAACTGGCAAAACTTACAAATCAATTACTTATTTTTCTACACATAACCACAAAGTCGAAAGAAATCGATTTACCTTGCTCGACGTATCGATGTGTTTAGGACGGCAATCGTTACGTTCTCTTTTATCTGGACACCACTTTCACCGAGCATCGAGAATTATATTTTTGACAAAAACGGATTTACAACCGAATGAGACACATCTAACACACGACGCGTAAAAAAAATTAAAAGAACATCAATAACGACGATAAAGTGCTTGCTTTCTCTTTTTGTTTTTCTTTTTTTAACGCGTGGAATAATCGTTACACGTAGCGATTGGACCGATATCGATACGTACCGAAATTTTAGATGCTTGTTTTTAATTATCGATAGATTTTTGTTCGACTGATACCATACTACTTTGAATTAAAATTTATTTGATACTTCACGAAGATATCGACACAGTTTGACATTTACGATTTCAATACCGCCCGATACCAGATCGAAATTTCTGGATTGGTGTCCGATAGTATCGACGCGGTATCAGTCCCAATATTATACGATCATTCTAAGCGTAACGATACACCGTATATAATAGTAATTGCCTATTCGAACAACGCACAAAACCGTCTTTTTTCTTTTTTTTAAGCGTAGGCCGGACTAACTTGTCTCTCGAGCATAAAACAATAACCTCCGTAGCCCGAAATATCGAGCCAAATTGGCCTCTGCGTTCTCGTTCTGACTAGATTTACGATAAGTGTACGAACATCGATGAATCGACTGCTGTTCCATGTCGATCAGATCATTTTACTCACGTACAATTCTTCTACGAATAATACACGTTAATAGAACTATCGACTTGTTGCGATTCGAGAACCATTTTACGTATTACGAAATAAGTATAAATTCTATGTGTCAACAATAAGTTTACAAAGAGATTCACCGACGACACGGACGCAGCATTCGAGGTTTGGTACACGGAGAGTGACATCGACCCATCGATCGATATATCGACAGGATACTACGATCACTGGTCAGTAATTATTGCTATGCAAGCAAAAGCCGTAAAAAGGTTTACGATCAGCTACATTTATACATGCGAATGACCATCGCACGATACGGCTCTCTTGAAAGCGGCATCGTGAGTAGATAATATACTATATTTTACATACATTAATTCTCCTTGTACTTTCTAAGATCGTGCGACAAGTATCATATGTCGTGTCGTGGGTTTGGAATACGTATTGTTTTTTAATCACTTTGATCGCGTCTCGATACTGTACGCGTTCTTTGTACTTCGAGTTCTGCACAAGCTCGAAGTACCCAGAGGGCAGCATCTCAACCGGTACAAAGTGATTTTATTTTTATTTTTTGTATCTTCACTGGATCTAATATATTACTCGTTCAACGAAAGATCCGCCACCCCCAGTTTTCTGTCATATACACCGTGGACAAAAATACGTCCATGGGGAGAAGAAATGATAATAGGAAATATACAAGATTTTTGCCCACTGAGTGTACGCGTTATGCGCATATCGCATGCGCAGATACCACGTGACATGCGCAGTCATGACCTAACCAATCAGACATGCGTGGAACGAGCGAAAACTTCGATGATCTCTCGTGGAACGAATAATGCGGACATAAAAACGTACAATACGATAATTATTCACGACACCGAATTAATGCATCCTATCGTCAAAACGAGTCGCTAGATTACAAAATCTGGGGCTGAGAAGTTTTCGTCGCCTAGCGACTCGCGCGACAGCGTTAAAATATTTTCTCTCTTGCGCGCCGCAGTTCGAATTTACGTTGACTAAAACGTATTTATTAATTACTAGTTGTTACGCTATTATTACTAATTACCGTTTAAATTCTCTCTTTTTAAAACTATCAACGACGACTCGAAGTTTACATCAAGGATCGATGATCGAATCGAAATGTGGATCATGATTCATTCGCGATTCGATAGGGACATCTTTGATGGAAACTCCAACTTATAGAGTATTTTGCTTATATTTTCTCTTCTCTCTGCTCTTTAAAACACCCAAGAAATCGTTCTCCCTTATATCGCGGATAATTTTATCGTCCAACCCGTTTCGGTTGGAAACTCGACTCAGCGTGTAACCGTTCATCGATTTCTATTTTGAAAACGTGCTTCGAGCGTTTCTGCACGCCGCAAATAAGGCTTGACTATTTGATCACTTAATACGCTAAAGAGCTTTCAGCCGTTTCCTAATGGTTTTAAGTACACGAAATTGATGCTTCAAGCTTTAAAGAACACCTAACTAGAGACAACACGTACGAAGATTCTGGAAGGTGCATCAATATCGCTAGGTGGACATCTGTTTTTCTTTTTTTCTCTTTTTTTTTACTCTGCGCATCAAGTTCGATCACTTCGAGTCTTCCTTTGTCCACTGTATTTCATCTCTTCTCTCTTTTGTTATACTTTAGGCGTATATTAAAATAAGTTAAGGTTATACGTGTTACACATACGTATATGTATATATATATATATATATATTATATTAGTTTGTGTTAAGTTTGACGGTCGACCACCAGTGGACCCCGTCGCGTCTATTATCACTTAAAATTCTATATTTCTTTTTTTAAGTATGAAACACCATGACCACCTGGTCAGATCGTATCCTGCTCGATCTTCACCACGCGAGCATGGCTTTAATGTTGTATTATTTTAAACTCTATCGGAGAAGCACTGCGAGATGATCCTCTGGGATTAAAGCTCAACGAAAAGTTTTAAACCGTTCGAATTCTCGTTCGAACAGGAATACAACTTCTCGTTTTTTTTTCTTTCTTTCTAATTAGTTATTCTATACTATGTTCGTATGCACAGGATTTACAGACTCGACATTTATAATTGCGCCTGCTGGTTTTACTTAAAACTTAAGCCCAGCTTACGTTTCAGTCTTGATCACTAGTGATTCGACACAATACGCTAAGACTCCTAAAACTCGACTTATTTTTTAAGCAATATTCTTGGAATAACTCGATCATCTTATTTCTGCCACGATAGAAAAACTCATGATTTGTAATATGAAACTAAGTACATACGTAAACGTGTAAGCGTTAAAAAAAAACACGTAAGTGTCAAGTCTTTATAACGTGATAAACCATGAGTCTGTAAATCAGAAGATACTTACATGTTCCAGTAGAACTGAGTAGTGAGAAAAAATTTGTAACTTCAATATTTTTTGTTATCTTTCAGACTCAAGGTTGTTCCTGTGCAAATTACTTGTTCGTCATTGGTATAAAACGTTTAGAGGAAATCCTCTATAAGCGCTCTGAGAGGAAACGAAATATACGATTAAGAAAAAAGTTCTTATCGATTCGAATCCTTTTCCTCCATTCTCTAAATAGTTCTGTAGAGTTTCTAACAGTATTTATACATAATTTGTAAGAATATCAATTCAACAGAAATGATCAGATCGCCCAGCGATCGTTATCGCCATGCCATTGAAAATGACTTTCTTTGCTGCGTTTCTTTTTGTACTAATTCCCTTAATCAGTATTTAACCAGCATTTGATTCCAAAGTACATTTTTTAATCATCGTGAATTGGATCTCTCATTAGCGTTTCCTCTCGAACATGCCCTAGTCTTTTGGCTTTTCAAATAAAACATGAAAAGAAAACGATGATTTTGTTAGACCTTGAAACAGACTTCGATCCAAACACGTTTCTTTTCGTGCCAAATTAGCGTCATACTTGTAATCAATATTCCTGCAAAGATGTTGTAGAAAACAGAACGAAGTTTCCAAATTTCTTCACGATCTCCATCACTTTTTCCCGATAGCTTGAATGTTGCTTCCAATGATAAAAAATTATCTCCGATGGAGATCAAATACAAAGGAGATTCCGAGCAGCTTCATAAACGCTGATATTCAGCTTTGCAGATTGGCACGTTCACCAATTTTCCAAGCAAGAAGCATTGAAATGACATTAACATTGTATCCTCTTTCTCGTTTACTCAATTTGTTCTTACTTTTTACTGCGCTCCAAACCTGGCCGGGTTGAAGTCTTTGTTGATGAAAGAGAAGCCTTGGAATTCCTCTTGATTGATATAGTTCACTTCTTCTGGATCTTCCGGTGTCAATACAGGATCTTCTTTCGTGAATTCTGTGTCGAAGTTCATGGCATCTTTTTTACTTTTCTGAAAAATTTATAGGAACATCGTGAAATAATTTAATATTAAATAATCAATTTAATATTACATAGAATAAATTTGTATGAACTTACAATTTTTGGCCTAATCGGTGGTTTTACTTTGCGCGCTTCGAGAGCGTCCCAGTCCATTTCTTGAAAAAATGGATGGGCTTTTATAGCACTCTCGCCACCGTTAGCAGCGACGCAACCTAATCTTTTAGCAGGATTCTTTGTCATAAATCCCTTCAAAATAGACACTGCTTCTTTCGAGATCCAAATTGGATAAAGCACGTCGTCCCGCAAAATAGATTCGAACAAGTCATCTTCGTTATCTGCTTCAAAAGGTGGTTGACCAGCCATCATTTCGTACATTAAAACACCTAATGCCCACCAATCGACGCTGGCGCCATATTGCAATTCTTGAAGAATTTCGGGTGCAATATAATCGGGAGTTCCACAAAATGTCGACGTAGTTGTTTTCCCTTCAATAATACCCTCTTTACACATTCCAAAATCTGCTAATTTACAGTGACCTTCCTGGTCGAGTAATATATTGTCCAATTTAAGATCTCGGTATATAACATGATGTTTATGAAGAAATTGCAATGCAAGTGTAACTTCTGCTGCATAGAAACGTGCTCTTGCTTCATCGAATTTTCGAGCTCTCTGAATATGGAACATTAAATCACCTGGAACAAATAAAAATAATAGATTAATTGTTACTTCAATATTACTAAGTAATTAATAATTCTTATCAATATTTACCTCCATTCACGTACTCCATAACAAAGAACAACCGATCGTTTGTCTGAAAGCAACTGTGAATAGCAGTGAGGAAAGGATGCTTTGCTGCCAACGTCAAAATTCGCTTTTCCGTCATTGTACAGTCAACATCATCGTCTTGTATAATCGCGTCTTTTCTTAAGATTTTCACGGCGTATACTTCATCAGGATTAGCTTTTCGTTCCACTAGCATCACTTTTCCAAAACTACCTTTACCAAGGACTTTGATAAAATTAAAATCTTCGATACCAAATTTTCTAACTTCATTCTCACTAACAGGTACTGCATTTTCGCTAACAATAACTGGCGTTTCTTCTGCTTTTTGTTGAACTGTTTGCGAGTTATCGGTTGGCAACGTATCTGTGACTGTTACAGTTGTAGGTGTTTGACCAGATTGACAAGTTGTTGTTCTATAATTAATCTTTGGAGTTTTTATTTGTTTATCAGGTGATATATTCATTGTACTTAAAATCTCAGCCATAGCTTTAGTATTAATACCACAGTTATTTGCTACATTCTTCTGACATCTTTTGTGAACATTTATATTACAAGCTGTATAAGACAAAAAATAGGTTCAGCTATACAGTTATACAAATTTTCTTATTCATGAAAAATAGGTTAGTGAAAAATTACCTTCGCATTGTAAACCTTGTCTAAACAAGCCATACAATAGTGAACCACAATGGTCACAAAAAGTAAATCTCTTGTAATTGTGAACAACAAAACGGTGTGGCATATCTATACTGAAACGTGGACTTTCTGTATCTTGACTTGACTGAAATCCAGTATCAATAAAATATTAGATCATTCATCATTCATTAGATTCATCATTCACAAAATAAATTGTTATTACCTCGTCTCTCATGCCTGGGCATTTTGTAATAACTAACTTGTGGCACCTCTTATGAACAACGCATGTGCAAACTGAAACATAATAATTTCTAATTTAATACATAAACTTTTGTACACATACAACATTTAAGTATAGCATGACCAAAGCTGGCTGCATGCGTGATTAAACGCACTGATTTAAGATGACAAGCATAAATAAAATTTGGTGGATGTTGTGATAGTCTTGCCATAGAAACAGTATAAGCTTGAACATTAAAAATAGAATATGATTTCTAAGGATGTGATAAAATGAAACCACTGAAACCTGTTAATGGTTTGTTATACTTTACTTAAAAACATGCAATGAAATATTTCCCCCTCATGTTAAATCACAGGTAATACAGTTTGCAGTAAGAACTTGAATAATGGATTACAGATATTAAGTTTCACTTTGCAAGTATTGTTACAGAAAGCACAGCATCAAGTATTGAACCATGGGCCAAATTAAATGTCAAAAACTCATTTTCAAATTTAATTATGAAACTTTCTGAATGTTCTAAATAGTTTAATTTTTTTAGCTAAGTACACATACACACACCTAGATAAACATATGTTCACACAAAGGTAGAGCAAGCATATATATAATTATAATATCTGTTAATAACGTGTATGTGTCTTCTCACCTTGACACTGATAGCCCTGCTTGCCCAAGCCCCTGAAATACAACAGACAAAACACATCACATCATCTCCTTGTAACCCTCATAAAACACATACGTATGCTTTCTTGGGCCATGAACCATAATTAGATGTTTATGCTATTCTTTAAAAAAAAGATTAGAGGACTATTGCCATTTTATTTGTTTCTACCTTACATTTTTTTAATATGGTCTTAAAATTATTTGATGATTATACCAAAGAATTATTGTATATAAATACTACAACACAATGTTAATTTGTAAATAATTTCACCAAACAGTATACGTAGTATGTGCTTGCAAAACCAATGCATGCAGCCTATTCCTGGTTAAATAACTGATTTCATTAATATATATCTGCTATTACTTAACTATTATCTTACCATACAAAGGAAGAGACAGAAAAAAATGTTTGAAATTTTGAAAGTCAGTATACCTAACATGTTTGTTATTTATTCATTTTGATACTCCAGATACCATGTTACATGCTAATAAGTTAATTGAAAAATTATTCATTATACATTTGTTATAATGTTTGGTCATAAAAAATATCTGTGTAATGTTTAGAAGAGGTATAAACTTTTTGTACGATAGTACCATAAATAATAAAAAACCAAAAACCCAAACATGCAACACCTTTAAACTTATCCAAAATACCCAAACTCCACATTAATTTGGTGCGCAATGCATTTTATACGAATTAATTTGAACAAAAAAGTTAGTTAAAGTTATTTTAACTGCACTCATTTCTCAAAGCACGCACACCAAATTAAACCCACAATATTTATATTATGAAATGATTTAAATTAGTAAATGTATTGAATTAATGTTAGTGTGCTCGTGAACTAAACCCTAAGCAAAATATTATTGAAATAATTTTGCAAAAAAACATACCATATAAATTCACGGCAGTGAGAACAGAAAGTCGGTTGCCTCAGGAAAGTAGCCATAAATTTATGACCATTTGCTTGATGAACTCTGCGTCGCATTGCACCCCTTCGCCGGTTGAAACCCTGTCGTTCTTTGAACTCCCTCCTGGGTTCTTTCCCAGCAGTGATGCTTCCTCCACATCTGCCTCCGATACCTTCTCCATCACCTGTACCACAGCCTGTTCGTTGATCTAAAATTTTACTATGAAAATATACCCTACATGCAATATTCTAACTACATATTCCTTACCTTGATCATTCCACTTCAAGTCAATCCTAACCCTGAGTTTTCCTTGAGGTTCAAGGTCAACCTAAAATAAATTTTGTTTTATATTGATAATTTATAGGGGATAATATTATTTTGAAATAATTGCTATACACGTAACACATTTAAAGTAGGTAATAAACTATAAATTATCCCTTCAATAATAAGAGTTATACATAAATGATGACAAAAGTACACCTGACTTCCTTTCTAGACATTGATATGTAAAAGATGTAAAACGATACCATATTAGAAGAGACTAGGATATATACAGTTTCTACATTTAAAGAATATGAGATACTATTTTGATAACCATACAACTGAAACATCACTGACACTTTACAAGTATATAATCTTTATGTATTTGTAACATTTTAAAGAAACACTACTTTTAATCATTAAATGTTTCATATCTAAGAAATATCTATCTCCTCTCTTTCTTTACTTTAGTTTTCATTGACATAATCTTATCAGTCTACCTTGAGTTGTACTATAATGACATAACAACAAATGTACACAAACATAGATTATACATTTACTGTACACATGTATATTAGTAAGATGTGCTGAAATTAGTAGAGTCCAATCAATCATAAATAACAAGTTCAACTTTGGAAACATATAAATGTACAAAAACATATACTCCAGAATGAAACAAATACAAATAAAGATGCAGTACATATTGTAATAGTGGTAAAAAAACTGAAGAAATTTGCGAGTTAAAATGAAAGAGAATAATCATAGTCGAAACCAACCCAAAAATCCGCAGTTTTGTCATTTCTGCTGACAAGTTCCTCGAAAGGGATACTGCAATTGGCGACGAAATAATCCGGCGGTAATGCCGCATCGTGGAAGACAGTGAGTCCAAGCATCACCGCGTCTTGGACTTCGTGGGTGAAACTCTCGTTCCATACCGGATCGAAGGTTTTCGGTTTGGTGGAGGAGCGATCAAGATGATTCTCGTCAACGTCGAGTTGAACGTAAGGATCGAGTATAGGTTCATCCTGCCAGAACTTGCGTTGCTTGTCAGTCGCCCTAAGTCCGACCGCTTCGCATATTTGGATCTTCATTGTCCCGGTGAACATCGTGAATCGGTTATGTGACCCGGTATTGCCAAGAAGGGTAGGACAGAGGACGGACGACCCAGTCGACGGGCTGTCACGCCTGTCGACGAGCTGACACTCGGAATTGTGCGATCAGGTTATCCAGATTCGATTCAACTTATCGGCGGAAGTTGACTCAACACTGTTACGCTTTACCAACGAGTTTCGAGATGAAAACGATCGCTGGAAGGTTCGATATACAGTACGATATCGAAACCTCTGAATGACTTCACAAATAAGGTTCCCGCGGTAAATAAGACCTTCCGTAGAAATGTGTGGCGCACCGCTTCGAATATCTCGTTCGACGAGCCTTCACCGATACTTTCTTTCTCTCTTTATCTCGCTTGTCCAAGTTTCTTCCCCTTCTCTCTTTCTCCTCCTCCCTTTCCCTTTCCCTTCGTCACCGCCACCAGCACCGTTCAGTTATAAACACTCGACTCTTGTCGCGTTCACGCATAACAGGCACGGAAACGGAAGCAAAATTTGCGGTGCCAGCAACAGGAGGAGCCTGTAGTCAAAGTCGACACACAGAGGAGGTGGATGCAGGACGAGCGAACGAGAGGCGATGCTGCTTATTGCGAGGCGCCCCGTTCGCGAGTGCAAGACCTGTCCGTCTATTCCCGATCTCCTGAGAGCCATTAAGCTCCGTTTTCTCTTTACTTCTACGTTTCTCCTTTGGTCTACGCGTCACTGAAATTGATTCGAACACGAGTTCCACATCGGAGAATCTTGTTTCGCGGTTTAGAAACAACGACGTATCGCGATAAGCACTCGTTTATCGTCCCTGGACAACCCCACCGACCCGAACCGCTCGATTGGTCACTCCGCGCTTCGTCTAAACTCGATCTCGACCTCGGATGCCTTTCGGAATAACTCGTGCATTTTCGCCGAAAGCTCAGGCTGCGTTTTCACCCGCGAATGGAAGACTTCGTTCGTACAATTTTATATCGAATTCTTCGACAACTTTAGGATAAATATAGCAACCGTGAACGAAGAGAATAAATTCGCGTCGGCTGATCGTAATTTTTCGAATATAAATTAAGTTATTCGGGTATTTGTCAGGATTCGAGTATAGGGAGAGCTTGCGGAACAAGTAGAGGCACTAGAACGATGCGCAGCCATCTGATTGGCGGAGGCCTGGCTAAAAAAAGCACTTCTACTTACGGTACTGGTTTCCAGCGTTTACTGAAATATCCAGAACCACTTGGAAACGAAATTTTTTGTTCGAAATGTACGTTCTATAGAACAAATCGATAATATCGATCCTTTATCACGACATACTATTATGGAATCGGAGAATGAACCGATGAAACATATTAGGGATATTGATTTAGGGAAATAGGTCTCCGATAGGGCGAACCAGGGCCGCCGCGTGTAGGTGTGCAAGTTGCTCACTGCACAAGAGCGGCAGTTTGATTGATTGCAAGTATAATAAAATTTATTTTTATGATGCCATTTTAGGAACCGGACGGAAGTGGCGTCATTTAAGGAAAACTCAAAAGTAACTCTCGTGCACGTGGCTGCTCCGAAGCGAGTAACTGTTATCGTGTTCGAAACGATGAGGTAAACGCGCATAAATAACAGATTTCAATGAATAATGGAATTTCTGGCTTTTATTGAGCTATATAAATAAACGAACACAGTTATGAGTCTAGTATTTACACCCACGATGATACATCAACGCAATGATATCCTCGCGTCATCTTCTCGGGCCAGGACATTTTTGCGTTAGCGGCTCCGATGTTTTTTAGATGAAACAGAGAGAGTGAGACCCGCGAGAAAATCGGATTGTTCTTCGAGATTAAGAACTATTCCCTCGGCGATCGACCGAATTAATTCTCTTCCGTCCCTCCCTAAAAAAATCTATCGCAAGTGTGTACATCCTGTATCGCGTATACGATGGATTCATTAAATAATGCACGATGAAGGAAGTACTGCTTGCGATCTATTCGGTCGACCGTCGATTCTAGCCAGTCGCAATGTATCTCGTATTCAAGAATAAATATTTTATCTTAATAAGGGGGAGGGGAGAAATGGATTACGAGAATGTGACTTGGATCATGACTATATCGCACACGAGATAAAAACGATCTATTTTATGATCCCATGATCACGTCTGACGTTGTGCTCTCTTGCGTTTCAAGAACATCCTTCTTCTTCTCGTCCTGTTCTACTCCTGATATCACATAGACAGGTTGTTGGTACGCGAGGAAATGTTGGTCCGATGCTAACGATTTTGACGGATCCTTCATTTTCATCTGCAAATATTATCAAATCTTAGTTTTTAATTCATCTATTTTCTTTTATTGGAGTAGTAATCACTGACGAAAACGTACTTTTTTACGGTACAACATTAATAGAATCAATAAACTACTGATTATAAAAGCGCTTCCTGCAGCCAGAACCAGAGTGGCTGTTTGATAAACAGGAGCTTCTACTTCCGTAAGGATTTCCCGTTGTTCCAACGCTACGATTCGGCTTTGCATGGCCATCGGAGTCGACCTGTGCGTGAAACGGGACGTAGTTGCATCCGCGAACGATCCCAACATGGATAGCTTTTGGATGCGAGTCAGTTCTTCCAGATGGAAGGCTACGTCAACTTTGTTGGGTCCTATTATTTCGAAACTGAGTATAGCCGAATCTTGATTGATTTCCACGCGTATGTCGTTCTTCATTCTGGCGCCAAGATCATGCAGGAGATCCTTAGCCTGTCTCACGAAGGTGGCCTGGTCGTCGGCTAAGAAGCGACCGGGAAAACGTAGAGTGACTTCGACAGCTTCTACCGGAGTTGGCACTAGATTTAACAGAGTTGCAATTTTATAATTATACAAAACTGATATCAGGACAAACTAAACGACCTATTGTAATACGAGATAGCAAAGAAGAATGTCCCTTACAGCATATGTTCGTTCCTTTCAGGAAGGGCTCGGAACCGATCAGCTGATTTCCCGCCTCGTCGACGCACCAACACGTATCACCGGCGCACTGGGTCGGCTCGAACCTGCCCTGGCGATCGCAAATGGCTGGAACGTGTCCTCTGTCCTTCATCGCCCGACACCGAGTACCCAATACCTTCCCGATTTGCTTTTCGTCGGTTTCTAAGTTTATCAGAGCATTCTCCATGAATGCCTGAATTTCACGGTCGATTTCTTGAACGGCTGGTCCTCTGCCTCCCCGTCTGGCTTGTCTGAAGTTACACTTGGGTTCTGGTCCTCTGGTAAGCGAACCCTTCACCGGTTGACCCTTTCTGTTGACACACCAGCACACGCCAACGTGTTCTAAACATTGTACAGGTTCCCACATGCCGTTCTCTGGGTCACATCTGGGCAGGAACGTTGGCTGTTTTAATCTCTGTGACGTTTTCAAGTTCTTCTCTCGAAGTCTCTCGCACTGCGATAACACGGGGCAAACAGTGTCGCACACCAGACGGCTAGAGAAATCGTTGTGACCGAGAGTGCATTCCGTTTGCCTCCTGCATTCGTTGCGTTCCGGATCGAAGTACCATCTCTCCGTGTCGTTCATACCTATTCCCAGATTGCAAGACACCTTTCGAGGTGGTTCGAAACAAACCTCACGAGGTTTCGGACAACACACGGCGTATTCGTTCAAAGGAGACAACTCGCATTTGTGCGTGGAGGGACAATGGTGACCGTGTGGGCCACAAGTAGCGGGCGATCCGTCTGGATTCAATAGCGGAGACCCATTGGGACACGGATTGTCCTTCTTCGGTAAACACACCGGCACAGGAGGGCACGGTGGTATGCTGCAGGCTACTTCGACCATTCTGCAAGCCTCGTTTTCGCCCCGACACGTGACGCTCTTGCACGGATCCCGACAGGAACACGTTGGACAACCAGTGTCTGGATCCAATTCGAATCCTTCGGGGCAGTCCAGTTTGCAGTCAATTTCTGGACATCGCAGTGGCGTGTTACATTTTGGCACTATGCCCTCGAGAACGCGTGTTCCCGCAGCTTCTCTGCCTTCCTTGTCCACGCACCAACACATTCCGTTGTGACACTGGACTGGCTCGAACGCTCCACTGGCGTCGCATCTGGGAATGTAGATCCTCCTGGCTGGCTCTCCGGATTCCCTAGCCGCGTGTTCCGCCACCGCTCGCGCGTGCTGACACGCGGTAGCCATTACGGGAGCCACGCACTGCGTTCCACAGCCGGTGGAGCAGCACTTCTCCGTTGCTGAACATTCCTGATCATTGTTGCATTGCAATTCGCAGCTGGAGGAGCTGGGGACTAAGTACGGACACTGTCCTGGCTTCATGGCCAAACAGGCTGGAACTGCGGGACAATGTTGCCCGGATCCACAGTTCACGTCGACCATCGTGCAAGTTTCATGAGCGCCACACGACACGTCTTTACAAGGATCATGACAACGACATTGTTCGCAACCAGTTGGATCTACTTCGTAGCCGTAAGGACAATCCAAATCGCAGGACAGAGATCCGCATAGTTTTAGAAGATCCTTTATCTCCTTGCAATCGGTGCTGCGATTTACGTCAGTTTTTAATACGACACCGTGCTCGTTCACGCAGGAACAGGTACCGTTGTGACATTGTAAAGGTTTGTAGCTGCCATCCTTCTCGCATTGGGGCGGTGGTATCGCCAGCGACATGTCCTCCCTTGTTCCTTCCATACGATCGTTGAACTCTCGCAAATATTCGCACACTGAAATCGAATGAAAATTAATTAATTTCAATTATACATATATAGCTTTTTAACATTTCGCTATTGTGTCACGAGTTCTAAACTTTGGGATCTTACTAGTTTGTGGTTTAGTCGAATTCGCAGATGTCATACAGCACACTGACTGCCCAGCTTCAGGTACGGCTGTACACTTGTAGCCCTGAGGGCAAGTGTCGTTCTCAGAGCAAGTTACCGCATTGCGTTCATTGTCCATCAAAGGAGTTCCGTAGACGCAAGGGCTCTTATAAGTTTTCTTCGGTTTGCATTCTGGCCTGGTTGGACAAAGGAAGTCTGGACATCCCTCTTCTCGGTTGAGTACACACTCCTCTCCTACTGGACAAGGAAACCTGAAGAGGAAGGCAATTAGAGTTATGAAATACTGTTACAAAATGGTCTGCTCGAACAACATGAACCGTACCCTTCGCAAGGATTATCGCATTCGCAAGTTGGACACCCGGAAGCGTCGGTTTTAAACCCGTACTGACAAACTTGAGCGCACTGTTGGGACACGCAGGATGCCGGAAGAGACCTCCCCTTCGTTATCGACTTACAATCGACTTTCTCTGCCGGTCCCATAGAGCCGGATATTTTCCGACCATTGTTATCCACGCACCAACAAACCAAGCCGTTCCTCGAACATTGTTTGGACTCGTAACCACCGTCTGAAATGTAAACCGTCATATTAACGAGTATGCAAATGCACGGGATGAGAAATGCTGTTATAACTTTCTTTTTTTTTAACAAATTCCTATAACTCTGCATAATTAGTCTAAACTTTGGATTTATCAGAGTTTATTTAAGTTTTATCAACTAATAATTCTTACGATTCGAATGTTCACCTTTTGTACACTGGGGAACATATCCACGACCTTGCCTCTCCGATATGCTGAGCATTTCGGCCAACACCCGATCCCGATGGCAAGCGCTAAGACCCTGAGGTATAGAGCAAACACCTCCTCCGCATTTCTCGCTCGCGCAGCATTTCTGTGGGTCAGGACATTCTAAATCATGCTGACACGAGTTCCCGCAGATTGCTGGTTCCTCCAACGGACACGTTCCCGGACGCTTCAGATTTATGCTCGAAGGACAACAGACTCCATACTCCTGTTTCGGTTCCACCAGGCAGCTGTACATCGGTGGACACGTCGGTTTCCCGGGCGAGTCCCCGCAGAGAAATGGCCTCGGCGAATCCGTGATTTGCAACGGTTCACCGGCCGGGCATATCGTCGACAGGGATTTCGCTTTACGACAGCTGGGAATTGGCGGACACGGTGGACGAGCACACGTTACATCAATCAACTCGCATGTTTGACTGGTCCCTGGACATATGATGCCGCGGCAAGGATCCCGACACTCGCATTTAGGGCAGCCAGTTTTAGCCTCGATCTGTCAATTTGAGTGGGAAGTTGTTTGAACGATGTCGCTTTAATAGACCATTTGCAAAATTGATTTGCGCCGCCAAAAAACGGGAAAGTACCATCTTTTTCCAATTTACCCTGATCGATGGGAGTTCGTGATTGGAAGCTGTGGGTACACATGGCCTATTTTTCGAGAAATGAAAAACTCGTGGCGGGACATTTAAGAATAACGGAACGTTTTAGTATTTACTCGACTCTCGAATGCTTCGGTAAAAGTTAAACTTTACAAACGCGTATTTTGGATGATAATGCAACAGGCTCTCGTAACGCGTTTGACCATGAAGTTTCAAATTTGTCATCGTAGTGACTCTTCCAGAAGTTTTTTATTACCCGCCACGTTTTTTAATATCCATCAATTTTTCGAGGTAAAAAAGTTAGTTTTTTAATATCGTATTATTAGATGATTCTGTCGCTTTTCACGGGCAAAGACCATTTCTGCAAACGGTAAAAGCAACGGTAACGAGATTACGGAGAGGGTCATTTGTGACATCATTCACAGCTGAGGCACGCGGCCTCGGTTGACTAATTAATCCCGGGCAAACAACAGCGTGCTTTCGATCAATTATCGCCTTTCGTTCAAGCACCGAAACATTCGCCGACTAATGGATGGTTTAATAACCAGGAAGAGTTAAAATATTCAGGTTTGAAGAATTTCAGACGCGAAAGTTTACCTCGAAGCCCAGCGGACACAACATTCGACAACTGTGAGCCGGACATTTTCGAGGGTTGTCGCAATCGATGACGTCCTTGGAGGGTCCCCTGGTCCCGGGGACCTCGGCGCCGATTTCGTCCACGCACCAGCAGCTGTTCTCGCGCGGATGGCACTGTACCCTCTCGAACTCGCCCGTCTCGTTGTTGCACTTTGGTATGAACTGCGAGGATCCACGAGGGCCGAGGGCGCGTGATCTCCTTATGGCCGCCTGCGCCAACTGTTCGCATCCTGTCAGCTCTCCAACGACGCATTTGGTACCACAAGCTGTCTTACAGCAACGCTCGCCAGACGCTCGACACTGGAAGTCATTTTCGCAGGATGGCGCCCTTGCTGGACATATGTTCTGCTCCTCGAAGGATGGGCATCGACCTACCGTTTTCAGCGGCGGCTCTGTGAAACGAATCATCTGCATGAGTTACCAAGCGTGACAGGTGCAGCTGATAATAGTGATCGTTATCCATGAAAAAACAGGGCGAAGGGACTGTAGACGAATTTGATACAAGGGTTGTACATCTTTCTAAAATAGCTAAAATTATATAGGAAATTCACGGGACACGGCGTTAAGGATCTGGTCAATGGCGCAGCCAAGCGTAACCAACCACTTTTTAATTAAGGAACAGGAAGCAGCGGACGAGAAATATTCGTGCGGTAAAAAGAGGCACACCTTGAAATAAATTTATTCGAGATCGGCTGGTTTCGAAGAAGAGCGGAGACATCTTTATAGGTCAGACATCATCACGATCTTCGTGTATCGCTTTTGTTCTCGGGCAAACTGGCGGAGTAAAGTGTAGAGCAACGATGGAAATAATAATAAAAATAGCCGGAGTCGAGCTAACGGTTCTTCGCATCCTACTGCCACACTTACTACGCTTACCTAACGCGATACGAACACGTTTCCAGAGGCGAGTGGCTGAGTCAGACACCTCCTGATGACGCCGTCGTCGTCGTGCCCGAAGGCGAGAAGGAAATACAGAATCGAATGCAACTGTGACGATTGTTCGACGAACAGCAAGTGCCTCTGGTCAACCTTTTTTCCATCGAACGAGTTTCCTCTTACAGATCATCGCGTTAAATAATCCGGGTCGGTGATTACGTTCGAGAACGTCTCGGTTCGAGAAGCGGTCAAGTCGATTTTATGAACGCTCAGGGACATTTAAATCCGTTGGGAACGTGGATACATCTTAACGATTATTAGCGTGTTAACTGCTGGGTCACTGGAACGGGTTACAGGATTTACGATCGATTTCAATGTAATGGAGGAAAAGTATGATGTCCGGTATTTAACGTCGATGCAATTTGGCGCGATGTTACTTATGATCGAAATTGCATTTCAAGTTTCGTGTAATTCAGGACAATTCAATTTGTACACTTCGATTCGGGTAACTCGATTCAAGAGAATTCAATTGGTTTCGACTTGCGATTTAATTTCGGGTCACTCATTTACCCAACTTGGAACAATTCAAGATAAGTCAATTTTGGGTATTTAATCATACATGATTCGAAATTCCACTCGGAGTCAGTGGAATTTAGTGTCAGTTTAGTTTAGCAATTTTGCACAAAATGTTCCGAAAAAAATAGAAACGAATATTTCTTTGTCCAAAAACAGTAATTGGATTTGACATTGTTCAACCGTAGCAACTGATATATTACTGTTTAAATAATAATTCTATTTAAATTGCTATTGAGATTCTCGTGGACGACGAAAAATGTATTTTATAAAATTTTTTCATTTGAGCTGTATGTCATGTTATACGTATGTGTAGCATATGTTGAACGTATAGGAATTCATGCATTGCATGTCAATCGACTTTTTACTTTGACTCTCTGTACTGTGCATATGTGCTCACGTCGTTAAAGATTTCATAAAAGTCCAGTGAAACTTCCAGCACATCCGATTACCCGAATTTCCGGTTCGTTGACCATCGCCCTCTTTCTCTCTGCCTTTCTAGCTCTATTATAGCTGTTTCGTGTTAATCATCGCGCGAGTTTCCCTGTTACGACATCCTTTATCTTGCGATTTAATTACCTGCGATGCGCAATATGTTTGTCCGAATTTGAACGTGTCCATCAAAACTAGGTTAACAAACTTTTGACATATGAAACTTCGGTTAAGAACGTCTAATATTATTTGATACGATGCTAGGTGGAAAATACTAGTTGCTAACGTTTAATCAGATTTGTACTTTTTATCCTTCACTGCAGACAGTGCAAAAATTGTGAAATTTTACACTTTCGCGAATTCATGTTCATGACAGGCAAATATTTTTATGGCTGCACATCATAATCGTTTAATTAAAATTAGCATATTAGAAGATGCTCCCAATACCGCACGCGACACATCGTATTAGGCAAAAAATTCATAGAAAGCATACGCAATTAGCTCTCTCGTTTGCAATTAAAGCAGTGTTCTATTTAAATGGTATTTGCATAATTGGTATGCAAAATTTCTCTTCTCCTTTCGTTAATTTCGTTAATTAACCAGTTGCATAATAGTCCGTAGTTAATAGCGACCACCGTGACAGCGAAGGCTATTCAACGCGTTAACGGATCGTATCAATGTCTTTCTAGTACGAAACACAGTCATGAACAAAAGCATCTGGAGAATGTCTGTAACGGCACAGAGCCGGGTGGATAAGAGAGCAGAGAGGGCGGGGAGGGTGAAATGGAAGAATGTGAAAGACCGTGGAGAAAAGAGAAAGAACGAGGAGAAAACGCGAAGAGGAAAGATGTACGCGGGGACGAGACGAAGGAATGCGGAGGAATGTACTTTAACGGTGCGAGAGAAATTCAATTTGTTATTGCCTCTAGCATGCAAATCGTTCTGGCCCTGATATTTATCGAGAACGCCGCGCCGGGTATCCTGCTGTAACACATCGGCAATCGATCGGACTTGAGCGTCGTTCGGGTCCACACCATCGGCAATTTGACCTCGTAATTAACGTATCTCGTTAAGTGCGATCGTTCATCCGCCTGCAGGATGTACCCTGGTTCACCGCTCTATAATCCTCCGCAAATAATTAACTCATCGATTAGGGAGATTCTCCTGCACGTCCCTATTGATATCGATTGAAATACCCCACGTGAAAAATACTTTTCTTCAATAAATATATATCAAATATTTCAAAAATTTATAAGGGGATTTAAAAATGTTGAAGTACAGCAATGTACAAATATTGGGATATTGGAAGATGTCCTGACAAGAAGGTTGGGATCTTGGCAAAATTCACATAAAAAGATCTTGGAATTTTGTGTTGAGTATCTCTGAATAAAAATCTAAAGTTAAAATCACGTGTAATATCCTCGCATAAAACGATCCCAAAATTTGTTACTATACTCTCCCAAAGAATTAGCAGCTTACACAAATCACGATTTGATTCATTTCAACCTTCAATAAAAGAGCAAACTTGACCGGAAAAGATATCCGAAGGTGCTAAAAGGGAGGATTAGACCCCCGCCGGTTTGGCTCGCGAGAGTTGGTCTTTCGCAACATCACAAGGATGAACCTGTCCGATGGATGATTCTCGAAATCCGATCACGTTTCTGTTCGTTGCATTATATGCAGATACACGCCCGTTTCGAGAGCTTGCTTTCCTTTTTTTTTCTGCGTCCCACACGTCCATGCTGGTCGAACGTGAACACGACGGAGCTCTATTGTTTGCTAATGGCCGCTCTTTCAATAATTCGGGACCAATCATTACGGACGAACGAAGCTGGCGGCCGGGAACGAGGGATGGAGAAATCGGTAAAAAAAAATGGAATAATGTCGATGGAAAAAGGTGGACGTACCTGCTGTGACCGATGACGACAAGGATAGTAGCAGACAGGTCGATGACACCCACACAACGGCGCAGGCAAGCCCACCGTTGCAGAAATCACGGCGCATCCTCAGCGCATCAAGTGATTTTTTAATCGGCCGCTATATCTGAAATGATACGAAACGACGTTAAGAACTTTCGAGGATGATACATTGCGATATCGATCGAATAATGTTCGATAAAATGTTCCGACAATTTTTTACTATCGAAAGGAGACCGTAGTCATGTTCAAACCTGGGGTAGATTTTGCACGTAGCCCATTAAATTTTATGTACTTACATACCGAACGAGTGGTTTAAAAACATAGTATTTATTTTGGAGTATAAAGACAGAACAGCAGTTCGAATTCACTTTCGGTAAAGTTTAGATCTGGATTTTAACGCCATTAAATTCTAGTGGAACTCGTGTTAAGTCTGATCGAGGATCGAAGTGAGAACCTCTGTAAGAAATCATCGGAGCATATTTGGATTGAATTAGAAAGCGAGTTAGATTTGAACTAGGTCTGGGTTAGGTGCTTAAGAATAGTTGAACGAACAGCAGAACGAGTAAACTAAGAACATGAAAACATAACAATTTTAATTAAAATTTGCAACGTTTCGTTGCTTGCTTTTCATTAAATGTTGCTTCCAATCTTCCTTGCGAACTTGCCTGACGAAACGATTAAAAATGATCATTCGAAGAGGAGGATTAGGATTATTCAATTAAGGATTACCATCGGTAAAACAATTAATCGATTTCGAAAATCCTTCCGCGAAAAAGCTCGGCACGCGTGAGGATTAAGATTCCGGGTAAAACACGTTTCGTTTTCGCGTGGAATTCGTTGTCGAAGTTCCGTTAAACTTGTGCCCCGCGTTTTGAGGCCAATAAAGACCAAGATTATAGATCCGGTAATGGAAAAACTTTCCACCTGAGGAATCAAAACTTGTCGACACGAACGCGAGCCCCCGTCACTCTTTTCATTTCTAGCTTTGAAACGGAACCGACGAAACTATTTGCAAAAAAGAAAAAAAAACAACAACACAGTATCGTTTCATCGTCATGTCGAATCGTGAAATCTATCTCGCTCAACGCTGAAATGTTTTTAACGTCGAACGACGAAAAATAAATTCCCTTCCGTTATTTTGTAAAACACACAGCAGATTCCTGTTCTATCACCGACATTGGTATTACAGATTCCGCAAATTCTTCATGTGTGTTGAATCGATGTGCGTTCATTCGTGGTGGAATTGACATGTGTTGCCTCGCGTTGTATTGCCATAAGTTACTTTGTCATATGTTGTATTATGTATGCACTGTATAGACATGAGTTACATTATCTACGCGTTATTATATCTACGCATTGCATTACCTACGCGTTGTATAGCCATGCGTTATATTACCTACGCATTATATAGCCACGCGTTACATCACCTACGCGTTGTATAGCCACGCGTTACACCACCTACGCGTTGTATCGCCACGCGTTATATTACCTACGCATTGTATCGCCACGCTTTACATCACCTACGCGTTGTATAGCCACGCTTTACATCACCTACGCGTTGTATCGCCACGCGTTATATTACCTACGCATTGTATCGCCACGCTTTACATCACCTACGCGTTGTATAGCCACGCATTACATCACCGACGCGTTGCATCGCCACGCACTACATAGCTACGCGTTATATCACCTATGCGTTACATCTCTACGCGCTACATTAGGCATTATTATATCTACGCGTTGCATCACCATGCATTACATTACCTACGTATCGTTGTGTTACGCGTTGTATCGCCACGCATTATATCTCCACACATTACTTATAGCATTACATACGCGTTGAATCGCCACGCATAACATTAGCAACGAATTGTACCACGCGTTGTATTAGCTACATTCTACATTGCCCACATATTGCATCACCTGTGATTGTATCTCCATGCATTTTGCACGATACCCCGGAATAACGGTTTGCGAACAACGAAAATAAAATCGATAAGCGAACGAAACGATTCGTTTTGCAATTCAAAACAGTCCACCTTTGATCCAGCTTAATACGAATAATAGTTCGTTTAATTTCGCAGTCTAAGTACCAGTCTCGTTAAAATCACGAGGAACTTAAGGATTCCTTGGTCGGAAAAGAAGAGAAAAATAACAACGAAAGTTATGTCCCCTTATTCGTTATAGCACGGTGAATATTCTAATGCGTTCTTCTCCGTTATTCATGAGCCGTGGTTAGCTTCGAGATCTACGAATTGTTGGGACGTTTTCGTTTCTTTTTACCTCCCTTTGTTCCTCGTTACAAGTTCGACGGGGACGTTGCCTCCTTCTCTCCGTTCTTTTCGTTCCGCAGCTCGCGGATATTTTCATTGTGACCATCGTTTCTCGGGAAAAAAGATGATTAAAGGAAAAAACAGACGTGTTTTTCTCTCGATACCTCATTGGTCCCTGGAATTCTTTCATCTCGTCTTCTGACCATTCTTATCAATATTTCATTCGTGTTTTTCCAACTCCATTAATCTTCTTTTTCATTTTACACCGTCTGTTAATCTTCTTGCTCTGTACAGCTAAAACTCCTAACGCTTACTCTTCGAAATCTTCGTTACACAGATTCGTTGTATTGCCGCTTTATTTGCACGAACATACTGAAAGAAAGAGTTGGTTGAACATTTTTTTCAACCGAGCACAAAGTATATTTGAAATTGATTATTAAAAATATTTGTTACCTCGTTGCAAATGAAATGTAATCAGAATTCCTTCCAACAACGATCTTCAGTTCCATTTAAACGAATATAACTATTGTAATGATTTAATTACAGCAACGGTAATATTCCGTGTATCGATGGTGCGCCACCGTTTCAAATTGAAATTGACGCCGCCGTTTTTAATAACGAAAGTTTTTCACAGAAATTTCATTTGTGCCCGTGGGAAGACCCACGGTGCATCCTTGTTTCGAGTTGATGCTATTTTTCATTTTCCCTTTTTGTTCTTCCTTGCGGCGCACGATATCACGTGCATCGACAGTTTCGTTTCGCTCGGGCCTAAAGTATAATGGCGGGTACGTCGGTAGGAAAGTGGAGGAGACTTTTATGTACGGTGAAATTACCGACGCGACGGGTTACATCCTTTGGGAAGCCTTTAAATTTAGGGTGTATCCTGTCGTATGAATAATGCATCGAGAAAGAGTGTGCTAACCGTGGCCACGGTCAGGACCCGAACGTCACGGTAATTACATCGATGATCACGTTCAGATTACGTTCGACGGTCGTTACACTGTCATTATATCCAAAATTTGAATTTCTATTGCGCCCACGATAATTCCGATGTAGCGGTTGCAATAAAATAACCACAGCGTTATCTCTCGTTTCTGCTAATAATTCAAAATTATTTTGTATTTACCGCTATTCTCGTTTATTAATTCCATTTGGTTGTATTTCCTCATTTAGCCGATTGTAATACAAATACGTGCCTTCCTTGGAAACAACAATGATATTTTTAGCGGTTTTAATTACGCCAGTTCACATGCAACGGTTTCGAGTCAAAAGCGTTTCATGCTTAGCAAAACAAAAGGTAAAACATCACGGAAAAGAACGTCCTCGCGATGTTCCGATCTGATTAACGTCTCCGTTTCTCACGTGTCTTCCGATGGACTCGAACGCGGAAACATTGCACGGATATCACATGTTCCAGATCATTTCTGAATAGGCGTCCATTTATGGTAGAAAGTTGGCTATTAAATACATTTTCCAGCGCACATTTTCCACGCGCTACTAATGATACCGTTCCTTCTAGCCTCGCGCTTTGAAAAGACATTTTCAAATTGTCGCCTAGAGAAAAAGGCCAGCGGAAGTGAAAAGGAAAAAAGCATTCGAGAAAGAAGAGAGAATAACACCGGTAGAAATGCTTTCAAACATTTCAGGAACTCGTGTGACGTAACGTCCGTCTCTCTGGTACATTCTATTCGACGGTCTGGTGCCATTGTTGGTGAACGCCATCGTTGAACGAGGACGAAGGGAAAACCGACTCGTGAATGTTGCAAAGGTGGTTGCCTTTTCGTGAAAATATCGTGCGAATAGGATTACGCTATACTCGTGAAACTGGACAACTTTTATTCCAGTTTATTGACACCATTGGAAACTTTCTACAATTGGTAATAAAACCAACGGCGATATATTACGCAACGTGTAGGGATTACTTTCTACGTTCCCTCACAATTTTTTCCTAATACCTCTTTGAAAGTTTTCAATTTGAAACATTGATGAAAACTGAACGCTAAGATGCTATAATGCTATAAATGCTATATCTTGCATAATGTTCAAGGGTGCGATTATGGATTCAGCATGGCACCCTCGAGAAACCTTGCAAGGTGCGACATTTATGGGCATCAAGTATCGCAATAGATCAATCAGGTGTAACAATACGATTGTAACGATCCAAGGTTGAATTGCGTTTTCCAAGCTATTACATTTCGAGACTGTTGTATCAAAGTTATAATTGTTAAATATTTCCATACAAAAATATCGATTTTACGTTTGGCTGAGACTTTCAGGCTAGTGATGTTCAATTAACGAACGCCTGGCGGATTATCGTAAAACGTTTTGTTCCAATTACTCATTCGAATCCGTGGGACAAATCCATTAATGCGTTCCCGTGCAGTTCTCCATTTTTAATTGTTTTTATAAGCGGGCAAACCAGAATTCACGCCGAGGCAAGCAGGCGGCAAACATCGGTTAACCGATTTCCAGTCCATTAAAAATAAAAGCAGCGTCGGAACAATGTGTCTTGATAAGGTCCACGTGATGGGAAAATGCAGTCTTGTTAGCCATTGTATCTCAAGAATCGTGTTATGCAAGAGTTCGACATTCGACGAGCGAACGTTGTAGTGCCAGAACGAGACGGTCGAGTGGAAGCAAAGCCGTTTCCAGTGGAATGGTTGAAAAAGGTACTGTTTCTATCGTACAGGCGTCTTAATGGTACACAATATCGTTGTTATGCGTATTGTACGTGAACCAGTTTCCGCTTCAGAGATAATGATCATAGATGTTCTGCATTTGCCTTCCTGGCAAATGACTTCAGGGATCTTTTTGAACGATTTTGAAGATTGGTCAAATATTGTACTTCTATATTCTATTTACTTAAATGTCTATTTTACTGTATCATTCTCGTTGCAATATTCCTAGACTTCCTCACTGCAGTCCAATATCACTAGGTCTCAATATTCTTAGGCGCCCATATCTTCAGGCTAGCACACCTTACACCTTAATATCTTTACATCCTAATATTCTTAGACTTCCATATCGCCTGATCTTGGTATCACTATATCTCAATATTCTCAGACCCTCCTGAGAGCACGTTTTGAGGTCCTAGTATCTCCTAGTCTAAATGTATCTTTACATTGTAGTATATCCTAGTATTACATAAAGTGGTTCTAAGGAATAATAAACTCGAATCCTCTGTAAGGTTTCCCGTTAGCACTAAATATTATCTCCTATCATTATCTACCTGGTTAGTCGAAACGCAAAGAACCGAGTCGCTTTCTAACGGAAGAAAACCAAGGAAGAAAAAATGTAGGAAGTTCGAAACAAACGACGTGTAAAGGTATAATCTATGTATAACACGGTGTGTACAGTGCAACTAGTCGATGATATAAACGGCTGGGCACTTTCTATTTTCGTCGAATCCACGTTTGTACCACTGAGCTACTTATCAGGTCTTGAACAAGGATGCTATCGTTCACGAGGATCATTCTTTTCATTCAAAGTGGTCCACCATGACTCAATTCCGGTTTTCGTTCTCGTGCTGGAGCTCATTCACGTTTTCCGTGGGGTCGACGACACCGGGGTGGAGAGACTCGTCAGCGTGGAACTCATTTTAAAGCTGCCTTTCCATGAAAGTGTTCCATCGATGACGCAGACCGAGCTGCCGTACGTGGGACCGTGTGTGCACGTGTACGTGTAGTCGTGTTTGACAATAGAAAGTTAAGACGAGAGAGCAGAGCCGGCGCGACCCGGAAGGAACTCCAATGATGACGAAGTGACCCACATCCTGGCCGCGTGTATGTATTAGCCTTGAGAGAGCTACCAATCTTCCCGCGCTACCATCTTCTCAGCTTCTCGGAGCATTTTTATTCCCCGGTGCACGTTTTCAGTGTTTTCATCATGGAAAAGAGAAAATTATGCGTGGTTATATAATGGCTGACGAAATGATGCGTAGCGAATATGTAGCAAATATTGAATCATCATTTGCATCACTATCGTTGATGTATTATACTTAGACTGCAAATGTTACACTTATCGAAGTCTGCGAAGTAAACGTAAATCATTAATTTATCGCAGACGATATACATTCTGCAGACAGTCGATGCATAAACATGCGCAGTCTAATTATGATGTATTGTCGATAAAAACGGTGATGCACGTCGCTTTCTAAGAGATCTGACCCATGATTGCTGCGAGATTTTCTATCCCATCATGCTACAATCTGGCCGTGAATTTCAAGGCCAAGGTCAAAATCATCTTCGCGGTAACTTTCGCAGATTTTCACCGACGCAGATGCTGCAGCGAAAATTGATGACTGTACATATTGTAGCAAATAGTTTCGCGAAAATTTGAACAATACACAAACATGTCAAATGATACCATTTGAAATATTCACGCATATCTCCGACACAAGTTTACCACCGTTGTTCTGAAAGATTCATGCGTCGAGCAAAAACCATGCGAACATGTGCACGAGAACCTGGAAAATAAAGGTCTGGTATCTATATTCCATCCGGAAGTTCTAAAACGAGGACGTCCCAATTTTCTCAGCGCCAGCAGGTTTTACGAAAGTCGGAACGTACGTATAAAAATGTTCGCCGTAACATCAAAGGATATCCAGGAGAGCGGAAACGTGCAAGTATCCTGGAAAGCTGCTTCTGGACCAATCCGGACAGAAATTCCGGGACTGTCCCACACGACAGAAGAAGTTCGATCGGCTTTTTCGATCAGGCGCATTCAGCGGAGGAAGATTTGATGCAATTAAGGAGCGGTGTTTCGCGGACAGGATCCAATCTCCGGGGAAAAAGCTTGCGCGGGACATGTAGCCGCGTGTTTAATGATCCCGAGACTGCGCCACAAAGCAAAGGATAAACGGTTCCTTTGAGGAGAACCACCGGCGGTCGCTTTCTTCGCGAACTTCTATTGGAAACTCTTTGTGACGTCGCCCTGCAGAAGGAACGTAGTCGACCACGAAACGGTTGATTCCGGAATACGAGCCGCACGGTCAAAGGACTCGGGAACGCGGTCAAAATTCCGTGTTAGGTGTCGTGTAAAATCCAGTTTGGCTCGATAACAATCGCTGGGAACTCGGCTCGTTCAACGGACTCTCATCTACTATCGTTCGTTGCATATCAGATAATTAACGCGACATTTCGAACACATGTTCTAAAGAGAATAATGGGATCAACGAAATCAATTACTCCGGAAACGGGACGTTTCAGGATGACTATTAATAATATTTATTCCACTGTTCATTACTTCATCCTTTGGAAATTTACTGTTCTCTAATAGGAATATTTCAAGAATAGGATGTTGGGTTCTCATGTAGAGATCTGAGTAGTTGAAGTCTTGACGATATTGTAGTCTAAAAATATCGAGATCTAAGAATATTATAATATTGTAATGAATCTGAAAATCTTCACGTATTTTAATATCCAGAAGTATAAAGATATTACAATTTAAAAATAAATTTTGGAGATGTATAAAATTTGATTTACGATAAAATACATAAAAGATGCAACTTCCTGGGATGATATAATTTTTGAGGGTATTTACGGGCGTTTACCATAAGCCAAACATTTCACGTAGCAGGAAACGCGTGTTAGCTGGTCCGAGGAGGGAAGTCGAAGTTCGTTCGTTTGCGTCGAACCGCAGCCGTAAAAGGGGAAATAAACGGCGAAATCGTTGATAAAAGTGTACACAGACGGGAAAGTAACTCGATTAAACGTACGTTTCCCGTTCTATCCTCTGCGCGAGTATCGATTGTGATAATTAGAATTCATGGAGATACTTCGACCAGCTATATACCGCGATCGAAATGAATTAGAGGATCGAATTTTCGATAATTCCGACGAAAATGAAATTTTACCCGCCGACATCGAACGTTTTAACGATCGTTAATGTATCGAAAGTTGATGAGTTGCGAAACGATATTTCGCCGCGCGATTTCAAATGGTCGCCCAATTAGTTGCAGCTGCTTAATTACGAAAGCTAACGTTCGGAAAATCAGACGGTTATTAAGAATTGAAAACGGTACAACCCGATAACAGATTCTAGATCGCTGATTGCTCTCTCAATTATTGAACAACAGTGTAGGTAAAATATTTATTCCACAAAATCGAAACTTGAATAGTATGTGTATTATATTGATACACTGGTAAACTTAAATGGGTGTGCAGACATACATGGCTATACACATATTTTTAGATCCCTATATTATACAATAAATATATTTTTATATTCCTAGATCCTAGTATACCTTTTGATTCTACAACTTTATATTTACAGATATTTTCTCTATACCAATAAATATATCCTTAGCACAATAAGACTGTACACTCTTAAATTTTTATGTTCCAAATAAAATTAGAAATATATCCTTCGCAACGATCCTCTTAGCTCGTTCCTCTTTATGAAACCAATAACAAAACGCGAAATGCTTCACAAAGCATTCTCGAGTCGTTAACAAAAGAATGCACGTAAAGCCAGACGAAGCAAGCCTGCAAAGAAAGTTAGAGCGATTAATACCCAAGGCACATCGGCGAGAAAACGCGTATGAACAATTGGTCAATGACAGCAGCGGCTGTTGTGGTTCTGTAGCATTGCAGTACAGAAATAAGGTCATCTTACAATTCAAGAGCTTGAAGGAGCCCGAACAATATTGCAAAAAGTTCATTGTTCTCGAAGGAAATTATTTCATTCACTTTATTCATGATCTTTAAATTTCATTCTTCTTTGAAATTTTAATAATTCATTCTTTTTAAACTGAGTCTTATAAAATGTGAATTTTTAAGCGGTTAAGGAATCGAGGTAAAAGCGCTATTAATATTCATTCATCGATAGTTTGAAGAAAAAGCGGACCCCATATTTAGATATGGAAAGTCGCGGGATATTCTCGCGAACTGTACTCGGTTTCAGGAAAAACGGGCCCTGTAGAAATTGCATTCCTTGTTGCCGTTTAGAAAGTGCACGCACAAGTGGACGTGGATTTCACAGGAATTAATCAACTCGCACGTGGACAGTGCCGTAGCTAGGCCTCTAAAAAAATATCGACATCGTTAATTAAACAGATCCTCGAATATATCTTCCAATTAAAAAATTTAGTAATTTTATAATTTCTGAAATAGCGGTACCCACAAGCGTGTAGGCCTCACTTTCCATTTCCAGAAATCCCTACAGCGAATTCTGCGCAAAAACCCCACGAAAGTTTAGCGTACATCGAATTGTTATAATTAGAAAAATAATGGAGAAAAAGGTCAGTCGGATGATAACAAATAAACCGAGGTTCTCCATGAAAAGAGTGCACGTGACCGGTTTATTTCAGGCTTTTTTTGGCCGCAAGGAACGACGTAATTGCAACGTCCCTGGGTAACGAATGAAAATAGCCGAGAGTTAATTCCATTTTTCCCCGAAACGAGCGAGAAAATGTTTCTTGGCGTTGATAATAGCATAAGTGAACAAATTTTAATTTTCCATTTCATTTCAAGCAAATCGACTCCATGTGGCTATTAACCTAAACTGTTTAAATTTCATTCTCAACTATTGCATTAGCCCGTAACTATAATGTATCAACCCTCTACCTTGTTTTCAAGCTTCAACTAGTTTGTGAATAAATTAATAAACGTAACAATATTGCCTCCCTTTACATTTTACAAAATGGTCGCATGCAAAATGATCTCCATAAGTTTTAATATGAAATTGTATCGCGTAAAAATGCTTAATTGTAATATTATTGCACAGATATCATATAATATTAACACGTAACGCTGATAATGGAATGTGAATTCGTGTCTCGAAACAATCATTGAAATGTATGTATAAGGTTTTATTACAACAGATTATTCTGGAAGAGATAGAATCTCCACACATGCCTGCTCGGAAGTTATTCAGTTGCTAATGTAATTAAAAAAATGTTAAACCAGGATGTTCAAAGAAGTTCTGAAAGGTATAACGTGGTACAAGATAAGCTTCGCACTTTGAAAAAAAAGGAGATGCATCATGCTCTCGCGCGACATTTTTAATCAACCAGAAGAAAAGGATAAATTAAACACACGTGTACTTCAGTTTTAAAGAGCTTGCACAAGTACCAAGCGACCCAGAAAGAATTTCAGCTCTCATAAATAAAACATCGAATATAACCGTGGCTAGGATATCTTCGTTAAAAGCGAACAAAATTTCGTCGCTGGAAGCCTTGATGGTTCAACAGAAAATTTTGACGGTATTTGCAAAGCAAAGAAGTAATTGGAAAGTTTCACAACTTTCGTCGACCGAATTTCACGACAAACGAAAGTTACGTACGAGGGAATCAATTTCAATATTAATTTGATAAAAACTCACTTTGATTTCAGTAATCCAGACGCGAAGAAACGCGCAGACAATTATAATCCTCGATCTCCCTCGAATTGCTCTTCTCGCACTATGATTTTCTCGCACTGAGCCGTGAAAATGAACGTTGATAAAGATATTATTAATTGCACTGAACGTTCAGAGTGTAAGGTAGAAATTGTTTGAATGCAGAGAGGATCGTTTGAAATGACGGTACCGTTCGCAAAGTAACGCGCCTTTCGCCGCTCAGTCCGCGCCGAATGACGTTCGTACACTGTCCTGGCTCGGTGCGTTCGACGGTGCCGGCCTCGTATGATGACCCCCTTCTAGAATTCTACGGCCCTGTCGACGTACGCCAACCTCTGGACAACGGCGTAACACCGGGATACGGGCTACGCTCATCTTCCCAGATTTCATCTACAAAATTCTCATTTTTATTCACTTATTATAACATCCTAAAACTACAACATTCTAGTACACGTGGCCCCCAAAATTTACTAACGATATATATCATACAGCAGCAGTGGCTTTTGCAAATTTACAAACTCAATTGTTCAGGAATCATTAAAATACGGAATTTTTTTAATTCGAATTTGCAAATTTAAAGAGGTATAAATTCAAGAATTTGAATATTTTGGATATTCAATTTTGAAATTTTGAAAAAGAATTCTACAATTTGAAAATCTATAAGCGATTTGGATTTGAAATTTTAGAGATCCGGTCTGAAAATTTGATAATATGAAATATCGATAAAATAGCCTCATGGAACAGGAGAACGAATGGCCACCTCTAAATGGTTATTCGCTCCTATTACTCAAACGGAGGGACATAAAAATTGCTGATATAATACATTTGTTGCTTACATTTGAATGATAGATGAAACGGGTCATCGATCGGTCAGGTGACCCAAAACCATTCGGAATTACGCTCCCATAGTCAACGGCCTATGATCGAGACACGGTCTACCTATCAAAACAATGAATACATACATTATTGAATCTACCGCCTCTAGTTTCCAGCTGATCTATAATTCGCTGAAATTGCTCCCATAGATGTGAATAATAATAAGGATCAATCTTACAATCTTAATAGCATATTCCTGACAATTTCTTCCTCTGTGCTCGAGTATTCCGCATCATTGGTTCCGTTATTCTCTTTAAGGTATCTGGAAGTTTCAATCAGTTTTACGGTAGGTTTGAACTGGATTTGTGGTATGAAATTTAGAAATTTAGGTTTGAAAATTTAGTTTTTACCAAAGTATAGCGTAATCGTAAATGTATAAGCTAAGTCACGTTTTGCAACAATGTCGATACTTCAGTATCTCTTATCCTTCAAGAGTTAATTGGAAACCAAACACCTGTTCTTACTGATCGAGCAGATTTACTACCACGCAATATCTCGGTGAGAATCCGCTGAAAAATATACCTTCGTATATTTCCGTCTACTTTTCTTGAACTCTAACAAGCTTTCATAAGTTGACCCAATTGCATGTCTGATCCTCTACAACTGAAGAGAATCCGAAGGATATCCAACATAAACTAGAAGAAAAATTCATGTGGCTCGCGCAGACACGTCCGGAATTCTATTCTGGAACGTATACCTCCTGCAACTTTACGGTATCTATCCATAGTATTGCCTGTAGACACGAAAAAGTGCGGTTACAGCAGCAGCTCTGCATCCGCAGAGGTAGGCGAGCCAATAGGCTTCGCCTAGAAAACTGTGCACACGCCCATCTTTCTTACCTTCCATTTTTCCTTTGCCGAAAGGATTCGGTGTAATTCTAGCGCGCCAGCCTGAAAATTAATGTGGTTCGAGTCGGTACGCGAGGAATTCGATCCTCCAACCCAGACCCGTTTCTGCACCTTTACGGTACTCGCGTTATTCTGACTATAGGCATGGAAATACACCGTAAAACCGCGCCTCGTTTGCTTTCCCGTTTCGAATCTCTGTTCTTCGCTTAGCAGTCTACCGCAGACTCACCAGGAAATGTGGAAACGGTATTGTTCAGGAAACGGAAATGTTCCTTAAACTTCTCTCTAAGCCTTACTTCAAGTGGAAGTCCTCCAATAATGTGGCTGGAGTAGTTAATGTAACTGGCTACCTAAAATTGTACGATTAAGTTATTAATTATTAATTCTCTGTACGGTTTAATCGCGGTCGGGTTGAATTGAACTTCAATTTACCGCAAATTGAACACGTCGAAACACGCGTAGAATTGAATTGCGTGAAATTGAAATGCACCGAATCTGATTAAGTGGAATTAAAGAACGTTGAATTAAATTGTACAGTGGCCGAGTTAAACCGCATCATTTTTAATAGCAATGATATTTTTAATAATTAACGAAATAATTACGGGTGCACATTTAAATTGGACAGACCGTATATTTTTCCGAGCAAACTTTACTTTAATTTTGTTAGTTTGGAAAGTTTGTAGGTAAGCTGATTTAGAGTAGTGACTCTAACTTAAATACCCGGCTTTAACTGTTACTTCGTTTCATGTAACCCACCAAGAAGCGTAACACCTGCACGCGGTGGTAAATGCCGAGTTGCAAGGGAGATGCTTTGATGCTCGTCGGAATTAAAAAGGCGTCTCTTTGAGCGCGTGTTTGAGCTTTTTGGTGTATGAAAGCACACGACTGTTCAAACGTGTATGAAGAAGTAGCTCTTATTTAATTAAAAAGCAGCTTTTGATCTTTATGAAATGCTAAAATATTCAGGTAACTCTAGTTATAGATTCGCTTCGCGTACGAAAGTCTAATGTATTATCTCTTGCATTAGGGATATTAATGTATTAAAATTCTGCATCGTCGTACTCATCAAACTTTAAGATCAATATTAATACGCGATCTAATAATCTAATGCACATCCCATAATTGTGATAAACATTTTAATTATCCTTCGAGTATACCCGCGCAAACATGCAGTCATAATTTACGTTTAATCGACTACGAGTTTACTCTTTAGTTTGTGCATCGAATTTATTTTGCAGAGACGGGAACAGGATAGACGCAGCCGACACGAGCGTTACCAATTTAGAGAAGTAGAAGGGTACACAGAAAGACGAAGAAGAGAGACACTTCGAGTTGTGCTGCTTCGACATTCCTAGATGGCCCCCGGGCGCTAAACGAAGTACCGTCATTGCGAGGAAAGGCCCAGTGACCGACATTCCCCTTTCCATTCTTCCTGATACTCCTTCGCCCGGATCTTGCCCCGATACTAACGTGTATACAACGGCGACGACCTGTAGGCGAGCATCGTAACCGGAACTGCTGGAACCTTCGGCCCAAATTTCCGCTTCAACTCATCTGCTTTCTCGAGCACGTGGATATTTCTTCGATATTAACCTGAAAGCGTCAAACTGTTCAAACTCTCGAATTTAGAAATTAGGATGTTATCAAATCTTCAAATTTAGGTACTGACTTTCAAATTTATAATAATAGATTGCTTATGTCAAGACAAACGTACACCGAATAATCCATATAGAGAATCTTCACTGTGTACCTAAACAAAAATGTACGAAAATAATAATTAGAGCGTGTATTATTGTTCGCTCGATCTTCAAATATCAGCCCACGCGATAACGCGTGCTTAACCGTTGACGGTTACTAAAATTTCTATATGTATACATTCATGTACGGTACCGTTATGTCTGAAGGGTTAATGCAAATTTTTCGATGACTTTTGGAGAATGCATTGTATATGTAACATTTTTATACCTTAAATATTTATATTCTGAACTAGGAATTAATAAGTATCTTCTTGGTAGCCGCACATTTCATATAAATTGTACAGAAAGAAGAATCTGGCGGTACTTACTGATTTCGTAACGCTGTCCATTAGCAAGCGCTTCGGAAACTTTGGCGGGCTTTTCAAAATGACACAGTATCTTGAAAATTGCTAACTGGTTTCGCAAATAAGATACATTCCGTGGTATCTAGGTAACATCCAAAGAAAAAGTAGATTTCTCTTGTGCTTCGGTGATAGAAAAAATATATTATCCCGAGACTTGTTAATAAGTCCGGTGATATATTAACCGTTATTTCATTGAACGATAAAGAAAAATATTTGAGAAATTGAACTAAAAATAGACATTGTTTATAACCAAATAACTCAGTCAGCGCCACCTAGCCACAAAGTACCGAACTATGATTAAAATACCGCACTATAGCAGTATTTCGATAGATAAATAGTTTTATTTGTTCATAATATAGTACAAATTATGTACTTGTACGATTTGTATTAAAAATGTAATTCATTAATGAACATAGAAAAATAATAGTATTTCAGGATATTATGATAAACAAAAGTTTAAATAGCATATTAGTTTATTGCGATACACACTATTCGTAATAATTATCGTTAAAAATTGTACATTGTAAAAACAGTTTTCTTTATTTATTAAAAGCATTGCATGGAAAAGAATTTAAAAATTGCTGAGTTTAGCACAATTTCTTTCGCATCTCACTCTTATACAGTTGTAGGGAATAGAAACAAATAAAATGAAAATAAACAGTCGAGTCTCACTTCGCGGCATAAACAAAAAAATGCATTCGATCTCGTTCAAACTCGTATAACTTCAGTACAAATCAGTTTCACTCCGCTTTTATGTTGATAACTAAACATAAAACCAACGGAACAAATTCAAATTCTATCAAATGAGGAATGTTTGAAACAATAATATGTAAGATATTCTTGGTAGTATTAATTGCGTTTAAAAATTGGATACGAGTCTTCTGTGAACAATTCAAAATATCCAGTTTTCAATCGCTAATACCTTTGAAAATGAAATCGCATTTTGTAAAAGTGATAATAGACATCAATCTATTTTGATATGGAGAATCTACGGTTTTCAGATTGTACAACTTTTTGAAATATCCTCTATACAATAGTGTTCTTTTTTAAAATACAAGTACTCCTTAGGCGTAGAAATCGTGAATATCCTTATTCACTCCTCATCGATCGGTATAAAATATTTGCAACATTCATGCTGAACATAAATTTATAATTTTATGTACTAGTTCAACAGAATATATAGTAAATATTATTTTATTCATAATTTGCAAACACGTTTCCCATATCTATCATACTTACTAACAATATTTTTTCAAGATAGTATAAATATAATATAAAATAATGACATTGAACAGAAAAATATAACCTGAAGTCTAAGTATATATAAATCAGTATGGATTCAGTCACTTATATCCGCCTTTCGGGATCCGAAGGTTGTATCGACCACACAGTGACAATATCGCGCACAGAATCTCGTCTGTGATGTTGATTTTCCCTGCATTTACTGTCTAACCAACTTCGAATGTTTAATCGGACGATGCTCCTAAATTTGTGCAACAAAATCATTGGCACAGTCGAGGTTTCGGGCGACGTTGATCACTTCCATAAAGTGGTTGGTCTACCCCAGTCATGAGCAGCTCAAGTGCTCATCAAAGAACTCATGGACAGAAATTTGAAAAATTAAAATTTATAAATTTTAAGATTCATAAATTTGTAAATTAGAAATCTCTATAGATCTCTGATATCTTATCGTTGCACCACATCCACAGTAAGCTCTTCAACAGCCACTTGATCCGCCCTTCACCGACCTATCTTATAGCTCACGTGTAATTAGAGTATAAAACAGACGACGATAGTTTGCAGTTGCAACCCTTGCAACGCAAGACAGTATTAAAAAATGTTTCAAATCACGTTAAGCATAAATTTACATCAATGTATGCCTTATTCACTTTCTTGTCTAATAACAACGATATAACAAACTGGAGCACCTCTTTTCTTAGAAAAAGATATTTGCCAGAATTTATTCCTCGAAATTAGATTTCGACTAATGTAAAGGCGCAAAACAATGATTCTTTACGCTACGCAATTGAATTCATGTAATTGAAGCTCTATAGTTGAAGCCGATAAAAGATGATTATTTTTTTATGTCTATATCATGATCTATTGCTTGTTGCAAAATAGCAATACAATTGGCTGTAATGTTTACCGCGTAACTTACCCTGATTCTCTTGCAGCTTAAATGATTATTAATTGTATTTTTTTATTTTTAAATTGTTTCGCTATCTCTCTCAGCTATTATTAACAAGTAAATTCACAAGTAATTATAAACTATTAGTATATATATCTGCGTATAGCATTTTAAACCTCTGACCCATGTTTTCTAAAATTTCGATTCAATAAAAACTGATAGATCAGACTGTCTTGTATAAAGGAAAGTTAATTACTCGCCAGTGCTGCCATAGCACGAATTAACGCTGCATTTTCCTCTCGAAGTCGTTCTCGTTCTATAGCCATTTCGTGCTGTTGCTGAAGAAGACGGGCCTCGAGAGCCATTATCTTGTGATCCCGATCCTCTAGAAGGGACAGTAACCTTCTATTTTCTTCTTGTGCCCGTTCAATCAACTGAAATTTTAGCAGAAGGAATGCGTGTGAATACTTCGACGTTTCTGCACCGTTGATTAATTAATGAATATTAAAAAAATACTTCATGCGGATTGTCTCCAGTTGGCGTAGGCAGTCTTGGTTTATTGGCGGCGTTGACAGACGTTTGCGGTTCATGATTGCCATGATCTGATTGATTGACACTATCAGATTGATTTAAGGAATCGAATTCTTCGTCATCTGCTTCCAAATCGGAATGGCTAAAAATAATATATCAATATTTGTATATTAGTATACGCATGATTTTATATTAATTCGAACTGCCTATGATATTATTATTAGGCACGACCCTTAATTCATTAATGTTTAAAACTCTTTATCATCTTTCACTTATTTAGTGTTTCTTCCTTGGTTAACGCTTTAGTGTATCACGTAACACGATCCGCAATTTTATGGTTCAATTATGGTTTACGCGATTTTGATCGATTCCATGTGTGTATCATATAAAAAGATGTACAAAGGACTTACGTACTCGTTACAATACGCAGGCTCGTATTTAAAAGAATCTACTAGCTCTACCGTACTTCGTACAGGTCGTGCCTAATTGTACTTTGTCACGTACAGTAGCACTTACCAAATGTGCCTATTTATACATGACCTGTAGGAAGTACGGTAATGCCTAAAAAGCAGCAGCAGTTTATTACAAGTAACTACTAAATTTCACTAAAGCTCTATTATATATATATATGTATATAGTTCACTACCAACTATAGATATCACAATGTTTTTATACCTTTTGTTTCGCCTTTGTGTAAAGATTTTTGCTGTCCGTTCCTGAAACACGTGTAGTTTGACATACATACATAGTTTCTGTATCATATGATACAACTTTTGACCACACGGACAAATATAAAAATATAAATAAGAGAAAAGAAAAATGATAAATCACACGAACTTACTTCTATGAGTTCATGATCAAGGAACTCATTGTGATGTGTGTTGTGTTTAGTTTCAAGACAAGTGCCACTAAGATCTTCCTCATCCTCTCCTGTACTACCTCCTGTACTCTGCAGAATTAAGTAGCTAACGAAATTACATTGCGGAGTAACAACGGATTTGCACGCACAAACTTTTTGCCAATATCCTTAACGCTCGCGGCCAAAACGCGGTAATTATTATTATCAGCGCGGAAAAAGAAGCTTTACCTAAGTGCAATACTACTTGTTATACATTCCGTGTGTGTTGCGATTCTAATGTTATATTTTCTAGAAAGATACATTCGCGCAAGACATTATCAACGTAAATTAATAACACCAAATTACATTTGAAACAAATGCTCTCGCAAACGAAGTCAAATAGCGATATCATATCGATCAACACAAATATTCAGAGAATAATTTATAATATATATATATATATATATATATATATATAGATTGAAAATTTCTAACTTTCACATGCAAGCTACAAAAACGACTAAAAAAAAATTTATATCAAAATCAGCATCAATACAGGAAAAATCTTTCTCTTGGAGTCCGGAAAAATGCCGCAAAGAGTCATTAAGATTTTAGGACCCTAACGGGACAGCAAACAGTGACAAACCTCCGTTGATGGCAAATGTACCACTCCTGTACTTCGTCTCTTTTCTCTAAGTTTCCGTCGATCCCGTTGCTGTTTTCCCTTGTTTATATGCGTTGGCCTGTGCAAACAGGATACGACACTATAGACACTAGAACCAGATCCAGAAAGTGTTAGCAAGTTGCTCAAACTCTACACTGGATCTATCTAGCATTATCGGATATTCTTATATGACCAGATGTTACCTCCATGAGCACTTTACTCAAATAACGTTTGGCTTACTCACCGTCCCGTTACCCGCTTGTCCTGTTTCCTCATTATAGGTTTATTCTGCTGATTCTCGTGATCAGGTGGAAGCACACTGTTTGAACTGGTGTCGCATACTCCTTGAGATTCTTCCACATTCTGTCCACTCTCTACGAATGCAACCATTTGTATTCAAGATATCGAACAACAAAGAAACGACGATATAAAACACTATAATACTTTGAAAGTTTATAGAAGAAGAATCTCCTGTCCTGGGTGGAACAACACGTGCCCTAGCAGTCCTGATCCTGGATCTCCTGGATGTAAGTTCAAAGTCATTGTCAAAATCCTCCTGGCTGACGGAACTAGACGCCATGCCGGTAATATCGCTGCGAAATAAAACGACAATATTGAATGTTGCCCGCCACAGACGATAAAACACCTAATTTTGCAAAATAAATTATAAAATGGGCTCTTACAAAAAATACCTGGACATCTGAACAAAAAGGTGATGATGCGCAATACCTATGTTGGACCAGCACAAAATTTGGAGGCCAAAAAGCGAGTGCTTGGATAGATTTGTCTAAAGGAAAGTCACAAGGTATGAACCGCTATTAACTACGAGCAAATGCGTGCGCAATAAGATGATAACAGAACTTGAACAGAAAAGACACAGCAATTCCTACGGTATTAGTCACCTGTCGGGGTGAGTGTTCTTCACCTAGTTCCACTGCCAATGCCGTGACTCACTACCAACCTATGTGCGACTGACAGCTGTCAACTATTGAAACATCCATAAACACGTACAGCTTGCACGATTACATACTTCAAAGATAGGTAGGTATATCGATCGTCCATGCATCTCAGGTAAAGCAGGATTTTCAATGTTACTATGACAGTGTTCACAACATTGTAAAACATAACTAGACAGATGGAAGTTACAACACCAAGAGAATGAACAGAGTGTAGATGATCAGTAACCAGACATTTTTCGCGCCAAAAGTGACTGGACAGTGGCTCCCTCAGCGTCGATTGACTAAACATATTTGTAATATTGCACTCGGTATATATCGATATTAAATTTATTATTTATTATTATTATTAATTATGTAATTAATACTTTATTGAAAGTACATTATCGATGGGAGTTATACTTTTATCTTTCTGCAAAAGTTTTCAAAGTACGGCACTCTACATTAGTCAGTGATCATGTGCGCATGCGCAGTTAGTACAGGGCACAACGAATCTTCCTGGAGCGGGTTTTTTCATATGTCCTGTCTGTTTATATTTTCTATTTGTGTACATATATACTGTGCGTGACATAAATATAGTTATATCTATTATTTAGAATTATTTTTGACGAATACAACAATTGACAACTTTCAAACTGGTGAGTATGAAGTTGAATTTATTAGTGACAACCGCTCGAACAAATCGAAGTCATTAGAAACTACAACTTGTTACAGATCGAAGTGGTCAGTTGGGAAGATTGGTACGATTTTTTTGTGGTTGTGCGTGGGTCGTAGAAAATTCAATTTACTCGAGCAGAGACATAAGCAGACATGTCGCTGTACACCGCATTCCAGTTTTTGCATCGCGATTGCGGTAAGTAGTCATTTCTCGACTCCGGCCAATATACAAGCACTTCGATACTTTCAAGTCGTAAAGATTATTACGTCCTACGATATCTAATTTTTAGAAACGTTATATTTGCAAGTATCGATGTCATACGAATATCATAAATGTTATTAACCGTTAGATATAATTTTTAATAAGCATTTTACGCGGCAAAATCGTCTTCCGCAATTATATTTAAGTATCGTGCCGCCAGATGGCGTTAGCTGTTTATTAATAGTTCGAATGTCACTGATACTTTTAAATTTTCTAAGTGCAATTTTTATTCTCTCTTTTTATAGCAAATAACGATTGCAGAAGACTGTGTATTATTGCTAGAGATGTGCTTAATTAATTTCTTGTGAATAGCAAATTCATTTTATTTTTGATAATGATATTACATTAATAAAGATTAGCTATTTATTTCTGTCGCAATATTGTCTTCATTTTGAACGACGCGTATTCGCGCGTACATCGAGTTCAACTGCGTTTCCTGCTTCCATAAACGGTATTAACAATGTCAGGAAAAAAAGAATAGGGACTGGTATCGAGAACTCGTATTCCCATTATCGCGTCACACATCGTTGCCGTTGTGGGAATCGATTGGAACAACAGTGTCTTTCCTTAAGCGCTCTGCATATTGTCACGCTTTCGTTCATCGGCTACAGCTTCGAAACACTTGTACGGGCAACGGTGAACGGCAAACCGCAGTGGAACAAATTTTCCATTGTTGTTTCCATTTCACTATTATTTTATAGAAATCGTTAGACCCCTTAATGCACGATTTTCTCTTCGAAAGTATCGGACGTGTGTCTTCGAAAAGAAACATTGTCGTCGTGGTTCATTTTCATGTTTTAGACCGAAATTTAGATAGTCGGAGTTGCAGTTCATGGGTTTGACCTTCTGAAGCTTCAAGGTTTCGATATTCCGAAGTGCTACAATGTTTGAAGCTTCTAAGGTACGAAAACTTGGAGGACTTAAAAATTCCTAAGTCCCGAAACCTGTAGCACCAGTAGGCAAATGAGATGGATACATACGAGCTCCAGCTTCCACGGCACCAGTTTAACGTCCGACAACGTTCATCACCATTTTCCACGGACGACCTCCGTGTAACTTCTCCTGTTGCTTTCTCTTCGGTAAAAGATCAACCGTACACGCGTCTTCTCCGAAGCGTTTTCATTAGTTCTGGCTCGGTCGAATGCAAATCGTGACGATCATTTGTCCGCGAACAAAGCGTCGTTACTACTTCTTTTTTCAATAGCCAACCCGGTCATCTGTCTGTCTGGTCGTCCGGATCTCCTTTCTTTTTGCTGTAATCTATCATCGATATCGTTGATACCCGTGAGTATACACGATGTGTAATGATATTCCGTGGTTAGCAATTAGCGATCCCCTCTGTATCCTAACTCGAATCTGTCATCGTCGTTGGCATCGTGTTGCTCTACGTTTTAAGTGTTTCTTTCAACAAGATCGCATAAGAAAAATTTTAATATCTACCAGTTAGTTTCCACCGAGGGTGCAAGAGTCAGGTTAAAATTCAGTTGCCTTGCCTGCTTTCACCAGAGCAAAATTACGTTGGAGTTGGAGCAGGGTTGAACATTATCAACTGCACAAAGTCAACTACCATATTCTGACATGTAAAGGCTATATTATTAAAATGGATCGGAGAGCAACATTAATTTTATAATATCAAAATAACATTGTAAAAAAAGTAATGAAGTAATAATAACCTTGCCTACACCAATTAATACGATATGTGATACACAATGCACTTTGGACTTGTTATGTTGACAATATGAACTCGACTCTTGTCGTTTCCATCGAATCCCAATTCAACCTTAAAATTTGTTAGGGTAGAGTTCAACTAAACCTTTGGTGTTTCCACTGTAAGAACCCCCACCCGACTCTAAGCCGACTCTAGCCCGATTTGCACCCTCGGTGGAAACTAACTGCATGTAACAACTTCGAGAGTACTATTGGGATGTAGTACTGGGGATGTGGAAATGTAGAGATATAGGAATATAAGGATATCATGCAATTTGTATATTATAACCTAGTGATTTAGTGATATAGATACGTAGAGATGTAAGGTTGTAAGGATTTAGATATAGGAATATAAAGTTGTCGAGATACGAGATGCATATGTATGCAAGGTTATGCAATGAATATTTCGTGTAAGTATATTAGAGTTCGATGATGTTTCTCGATATTGCACAGTCACGTACCTCGTTTTTATAGCGAATATATTGGATGTACCATATAATAGTACATTCCGTACATATAATTAGACGTAATTGAAATTTCATCTGTTATCGAGAACGGAGAAGTACTTTCTCTGTTATGCGACCGTAAAATCGTGTTTACCGCGTCTAGCGCTGTATAGAGGATATCTGTCTTCGTGTTATTGTGCTCTGACCGTGCCGGGTCTCTAAGCGTAATTGGATTTCTTGTGACGAAGATAATTTATCGGTCAGTTTTGCTACCTCTGCTCTATCGCCCTTCTCATTATCGGCAATCGTGACGCGTAATTACGAATCGTTTACCAATTATAAGCGGATCCGTTTGTTGCGAGCACGAGAATTGTGATTAACACCTTGGTTTATACGAGGCCGGTTTAATTGTGGTAAACGCGACCGGCACTTACTCGCTACGATACTTTCGCGATATTACAAGAACGGAAGATACGCGGGAAAGAAAACGGTTAGCAATTTCTTAAATCTCTTCATTCGTCACATTTTGCAAAATTCACTTCATCGTAACACATTGAATGATTTAAGAGTTAACTCTAATTCACCCATCCCTTAACCCCTTGCACTATGACTTGTTTGTCAGGTGCGTCAGACAGAACTAATTATAGCTACAATATTAAAACAGACGAAAAAACTTGAAATGTTATGTTATTATTCGTTGACTGTGCAAATTATAATTGGACTTGAACTCCAAATTGGAGTGTATTGAAAATTTGAGTAAAATTGATCATGGCCGACATAAAAGTGCGTCACGAGTCAGACTCGTCAAAATAGAGCAAGGGTTTAAGTAAGTGGCTCACGAGAAAATTTCTGCAAAAGTCTGTGCTCATAAAATCTCAGGAACCTTTGACCAGAAATTTGAATACGGAAAAAACCGAATGGGACAATAGACAAATCGTTAAACTGTTGGTACTTTTACGTAATTGCGAGAGAGGATCACGGCAGAGGATTCGAAGGAGCTTAATTGAGGAGAGGATGGTAACGGATCGATGATATTTACGCGGCATTCTCGAGGCGCGAGTAACAAATTGATTATCCTTGAACCGTGGGTAGCCGGATTGTATCCAGACAGCCGGAGAATGTATTATTAAGCTGAAGAATCTTCGACGGACTTCCGCGCTTCTGAAACGAATATAACAAGCGTGAGTAACACACAGACGTTATCCTCTGCTCGCTCGTTACCCACGATTGCCATTCGATCTGTCGATAATCAATCTAACCGAGACAGCCTTTAATTCACGTTTGATCGTTCGCATGTTACACGACAGTGTATTATACCGTCAGCTTTTTTCCATTTTCCTTTTTCTCCTGGCCTTATGTCGTGAATATTCAGAAATAGTTTCTGTTGCGATATTTATTTATTACTTTCAAGTTGCGAAACTTTTTCGATTCACTTGAATTTTAGAATTTTTACTTAGTCTTGAAGTACTAAATAATTTCTTAAATTTCTAAAATTAACTGTTCAACGTAGCAACGAAATAAAAATGCCTTCGAGCGAAACGTATGCAAATCCTCGACGAGAAAATAATTTGCAAGAACATTTTGGACGTCCATTGTACGAAGACGAAGGTGTTTCTGAAGTGACAGACACGTCGATTTTTGTGTCTTCCTTGTACGTACTTCCTGGACAGTTGAATGCTTGATCCTTCAGAAAGACGATACTAATTTATTAGCATAAAAACGGGACGGTTTTCTAGTAGATCGAAATCAATTTGTAGCGACACGGTGTTGTTGGTCGTTTCGCCGTAAATGACCATCAGATTAGGGGACCAGCGCGTGTATAACTTGGCGAACATGGCTCTGCCTTTCTTATAGTCAAAGTTCCTTTTACGCGAATGTCGTGTGCAGCTTCGAAAAATAAACTGGGAAGCTTGTTGCGAAAAAGTCTATTTTTGCTAACTTCTGTAATTTTTCATTGAAAAGAAATTGTGCGATCTGATAGTACACTTTTTATTAATCTCTTCAAGGATACACGTATGATTCATTCTTTCTCGATTCATCAACGACGATATTATCTTTCTCGCGAATCTGCTATTAATACCTTTGGAATTTCTATAAATTAACTGTTACTCGGAATGAGAAGTAAAATAAAACTGGATCGTAATTTTATAAAAGTGAGCATCTCGGACAAGGAAAATGTTAACTAAAAAGTTATTTTAAAAACCTGTAATTTATGGTTTCCATGCAAACAACTTACACAGGAAGATAAATAAATATAGTCTTTGGCAAGCTGTCGAGAAAAAACTGTGCTCTCAAAGGGTTAATTGGAGCCCACGGAGGTAGTCTCTGCTTGGCGCCAACTATTCCTCCAATCGGCGTCACGTAAACGAACTTAATTAAATAAATCCACCACGGGGAAACGGAATGAACGCTTCGAACTCTACCGACGCGTATTTCATTCGTTTCTAATTTGTACGTGCTAGAAGAGAAGCGCTTTGAACTTCCGTCGTACGAGTTTATTTGTACGTTCAGAAACAGATGAGACGATTCAATTACAACTTGCGGACCGTAGTCCGTAAATTTGCTTGCGTATAATGGATTAAGTAATAGTAATAGTAGTATTAACATTACCGTGGCGAGGTTATAACCAACGTGGTTTCTCATTTGCAGCGAACGTGGCGAACGATTGATATTTTTCAAATTTCGCGCGCTTTTTGAGTTCGGGAGATGGTTGATGGACGTTTGGAAATTTTAGATGTAGACTGTTATGGGGAAATTGGGAATATTTTGAGGTTTCATTACATATATAAAAATTTGATATATGCGAAGCTTGTGAACTTAGAAATTCGGAACATACGAGTTACCTGTGAACTTAACACTAAAACTACCAAACCGGTCAATTGGCCGGTCCACAAGTTTCTTATTATAAGGTGCACATTTTGTTAAAGTACATTCCTTAAAATCAGCATTGATTTTCATCAAGATAAAGAATAAATGTGTGTTGCCAATTTATGTTTCGTCGTTTGTATATTTATTCTTTAACTTCATTTTTAATTTCAAAGTAAGTGTACATTATATGTCGGTAGGTTTAGTGTTAAGTTGCTATATAAAGAATCTAATGATGCAAAAATCTGTAGAGGATCGTAATTTGAACGTCCATGATTTTCGCGCGTAAATATCGAGAAAAGCAAAGAAATGTCGAAGAACAGATGATCGTAGCAGCGATTCCCCAGCGAGTGGAACCACGACAGCGAAAGTAGTCACCGGAGCGATCAGGCCAGACCACGTAACGAGACGAGAATAAAACTGAAAGCAACAACAGCAGCAGTGCACGGTTTATATTATATAAATCTCGTGGAAGGTGTTCGAGAGAAGGTTGTATCGGGAGTAGCTTGTATCGATCGGGACTTGAATGGTTTATACAAAGGGAGGTGAAAAAAGAGGAACGTTTGTTATCGTGGACAGGTTTGGTGCTTTCATCTTGTCTGATCGACGCTCGACATCCGAGCGGATCTGCTTCGATAAAAATCCCATCGTTTCTCATTCAATTATCCTCTTCACGCTGCTCGTTGCTCCGTTATTCGTTCGATCGTTTTGCTCGGTTATTCAACGATCGATCTTCTTGCAGTTCGATGGTCTATGCGTCGATTAGGCTTACGCGATGCCACACCGGTTACCGCGAAAATAGAAAACGGGGTAAAACACTTTATTCGTATAATTTTACACCGATTATCGATCCTGCTTTTTTCGCTGCGTCTGATAAAGGGAATTACCATGGGGCTGAGACAATTTTTATTTTATCCGAGATGTTATGCAATCAGTATGATTATGATAAATACGAAAAATAGAAATATCGAGCATTCTGCAAGATCTTTGCGTAGTCGTTGGCGATATAACGCGTGGAAATCTTACGAATTTGAAACATTTACCCCTTAAATGCATATGGTTGTATAAATGCAACATTTAGGAAACTTGCAATGAGTAGTGTTGCGGATATGCCACGTACCAATCAAATACACAATAGCGTCATCGTTTTAATTTGAATCAATCGTTTTCAAGGTATTTTGTTAGTTGATTTCTTCAAGTAACATTAGAAAATCATGCATTTAAGGGTTAACAATATCGTATACGCAAACGAGCAAGAATGCAACAAGTAACACTTGGCAACAAAACGCATGAAAAACACTCAGCAAATCTAACAAATCATGTCTTAAAGTTTCTCGCGGAAGCGTGCGGAATAAACAGCTATGAGGTGTGTATACACCGGCAGGTAATTACTTAAAAACCGCTTTAGCGGGTGTTAATTTCGCATCCTTGGCGGGCGTAATCTGGCGTGTAAGCGCGTCTAACCTAACGAGCGTGTCTGACTTCTGCCAATGGTATTTCGATAGATTCGCGTAAGTGGCCATACGGGAAAAATCTCTCGTCGGGTCATCGACGTCCCATCGATTCCTCCAAGCTTTAGACACCATATTGTTGCTGTTCCCTCGACTCTGTAATTACTAATTACAGAGACCGACAGAAGTCACGGCTCCGGAAGCAACCGAGTCCCCTCCTCCCATCCTTCTTCTGCCTCTCTTTTACCGCCAACATTTAATATCCTCTGTCCAATAAAGCCGAGTCATTGATTGGCAGCCGATGGAAGCCAGTTACTTGACCGATACCGCGTAAAAATGAAAATCCGCGAATAAAGGATGGGTGATGTGGAAGGTCAAGTAGACTTCTACAGGGTGTCTCATAATTAGGACCTAAAAATAAGAGCTGACGCGATTTCCCTTTGCAAAAATAGGGTTTGAACTTGAGGCGTCATGAAGCTCCGACTGAAAAACTTTCACAGAATATTTACACGGCGCATTTCCATAAATTATCCCACTCCCAAAAAGGTTTCTACGACAGAAGATCAAAGTCTATACTTAAAAATTCGTAAAAATATAATTTGCGTTTCAAACTTGAATCAAAGTCATTGGCAGTTGATTAAAATGACTTTATCAAGGATCGGTTTATAGCGAAAATACACGATAGGATAGTTATCTAGGTCATTACTTATCTTTCCATACGAGGTTGGGCAGATGCAAACAGTGTAATTCGCTCTAATTAAAAGGTGCAGCGTTACAATTTGTTCAGTGATGATAGAGAGGGAAAATAATGAAGAAAAAAATCGGTGACGTTGTCGGTATTTACGGTATCGACGCACGGAGGAAGTCCGTTTCGTCTCATCCTCTTTTTCTTTAATTAACTGCAGGGACGTTGTTGAAATTACCGTGCGCCGCTCTTGAAACACGGTTGAAACGACTCTGTAATGTTTATATTATACTTCCGGTGAGCGCTGAAGTTTTGCTATCGGCGAAGGAAGGTCGAAGTCAGACTTGTTAGATTATATTGTACCTAGCATTCAAATTGCACGAACCAGTCTGCAATAAAACGTACAATGCTGCAAGATAGACTGATCGTTCGAGGATGCAATCCTCGGATCATCGTTGTTGCAATATTTTGTTTTCCGCGTATGGTAATAAGACAGAAAGATGGACGGATAGAATTAATGTATGATACAGGGTTGAGATCGAACTTTTTTCAGTGGTTATTACGTTCGTATATACCTCTGAACAAACAAGTTTTTAGATGTCGTTTTTTGGTAGAAAGTGCTTTCGACGTTGGTTCCCATGGTTTTCTTCTAGGTACCAAGAATCCGAACGATGCAATAAGTACTTGGATTACTCTTGTTTCATTCAAACAGAGTAGTAAAGTAGCAAGTTCTAAAACAACAGCTTCTACCAAATTCTTCAAATCTTCTGCTTTGTTCAAAACCACTCCTTCGTCAACTAACTGCATTGACGTCTCTCCAGACACCAAGATGGTCCAGCAAAAATGTTAATAAAGTTTAAGTAACCAAGAGTGACAGTCGAACGCACGAGCTCGAGTGTCCTCTCCTGAAATCACGATCTCGATCTCCCCCCTAATCGATATCTCGCGACTGCGCTTCGATGAAAAAGTAAAAAAACGAACGACGATGCCCGACATAAAACGTAAGGGCCAGATCGACCACAGAGACGTCGAACACAGATGGTTGCAGGCTATCGAGCGAAATTACTCGTTCGATTCGCGGTTTCACGCGCGTGGTCTTCGCAGAAATGATAAATGACGATCTCATCGTTTTGCACGATTGAACGACTCTATCCATAGTCGCTAACGAGCTGTCACGCGTTGAATTCCATGGCTGCGGCGGGTGACATGCTGCGATCTCGCCATCGGATCTCTATCTGATATATATTTATTTATGCCGGTGCACAAATTAAACGAACCGGTGGCATCCGTCACGCGGAATATAATTCTTACCCCGTTTTTTTCCTCGTGAATTTATTGAACGATGACACGCGCCTCGCGGCGTACGTCTCTAATCCGAGTCGCTGTCAGAAGAGCGTGGCGCTTAGCATTTTATTGTACGTATTTATTGCCACGTTGCGGAGGATGATATAGAAACGATCTCGAGGCGATATCTTCCTTTTGCTTCGACGTAGGAAATTTTTCAATTTATTAACCGTAAGACAGCCATGACACTAGAGTTACATGCGATGTAGTTTTTAAGCAATGTTGTATTCCGTAGGAATCAGGGTTATTAAATAAACTTCGATTCCAAGCGGAATTTTAAGCTAGGTTTTATTCACTGCGTACAGTAATACTGATTGAAATGTTGTCGTGCAGACATACAATAGTTGCTCTCATATAATGGATTTTAACTCTCTAGTTTTAGAAAAGTGCAGGAATATATATAAGTTTTTAAAAGAGTTGGAATTTGTAAGGACGGCGTTCAAGAATGACGCATAGGACAAGGTTGAGGATGATGTAGGGCTGATTATTGACACTATGAATCGTGGTTAAGGATGAGGTCATTAAAGATATTGGATAGTTGGTTAGAATATCTATATTATTTTAGGTTGGCATACAACAGCAAAAATACTTTGCTTATAACTTTGCTGACTATTAGAAAGACTCGAAGGGGATACAGATTCATTCGAACTTGAGTGTTTCAATCTTCACGAATTTTGATAACAGATGTACCTTTTCTTAGACGATTGTATAAGCTCTGTTCAGGGTTTCTCAATGGAATGATTAAAATTCCTTAGTAATCGAGTCAATGAAGTCCTCCCCTGATTGGACTAGGTCAATACTCTACGATGGTGGCGTAGTTGGGGGTGGAGGGTGGTTTGCATATATCGGGTGGTATATCTGCGTCCCACTTCCAGATTAACTCTGTACCCTCCCTTGAGGACACATTTATCCATCGGTAGAGAATTTTAATTACTTCGTTGGGGACGTTATTAATTCACGAGACCTTAAAGGCAGACCAATTCGCGTTAATGCGTTCGGAAAACGCGAAGATAGTTTGCGTAATGGTAACGAGGTGTCCGTGAATTTGCATGAACCAGGAATTCGCGTACAAGATTGCTTAATATCGCAGGTTGCAATTAGGAGCATAAGCCTGAATCCAACAGCTGCGTATTTAATTCCAACGGGATAATTTAACGACGGTTATCCCACGAACTGGCCGAACGTCATTGGTCAAATTAACCGACGCCCCGGAATCGCAGACTACTCGTCATTTACGTGATAAGAAGAATCAATGGAGAGCCGGATATGCGGGTTGTTGCTTCTGGTTTTTACTCGCGAACCGTGAGAATGCATCGAAGAATTCGCGAAACAAGAAACAAACGACACCGTTGCATAATTGGCCGAGTAGAATTTATTTGGCCGCAGGCACTGAACGTGTTTATTTAAGTGCTGTATTATATCTTGTAAGTGATGCGCCGGATGATCCATTAAGCAGTTAAGACACCATAAAGCTACTACATAAATTTCTTTTCCTTCGAGTGTTTTCATACGTATGTACGTGCTCCAAGTCCGGAAGCGTTTATGGAACCCGTATGAATTCTTAGAATGATATGTGGGACTTACGTGGGACGATATCGTCTTTCTTCTTCTGTATCTTATCTACCATGCATGGAATATGGAAAACTGTCAGCTACTTACGGGTGAGGGTGTTACTTAATGCCGCGTTACTATTTCGCTCTTTCTATTTCTTTACGCTATTGTACGTTTCAATAGTTCATTATTTCTGCACTACTACTTTCCTCTTAAGGCCAGTTACAATTCCATCCGAAATTATAACCTGCTACGTGCTTACCCATACATTGTTGAACTATCAGAAAATGGGGTTAAATTTCAGGTACCGATCAAATGCAACCTTTTAGCCAAGCTCTAATTTCGCGATCGGACTGGAAGAAAATGTTAGTGGTTGATAGGTATTGTTTTTGCCGAAAGGTCGCCGTTGCAGAAGAGATCGGTGTACCAAGCGGGTAATATACCGTTCGGCGTGTTTACACGCAGGCACGAAAATTGTGGGGAAAATGACGGTGGTAGGCGGGCCTGGCCGGTCGAGGCCAGGTCGTGTCACGGAGGAGCCAGCATCCACGCCCCCCTAACGATCGAAATTCATTTCCATAATTATCTCACGAGCACGGCCTCTATATGTATGCCATCGAATGCAACCAGATTTGACGTTGACTGTACTTAAAGAAAACGATCAGAGGTTCGGGGACCGTATTCGTGTGAACCGCGGACGGAAGTTCGAGGTTAAATTCCGTGTTTCTGCCGGCTCGTTATCGTGCTCGTTATTAAGTACACTGGTATTTCGTAATGGATTCGTTCTTACGTAATTACATAGCTCACGATACTATGACTTTGATGATTGTTCTATTCCCTTCGGTAACACGGAACTCCTTTCTTCTTCTACTTCTGTTCTCTTTAACTCTTTAAACACCGCGTTTTCAATTTTCTACCTTGAATTTATTAGCATAACGGATTCGGTAAGCAAGACCAAGTTAAATTACAGAATAGGAATACTCGTTAGCAATTCTTTCATTTATCTGTATATATAATTATACGTGGAATAGATACTAGAGTCTTTGGCTCGTTAAACCCTTGTACAATTTATTTGTCAGGTGCGTCAGTCGAAACTATTCACAGCTATAATATTTAAACGAATAATAAAAATTAAAAGATTTGTTAAATTTGAGTTGAGACGTCACGAGTGAGACTCGTTATAGTACGACAAAGTGACGAAATGTGCAAATAATTTTGTCAAAAATAAAAAATTTTCTGCATCATATTCCGACGTGTTTAGGAAGCTATTTCGAATCACAGACATTGTCAACTTCGGGACTTTTTCATCTCAGTTTCTCGTTTTAATTAAAAAAATCAGAACCCGCGACATCATTCATTATTCCCGTTGGAAATTGAACACATACGTGTTTCTTGTATATATTTACATATCCGCCAGCCCTCATGATTGCAAATGTACAGTTTAGCGTGTCGTCGTGCCGCATCCGATTTTTCTATTTTTTCCCTCTCCTTTTATTTTCAGAGCAACGAGAGAGATCAGTACGAGTTCATATCATCAAGTCGTTTTTTCATAACGGGTTGGTAACACGGCCTTAAATCCTCACTTCTTCGATCCTCGACTCGCATTAAATTCAGCGAGGACGCGAGATTACTTATAATTAAACCTCCTGGGCAACGCGCCACTCTGTCTCTCGTCTCTGATCTTCGCGTGCGTGTCTAAAGCTCGAAAGCGTTCGCCGATTTTTGTCAGCTCTCCATCGGATTGCTCGCTGGCAGTATGTTACCAGTGTACAGCAACTTGCGTACAAATTAACATCGAGAAGGGATATCGCAAAACATTTCCCTCATTACGGAAAGGATGTAACGATATAACCTGTGGCGATACAAGGCGTAGCCATATAGAACGTGACAACGTAACGAGAGGTTCTGTGATATTATACGCGATGACTGTTATATTATATTTTTGTATTATATTCATATTATATCCTATGAAAGATACCGTATATCCGTATACATATATCCTCTCAACTATCGACAGTTTGATCAACAACTCCATTTACGTCAAAGACGTCGTGTAACTTCGTGTAATTCTGCAATACGTGTAACATGAACGAGAGTTCATTATTTAATACATAAATTCGCCCGAGAAAGATCGCGAGTCGATGCAAATGCGGATTCACACCAGCAGTAAATTGTTTCGTTAACATGGGTAAACGTCGCTTACTATGAACCGTAGGATTTATCTGCCGAACATTGAGCTGAATAAAAAATTTTGTACAGGATGTAAACACTGCAACAGGCATTGAACGCGATTTTACCACCACGTTGATAAGGACAAGTTATACTCCACTTTATCTCCCTTAAAGAGGCTATCTCTTTCGAAAACATGATCAGAGGTACGATGATTTAGAAAGGTTTGAAAACGCGCGCCAAATCCTCGTTGAAATTAGACAAGATGAAAATGCAAGAGATATAACCACGATCGCGATTATCGCTCGCTACTCTCGCGATTTTATTAGCGAACGCACGCGCAAAACGCGAAACCAGTTTCTCCCTGTAGGAAAGCTCGATACCGACACGCGGCAATATTTCTACAAGGTAATACGCTTAACGCGACTCGAAGCGAAGCATAAAAAACATAGTAATGCAATAATGCCGCAATTAACGCTATTTTTCGTACGTATCGAACGCTCGTAAGAACCACTCTCTTTAACCTCCGTTGATTCTCTTTTCTTTCGAAGCATCGAAAGCTGTTGAACTCGATTCGCGCCAAAAAATTTCACCGTTATCGGTCCTCCCTTCGAGGAGGACACGAATCGAATTCCGGTGTGCGCACGCGCGTCAATCGAATCGCGCGACGGAAACGAGCCGTCGAACGATATCGGACGTGCGAACGCGGCCATAATGCACGCTCACGTAAGGTACAGCCGAGTTCTTCATTATCGTCAGGGGCCTAAATTGCGTGGGCGTACCTATACCTTCGTACAACGTTACTTACCTTGATGTACTATAGAGCCAGTACCTTCGCACACGCGTGCAAGTGTGCGTATGAACGCGAGCACTGTCGGTACTCGTGCACGTTCGTGTGGCACAGGTTCGCGAGGCGAGCGCGGCCGAAGTTGCGCGAAGGCGGCCGAGCTCCGTGAAGCCGGTTGTCGCGCTCCTCGCCAGATGCGATGTCGAGTCAGTATCGCGTCAGTCCTCCAGTGGAATTGGTCAGTGATCTGTGTCAGAGCAGGGCCAGTCGTCACTCTCCTTTTCTCTCTTTCTCTCTCTCCCCCTCTCTCTCTCTGTTTCGGTCCGTCTTCAACGTGTTTCGTCCGGCGCACGTCGCGGTATCGGTGGTTTCGCGCGATTGCTCCGTTTTGGCTTGTTCGCGAACGCGTACCGTCTCGTTGCCGCGAACTCACGCCCGGCACCTATCTTAGCATACCTATAGGTTAAGCGTACGTACGTGCACGGTACACATACAGTAATACTACAGTGCTACAGTGGAGTTACCAGTGGGGAAAACAAAAATTAGTTTGCAAGCGGACGTGCCTCACGGCGACCGTCGTCCACCACGTTCTGGATCGTACAGCGACAGCAGGTGAGTGGAAAGTTTTCGTAGTAGGGTATCGTTTTAGTAGCGACGTGACTGCCTGGACCTTAAGTCCCGGAGGACCAGCGTACCGCACGCCATTTCTTCGAACTTTCGGTGATTAATATAGGTTAATGGAACTACTACCGTTAAACGAAAAAAAACGTGTCCCTGTTAGCGTTGATTACATGTACTGGTATTACGGACTGATATTAGCTTTTTTACCCGCTCTATCCGTTAAAACCTGTAACACGTTCCAGAGGTTTTTAATCGCGTTCGTACCCCCTTTTAAATTCTTGCAAATCAACTACCGCGTCGAGTATGCAAGTTCGACTGGTTTCCGGCAGTTTTTACTTAACAACTTGTTTTCAACTGTTTACACATCAGAACGACACGTTCTATTATCTGGAACGGCGAACAGCAGTTTCACGATAGAAAAACATTTTCAAAGTCATCCCGTCCGGTTGAGTATTGTTTCTTCTTCACCTTTTTCCGATCGAGCTGGACGTTCAGTGACCCGATCACTCGGTCGATCTGCATCCCAAAGGTTAACCGAACCCTTTCTCGGAACAAACTTCCTAAACGTTCTTTTCTTGCTATCGACGAGCACCAAAACGTTCCGTTCGCTTCATTTGTTAACGTCGCCCCAAAAAAATGGCGGTCGAAGAGGGGGCGATTTCTCTCACAAGGTGATCGTAAATTCGAGACTCGTAGGCCGTCGTTCTTCTCTTCTTCTCTTCTCATCTTTCGTCTTTTTTAGCTTTCCTTTTTTCCTCGATCCCTTACCGTTACTGGTCCGCCCTACCGACGGCCAGCATGTTGATCAACGTCGAAATTTATCTTTTGGGATCCACCTAAGTCTTTCCGATGCTTTTGTCTTCGATTTTTCAATCTTTCTGCGCGTTTTTGCGTTTCAGCTCCGTGTAAAACTTGGGCGTTATAAAGCAACAATTTAACTACACCGAGTACCGGTATTTTTGGGCACGTAGAAATTTAAATACTGGTATTCAAAAATATATATTGTTAATTATATATCAAGTTTTACTTGTGCGATTATTTGTAGCTGTACCGGTACACTTGAGTACTCTTCAAATATTTGCAGATCTAAATATCGAGTACTTGCATTCTTTAATATCTATATTCTGCACTAATAACTCTATCTGTAATATCCTTTTATATAATTTTAGTAATTTTAAATTGTATCGATATTTGAGTACATATTTTTCTTTTATATCTATACTATCAGGCTTGTGCTTTTCAGTGCCTCCTACTAGTATATAATCGAACATTACGTTATGAATACACGTACTTCCTTAGATCTACATTTACCGTATCAAATAAGGGATGGCTTCCCGCGCGTAATCTAACGGCTATAATTTCGCTGATACATTAGATTTAAATCTTCCCACCTGTTCCGCTACGATATAATGGGTTATACGCAGCATTTTTCGTAGTGTTTTCCGATATTAGAACATCGCAATTACGTGTTACTGTTATTAACTGTTAATACGGGTCCGAACCGGACTGGCTTGCAAATCCGGATTCTTTGATCCCTTGCGTTTCGTTGCTGTTAACCGATTGCAAGTAAAATAACGCAAACCTTCCAAAACATTCTTTAGAACATTCTTACTCAGTTGTAATTAAGATGATCGGTATGAAATGTAGTATGTATATAGATCATCTTGGCAGAGGGGACTACGTGACGGTCTGCAAATGCAAGGGTCGCAGGTTCGATTCCCCATATTCGGATATCCATTTTTTCATGGATATTATTAATTAATAATAATTGTATCATTCAAATTATGAAGCAAAAAAGGTGTTGGAAGTTAGATTTGTTGTAATTCTTCAGGGATATATATATTATTATTTCACTTTAGGGGTTGGTGTTTCTCTCTAGACTTCATTCCGGATATGAAGTCAAATTTGGGGTTGTGTATCGAATTTTGAATTATTGAGCTGTGAATGAATATGGCGTTGAATTCGATTCCCAATCTCAAAGTGTGTTGGGGATCCGCATCGAATTAGATTCATAATCGAGTTTGAATCGTGTCGAATTCGATCCATATGAGTTTGGATAACATTTTAAGTGTAATTGCGTATCGGATACACATGGAGTTTGGGTCGTGTCTAGTTTGCCTCCTGTCGAGTCAAATCATGGCTCAGATGAATCATATCGAATTGTGTATCGTACCAAATTACATCAATCTTTACCTTGAACTGAACTGCGTTAAAAATTAGGTCACAAACTTGAATCTCATCGATTTATAATCAAACTCCTCTTGGTTTTCCCTAATGTCCCTAAATTATAAACTCTATTGAGTTTCACTGTCGGTCAAAAGTCTCTATAACTTTCAATAGTAGAGAGAGCATATATCATTTTAAAAGGAGATTTATGATCGAGAACAAGAATATGGCAAACGAACGAACGTTCTCGCACCGTTTTCCCTTATTTTTTCTGCTCCCCATTCGTAACGGACAATGGTCCGATGAATACACGAAGGCAACAGGCTCGTGAGTGGCTACCGTCGAGGTTAAAATCGAATGTGTGTCACGTTCACCGCGGCGTCGATTAGTAATCGGAGCGCGAGCGGCAATTACACTTGAAAAAGTCAATGTTACGTTGGAAGGTTTCGTACGGATTGCGCAAGCACGCGTGTTCCGGGTTACATACATAGTTTCGCGGTCCTGTGAACCTCTCGGACGAACGTTGCCCCCTCGAATGAAAGGCGTATTGTATTTGTAATCAGCTCTTTGTTCGGGAAACGAGATACCGTGTGCCGAGCACACGACGTCGAATGCTCCGAATTCCTGACTTCCACTGTTCCAATTTGTCGCGTTTCAAATTTTTGCGATTATCTCCAAATTTCAACTTTTCAAATGTCCAAAGTTATAAAATTCAAAATTGAAAAATTTAAAAGTCTTTCACTTTACAAAGTCTGTATGAAACTTGAAGATCCCGAAATTAAAAAAATTTCATATCAGAGTACTTTGATTTGTTGATACCATTGTTCAAGGATCTTCCTGTTTTCCTACAATTTTTCAAATAAACATAGAGACGTTATCGTCAACGAGTACTCTTATCGTTATCTATATAAACTAACTTGATTATTATTATTGATTATCTTTTCGCCGATAATAAATGCGCATCTAACTAATCAACACTGTTTATCATCTGATTGCACGATTTGTAAAAAGTCTGCAAACGCGAACATAATTGCGCACATAAACGCAACGGTCAGGCGAATTTCTCTGCAAAAATGAATAATAAATATGGAGCAGAGTATGTCCGAGCGTATTTATGAACGTCCAGAAAGAATCATGCTGGTGCATCGTTCAAAAGGACTAATCAGGACCGACTATGGCCATGTAGGTGCCATACAATCGTCTAGGCATTATGCACGTAATTTATGAAGCTTATTTGCTGTACAATTAGATATCCACGTATTACATGCGGGAGTACAGGCTCATAGTTTGCATAGTAATGGTCCCTTGGGTTCTATCAGCGAACGTACCAGAGAAATCCCTCAGTTTTTTTGTCGACGTAGCTGGCATAATATACGATACGTACGGTGTAACGAGGTATGTAATGGGTAATAATACGTAATGATATAATACGTACATTCCGTGCCGTATGTTCGCTAAAACAAACACTCTCCGAAGGGTATTCTGCTCGTAAAAGGGCTCGTGGTCCAAGTGGATTCCTAGGAACGACTAAGCTAAAAAGTTTGCCTATCGAAATGTTTTGAGAACCTTTTACTGTTTTATTTTTCTGAATATATACTCGTGTTTTCGGAATCGTCTCCAAATTTTAAGGTTCAAAAATTAGTCTTTGAAGTTCGAAACTTGTAAATTGTCAGAGTTTTGAATTGTCCACATAGAAAAAGAGTAATGAACTACTATCGAACGGCGGTGATTCGAATGCACGGATAGAGTCTCGACGGCATGTTTGAAATGGCTGGCAGGCATCGTTGTTTCCTGCGATTCTTATCGTTTCCTGGCATTCGATCACGGGCTTAAACTTTCGTATCGCGGGGCCCGCGATCGAAATTAATTCATGCAAATGAATAAGGAAGGTTCCGCCGCGAGGTAAGGAAGTCCGTTTTCAGAGCGGTTCTCGATCGTTCTCGTTTATCAATCGACGTGGTTGGTATCGATTTCACGAAGGCGAACTAGCTCCACTCCGCGAGTGATATCGATTGCTCCGCGAAACGTAGATATCGATTGACCAGAAAATCGTTCTTGATACTCGAATCGCGCGGTTGTATACCTACCTGTTGAATAATCGTTGGATAACCGAGCCGATTAATTAGTCAAACGCAGTTTAGATAGGAAATCGAACGTCATTTTAATGGTTACACTTTTCTGAGAGGAGAATCCGGATTGTTTTTTAATTCCTCGCGTTTTATGCAGATTGCAGATCGAAATATATTTTAATTACTTGCTGTGGATCGATTCAGTAGAAACCTTTGCGTAACAAGGTGATATATAGTCACGTTGACTGATAAGGGGGCAATAAAACTCGCGTTATATCACCATTAATTTACTTCACGTTATATTGTCACTCGTGGTATTTCTTTATGTTATATTGACATGCAGTACGTTTCGTCACGTTATATTGCAATACACTACATCTTATGTTATATCGCCATGAGCTGCAATTGCAACGCATTGAATTTCCTCGCGTTATATTACCATGCATCGAATCATCTCGCGTTATATCGCCAAGCATCGAATTACTACGCCTTATATTACCATGCACCGAATTCCTACGCGTCGAATTTCCTCGCATTATATCGCTACGCGCTGAATTTCCACGCGTTATATCGCCATGCATCGAATTCCTACGCGTGGAATTTCCTCGCATTATATCGCCACGCACCGAATTTCCACGTGTTATATCGCCATACATCGAATTCCTACGCGTGGAATTTCCTCGCATTATATCACCACGCGCTGAATTTCCTCGCGATATATCGCCACGCGTTAATTCACGTCGCGTTATATCGCCACGCGTTGAATCTTCTTGCGTTATATTACCATGTGTCGAATCACCTCGCGTTATATCGCCAAGCATCGAATTACCTGGCGTCATATCGCCACGCGCTGAATCACCTCGCATTACATCACCATGCGTTATATCGCCTCGTATTATATCACCATATCAATGCAAATATACTATATATACACCGCTTTTCATTAGTGTACCGCGAACCCAGAAAAATTTCCTGTACTTAAACTTTGGGCAATATAACGAGAGTTTACTCTAAGCGTACTCCTAACTATTACGATCACAACATACATTCCAGCCACTGAAAACGTATAATTACTTCGGTAAAAATTATTTCCGTAAAGAAAGTTTTGTTAACAATAAGATTTTGTCATCGTGATAATTGTAACGATTTCGAATTTCCGATTAAAATTCGCAATAAGAGGGAGGAAAGCTCGATCGAGAACGTTAATTTATGTTGCACGTTCGAAATAGTTTGTTAACGTTTTATGAACCGGTTCCCCGCGGCTTTGACTTGCTAATATATCGCCGCTCGTTGCATCATTGCATCAGATTATATCGTGTGCTAAACGCGTTACGCTCGGCGAGATTTTTCGACGGGCCGCCTTAATGCATTCTCGCATCGCGAGAAGCGGCGGGGTCCTGTTCCTTTCCTCTTCTTTCATTTCATTTTATATTTTTTTCTTTACTCGGAGGAAACAGCGAACGCAGAACCGCTTGTAGGAAGCTGAACGCGATAAAGCAACGTTTTATCGAATGCAATTACCGATCGCGCAAAACATTGCCCGTTTGGTCGATCGATTTTGAAATACGAAAGACTTTTCTCGATGGGAAATTGTAGGTATCTCGGATTGGTGCACATAAAATTGCGGATTTCGAAAATGCCAATCGGATTCGATGACAAGAATATTTCGAAATTGTATTCGTTTGAACCTTGTACGAAAATACACGTTTAATGCAAATCACTACTGTAATCTGTGTACCGGGCACTCGCTAAGAAATATAATTATTTTCACGACACTTTGAACCATAAATTTGTACAAGTATTATTTTGTAATACTTTAACGCGATCGAATCACGCGAAACTTTTCACGTTTCGACATCGATCATTGTTCGAAATAATTGATGACCAACCATTTCATACGAGGAACATTAACAGAGCATTTATGTAGAGGTTTTTGTAAAATATTGAGCAATAAACTGGTATGCTACAGGCGTTATTTTACCGTACTCGGTTTCGTCGAACCACGTCAGAGTTTCCATGTTTCTACATTTGCTATTTGATAGACATCATAGATAATAGTTGTCGTGTTGGATCGCTGGCTCCGTTTGGTCTAACGAGTCTCATCGAACAAAGTATCACGGTGAACAGAGATGAAAGGGTGCATCCTCCGGTGTAATTCACGAGCCTCTGACCGACCTTCGATCGGCGAACAAACCGGAAGATCGAGTCGTAGTTCGCTCGGATACTCCTCGAGCGGGATCATTCTCGGTGACTCTTCATGGCTCTCGTAAACGCTAATTACAATAATTACGATAACCGTGGCGCCTGGAACGCTCGAAATGGACGCCGCTTCTTCGTCCTCTTTCTTAATCACCCTTAATTAATATTCCATCCGTTACCGGCGCTCGATCTTTCTCAAGCGAAATATTCTATGTTTTATCATTTGTTACTAGTTAATCGAGAATTTTCATAATTGGGGGAGATCAATTTCTGAGCTAAACGATCAGAGAAGTTCGTTCTAAATTGAACGATCAGAAGGAATTTTCGAAGTGAATAATTTGAAAGATTTGTCAGAGAAACTAGACGTGGAATCGTGACGAGAACGAGAGTCGAAAGTTTCTAACGAAATCCTACATTAGAGTGCACAGCACCGTTTTACCTGTTTCTGGAAAGCGGATAGAATTGATCACACGAAGGCAGGTCAACTTGAGTCGTTGATGTCTCAGAGGCACTAACAGAGCGAAATCGGCACGCAATACCGTTTTTTAACCTAGACACAAAAACCGGTAAAGAAGTAAACGCGAACGTGTAACTCGGATATTCCCTCGAAATCATTATACTCGAGTGGGTTATCGAGGGACTGGCACGAGTGATTTCCAACGTTACACTTTACACCTGAGAAGTCGACATTGAAACCTGAAGACATTGATCCATAACCCGAAGAAAATGTTAACATAGTAAATCATTAATTTTTAACCCCTTCCCGCGCCTTTTATTTAACAGATGCGTCAGTCAAGACTAACTATAAAGGCCATAACATTAAAACGAACAAAGAAAATTGAAATGTTGCGAATATTTTATATTCAGGGATCCTTGATAATGCAACTTATGGACCTAAATTTCAAGTTGAAGAATGCTTAAAGTTTGAGTATGGTTTGTCACATTTGAGCTGTATCTGCGTCACAAGTGAGACTCGTCAAAGTATGGGAAGGGGTTAATAAAATTCGTCGTTACCTTCGTACCTAGATTACAGTATGTCATTCGTTACCGAGATCTTGTAAATTGCGGTTGCATTTTTGCTTAAATCCTGACAATACATTTTGATTCTGTTTTCTGTTCATTTTTCGTGATACTCTTACAAGTAGCATAAAATGTAAGAAAGAAGAGAAAAGGCAATTTCTACGCCAGTGTGCGAGGGACGAAACACAAAAGCAAAAGGGTATCAAAGACGCGTAAAGACGTGCATGCAATCAAACGAGGGAGGAGAACGAGCGAGCAGCGTGCATTTAAACTGCACGCGGTGTTTCTTGGTAACGAACGAAAGGAAAAATAGTCGGTGGAACAGTTTCTCGGGCATATAACCGACCATAATGGGAAGGCAAGAGTGGTCTTATCCCACAGAGTGGGAGCCCACGTTCGCCGGGCGAACGTAGCTGCCCCGATGCACCCTTGCACCCACCGTGTCTGGGTGACGTTCCGTGTATCTGGGTGAGACTACATGGAAACGGATAATGAGAGAAACAGCCGGATGGAACGTAGGGAAGAAGAAGTCGTGAGCTTTACTGCTCTAGAGCCTGCCTCTAAGCCTGTTGAATCGTTGCAGCGAACGCTTGCTCTCGATGCAATGGCGTCAGGAATATTCTAATTCCTTCGGTTTCTCCTTTTATATTAAACGCATTATTTCTTTTTATTCTACCTTCTCGCTTCGTGCGTTCCACGTAATTTTTGTACATACGATTTATGCAATTTTTATACTTTCCAAATTTACGACTTTGCAAATTTCTTTCGGGAATTTATGTACTTGGAAAATTTCTTTCTTGACTAGTTAAAGTATCTTAAGTTTTATCTACGTTTTCAATAAATTTTATTCCCTAAATTTCAAAATTAACGAATCTTCAAACTTTTAAACTTTCAAATTTCTCCATCTCCGAAATTCCCAGTTGTGAAATTCCGAAATTCCCGATGCCGTGCAACCTGAAATTATAAAATGTGTAATTCTCCGAGTTAACCTACTTGGCGCATCCTGGAATGATCGATTCGCTGTAAGATGACGTTGAATGATCACTCATCCGTTCGGAGGGCATTTGGCGGTTCACCTTCGACGAGGTATCGTCCTCTTCTAGGAAATATCGAGAATGGATCGGGAGGTCGGCGAAGGTAGTGATCGAGCTGCAAATTAAACGGTCTGTCGCGGAACAGAGCGGTTCGAATGGTTTCTTTCGATTAAATCTCGACCGTTACCCAGAAGAGAGTTATAGGCTGGCAGAAAAACTGGCTGGCAGGAACATCGTCCTGGTCGAAACGCGCACGTATGAAAGAGGAATCGAAATGAAAAGGGGATGGAGAAATGAAAGGTTTGTTTGATCTATGAGATAGGGTGGGTGGCCAAGTCGAACGCGTGGCCTTTGTCGAAGCGCGAATCCAACAAAAAGATAGATCCCTACGCGCCTTTTTTACACTCCGCTTGCAAGGTCTATGGAATATGACCGTTATTAAGTCGAGGATTATATGGTTCGTTCGGTTGATCTCTTTCCTTTTAATCACGCTCCTCGATCGCTAATTTGACATTAATCACGCGGATAGACGTCTGGTATCTGGTTCTTTCGGCTCGCCGTTTTTCTTTCGATTATTATCGTCCCGACTGGCTACGATTCACCTTATCTCCGTAATATAACTGTTTGCCTCGCTGTGCGCGGAGATAAGAGTTTGGATAGGAGAGATTAGCAGCTTAGATCTGCTTAATACGTTTGTACTACGTGTAAGTGGATTCGAGTGGAAGGTCTTTGTTTTCTCCGTTTACTTTGTATCTCACAATAGCTACACTTCACTCTATATACACCTTGCGAGCGTGCTTTCTAATGATGCACAGGTAAATTCAATCCTACGCTGATAGATTCTAATTGATCATGGATGATACAAGATTCTAAAACCTTTGGATGATACAAGAGTCTAAAACCTTTGGATGATACAAGATTCTAAAACCTTTGGATGATACAAGATTCTAAAATATTTGGATGATACACGATTCTAAAACCTTTGGATGATACAAGATTCTAAAACCTTTGGATGATACAAAATTCTAAAACCTTTGGACGATACAAGATTCTAAAACCTTTGGATGATACAAGATTCTAAAAGCTTTGGATGATACAAGATTCTAAAATATTTGGATGATACAAGATTCTAAAACCTTTGGATGATACAAGATTCTAAAACCTTTGGATGATACAAGATTCTAAAAGCTTTGGATGATACAAGATTCTAAAACCTTTGGATGATACAAGATTCTAAAAGCTCTGGATGATACAAGATTCTAAAACCTTTGGATGATACAAGATTCTAAAAGCTTTGGATGATACAAGATTCTAAAACCTTTGGATGATACAAGATTCTAAATGTTTGAACTCTAAAATTTTGGAGAATATAAAATTGAACGTGTAAGAGAATTCTTCCTTCCTGCTGTATTCTCTTTGAGGAATTTAGATTTGACGTACCTGTTTAACATGCGAGAGTGGACGCGGAGTCGCTTTGAATAATACATGTATCTATGTAGAACAAACGAAATCAGTTAGATCTGTTTTTTAGAAACGAAAACAGCAGGATGTATAATCGAATACGTCAAAGTTTCACATTCTTTTCGACAATAAAAGTTATCTCATTCCAGGATGATATAATGGAACATAAATGTTATTCTCATTAGCACCGACAGATTCATGTCTACCGTTAAGTAAATCCTTGATTTACTCGGCAATAAAGTTTGTAAAATATGACTTAATATATTCCGGCATCGAAATTCAGATATTATATCGATGACCCGAGATCGCCATAGTAGGCAACGGGTATTTGTCATCGAATAAGGACCACCGGATCGAAAAGCAATTTCACGTCTGTTCGTTTTGGCGGAGCCGGGACGATACGCGAACATCTATGTAACAAGAAGACGTAAAGAAGCACCGTTGACCCGGAAAGTGTTACGTGTACATGCTGCACATTGTATGCCTCTTCGTGGCATACTGAACGGGTACCCGTTATGCTCGTTTCAAAGATTTAAGCGTTTTGCGCAATCGGTCGGGCTCTTTCTCTCTCTCTCTCTTTTTCTCCCATTCTGACCAATGTGACACACTTTCATGCGCCCCTGATAGAACACCATACACATTCCTGTGTTCTTGCACGTAGGGTATAACGTTGCTTAGAGGAATTACACGTTGCACGATATACTTTGTACCGCGTTAATCGCTCGTACGTCCGATTTCGGTAACAATTCGCCAAAATGATTTATTGCAATTATCTTTTCGTACGAGCACCAAGATAAGTTCGCGTATCGTCTTGATAATCTTTTGCAAAATTAAATATTTCATAATCGAATTAACCCCTTGCCGTATTTTGACGAGTCTCACAATTCAAATGTGTCAAATCCTGTTAAGATGTGTAATACTCTAGAACTTCAAGTTTAGGTCCAACTATAGTCAGAGATTGCTAAATATAAAATACTCACAACATTTTAATTTTCTTTGTTTTAATATTATTGCTATGGATAGTTAGTTTTGATCGACGCATTTAGCAAATAAATTGTATGGCAAGGGGTTAATAGGAGTCTTGCTAAGCTTCTATTTTTAATATCACAGATAGTTCTACCGTGTTATTGAGTCTACAATTTTTCACACGCTTCGAAGTCTAATCCGAGGGTCCAAAAGAGCCAGTCACTCTACTCGTTTATTTATTCAGTGACCCAATCAAGGAATGACCCACGGAAATAAAATTAAATAGACACTTCTGACCTTGGTTACGTCACGAACCTGAACTTTGCCATAAATCAACCAGCTCGAAGGTTTCGGCTCATCCTTTTTTTGCACCAAGAGAACAAAGATGCAACGAAATTACCGTTTATGTAATTCCTCGCTTTCGTCCCTGATTTTCGCCTCGGGCTACCGAAAATTTTACTTTCTACCCTGCTGTTGTGACAGTTCACGAAACGCCGTTTAACGTTCGTTATTACGGTATCGTTACCCGCGAGAAGGGAGATCGGTGTATCCGATGATAAATTAGTCGCTTTGTTGATTCAGATTTTTAGCGGCTGGGTTCGCTACAAAAGGCCCGATTCATGTTCCTCCATTGTTGCACAACTTGGGACTTACCAAATGGATGAATGAAAGTTTATTCAATTATGATTTTGTGGTCGAAAGTGCTCGAACGCTATCGTAAGCTGGCGGAGTGCACAGATTAGATTCACGACTTTCTAGTTTCGTAAAATTTTGTTAGGAGTTTCAAAATTTCGACAGCATCCCTATACAATTTTGCTGGAATTTTTCTGAATTTCTTTGGGGGCCTTGGAAGTTCTTTGGAGACTTAGAATTTTCGTAAGATTTGCTCAAAAGTTTCCATGATATAAGACTATTGTTTGGATGTCCTCATTCTTCAGCAAGTCATAACTTGACTGTACCTGTCCAGGACTCATCTCTTTCGTTTAAGATTTCTCTGGGAGTTCTTTGAGATCCCTCAAAAATATTCTTCAAGCATCCTCAGAATCTTAAAAGAATTTACATAGACTAGATTCTATGTCTCTCCTTAGTCTGTACAACCCCCTAAACGATACAATTCCCCTACATCTTAAATTCACCTAACTCCTCCCCAGTCAATCTGAATACTTCTGAACATACTTCTGAACATACTAATTCTTGTCTGGAAACAAGCACTACTCTTTCAGGATTCTGTCCTGAAATCCACTTGGACGATCAAGCAAGGTGAGAGAGAGATAGCCGGCGATTAATAATTCTTTATCGAACAGATGTTTCGACACGTACAGACATGCAACCGAACGATCCATCAACGTTGCCGACATAGCAGGAAGCTGACCTGAAAAGCACGGTCCTGCCGCCGTTGCATACTATCTTCATTATGTCACGATCGGCGGTGAGTCCGCGTTACACTCGAAGAAATATGTCCTGGCCGATTTCGTTGCCTACCAATGACTGTCGCCTCGTTGCGACACGACTGGACCGATTGATCGACGCGTGTCTCGGTATTACCGAGCCTAGGGACGTTGGTCAATGATCTCTCATCGATTTTATCCCGAACTTTGATATCGTGGTTGTCGATCGGTGGCTCTGACGCACTGGATGCGTCGTGTGATGGTAAATCATCTCGGATCCCAAATCCCTACTTACTTTATGTATAGATTTCTAAGTAAATTTGCAAATGTTTTAACACTAAACCTACCGGCATATAATGTGTACTTGGAATTAAAAATGAAGTTAACAAATAAATAAACAAACAATGAAACATAAATTACACACATTTGCCCTTTATCTTGATGAAAATCAATTCTGATTTTAGGTAATGTATTTTAACCCTTTGCGTTCGAGAGGCGCCATTCGATTTAATACAATAATTTGAAACAAGCATTATTTAATTAATTCTATAATAGCGCTCATGTGATGTATAAACACAGTGAAACAGACAATAGTGGAAATTATTAGTAGAAGAATAATAACCTCAACTCATTTAACATTTTAATTAATATTTTAAAGTTGCTGTTTGCAAACAGTAAAATTACCTTCGAGTGCAAAGGATTAACAAAATGTGTCTGTTACAATAAGAAGCTTGTGGAGCGGTCATTTGACCGGCTTGGTAGTTAATTCCCAAATATGTAGATTCGAAAATCCCCAAATAGCTAGATTTCGAAACGTCTGAAAATCCCCAAACTGTTGACTCCTAGCAATTTTTCGTGATCCGAATAAAGAGATTTTGACGTTGTCGAAAGATCGATAGGAAATCGGTGGCTGGCCGGTGAATATCGTCGATCGGGTTCGACACACGAGGGTAACGCTCTACTTGCCGAGAAATGTCAACCGCATTCTGCAACGGCGACCGGCCAGCCAGCCAGAACATTCGCCGTCTAACGTTTTCTGCGCGCCTACGTTCCTCCTTTGATTCCCTATTGTTCGCCTCGGATGATATCCTGAAACGTGTTCCGTGCGGCGTGCACGGAGACACACACGTACACGGTAAAACAGCCAGGCGAATATGCATATTTAGTCGCGGCTCACAGCCCGAGCCGAGCCGAACCGAACCGAGCGAGTTAACTGCCGCGAAACTCTCGAACGCGCCTGTTTCGCAGTGCAGACCGGTGCTTTTCTGCCCGCGGACTGAAAGAGAAGGTAAAATGAGCAATTGCACAGACAGAGATACGGGAAAGTGATCTCTTCGAGTATACGGTTTATGTGTACGTTCCGCTGCATCGATGAACTTTGTACTTTCGTTCGATTCCGAAGATTCGTTTATCGTTATTACGGATAATGTAGGAGTTAGAACGATCTTTCAATCGAGAGTACTCGTTTAGTAATAGAAACGAGCAATGAACTTTGAGAATTCGTTTCAATTTCAAGAATTTCCTCTAATATGTTCTGTCGTGGTTTTACACATTTCGTTGAACGGCCATTTCCAGCTCGCGGCTGAAACCCGAAGCTGTCTCGCTTTCAGAAAGTTGGATCTCGTCGCGTCGCCCGGAGCGATCAAACGTAATCCTTAGGAAAGATTCTCGGCACGAATGGTTATCCTTCGTCTAAGTATCCGAGCGTGGAAGTCTCGATAATTGTTGGTACCGTGCGTGGACCACGACTCCTTCTTCTCGTGTTTCTAGATAGGATACAACAATCGCGAATGGCTCGTCTTCGTTTCCAGCAAAAGGGAGAGTTACTCCCACGCGTAGGAGCGTTTAACTCTTTTGCTACTAACGTTGATTGTGCTTGTCATCCGCGAAACGAATCTCTGCTTACTTATGACGGTTATATTCTCCGGATATCCATTTATATCACCGGTTAACGGGGCTATCTTTCATGGTCATATATCGTGTCGGTACATTCCTTGTTTTCATAGCTGTTCTATTGTTACGCGTTCCTTTATTACCATGCATTGTATCACCTCGCTTTACATTAGCATGCATCGTATTTTTCATGCGTTATATCACCTTGCGTTATATTGCCGTGTATGTTGCCACATACTCTACTATCCACTCGTGATATTACTGTACGTTGTACTATCGTATAATTACTAAAAGCATTGTATCTACCCTTTACATCACCTCGCGTTATATTGCCACGTGTTGTATTATTAACCCCTTCTCGTACTTTGACGAGTCTCACTCGTGACACACATACAGCTCAAATGTGACAAACCATACTCCAACTTTGAGCATTCTTCAACTTGAAATTTAGGTGCATAAGTTGCATTATCAAGGATCCCTGAATATCACATTTTAATTTTCTTTGTTCGTTTTAATGTTATGGCCTTTATAGTTAGTCTTGACTGACGCATCTGTTAAATAAATGGTACGGGAAGGGGTTAATATGCGATATAAAGAAATGCGACAGCGATAATATTATGATTTGCATGTAAGAAGAACGTTTGAGGTGTTCATAAAATAAAAGTAAGACACGTTGTCGCGACGCGTTTGGCCCCGTTCTATTTCTCTCGTTTACTCTCTCGGTTCCGTTTCTTTCCGTAGCCACATGAATGAACGCGCCAGCAGCCGGAAGTAAGTAGGTTACTGTTACGTCATGCGCGCACGCGCGCTCGCTCGCTCGACCTGCAGTGTGTAGCAACGACACGATGCTATAGTTTCGCGCTCATATTAGACCAGATCTTACCGATAGACTGCCGGCTAAGAGAAAGTAATTAAAGGAGAAAGAAAGAGAGAGAGAGATCGTCTTGGCGAGATGCACCGCCCGTTTCCGCTCTGCTAAATTCAAGGTTACCCATTGTCGGCCTGTACTAGAACACCTTAGCTACTTCGAGTCTTCTTCTTCTTGTTTTCTCGTGGCACGCTTGCGTTTCCTCTGGATCGCATCTGTCGTTGGGAACTCGTGATAAGGATGATGCATTAAAGTCCTTGGGAAGGTATGCTGCTCGCCAGCCCGGGAGAAGCTTAATGCAGAACGATCCGTTTTAAAGATTGTCAACGTATAATATATGATCATTATAGTTGTGAAGAAAATCGCCCGTTTATAATAGAATAATTGTATTTATGATACATAGTTTGTGGTGCATTGTGCGTTCTATGCCCATGACTTTGCTCTTTACGCAGCCTACCGATACGATCGTTGAGTATCAATAAAATATCGACCGATGTCATCTATTCGTGACTCTCGTGTTTCTCTTTGTTCCCGTTACAGTCTAATGTCTCCATTTCAATTAACGAACCGATGTACGTCGCAAACGCGATTTTATCAAGCGCCTTCCGGTTAGTTCGCTCCAGAAGGAGCTCGCGGCAGCTCGAACAAAGTTGTTAGAAAGCAGCGGAGTAAAGTCAGGTGAACGATAGATCTAGCTTTGTCGCGGTGTGATCGGATTTGGGAGTAGCCGGCAGGAATTTAAACGGCCGCGTAGGCGACAGTGAAAGCAGCGTTACTTAATACTCGTATCACTGGCCGTAAATAACAAAGACCGCCCGCTCGTTGAACTGGACCGAGCGACTTTTCTCGTCTTATTGGTGTACGTTTAAGGCGATAGACACGCGGGAACTCGAAAACGGCCCTCCCTCCGAACCCCAGAACGACAGTCGAAAAGACAAATCGTGACCGTTGACGAATTTATGTTCTCGACCTCTGAACCTTGCCAATGTGCCACGTCCAACCTGGTACCGTATATCGCGGACCTTATTGCATCAACCGATTCAGTACGCTTTTCCTTTCGTTCCCCTCTTATATAAAATTTATACCCAATGTTTAATCAATCGCTACGATTTACGTCCTTCGAGAATTCACTGTTGAGTTTTTATACAAAAATCAGATTTGCTTAGGATTTTCAAAAAATACATCAAAATTCCTCCTAAGCTCATACAGGGCAAATTATGTATAGCAACTTTGAGCAACACACCCTTCAGCTGTCAGCTGTTGTAAGGCCTGAAGAAGTTTCCACATCGAACGACGTGGAATTTCCTATAAGGAGCCTAGTCTCGACACCGTAAGGATAGTTGATTAACGGTTGATTAATGAACGCGCAGCGAACGGGGTGGTTCGAGTAAAAATAATTAATTCGGTTCCGACGGGGTATCGGTCAGTCGAACGGTGGACGTACGAGGCGTCGTTTAATCAGGATCATCAGGAGGCACGACCTTCGTAGCCGCGGATGGTTCATTAATAAAAAGAAGTCGGTGGTTTCCAGCACACCGGGCTGTGGCGCCGTGTAAATCGAACAGGACCCGATGCACTGTGGTGTGGTGTTCCATTGCGCTTGAAGGGCCCGAGGGGACAGGTTCCAAGGCCGCGACCGATCATCCTCTCGATGAGCCTCTTCAGACTCTCCTCGCGTCTCATCTTCGCGATCAAACACGAAAAAACAAGGTGGATATGCGTGACAGCGGAGGTAGCCTACGTAAGCACTTATGTGCCTTCGCGACCGTTTTTCCATACTGTTTCTCATGCAAAATAGGAAACTGCCCGCGAGAAACCGCCGACAGCTCCTCGATGGGACTATTCTTTGCCAGGAAGTGGACACTGGACTGCTCCTCGCGTTTCCGCTCACACGCTACCTGTGACTTTGGTTGTTTCGTTGCTCTATCTTCCCATCCTTTGTTCTGTTTCTACGCTATTGCTGATATAGAACTTTGGTTAGAGGGCTGTTCGTGTGCGGAGATAGGGATTTGGAGGATTTGGATATCGGTACATAGAAATATTGAAATGTGGGGATATGGGTGCATAGAGCTATCGAGACGTAAAGATATCTGCATGTGAGAGAACGTGTAGACATCAGGACGTTACTTTAGACGTTATTTTAGAACGTACGAATTTTGGGATGAAAGTAGAGATGTTCATAACTAGGGATGTATCTATGCATATGGGAATTTTATATACACAGTACATATGCGAATTATGACCACATAAATGAATGTACCACCCAATCCTCCATCATACGTAGACACGAACCTAACAAGTCCAGCCCCTTATTCAAGAGTTTAACTACTTTAATCGATATCTAAACCACGTAAATGTAATTCTACCTAATACACCTCATTTTATCAAGAACGAAGAAGAAAGAAAGACAGAATAATCGCTATTAGCGGAATAGTAGGAGAGGCGTATGGCAGAAATGTACGCTGGGTTGAAAGACGGCACGCGCGAGTTTCTCGCGTTAAGATCGAATTCCTGTAACCTTGTTAAGCGGTGGTTACACGGCGTTACACATATATATCGGCAAAGGTGTCGAAGCAACACCCGCCCACGCACGCGTGAAACCGACAGATGGATTAGACAGATACATACGCTTGTTCGCTTTCGAGCTGCTCCGAGCAACGAAGGGATTAATCTTTCTCGAGGATGGAAATTAATGTTGCTCCAGCTGACTTCTGATGCTTATTAGCCCGTTCTGTTTTACAAAACTTTTGCTCGGCTTACTGGTATTATTCACAAAATGTATTCAAAGTTGCTTCTTTTCAATATAATATTTAAGTGGGTTTAGGTAGCAAATATTTATCGCCTGATGATGGTGTTCTTTAGAATAGGTGTTATAAAAACTAGAAAGGTTTGAAAATGTACTCTTGAGAGTTTGGATATTTAGAGATTCGAAACTGTTGAAAGTGCATATAACTCCGAATCTGAACTTCACCTCACAAGATCTCAACAACGTCCACATCAAGTCCCTTAAAGTTTCGTAGGAAGATCGAGCCATAATAATTAAATAATAGGCAACTTAAATCCGCTATACTGATCGATCAATTCGCGCGGGAAAAGATCCGAGTTATTCCCTAACAAAATTTCCCGTCCGTCGATTACCTTCTTTCCTGGCGCAAGAAGCGCCGCAACAGGCCGGAATGATGACAAATAGAAAATTAATAATACGACGGTGCAAGACAGGAAAATTGATGCAAGAAGCTTGGCCACTTATTCGAAAATCCCGTCGACTAACCGCAACACGAGATAACAGTATTAGTCATTTTGATTCCATCTTAACAATCGAAGCTTAATGTCCAGGAAGAGTATTAGTGTTCGCCGGTGAGATTGAACCATGGAGAATGTTCTTTTTCACCTATCGCTATGGTTACAGGGAAATGGCGTACGTTAGCCGCGAACGATGACTTGTCGAATCGTTTTGAGACCCATGACGGAAAAAGTTGCCTCCATTGCCGCACGAAATCACTCTGACGCTGCGAGTTTTGTCGTGAAATGAGTTTCACGCGGACGAAACCATAAGCGATTCCCTTTCTCCCAGCTTCTTTATTTTTTATTCTTTTTTCACTCCAAACCCTTACTATTTATAGCGTAGTTATTAACGGAAGTTACTATATCCTTGACATTTCTTTCTCTGGTATTTGCGATAAACAATCGGTTGCTATTGAAATGCTTCTCCTTGAACGTCTCGAGCCAGTTATCGACATTCTTTGCATCCACATAACTGTATACCTATTATCCGAAATGTCCTTCTATTTTCTGAAAGTAGGTTCGCTTCTAAATTATATTCGTTCGTTAAGTAAATTATAATCGTGACACGATACGATGTGGAAAAATTTAAGGCATCCTTAAATACTTATACCTACTTTAATTTGAAGATGTTATTTCATACTAACCCCAATATATACTATTCGAATACTATCAATCCCTAGAGATATCTGTAATATCTCAGTATCCCAACCAGATCCATCATATCCTAAATTCGTAAATCCCCAAATGAGCAAATGAAGAAGGGTCGAACTAGCGAGTCTATTAGAAGCATCTATGTCCCAGTTTGAAATGCAAGCGTATAATCCCTGTGCGCTAAGAACGAAATCCTCTGTAATGACTGTAGGATATAGTGTTACACAAAGAGGCTCGCGATCCCAAGAATGGCACCTTTAGAGGATCACTGGTTCCGAACGAGTATCCACAGGTCAACGGCTCCTTTCTCTTTCAACGCGTATAATCCAGGCTAAAAGTCACAATTAATGGGTGACCGACCGCTTCTACGAAAGCCTCTATTGTACAAGTTCTCTAATGTCGAAAAAACAGCGGGAATAAAAAATGGTCCCCTTCGGTCAATAGCCCCTTTCTCCATCAGCTATCTCCCTCCCGCTCGGTCTTTCTTTTCAACTCCAGTTCTAGATCATGCGCTCGCATGTTAGAGCGTCGATTATTCACGCCCACACGGTGCACCGTGCGTACAATGAATCTAACATTAACGTAGAAACACAACGACGAGGTTTCGAGAGCTGCAACGTGCGTCTCGACACGGTTCCGTGATAGATCGACGCTTGATTAATCCGTTTTTTCACCGCCGACACCATTCGACGCTTTATCTCGTTGCCGGCTAAATGACCATCGCGTTGATCGCGCGTGTCCATAATATTTATTTCCTATTAACCAAAGCGATTCCGGGGATGATCGATGCGTTTCATTTTTAACGCCGATAATGTCGAGTCAATGACACGCGCTAACTAATCAAAAAGAGAGCTATCCGTCATCTCGCAGCTTGTTCGATCACTCGATAATTTTCTGACAAACGTCGGATTTCGCAATGCCGGACAAAATTTTGCAGACAAAAATGTCTGGAACGTTGTTTCAAAAGACCGTGTCGCAAGCGATAGAGTTCAGCAGGTATAAGAGTTCGTCTGGTAGAGTCTCGACAGGAGATTGATCGGTACGGTCGATTTCCGATCGACGAGTTAAGGAGAAGACGGTGTTCCTCGGACTGGAATCCTTCATGGGGTCTTATACGTGACAAATCGAATCGAGGCCAAAGGAACGACGAGACGTGAAGCAAGAGCGATGAATAGAGGAATAGATCTGTCGCGTTTAGGTCGACTCACTTTTTTTTTGCCCTTTCTCTACCTTTCAGTACGTGGACGTGCTCCTGGTTTTGCATCTAGATCCGCCGGGATCTAGATACACCTCATCGACGTGATCTGGATCGGCTCGCGTGAACTGATCGATCATTCCTGTTACTCCTGTCCAATCTGTCGAGCAGAATCGTTTGGGGATTTCGACGTTCACAGAGTTGCTAATTTCCGAATACGAAGAGGAATTTGGGATTTAATTTAGAGATTTCTAGCGATGTCGAGTAGAGACATGAAACCTGGAGATTTTGTGTAGGGGAGACCGGGGCTAGTTGACTAACTTTTAACATATTTAATTATTATAAAAGATCCATTATTTTATTCACTTATAGTATACCAATAGTTTACACATTTACTAAGGGTTAGTCAATTAACCCCATTAGTCAACTAGCCTCGGGATCTAGAAATAAGATTAAAAATATTAACTCCTTCCCGTAGCATTTATTTAACAGATGCGTCAGTCAAGACTAACTATAAAGGGCTATAACATTAAAACGAACAAACAAAATCAAAATGTAAATACTTTGTTTTCAAGGATCCTTGATAATGCAATTTATAGTTGGACCTAAACTTCAAGTTGAAGTATATTCAAAGTTTAAATAAGGTTTGTCATATTTGCGCTGTAAGTGCGTCACGAGTCAGACTCGTCAAAGTACGGAAAAGGGTTAATAAACTCGTAAATTTAAAATACGATATTCGTAAAGTATCGACGATAGAAGATAAAAAATATCGTAGCAGGAGATCCGAACGAAAATCGTGTTCGAAAGGAAGGGTGTCGAGGACCTTTCCTCGAGACCTTTTCGCTCGGTTCGTAAGCAGAGCGAGTCGAGCTTATCTGGAGAGGCCTGGTTTCACGAACACGGCCTCGTAGCTCGCCTTCTACCCATGGATAACACGGTGCACCGACTCTCTTTCTCTTCTTTTCACCCTTCCTCCTCTCGTTCGTTCTCTCTCACCGTAGTCCCTTTCGATCTTCGATTCCTCGTTCTCCTGTCTGTTCTTCTTTCTCCTTCGTGTTCGATGTTCGATACCTCTTCGCCCTTCGTCCCTTTCTTCGTCTCTGTCCCGGCCGTTTCCCTCCCTTCTGTCTTGCCGCGGTGCTCGAGCTGGTCCTGCTATAACCCGGAGTCGGCTGACGGTCGCCCCATGTATGGCAGCTTGTTTTATGCTGGCTACGCTGCATTGCGATGCACGCCGCGTTGTGTGCACTCGCCTCGAAACACACGCGATGTATTATATATCCTGTGCCACGGCTTTCGAATAACCGCGTAACTCGGTGGCGGGACACGTCCAGACTGTCCTTGCCTTCGATAGGGTGGTTCGATCGGGTTTCCTTCCTTCGCCTGCTTTCGGATCATTTTCCAACGTAATTATGATTAGAACCTCTTAACTATCTCAGCTCGATCGATACGCGATACTGTATTAATTAGATATCAACCTACGCTGCTTCCGGTGTGTACCTTCTCTATCGTAGGGTTGAATCGTGTTCGGTTGCTTCGTATCATTCGAAATGCACTCCCATCAGTTTATGTGCGATACATTAATTAGTTGCCAAGTTCAACTCACATTCCTCTCGATACACTTCCAATGCGTCTCTATCAGCTTTTGATGGGGTTGGATCAAGTTTGGTTGGGTCATATAATTCGTAATGATATAGGAACTCCGATCAGTTCATACGTGATGTATTAATTAGATATTAATTAGTTCCCTAGTTCGACTCACATTCCTCTCGATACACTTCCGACGCATCTCTATCAGCTTTTGATGGGGTTGGATCAAGTTTGGTCGGGTCGTATAATTCGAAATGATATAAGAACTCCGATCAGTTTATATGTGATGCATTAATTAGATATTAATTAGTCGCCAAGTTCAATTTACATTCCTCCCGATACACTTTCGCTGTATACCTTCTCTAGCATCGGCTTTTGATAGGATTATTCGATCAATTTTTTTGAGTCGTATAATTCGAAATGGTATAGAAACTCCTTTTGATGAGTGCATGCGCGATAATAGATTAATTAGTTATCAATTAGTCGCCCAGCTGAAGTTACGCCTGAAGCGCTTCTTTGCCATCAGCCTTTGATAGTGTAGTATCAAGTTTGGTTGGTTCATATAATTTGATGTGGACTAATTACTTTCGATGAAGATGTAATGATATATTAATTAGTAACTGTCTGAAGCTACACTCTATGCAGCATACATTCTGCATCATTTTTGGGTCACATGTGGTTGCAAGGTTCTCATAACTTTTAGTAGAGTAGTTGGGTTCAACTTAGGTTTAGTTTGGCACATTATTTAAACACGATACAGTTTCCTTTCAATCAAACGATACGTGACAGTATATTAATTAGAAATTAGTGTTGCTACATTCGAGACACACGTGATGCAATGCGGCTATTATACATGGTTGAGTCAGATGCAATTGGGTCAATTGATTTTCGTATATCTCGAACTGTTAACATAAATTGATCCATTGTTATTATTACTCTTTTCTTAATCGTTAGCTGTTGTGCTACTCAGCTGCCATTCTCAGTTGTCAGTTGTTAATTACAGTTATCGAATTGATATTAGTCCCTGATCCGTTCTAAATTGTCAATAGTTTAGCTGCAGCGATGCAAAATAGCAATGGATTAGCATAACTCATCTAAACCAGACACAGCCCAGACACGATCCAACGGAGCAACCTTACATTTAACTCATTGTCAGTTTCTCCAGCGATCCAACTAATTCCTATCCAAGTAGGTTGTATCGAGAACTAGCCATTCTCCCGTCGGAAAAAAGAAAGAACACGAAGGAGAAAGAGAGAGGGGCGTCCAGTTCGAGCGGCAAGTTCGAAACGCGCGTAATGGCATTCCTCGTTCTCAGCTGCGTTCGCACCCTGACCTTACTCGCCCATATTCGGGCCTGATCGTGATTGCTTTCTGCCTTTTTGCACACCATGCTCCCGTGTATGCGTGCACGGATACGCGTTCTTCTTTTCACGGACGCTCTTATTACGTTTTTGTTTCGCTAACGAACACAAAGATTGCAACCGGGATCCATCCGAATCTACTTTTCCCTTTTCACGCCGATCTCTCACTCTGCATACTTCATCGCAACTCTACTCTGTTCTAACGCCAACTGCGCACATGTTCTGAAATTTGAGGCTGCGGGGTTTAAAGGATCTATGAAGAAATCAGGATACAGAGAACTTGTAACCTACAGACGAGAAATGTGGGGTTAGCCAAGTCTGAACATGTGGATGTTGAGATTTAGCTCGGTCTGAACATGTGGATGTTGAGGTTCAGCTCAATCTGAACATATGGCCGTTGAGATCTAGTTCGATCTGAACATATGAATGTTAGCATCTAACCAAGTCTGAACATGTGGATATTGACATATATCTCAGTCTGAACATGTGGATATTGAGGTCCAGCTCAATCTGAACATATGGCCGTTGAGATCTAGTTTGATCTGAACATATGAATGTTAGCATCTAACCAAGTCTGAACATGTGGATGTTGAGGTCTAGCTCGGTCTAAACATGTGAATGTTGAGGTCTAGCTCGGTCTGAACATGTGGATGTTGAGGTCCAGCTCAATCTGAACATATGTTCATCAAGATCTACCTCGATCCAAACACACAAAAAATGGGGACATAAAGACATTGAAATCTAATTATATCCAGATCTACAAGTCTCGTATCTAGAAAAATTTGCAACTAGGTAAATTCTGAAATCCCAGGAGTAGTAATGTGAGCAGTATAAAAGTACACAGAAGGTAGTAATTATCGTATCGAGGGTTAATGCAGTTTGAACAAGTCTACCAGCAATTATTACGCAAGAGAGAAAGGATTGATAAATACAGGGCACGGAAAAAGTGTCCGAGAAACAATGGGTCGACTGGTGTAAAAAGTAAGATTTTTGTGATCTAGCGGTAATCGAGACGCTGAAAATTACCAGAGGGCAGCGATCTCGACGCGGAAAACGTCCGACGGCAGTCTTGTCTACTCGAAGAAGAGGAAGAATAAGACGAAGAAGAGGAGGAAAAAAAAGGAAGACCCAGAAGAAGAAAAGAATAAATCAACGTCGATAATAATTCCTACAGCGTGTAATGACGTCCGAAGGAAACAGGATCAACGGCTTTTTGCGTTGTTGTTTTCGCGAGCGCATCCTTCTCGATCGACGGGAAATGCAAGGCACCGGGAATACTATCGAGAGGACGCGATCGGCACACGCTCGATACGCTCCGACCGCTTTTACCACTCACCAGACCCAACAGATGTATTTATGTTCGGTTAATCGACTTCGCTTCTTCCACTCGATGCTCGAACGTATCTCAAGTAGAAGTGGAAACGTCGCTGAAAAAGTAGCAATCCCTCTCTCTGCCTCCGAGATCAATGGCTTGGGACAACAATCCTCCTCCCCCACCTCCGCGTCGCTCTTTCGTTTCCTCTTTTTCGATTCCGATTACTTGAAAAGCAACTCCAGATCCCCGTACGAACACCCGCTCGCTTTCAAGATCACCAATGCGTTCTCTCTTGCCGATCGATACCCGAGGTTACCTCTCCAACAAAAATCGTGACACTCCAACGGTTTCAACAAAATCGACACTTTATTTTACGTACAAGTATTTGTAAAACCACTCGGACTTTTTTTCGAATCTCGGTTTAATATCTTGAGTATTTATACTCGTGTTTGGACTCTTACTGTCTGCACTTTGGATCCACTTTCCTATTTTACTGTATTAGTACTTTATTTACTCGCTGTACTACTGTATCACTATGTTCCATGGTACATCTTACATCTATTATACTATTTTATTGTATAATTATATTACTGTACTGTTAGTTCACTGCTTCATCAGCTTTGTACTATACCACGGTTCTTCTATTTCACTCTTTCTATTATAAACAGATTTTAATATTTCCTTCTATCAAAAATACAAATAACTTATAAAATTATGTACCACAAGAAAATACAGATAAATATGTCGTAAAGAAATGACAAAATATTACAAATGATTTATTGGTCCTATTTTTTTCGACCGCCATATTTGTACCCTCTGCGCATGCGCACTGCAAAATACACATCGAAATACTCGCATTACTTATTTTATTTAGGCATTTTAGTGTCTAACTTATTTTACTAATTTAATCTCTTCATGTTACACCGAAAGTTCAACGAACGAAGCGACACCTTCGTGCGATAGAATATCGAATTAATTTACTGAAATGAGACGTAAGTACCTTGTGTGGAGATTAATCGTTGACGTTCCCTTAAACGTTCCATAGCTCGTCCACGGTTGGATGGTTAGTTTTCACTGACAACACCAGTTGTGTGCATCCAAGCCCCGTTCTGGAGGACCGTGACCTTGAAACTCGACTATAGGAACGCCGTCGGAGAACGCGCTGTATACGAGTTCGACCGGTGCATAGCGCGATATCTCGATACTCGAATCGATCGACTTCTGCGATCATTCTGAAAATTTTGCAATTCATTAATATAAATCGATAACCAGTGACAAATATCTCATTAAATCGATCGTCGAAAGAAATCGTTTCTGCGTATCATTTTTCACTGGGTATTCCATTATGCCACATATTTTGTGTATCAATTTTACTTCTTTTTAGTTACGTGTCATAATTTATATGTGACAATAAAAAATTACTCTTCCATTTGTAACATTTCTGTGAATTCTATAAAAGTCACGGTGCAAGGTTCTATGAAAGTCAGTCAGTGTGAGATCCTATAAAATAGTCACACCGTAAGAAACAGGGTCTCCAATACTGTTACGTCTACTTTTACATGTGATAATTATATGTGACAATAAAAAATTACTGTTCCATTTGCAATATTTCTGTGAATTCTATAAAAGTCACTCTGCAAGGTTCTATGAAATACAGTCAGTGTGAGACCCTATAAAATAGTCACAGCGTAAGAAACAGGGTTTACAATACTGTTACGTCTATTTTTACATGTGATAATTATATGTGACAATAAAAAATTACTGTTCCATTTGCAATATTTCTGTGAATTCTCTAAGAGTCACTATGGAAGATCCTGTGACACTCGTGTCACAGTAGAAGAGTCCTTCCAGTGTTACAGCCCTGTAGAATGGCAGCCATGAGCCATAGCGTGTAGCAACGAAGCGCGTTGTTTCGTCGGCGAGAAAATGGAATTTCGTGATAGAAATTCATCGGCTTGTGTTTTGCTCGGCAGTATTTGAAGAAAGAGGGTACATGTTCTATAAGCGGTTTGGATTTATTTTTGCCCCGGGTGGCGCGGAGACACAGGAGTCCCTTTGTCGCGGAAGGTCGTGTTCGTGGTCGAGTTTGCGGCCAATCCTCTCGCTGTCGTCGCACGACAACTCTTCCGACTCGTTTTGCCCCGCGGATTTACGGTAAAAACTAGTTTCGCAGCACGCCTCTCTATTTCAGTCGTCCGGCTCGTGCAACGTGGAAGCGTTCGCCTCCTCCTGGCCTCCGATCCGATTCGATTTATGTACGTTGCAAGGTAATTGATGCTCCTAGTCGGCCGATTTCGACAGCCGTGCAACGTTTACGTTTCAACGGAAGCACGTGCGGTATCCGCGATCCCTATTATCGATGCTGTAATTAGCCGCAATTAGCACGATGTCGCCTCGACGCCACCGACGACGACCCTGCTCTCCCTTTCTCTCCGGAGTACACTATCGTGCTAACCCCTTGTATTACCTTTTTATCTGGCCTTAACCTACAATCTTATATTCATTTGTGTCAACTTACTAATTACTGTAGAATGAATACAGAAACAAAATTTTGTATTCAAAACCCTGAGTGTGGATCGAGTTTGTATTCAAACTTGATTGTGAAGATCATAGTTCGAAGTGAACGCAGACTTCGATCGTGACGATCATACGAGTCTTATAAAGTATATTATAGTATGCCATGAGTGACAAAGGGTTAAATGAAATATAAACTGTTCCTCAGATGCTCCTCCAATAATACCATTATAAAAAGGATTGTCCTCGACCCTAACTACTCTACCTTATTATTTTCTCTGAGGTATTTCTAATAATGCTATGTTTAACTCGTTGGCTATGGTCATACGAAGTACTGAAATAATAGCAAGGTTAAATAGTTCATAACATTCCACCTTACATAAAAATGCGAATCCATTAGAGTGTGGAGAGGAAAATGTGACATAACGAAGTCTGCTCGGTAGGAATCTTGGCCTTATTGAATCACACTAGCATTGAAACGTTTCAATTCTTTTCCCACGTAGGAAGATGCTAAGATATAGCGTCAAACATCCTACAGATGATTCATGACCCTCCTTTACCATTAATTTGTGTAAACATTATAAATTTAGATCTAAAGAATTCTAAATCCTTTATGAAAGACTCCGTGTTGCCACGTGCTCTTCGATGCTGGTCGATTTTCTTGAATAAAGAAAAAGTAGATTTTCTAAAGAAGAAGAATAAAGATTTTTTTTATTCAAGAAAATGGAGAGAAAATTCGAACAGGATGAACGCGATTCTATTCGAGCGATCAATTCCTCGGGGAAGAATTTTAATAGAAGGTCAATAACGAGCACGTTTAATTGCCTATTAACCTAACCAGCCCAAACGATGGTAACAAAACGGGACGATAAAACCGGCGTGGACGCCATCGACACGTTCGATTCGTCAAATTATATTGGCCGTACACGCCGCGCTACGGTACTTTTATTTACGGGTCTGTTATAAATGTCGTGTAACAGCGCGAACTAATGCGTGGAAAAAGTATTATATGCAAAGGAAGTTGCGTGGTTACGTGTTCTGGTTGGTAAACGGATCCTTAAATCCACTACTTAATATAGGTACATATAAAAACGATTTTCGTAATGTAATCGAGGTCTTAGATTTCTAATAAATGCAACAAGTGTACAGCCGACTCCCGTTATATAGCCTTACCAGTTGAGTCTGCACATATGCTAATAGCGTTCACCTATCGTAACGACGCACGAATTTCTCGTTGGAATCGTAAATCTTTTCGATGTTATATTGCCACTTGTCTTACCACGTACTTGTACTGCCTCTTGTACTTATATTGCTGTATCACGTATTTTATTTACAGAGTGTATTATTTAATGAGGTGAATTTAGTGTAGGTCTTTGAAGTGAGGATTTGTTCGCGCTCAGCAGGTTCGAACCCATCACTACCTAAACGCACGAAAGTTCAGACCGATTTTTCGCAGAGGGAAAAGTTGTTCAAAAGAGTTACACTAGTTGTGACCTACACTAGTTGTACACCTTATATATTATGTTCGGTATGTCTTCATCATATGTTGCCCTTGCGTTCCACATGTTGCAATATAACGCGAGCTCCGCAAATTATGCACGGAATAAACATTCCATAACGCAGAACTCATAATCCTTGATTGCAACAGACAATCCACAATAAAGAAGTATCAAAGTATTTAATTGGCATGTTAAGGAATGCAATTCACGCAAGTAGAGTTTATCGGTATAATTCTTTTGTTTCATCTCGCCGGCGTGTAACAATAACTCGTTTAAGGCGATATTAATCCGAGAAGAAAGCGTTCTGGTCGTAATTGAAACGTCGTCGGAAAGTTTCGAAGGAAAGTACCGTAAGGAACGATTCGTGTTGCGTAGCCGATACTCGATCAATCGAATCGACGATAAGCCTGGGTTTGCGTAATTCTCTCTTGTTCCATTTTCCCCTATCTCGACACGCACTTTTAGCGTGATCGAGATCGTGTCTGTGGCTAGAATGGACACGGTTAGCACACGTTGTATTATGTAAAACGCGGTTGTACAGCAAAATGGTTAGAGGATAGCGCGATATTAATGTCCCCAACCTTTTGCAACGTTCGTGTCCTTTTTCTTTCACAATGTTAACGATTACGCTTATCTGCGTAACTTTCTACTCCAAATAAGATGCGGATATAGGAACAGTTAGAATCTAGGAACATATGTGAAATTCAGGGTTATATTCGAAGATAAGGGTATAAAAGTATGTGAGTTCCAGATGAATTAAGAATTTTAGAATATTGGGATTTAGAGATTTAGAGACATTAGGGATCAAATGATCAGAAGAATATCTGCTTAAATATATGCTTAATACATGAAAAATGTCTGAATGCATATAGAAACTCCATAGGCATCTAAGGGAGAAGAAAATGTTGCGAAAGAGAAGCAGAAATGGAAAACGGAGAGAGGATCCTTGAAGGCTGAGCGTCATCAGGAATAGCATTCGGACGCGAATAAAATTACAAGACACGGCGAACGAACGTCCGTGGTCGTGGTGGCATTGAACGTGACGACACTAGCTTTTCTCTAGCCGACAATTATTTATAAATACGTGACGTCACGTTCCAGACTAGACTACACTTTGTAGCGACGCTAATTAGACGGTTAGGTCGCGTCGTGAAAAAGTTCATCGAACCGCGTATTTCCTTAGAATAAACTTGTCTTGCCTTCGGTTATGGCTTTTCTATGTAAATACTTGCGGAGTCTAACTGGTGACAATCCTCGTGGAACTTCGTACTGGGTTGTGGTTGAGTTGTACTAGGGTTTTAGTATGGGTAGTGGATTTAGCGTGGACGTAGTTGGATATGTCTTCTTTTTGAAGGTAAGCTGGAGACCTCGAGTCGTTTTTAATCACTTTTATCCTCTATTTCTGGTTGAATTTCAGAAATTTCCAGATACTCAACTCCCCAAACTCCATAGCCTCACATCCTAAAACTTTGAAACCCAGCTCCTCAACTTTCCAGCCCCCAAATTTGAAAGACCTCAACTCCCCAAATTAGTAAAAGGTCATCGGTAAAAATTGCAGGTTAATATTTTCCCAAGGTTTTAATTTATTCGTGGATGCAGGGTGAAAAGCCGGGAACACGAGGACGTTGCACGTAGCCAGACTGCGTTGCATAACTAATGGATCGGTGATCGAGGAACGACGATAGATCGAGGCTCTCTCTCGCTATCTGAATAATAATTTGGCTTTATCCAGCATAGAAGTCGGCGGCGTCGTCGCGATCGTTCGACGTGAGAAGGTTCGAGCCACGAATTTGCATATAAACGCCGCCATCTAACGTTACCGCTTCGGCTACGTCGTTACTGCCGAATACTAACGGTCCTTCTTTGTTCGTGCACGACCATTAGCAATTATTAACAGTAATTTTCGTCGATCGTGAGACCCTGCCATCATCGAACGTTTTACGATTACCGATGATCAAACCGACGTTTCAATTTTTACCATTTCGCGCCTCTCATTGCATGCTTAACCCGGCGGTCGCTTCATCTATCATTACGTGAAATGTGGAATCGTGTCTTGTCGGTCATTTTCTGCCTTTTTCGGACCGATGTTTTTCGACCTACTGAAACGGGGAGTTTTGGATTTTTCATGTTCAAGGTTACATGGTCAAATGTACTTACAAATTCTCAGATCTCGAAATCAGTTCCCAAATGCAATTAAATTAACAAATTTATAGTAACAAGAAAATTAACGAATTAATAGAAATAAATTTATAATATCAAGAAAATTAACGAATTAATAGTAATAAATTTATAATAGCAAGAAAATTAATGAATTAATAGTAATAAATTTATAATAGCAAGAAAATCAATGAACTAATAGTAATAAATTTATAATAGCAAGAAAATTAATGAATTAATAGTAATAAATTTATAATAACCAAAACAATAAATTAATAGTAACAAAAAAAATCCCCCAATCTCTAAAATCTCCAAATCCTAAAAGCCTCATAAGTCCTCCAAGTTAAAATGAAATAGCCGTAATATTTGTTGGCGTTCTAACGTGTATAGAAAGAACAAATTGTATCAGCGTTTAGCAATAATCCTAAACACGAACGATAAATGCCAATGTAAGAGAGAGGATAGATAAAAAAAAAGGATTTCAAGGTAAAAGAGAGAAAGGAAGATGATCTCATGATAGCAAAAAGCGAAGCGTGCGCTCACAACACGCACTCGATTGTGTGCCAACAACTCGCCACTGCAATTACACGGCTGATAGAGTTTAACGACTGATTGTCAGCTTCGAATTGTCCGAGTCGAATCGAGGGAAATTCAATGGAGATCAACGATCCCGATGTCATACGAAATTCGATTAATTAAACGGTTCGCCAGATGAAAAGGTTACTCGTGCGAAACGGATCACTTTAATTAATCGATGCGCCGTACCGGGTATCAGTTTACGTGGACATTAAATCATCCGTGTCGATGATACTGCCGGTATAATCAACTGATAGCGGAATTAACTCTACTCGCTGATTCGGACGATTCGATCCGCTTGAATAATTCGCGAAAATGAACTTGCTACGAACCTTTACGTTCGAGGCGAATTCTTCCAACCAATATAAATTAATCTACGTTATATTATTAATATTTTTAATAAAAAATTTTCGTTTAGAAACTTGATACTTTGGCAAATTAAAATTATACGTTAAATGTGACAACATAACAAGAGTCAACTGTAGTTAAACTTGGAACACTAAGCGACTATTTTGTAATTAAATTTTACAAGAAATCTGCGTTTCTAAAAAATCAAGCGAAAATAATTCTCAACGATTATGGATAAAAATAAAAGAGAGAAAAAATAATACAAAACACGTATTAAAACATATTATCAGAAATGAAATTTTCTGTTCGCACGCCATTTCCAGGAGGGTAAAAAGGACAGCTCGCTGAAAGCGAACCCTCCGGAAAATCGCGTTAAGGTAAATGAAGCTTAAACGCAGAGAGAAGCAAGTTCTTCGAGTAAATCATCTTGCTCGGACGGCTTCTGGTGTAATGACGCAGTAATGATATCGAGTTACACGGAGGCGCGAATTAGTAATATGCAATTTACATGCGCGACAAAATAATTTCCCAGAAAGCGGCTCGATAGTTTAACGTTCGATGGCCATTTGATGGCTTCTGCTCGACTGAACCGTTGCGATAAACGTGGAATCGAGTTATCGTAGAAAATATCGTTGCAAAAATCGAAACCGGTCTCGCACTGTATTTACTGTGTTGTGGGAAGAAATTTTGCAAAAACATCTCGACAATTTTGTGCTGTGCATTGGAAAAGTGCTGATTTAGGAATTTGGGAATTTTGGGAATTTTGGAATAGAAGTACTTATGGATTTAGGTATTTATCTAGTTATACATCTATCAATCTTTACTTCCATAACGATCAATATACTTGACATTAGCAATCATGCCAATCAACATCAACTTGAGTCGAAATAAAATTTGAGAAATATTTAGCAGACTAACATATCCCGCAACAGAAGGCTTGGATCTCGATATGACGTCACGTAGGGACATCCAGCAACTGTAGCTGTTAGCATGAAAGCGATACGCTAACAGGCGATTTCTCGTAACCGGATGGTGGACAGGCCGGTCGGAATCGAAGCAAACGAAGGAAGTGCACCGGGGAACGACCTCGAGCTGTCGATCGAGACCGCTAAGAAGGTCTCCGGCTGGCCGCCACGCAGTTGCACGAAGACACGAACGTCGTCGTACAAGCTTTTGCGCAACAGGCATAATTATGGCCGAAGAGGAAGCGAGCCGAGTGCGTTAGCACACGTAGGACGAGCGTTGAACGATGAACTTGACACCGTCCAGCCAGGGAAACGGCCACTAGCGAACATCCAGCACCGAGTGCCTTACTGCAACTTTGTTAACCTTTTCAGCCTTAAGCTGCAACTTCTAGCATGTGCGTCAGCAATGCTGATGGACGTATTCACGGTATCAACTTGTTGCTAATTGTGCTATTGCGCTTCTATGGACACTCGTAATTGAGATTTCAACTGGGTGAAGTCAGTGAGTCTCGTTACTGGATGTTCAGTACTATTAAAAAAAAACTATTACTTCGGACATTTCATGTACATGTATCTATATTTATGTAACATAACTTTTAATTCAAGTATTCAATAATTTGTGTCACAATATACTAATTCGTATTAGTATAACAATCGTGTATAATAAATACGTATCGTATAATACGATGACGCGGTCGCCATATTGAAACGATGCGCGCAGTCAAAAGACAAGGGTACGTAAGTCAAAAGACGTAAGGCTTTTTACTCCATTATATTATAGCACATGATTCACGCGCTCTATTTTTGCATTTCTATGGTTAACATGTTCGGGATATATTAAAGTGTGTACGCATAAACAATCCACGTCGAGAAGCATGTAAATTAAAAACGCAAGTACACGATCCATGGTTTCGCAAGAAGTCGCTATTGTCCCCGGTAACAAAAGGAGGTCCGGATTTTTCGACGAGAGTTTTACAAGAGGGATGCAAGGAAGCTGTGGCGAGGAACGACAGACGTTTATTGATACGTGACGAGAAAGCGAACCCGTGTGGGATTGGCATTCGTCGCGTGGTGCCGCGAATGGGACGAACCAGGATGAGCCAGGACCTCGGTATGCAAACCGTTTCCATCCTCTTCAGCTTAAAAACCGCCGACTGACGTGTCGCTAGACGTCCTTTTATGTATTCTAACTCTTTACATTTTTAAACATCTGTGGAATTCCACTTTTCCAAGTTGACGAATTTTGAGTCATAAAAGTTCGAGTGCTCAAATCTTTAGAACCCCCTAAAGTCATCTAAATCCTTAAAATTCCTAAATTGGTAAAATAATTCCACTTTTTCAAGTTGACCAATTTTGAGTCATGAAAGTTCGAGAGCTCAAATCTCTAGAACCCCCTAAAGTCATCTAAATCCTTAAAATTCCTAAATTGGTAAAATAATTCCACTTTTTCAAGTTGACCAATTTTGAGTCATGAAAGTTCGAGTGCTCAAATCTCTAGAACCCCCAAAATTCCTAAAGTCATCTAAATCCTTAAAATTCCTAAATTGGTAAAATAGCTAAAACTTCCAAGTCGTAAAATCTTCAAACCCAAAAATTTCTAAGCTCACGAACGCAGAGTGAAAAGCATTTCGCGGAAGTATGCATCTAGGCGAGTTGCACGTTCGTGTTTTGCACCATGGGAAAACAAAGCGAATGCATATTTCGCTTCGACGACGTTGTACCACGAAAATCGAGCGACGTTGTCCGTGCAACGAATGGCAATCCCACGCATATGCAACGCAACAAAGACTCGACTTTCTCGTCACGTATCGATAATACTTTGTCAAATCGTGTGTCGGTGCTCGAGCCACTTCCTGTTCCTTCCTTCGTCCTTTGCACACGCTTCTCGTGATTTATGCGTCACAGTCCGTACAGAAATATTAAACCGTTCAAGGTTCGTTCACCCCTCTTTTGCCTCTTCTCTTTCTCTCGATTCCTTTTTAACTTTACAATAACCTTTAACGTTCTGATCTTTGCCTAGGTAGCATACTGTATCGGTTCTTGAGGATGTAGGGACATCTAATAGTGTAGCTACTTAGAGATGTTCTTGAGGTAGTTACACTGGAGGTACTTGAGGATGTAGGTACCTAGGGTAGATGTCTAATTATGTAGCTACTTAGGGTTATTTAAAGACACGCTCAAAAACTACACGTCTGAAAATAACAAACACTTTTTACAACGCAAACACGTTTATAAATAGCGTCCTGTTGTTCGTTAAAATTTGATTGCTCATTAAACGTCTCGGGATCCGAAGAATTTTGACCAGCGGAATTTCAAGTTCATCGAAAACCCAGATATGCAAATCACAGCCATGAAATCGTTTTAACGGTCGAGGATTCCAAGTCCCGTGTATGGATTGCGGTCACGATGAGAACTTTTCGACCAAATTCGATGTATCTTCCAGGAAAGAAGAATTCTCGTACGTGCAAAACTATCAGGAGAAACTTACGTTCGGATTACCCCAAGACTAACTTTAAGCTTTCTACGTGAAGACATTCTTTAAAATATTTTAACAAAACGTTCGTGTTTAATGTAAATTTACGAATTATATTCAAACTACTTTTATTGCATGTTAAACTTTTTCGAAGTACGCATTTGGAACTGCTCTTTTAAAGACTACGTGTTTTCGCGTGACACTGGGGAGAAATTCCGACAAAGTCACCGACTTTGCTAACGTTCGTGACCAAGCATCGTAAGTATCCGCGACGAAACGTCCTGGCGCTTCGTTCTGGACGATTTAAGAGACTAGGTTAAATTGCCGTGGCTTCTCTCTCTCTCTTCCTGTTTTTATTTTTCTGGAAACGAGCTCGGGGTTTCTGAGCGTGCACAACTGCCACGCGAGGGACGCTCAGGAATTTCGGGAAATATTGGAACACGGAAATTGGGTATTAACGATCTGACGAGTCGGACACTTAGTTTCACAAATTTTAGAACTTTCTGTACTCATTGAAAAATTGGAAAATTAAAAATTTCGACTTTAGGAAATTGGGAAACTTGGAAATTTAGAGATGTGGACATTTGGAAATTTAGAAATCTAAGAATCTAGTAATTTAGAAATTTGGAAATTACGTTGCAATTTAGGCACTTGAAGACTTTAAGACATCAATAAAAATTGACTTTCTTGATAAAATTAGAAATTTGTAATCTTCCATACCTCCAGAACCCCAATCTCTTCTGCGTGAAAGCAACACTTTCACCCCTGTTCCAACAAAACTTCCTCCAAAAGAAAAAATAACACTAAATCCTGAATGAAACCAGTCTCGATAATTTCTATCTTCCCCGAATAATAAAAAGTAAACGTTGCCTGTGTAAACACGCTCTCCCTGGTCGTTTCTCAAGCTTTCCGTTCAAGTTTCCCCGAGATTTATAATAAACTCGCATACATCGGCCGATTAAAACGTTTAGCCGTTCGTTGGAAATATTACACTGTAATGTGTAACGAAGCGCGGCTAAAGCGTATTTCTCGGTCAGCGATAGGCACGCATCGCATCGCATCGACGTGCTCGCTCGTGTTCGTCGCAAATTTCTCTGCAATCGTTCTCTGGCGACTTTCTAACATGCATCACGGTTAAAGAGGTTACCGAGCCACGATTTCAGCTAATTGCACGTGTTCGCGGTTGTACACCGATCTGGTTAACGGGCCAATAAAAAGGCTGGACGCGCGCCGTTGATCGCGTGCCGCCGCGCACCAGCGCGGACCAGTTTCGTTCGAACATCGAAAGTAACCGCGGAAATAATTCACTACGAGCGTTTCTTATTTATTACTTTTCGTACGATTGCCCGGAATATCTTTCTCTTATGCTACACTTGCAGCAGATGTTTCGTATGCTGATAGGAGGTGTTGAGTGTTTGGACTTCAGGATTTAACACTAAACCTACTGGCGTATAATTTGAAATTAAAAATGAAGTTAAATAATAAATATACAAACGACGAAACATAAATTAGCACACACATTTATCTTGATGAAAATCAATGTTGATTTTACAGAATGTACTTTAATGAAATGTGTACCTTATAATGAGAAACTTGTGGAGCGGTCATTTGACCGGTTTGGTAGTTTCAGTGTTAAAGTCTTTGGGGTTAGGAGGTTAAGGTTTTAACTAATTTTTTAATTATACTTGTTTAACACTAGATTTACAGACGTTTGACAGTCATTTTATTAAACTTGAACCGAAATAGAAAAACAAATAAATTGCAGATGATGTACTGTCTAAAACATTGATTCTCTAGCTGAAAGTTGAAATTGTTACAGAAATTTTTTAACAAGTTCTGTAATCTAAAATAGACCTCTTATCATTTTGACGGGTTCCGTAAATCTAGGGTTAAACATTATACCTATGAACAGTAAGTTTTGACTGCCGCATCTGACAAATTGTACGGCAAGTCCCATAAGAATTCATCTTAAGATGTTACGAATGATTTCTCCGCTCTATCAACCGGCACAGAAGCGTGTGTTAATCGAGGCTGCTAAGCGGAATTCCTAGCCAGTCGATCGACAGTCGACAATTAAAGTCGCACCGAGCGTTAGCGTTAAGCAAACACAATGGACCCGCAGCTATCGTTGCGACAGTCGTTGTCATTCCAGACACATTTTCTCCTTTGTTCTATCCATCTCGTAGTCGTTTGCGATTCGATTTCCCAATGTTACAACGTCGGTGGCCCAACCCTTGATTCTTTCTTTCTTTTTCGTTCCTCTTCCCCGCGCTCTTTTTCGCCTTTCTTTTTTTTCGCTTCTTCTTTCTTTTTCTCTTTTATTGCCTCCGGCTAAACTCGTCGGGGCGCACCCTGAGACCGCACCCTGTTGTCCAGGCGGATTCCCTTTTCTTCCACGTGTTTGGCGTTAATTAGGGAGCGGCTGGTCGATTTAATTAACTCGGATTTCATGTTTGGTGCGTGCTTTGCGACGTATGCTCGTCATGGACAATTTTCGGCTTTTTGTTCTTTCATTTCTTACGGTGTTCTCACGATGACGCACATTGTGGTCAATTTTTCTTAAGTCTTCCTTAATTCTCTAAGAATTGCAAGTTCCTTTTAATGTTAAATTCAAAAATTTTGTTATTTATAAGTCTGAGTATTTCAAATGCACAATCAACATCTTACACTATTTTGACAAGATGACGCACCTTGTGCATCATTTTACTAGTGAGGATACTTTTAAAATATTTTTTTTTCAGTCTTTTAGTGACACGTGTAAACAGTCACTGTTTACTGTTTATCAACGTGTGTAAACAGTAAACATATTCTCAAATTTTTACATTTACAAATCCTTTTAACATTAAATTCAAAAATTTCGTCATTTAAGAGTCTGACAATCTCAAATGCACAATCAACATCTTACACTGTGTCAAGTCATACATAAATTGATCATATAAACATAAATTATGCATAAAAGTGACGCACTCGTGCGTCATCACGAAGTAAGATACATAAAAAAAGTAAAATTTACAAAACGCACTAGGGTCCGTAAGTTGTAGACATCCTGAAGAATAAATAAAGGTACCTGGAACGTATACCGTTTAAAGCGGACAGTTCCAGGTAACAATTATCCTTATCAGCGAGTTCTCGAAATTAACAGCAGCGCCATTGAAACGTAGAAAGTAAGACTTCAAACGGGCATGAGTTAAACTGGAAAGCCTCGAGAAACAATTACCATAAAGTTTGGAGGATACGAGCGAGCGCGCGTAATTTATGTTCCGGTCCTTCGCGGCTCGCAGCTCCCGGCGCGTTGCACGATCTCATGGCTGCGGTAGTATTTAAATTAGATCTTCAACCCCCATCGGAGGGTGTCTGGCGCTAACCGAGGCAGCGATAAACCCGTGAACGTCTCAATCGAGGCGCTGGTTCGTAGCTAATTTCTACGAAACGAGGTATGATCGGTTAGGGGGTTGGCGGTGCCGTAAACAACGTTCCTGACGACCTTCGTTTTAAGTAAACGTGTTCGAGCGGCAAGGCAATCCGCTGTTAATCAGGACGAGCACATTAAGCGAAATAACGTATCCTTTGAAAACAGTGTCACGGTGCAATTGTAAAGGACTTTGTTCGAGGGGCAAGTGAAAGCGTCGTTAACGTGACAGATAATTAATCTAACCCCGATAAACGCTCGATTACGGTCGACCAAGGACGAAAGTGTTATTAAACGTTCGTGCGAGAAAGTTCGGGAAAGGAAATTGATCATCGAGCTAATTGATACGTCGATAAATGGGTTAAGACGGAAAGTTAATCGGTTATGACTTTCGCGTAATTTCTACGATAGGAAAATGGGTCTCGGGGACACGCGATAAACGCAGGAAAAATCGAACGGATAACAGAGTCGGATGTCGACGTTTTGTTCGTACGGGTATCGATCTCCCGGCACGTCGTGGAGGAATTTCACGGTAAATTCTTGGCGCGTCGAACGTGGCCCGGTTCCAAGTAAAATTTCGTCCTGGCTCGAACCCGTCGAACCGGTGACCCAGTGACGTACTGAACAAAGCCTGCCCCGTACTTGCACCGCGTACTTTTTCACCGATGGCATGTCGGGAATTAAACTGGTAACCTCCGACAGGCTGTGCCACTCTCCAACCAGTTTCTAATATCGACTTTCGGAGTCACGGTGGAACTTTCAAATTAGGCAGAGCATTTGGCAAATTTTTTACTTGAAGACAAAATATTTCGATATTTTTTTACTCTGAAGATTTCACTGTTTGCGGATTTAGGAATTTAAGAATTTGAGAATCTGTGGATTTTTTAATTTAGGGATTTGGAGATTCGAGAATGCAGGCTTTATTTGTGGACCTGTGAATTTAGTGATTTTTAAAGTTGATCATCTGAGAGTTTAGGGATTTGAAGATTTGGAAATAGGTGAAATTGAAAGTACGGGTAAAATGGCAATTAAAAGATCCTTGTAACCAATCAGCTGATTGTTTCTCGGAACTCGTTGAAACCGTGCTCTAAACGCGATGCGGTGCGTCATCGTGCGTCTTGCGCAAGCGCGCGACCGCGATCGACGCCGAGCGTCTTTAATCGCTTAATTGTCGCGCCACGCGACCCTCGCGAACAACAGCCGACTCTCGTTACCCACTTTCGACACCATCTAGTCACAATGTGTCGTTTCTTCGAGGATTCCCTCACCTTTCACTGGCTATTTACCGGCTGAATAACTTGGAGGATTCTATGAAACTCGGATGTTCAGAGGCAGAAACGAGTGGATTAGTTCTACGTTTGGAGTCAAGGGAATCTTGTGAAACTTTCGTTTTAAGCCTAATTCTAAAATAGGACACTTAATTTCGTTTTGACTTAAACGTAACTTCAATTTCAACTGTGTTCGAATCTTATTTCATTTAATTTCAAACTAGTACTTAATGATTTACAACTGCGTGTAACTGCATCTAATTTCAACTTACCCTGAATTTATATGCAACGTGATTATTATTTAAATGTGACGTGACTTTAAATTGAATGTAACATACCCTGAATTTAAACCTAACTTAACAGTATAACCTAAGTATAATTTAATTTAAGTGCACCAAATTTAACATCAGACGAATCTAACGTAACCCAAATTCAACCTAAGCTCTCCAATTATTTATCCTATATGACCCTTTCAAAATAATAAATTAGTATAAAAAAGTGAAAACGTAGGTTCGAAGCTGGGCAATTATTAAGCTCCGTCGTTGATTTAACCGCTACGAATCGCGTCGGAGTGTCGAGACACGTAGACAGGGAGCAGAGATCCTTGTAAGGATCAGTTCGAAGTGGAGGACGAGCATTCCCTTGGAACGCGACCGCTTTTTTCGCCCGGATCGTCCGCGGAAAGTTAATTTCGTTTATTAGAAGAGAGAGATCGACGAACGGGCGCCTACCACGCTGGAACCAGTTTCTTCGTGTACGTGCTTCGGCAAAATTTTATTTCGGGCGCGTTCCACTGAACGATTATCCTTACCGAGAAAATATGGAGGTAAGGGGAGCATCCAGAAAAACGGACTCGATCGCAATTAGTTGCTCGTGGTATTTGTCCTTTTGATGATCCCGTATCGAACTTCAAATTGAAAGAAAGCTGCACGAAGACTTAGAATAGCGCAATTTCATTTTATAATATATATGTACCTGTGACGAAAACTGATGTTAGTGTTACTCGTCAACTAATCTTAGTACTGTTGTAATTTATCCTAACTTTAATTTGAACACGGTATAACTCTTATATTGACTCCAATTCAACCCTGACTTAACCCTAATTCAGCCTAATCTTATGTACCTTAATCTTGAGCTAACTTGACACAGGGTAATACAGTCTAACCCTGTCGAGTTTAATTTAATTCGGGATAATAATTTAACTTCTCCCAATTTGACTGCCCTGAGTGGTGAAATTTACCTTAAACCGCAACCTACATAATCTAACTATACGACTATCTCAATATTGCACCCTATAAATTTACCTCTGAAGAATAAAAACTCAGGTTCAATAATTTCCACGTAAGAGATCCTACTACCGATAACGATATATCATTAAATACTAGAGAGATATCGACAGTGTATCGATAATCGATAGCAGCAGGTCTCATCGATAAGAGCATTCGAAGCACCATTGGAAACGAGGAAAGCACCGCAGAAAGATACAGCGAGATTGTTCATATTTTACCCGGGGCTATCTGTTCTATTCGTAAAAGGCAACATAGAAACGCATCTACGGACAAGAAATTCCAGGGCGGTTGGGTAAAAAAGGTCGAGCAAGGGAACGGGCGAAGATAAGGGTCAAGGTGGCCGTAACTCGCGGGACGAAATCGAACCGAATCGGGAGAAGAAGCGGCGCGGTGCGCAATCGGCGAGCCGATCCTGCCCGATACTCGACATAGAACAGCGGAATATTGGCCAACTATCGCGTTGCATTAGCATATCTACGCGGCAATAAAGGTGTGTAACCGTATTCAGCTAGCCGCGCGTAAACCGCCCGATAAATTAGACGCGCTAATCGAACGCTCGTTGCAGTGAGCGCAATCGAACCGCAACGCACGTTCCTTCGATGAAAGGGAAAAACCGTCTAGGGAAATTGATACCACTCTTATGATCGCTTCGATGTGTTTGCTTTAGGATTTATGTTTGGACATTAGGACTTTTTAGGGTTGGTGTTTTTAGGGTTGGTTGTTCGAGGTTCAGATTTTAGAGGTTTTTGAGTTGGGATGATGGAGGTTAAGGTTTTGGAGATTTTCGAGATGGGATGATCAAGGTTATCATTTTAGAAAGTTTCGAGTTCATCCAGGTCTATGTAGAATTTCTACATCTCGGACTCTACATACTAAACTTGACATTACCTAGACTCAAAGATACCTGACATCCCAATTCTTTATAAAAGATAGACTCCGTGTTGCCATGTTGAAATACCTATTTCCTGATTCCTTATACTCTCAGTCCCTAAGTGTTCTCTATTAGCCCGACTCCCAAACTCAACAACTAGCTCGTTCTTCCACGATATCTAGCACCCAGAGAAGTCTCCATCACACTGTATCTAGTCTCTATCACACTGTTCCTATTTCCTATGTAACAATAGGAAATCGTAATCCGGACTGGATACGCGTGGGCGGAATAGAGGGAGAGCATCGATAGCCCTTTCTTGTGGTTCAGCAGGGACACGGTCGAAGGCTACGGTGTTGGCGATCGCCAGCCGCAATTACCGACCGTTATCAGCGGTTACGTCGCCGACGACGTTGTAGACTCGTAAACAGGGAGGATAGTTTCGCGGATAGTCGAGCGATTTCGTGGGCAGATAAGGCCCCGGCCGTGTAATCTTTACGGGCGTGCGAGGGAAACGTCATAACTCGTGGCCACCGTTCGCCAACTTACGAGCGCGCGGCTCGCGCGAATAACGCGCTAATTGAATGAACGAACCGAGCCGACCCGCTTATCTGCCCGGCCGGATCTCGTTGATCGCCAGACGCTTTTAGAAACGGAAGTTCCATCGCGATGCCTCCGCTATCTGCGCCACGCAACAGCGCTACTCTCCCGATTGCTTTTAGCGAACGTAGGGTCACGGGGCAGTTTGTGGGGTCGTTAGAGTGACGGCCGTGGGGCTGCTTTTACGCTCGAGAAATTATCGAACGAGAGGCCGATAAGGCCGGGGTCTATGAAAGGGTGAAAGGTTGAACGAGGTGAGCTACCGCTAAGTGCACCTTTGCTTTTTGGTCGGAGGTTCGTGAGATTATTTAAACCTTGAGCCTACAATTTTTCCCACGTGTTACTAGGGATTTGGGAATTTACGGACTTGGGAATCTAGGTATTTGGGGATTTTAGAAATTTGGGGATTCTGGGGATTTTTGGATTCTTGGGATTTGGGGATTCTAGGGATTCGTAGGATTTGTAGGAATTCTGGATTTGTAGGGATTCGTAGGAATTCTAAGGATTTGTAGGGATTCGTAGGATTCGTAGGAATTCTGGATTTGTAGGATTTGTAGGAATTCTGGATTCGTAGGATTTGTAGGAATTCTGGATTCGTAGGATTCGTAGGAATTCTGAGGATTTAGGGATTCTAGGTATTCGTAGGATTTGTAGAAATTCTGGGTTTGTAAGGATTCATAGATTCTGAGTATTTGGAGATTCTAAGAATGTGCGAATCTAAGAATTTTGAAACCAGGAACTTAATAACCTACAGATTTACGAATCAGGAACTTACGAATCCAAGAATTTAGAAATGTTAAAATTAGAAAATCTAGAAATTCGAAGATTACATCTCTTTCCCTATTTCTAATAAAACCATGTCCTCTTACAATAGGTTTGCGAAACGTGATTTCAAAATCGCGAAAAGGTCTGTCGATAAAAGCGCGACACCGATCGGCAACCTTGAAGCGTCGAAGCCTAGATGCGAGCGTGAGACCACGGCCTATTTAGCCACGTCGATGCACTTTGCGAGGAATCGAGATCATCGATACTTTTCATCCTTTCGCAATTCGAGGATCCCAAAGTCGAACACGTTCTCCCCTTTGTTCCAAGTATACCTCATCTACATACGCGACTCTTCGGCTAATGGATAATTGCAATTATCAGCGTGAAATCGGTTTTCGCCACGGCTGGATTGGCCGGTGTCTTCAAGTCTAATTTATGTGCTCGGTTGGGATTCATAACTCCGAGGCGAATGTTACACGCCAAGATTTTGCATCCTATCGACTGTAGAGCCTCTTTGTGCTTGCTACTTTGGTAATTTAAACGACTGCCAAGGTCGATTTATTTCAGCTTTCTTTTACACCTTAATCCCTTGGGTACTCGTGTGTGCACACATGCATGTACATTTTACTTTGTGTACATTTTACTGGCATTTGTGATATTTTGTCTAAGATGAAGAATTGATGAGGTGGTTCGAATTGAGACGATGTTCATGTTCCCATTTACGTAAAGACAATTAGTATTAATTCTGATAAAGTACTTCGATGAACCTCCTATTTATGACACCATAACAAAATTTGAAGAAACTTGTTCATCAGAATTTTGTATAATTTTCACAGAGAAACTAAATAACGTAGCTTAACTAAACCCTGAAAGTAAGAATTAAACTTCTGATAAATCCTCGTGCCGATAAATCCTACTCGAATCAGACTTTCCACCACATAAATCCCAAAGGAATTAGACTTGTCATCGAAGTTCCAGCGCCAAGAGGGATCGTGAAAGTTTTGAAAAATTCTCTCTAGCGTTAATAGGTTTGGCTGAAGCGTAGCGTCATTGATTATACGTTGCAATAATGTTTCACGACCAATTAAAATACACTGTTGGATACTGATATACTGCAAATTAACCGGCGCTACGTTGCCGCTTAATCAGCATATTTATTGCTGGGAGCGCACCAAGCCACGAAGGGAAGAAAAAGAGAAAGGAAGAACGAAAGAGAGAATCGTAGCTGATGTTATGCTTCAAATGTTGCGAGTGGTACCAATTTCATTGGAGATACGCTTAATCCGGCTGGATAACGCGGATATCGAGCTAACATAATAGGAATCCTCTTGATGCTTGCCGAGAGGCTATTCGCCTTGGGACTGGTACTTTGATCAGACAAATATTACTGATAATATCGTTTACGTATTTATTTTTAAATGTCTTTCTTGTCTTACTAAATTTATATTTGTCAAGGGATTATCGAATAATTACACGATAAAAACGACCTAAAGAAATGTTGGAGTTCCCGAATCAAGAGTAACTTGAATTGAATAAAATAACTAGTTTATTGTTCAATAATACAAGTTATACTTAAATCTAGATCTCTAATTTAAAAGTTGTACTGTACTCGGTTCGGATAAATTCTGATGAGAAACGGCGTTGTGAGGAAAAATGTAAACTATTAGAAGAAAACTATTGGCTGATATTTGGTGTGGGAATAGGAAAAGTCATTGGCTAGGATATTTGCGAAGGAGGTGGCTTAAAAAAAGGAGTGATTTATTAGGAAATGTGGAAGTGCTTTACCTTGGAAAAATTTTGAAACTACGGAAATTCTGAAGAGGCATGTTTTGGTGATAGAAGACAGACAGGAAAGCGCAGAAAGTGTACAATAGGGTAAAGGAATAAAGGAAGAGCCAGATGTAGAAAGTCAAACGATTAGGGTTTCCAACAGAAAAATACGAAAGTGGGAAATTTCGGGTGAATCCGACAGCGTCGATCACCTGTCGAGGTACCAGTCTAAGACAGAAAACGAAGGTAGAACGGTGTGGTCCGCGCGTGCACGTTGTAGCAGAGGTACCAGTCGAGGAACGTGACACCGCGTGTCTCGGTGAACAGGCTCTCGAGCTGCACCGGATTATCCAAGTAGAAAATGTAATGGAACGAGTAAAGTTTGCGTTCACGCGTCGTTGAACTCGGCCAGGACCTGACAGAGTGGATAGAAGGCACACCGATGTAAAGGAACGAGAGACAATGCCGTGGACGATGGAGCACCGCACCGGTGTGATTAGGTAACCGTATCGACGCGACGACCGTGTCTTCGTGTGGGTGTACCACACGCGTCTAACTAGACAAAGAGGCCGGATAGGTGAACACGTTCGATAGATAATGCATTTTGCACGGACACGTTCCAGATTCCAGCTAAATCGACACGATTTCCGCCGGAAATCAACCGAATTTTTTATTTATACTCTGGATATTTTGGATGTTGGACGCTTTGTACTGGGTGCTGCAGGGACTTAGGGATTTGGAATTTGGAGGATATGGAGATTTGGGATTTGGGATCTTCGAATTTGGAACCTTGGACTTTGAGACATTTGTACTGGGTGCTTCAGGGAGTTAGGGATTTAGGATATGGAGATTTAGGCTTTGGGACCTTGCCATTTGGAACCTTGAAATTTGGGACGTGTAGGATTTGGTACCTTGGAATTTGGGACCTTGGGATGTGGAACCTTAGAAATTGAAACCTTGGTATTTGGAACCTTGAAATTTGGGATGTGTGGGATTTGGTACCTTGGGATTTGGGATCTTGGGATATGGAACCTTAGAATTTGAAACCTTGGAATTTGGGATCTTGGGATTTGGATCCTTTGGATTTGGAAGCTTGGAATTTGGAATCTTGGAATTTAGAACTTTGAGTCTTTGAGATTTGTAAGTTTGAGACTTGGGACCAAATCTTGAACCATAAACTTAACTAAAACCATAAATAAAGACTGATTATAAGATCATTATAACATTATTCGTTAAATCGAGTGAGAATAAGTTAAGTGTAAATTGGATGAGATCCAATTACCAGCAATTTGAACTTGACCTTTCGGTAAGATCAAGCGATCAAAGAGATCCCCGATGATGGAAGTTGAATCGAAGATTAATATTCAAACCGGATTAACGCTTGCTAACGTTGTAGGATCGTTAAATTTTATAATCGATCGAATCGTAGGCGCGTGTGTTAGCCTGTAGCCGGTTTAACGATCCTTCGAGGCCGCAAATGAAGCAGAAAGTTAATTCTGACGATTGATCGTCGTTAGACTAGCATGCACGATCGGACAAATTAAGGCGTAACGGGTAAATGGCTCGTTAACGACGCCTCGTCACTCTTTTTCCTCTCTTCTCTGATCTTCTTCCTTCCATACGTGAAATCGGATACTTTTTATCATTAAAATCGCTCGTCCCCTACGCGATCGATCGCTATCTTCATTCAACAATTTTCGAACCCCCTCATACAGGTTCTTAAAATATCGTGAGAAATATATCGTCTAGATATATTTGGGAATTTGGGAGATTTGGGATTCGAGACTTTGGAATTTGGGACGTGTGGGATTTGGTATCTTGGGATTTGGGAGCTTGAGATTTGGGAGCTTGGGATTTGGGAGCTTGGGATTTGGAACCTTGGAATTTGGGAGCTTGGGAGTTGGGAGCTTGAGATTTGGTAGCTTGGGATTTGGGAGCTTGGAATTTGGAACCTTGGGATTTGCAACCTTGGAATTTGGAACCTTGGGATTTGGGAACTTGGGATTTGGGAGCTTGAGATTTGGGAGCTTGAGATTTGGGAGCTTGAGATTTGGTATCTTGGGATTTGGGAACTTGGGATTTGGGAGCTTGAGATTTGGGAGCTTGAGATTTGGGAGCTTGAGATTTGGTATCTTGGGATTTGGGAGCTTGAGATTTGGGAGCTCGGGATTTGGAACCTTGGGATTTGGGAGCTTGGGAAATATATCATCTAGATATATTTCTTGCATTTTGTAACTTGTTATATGGTCACTAATTATATGGTACGTAGAGTATTGTCCCTTGTTATATGGCATAAATCATAAAAACTTCCTCGAAACAAATTAATCCCAAAATTCTGAAATTCCTCAGTGCTCAATGCCTTGTGCTCAGCACGCAACATTATGTTAACCCGAAGTAGTGTATAACGGAAATTATTCCCTTCAAAGACCGTATCCTTTCTATAATTAATAGCTGATGTAATCAGAACGCCCAACACGTATAAGTTAACGGCTCCATTATATCAGCAATTACTAGTTTCTGGTATTTCTGTATCGCATCGATTGCAATCGTTTTTACAATGTCGCTGTTTTGGTTTCAGGAACGGCAGGAAACCCTGCGGATCGCCCACGAGGGGAGAGCATCGAGATTGTCGGTGAGTCGAAACATCTGTGGCATGTTTTTCATCCAGTCATCCACGATCAATTAGCGCGTTTTTAATCCACCTCTTTTTATTCCTTTCTCTCCTAACGTCGATCGCGTCCTGCCACGACTTCCTGTTTGCCTTCGATTATGCAAGAAACACCGATGCAGGAAGTTCATTTAACGATCGATTTCATGCGTTCCTCCACCTTCGTTTCTTTATTTATCTTTCTTTCGCGTGATCTGTTCTTGACCGATTGACGTTGCCTGCAAAATTGCGAACCGATTCGAATCAGCGTATCCTTGAATTTATTACGAGCGAAAGTTGAAAAGGATTTCCTTTGGGAATTAACCCCTCGCACTATTTTCACGAGTCTGACGCACTTTTATGTCGGCCATGATCAATTTTACTCAAATTTTCAATACGCTCCAATTTGGTGTTCAAGTCCAATTATAATCTGCACAGTCAACGATTGAATAATAATATATTAACATAACATTTCAAGTTTTTTCGTCTGTTTTAATATTGTAGCTATAATTAGTTCTGTCTGACGCACCTGACAAACAAGTCATAGTGCAAGGGGTTAAGGGAATAGTGACTCAAGGCGCTGGAACTTCAGCAAACTTTACCTAAGGAAATTTGCAATTTGTCACGTATGCATGTTCTTAAAAATTCAGGACCTATTAGCAATAATTGCAGCAGTTGCAATACTCGGTTTTTGGTTCTTTTTAACTGTGAAGCATGTTAGCGGTACAGGGTGTCTCACAATTAGGGTAACTCTTGGAATTGGGTGGGGTTAGAGATTCTGAACAACTTTTCTCTTTATAAAATTTCGATTTGAAGCTTGGTTTTTGAATTATTACCTCAGCCGCTGGACGGAGCTGTCTCGTCTGCGCATGCGTCCTCTTTCCGGGACCTAATTGTGAGACGCCCTGTATATTTGAACATGTTATTACCATAATAACACGAAGGTGGAATTTCAATGTTTCTTTTTCGCTACCCTTAGTGTAGTATAAACGATCGAAGCACAGTGAGATTTTTCTTTGGAATAAACCGTGTGTCGCAATTTGATGAAGTCGAACCGATACGTTCGACCTGGATTCGTTAACACACCGTTACCAGCTTCGTCCTCGAAACAAATGCCAAGAAAGCCCCCATGCTCCCGATTGTCACGATCCCCACGGTAGTGGTTAAAAAGAGAACTGTATTCGAAGGTCAGGTATGACCCGGTGCAAAAACGGTCACGATATCTCTGACGCGGTGCATGAGAGAGGAACAGGTAACGAGCGATCAGATTTCTATCGGGGCAAGAGTGTGCTCGCTGTGCTGCCGTTGGTTCGGCATTTTTCTCGGCTCGATCGAACGACGAACCGTTTCGGTGGACCGTGCACAGGAGGACGACGCTCGGGCATGTATCGCCGATGAGAATATGACCCCTGCACGTACGAAGCGAAGCGTACAGGCGTCGCGTCGTGGCGCGTCTGTGCCCGGGAGACGGACAGGGACACGGGATGGTGATGGTGATTCTGATGCTACGCGTCCTGGTGTGGGTGACGCCGATGGATACGTGGTGGGAGTACCGCAAGGGTCAATCGACGGCCCCTCGTTATACAGGGTGTTCGCCGACTTTCTCACAATCCAAACATTTACATCCATTTTACACCACTGAAAACTTGAAGAAAGTACAATTGCTCTGCAAAGTATATTCGAAGAATAATTATTGCAAACTCAGAAGAAAATCACAAGAAAATACAGATGAACCTGACACAGAGATATGACAAAAATTACAAATTACTGGTGAACAGGTTTGTACTCTTTCTTAACCGCCAGACTTGTACACAACTTTGGTATCTCAGTAACTGTTGGATTCCAGGAGAATTACAACACACTTTATTATAAGAAAAATTAAACAACTTTATTAGGTCGACTGACAATCAGCTCTGGACTCTTTCTGACATTGCAAGGTTTGTATATACTATTGCTGGAGATAGGTTGAGGTAGGGACGGTCAAGGGACAGTGTGACTCAGGACGGGTGCGAGGTTCAGTGTGAGTAAGGAGTAGATAGGTTCGATTAGTGTGTTTGTTGTATGAGTCTGTAGCGTTTGCTATCTTATTTGTTTGGACGCGTTGGTCATCCAACCCTTTATTTTTCCTATAAATAAATTTGAAGCCTCCATTTCAAAATTCCTACATCCCAAAATTTCAAATGCTTAATCGTAAAATTCATATCGCATGTAAATTCGCATGTATGTCATCGAAAAAGTGTGGTAACTAAGAGAAGCATCGATCGAAGAGTATAATAAATCGCTCGTCGGTCTCCATAATGGTCGGAATTTGTCTGGCCGGCAGGTACACTGACGGGCAGTCGGTCGTGCCTATTGCCCGGAGGTATACGCGGCGTGGAAAAGGAGGATGCGAGTGGACGGCAAGTTCGCGACTGTTCTATGTAGGACAATTTCGCGGTTCGATTTTTACGCCGATCGTGGGAATTTATGGGCGGATACCGTGGCGTGGTTATTAGGAGCGGGATCTGGGACACGAGGAAGCTGTGGATGCGTTCGAGCTACGGGACAGAGGTCAGCGTTAGACTTTGAAAGGGACGTCGTTACGGCTGGAATTTAAGTGGTAGCCGAGGTAAACGACGCTGGTACCTTCGTTTATGTTCCTTATAAAATAGTATCTTCCCAACGCATCGATAAACATTTATTTTTCTTCTCTTGCAAATATCTATTTTACAACTTTTTCTTCAAACCAGTTCCTTTGATAAAAAATCCCTCTTCCAAAATATTCTAAATAAAATGTTAACTTAACATTATATTAAATGACACTTTGCATCATTACTGACTTTGCGTTATTATATTAAAAATGTTGCAATTTCTTCAAATTTGTGATTCTTTAAACCTACCTTGTCTCTATTTTCCTAAACTTCTAGTTATACCAACATAGGGTAAGGTTGCTTAAATCGTACCTCTTCTATATTTGGAGTATTATGGCTACTACAGCTGTAATGGCGCGACATTAGGATGTAGATAGTGCCCCATGTAATTTGAATGTTTTATTGTGATTCGTCATTCGGGAAGGGGTTAAATGACACTTTGCATCATTAAAATTGACCTGCAACCGCAGAGACTTTTCTAATAAATTGAAAAAGCGGTCATCTCGACCCAATTCCGCAGTCCGCGTTTCATCAACAGGTACAGCTTCCCACGTCCATCAACGAGGATAGTTTTAATAGCCCAGCCCGAAGCGTACCGATAATGGACTGTCGAGCGATCCAGGCGGATAACTCGAGGTCGCGTAGACGATCCGTTCCCCTCATCCTCCATCGTTCCACCTCCATTTACGACATTGTGAAAAGATATCCTTATCTAATCCAGGTCGTAATGTCAGGATTGTTAACGAAGGATTACCGGTTCCTCCGTGTTCGGCTCCGTATCTTTGACCTTGGTCGAGGGTGGAACGGTTCTGTAATTGAAAAAGAATGGAGACGAAGAGGCATGAGTTGCTCGTAATTAAAGCATCGACGTTCGATGTACCGTAAGGGTCAATCCACGGTCTCGGGTATCATACTTGGAACGAACGTGGCACGCAGACTTTCAGATGGCGACCTGCCTTTACTATAAAAGGAGCGCATGTCTGGGTGTGCCTATGTGTACTCTACACAAACGTGTATTAATAAATCTATATTCTACCTTTCTACCATTCTAGATCCCTGCTGTAAGATAACACTGTATATTTAGGATATGTAGGAATATCGATCCTGGACTTATTTGGAGAGTGCTTAACTGAGCAACATTGCCACTTACTAATTTTAGAATTTATCTGTGAATGCGAGAATGCAATTGTAGGAGGACCTGGAAGTATAGGCATTTATGTACAGAGGAATTTTAAGTATAGGATTTAGGGATGCTCTGTCGACTCTATAGGATATATGTATTTATAGGACTTAGAGGTGCTCTGTTGACTTCATAGGACGACACTCTAAGGACCTAGGGATGCTCTGACACATGCACTCCACATGGTGTTACAAAGACACTCCCCTAAAAAATTCTCTATTTCACAATTCTAAAAAAGATCATCCTATTATACATTGAAGTTCTATTTCAAGGCAAGTCGAAGCATTCTTCTACGGTACCCTTTGTCGAGGATAAGTTGGACCATAGAAGGTTTCGTCCGATAGTGGCTCGTTAGCCGATTGCGAGCCTGTAATTCAAAGAACGTACCGCTAGGAATCGACTTCCTCTTTCAGAAGCGAAAGCTTTCCCGTTTTAGCGAACTGAAAGACAGTCGAGCCGAAAGAGGCTCGGAGCCATCGAAGCGGACAAGGTTCACGCGGTTCACACGCGCGCGGAAGTGCCGGGACACTGGAGCTTTAACGACCGGAATTTGTCTGGCCAGGCAGGTACACGATACGCCGGACCAGGAAGGCAATCAGGAAGCGAAGAAAGTCGATGGAGACTAACGAGTCGTACCACGAATGGATAAATAGACACTTGTCCACCGGGACTCTTTCCTTTTCGCGCCGGCAAAGGCCAACTTCGATCATCTACCCGTTGTTAGACACCTTTCGGTACACGTCTTAGACTTTTACTCCATGAACAAACTTTTTATTTTTAGATACAGGATTTTAAGATTTTGAGGAACTTTTTTAGGGTGAGACAAAAAATAATTTTCTTTTTTGTGTAACTTTTTATCAAGTTCAAATGTGTAATCATATGAAAAATCTGTAATATACAGAAGTAACGGCAATGTTCTCATATGACATTGAACAAACTTTTTATTTTTAAATACAGGATTTTAAGACTCTGAGGGACTTTTTTAGGGTGAGACAAAAAATAATTTTCTTTTTTGTGTAACATTTTATCAAATTCAAATGTGTAATCATATAAAAAATTTATAATATAAAGAAACAACGGCAATGTTCTCGTGTGACATTGAACTTTTGATCTTTGATACGATAATCAGGTGTATAAGAACTAATCAACAATATTAAAACAGACAAAAAATTGAATCACCTCTAAATTGAATGACACTAAAAATCCCAGTGAAATGACAAAGTGGCTCTTCAGAAGGGGTTAAGTCGAGAATAAAGCGGACTGGAAGATGGCGTAACGGAGGCAGTAAAAATAAGCGTTTGAAGAAGTTGTAAAGGAGAATATTTCCATCGGTGATAAATAAAGAGGCGCGGAAAAGGGGGGAAGCCGACCGTCAAAGGAGGCACGTTGACCGGTGAAGAGAATCGGCGTGCCGGTTGTGTAGCACGCCTTTTTCGGCGAACTGTGAACGTAGCCTGAGCTCTGGCATTCCCCTTTCCTCCTGGTCGTCGGCCGGTTCGTCCGGGGTCACCGACGAGAGGTCACGTCGCTCGCATGGCATCGGTGACTTTTTCATTTTTCTCTCTCCCTCCATTCGACCCCTACACCCCCTCTCTCTTAACCCGTATCTTTCTCTCGCTTCTTCCCGATAGCCACGGGCCCAGCTTTGCAACGATGCTGCTTCGTTTAAAGGAGTGGTTCAACACCATTGGCGTAGATTCTGCAACGTTATTTAAACGACCGGGTTACATCGAAAGTTACAGTTTTTACTCCTTAAACAACCTCGATTTCGAAATGTTCGAAAGTAATTTACATCGAACGTCTTATGTAAAATTTCCAATAATTTACGGTCATTGAGAAATCGTCGATGAAAGTTTCAATTTGGTACACCAGTCCTATTGTAGTCTCAAATGAATCCAGTGTCGAGAATTATCATCTAAACGGTACCGTGACATATATTTGTCGTTCCTTTAACGAACCATTCGACTATTTAGTCGTTTTAATTGGACTTGCAAACTGAACATTACTTCAAATGCGCTTTAAATGCAAATGCAGTAACAAGATCAAGATAAAACCTGCTGTTTCCCACTGCCATGCAAGCTCGTTGTTATCCCCCTGAATGCATACAAAATACACGTTCAATCATGCAGAATCTATTATTATTTAATCGTCGAACGTGATATTACGGCTCGAAAGTCGTCGAGTTCCGGCGAAAACCCTCTCGGGGCATCGAACATGGTGCACGGCAAATGTCTCGCGCTCCCTCTAATCACTTTACCCACGACACCGAGCCGAAAACTAACGGTAACATCTGCTTCCACGGTGAATAGTGTTCATCGAGCGGTTTTTGCCGTGCGAACAGCGTCACTGGTCAAAGGTTCCCGTGTATAAAACCGATGAACAAGCGGTTAGAAGAAACGGTCAACAAGATTTACGAGCTCGGTATCCGAATACAGGGATTTCGGATCTGGAAACATTGTAGTCTCACAAATTTCTTATAAGGTTTTCGCGTCTAGGAATTTTTATAAATCTATAAAACTGTAAATGAATGGTATGAAGCTTGTCAGAGATAAAAAGCGAGAAAGAAAGATATAAAAGTCGATGCGATGCACAAAGGGTTAAACAACCGTTCGGAGGATGAACAATTCGAACAATTTTCATTGCGCAAACAGTTAAACGATCATTCTCGGATGCATCGGTAACGATTCGAGGAATCTTGAACGAACGGCGATCATCCGAAATATTCGCGAAACGAGGCGGTTTTCCGGAGGCAGCCAATCGCTCGGCGAAAACTATCCGCGTAAATGATGAGCCGTTAACTAAATCTTGATTGATCAATTAAACGGTCGTCGCAGGACGTTTATAACGCTGTGAATATCTCGGAACGAGCCACGGTTGACCAACAGCTTTGCGAGAATAATGGCTTTGCGTAACAATTAAACGTCGCTTTCAGATGCATTTACGATTTCAGCAATCCTTTCAACGTCGCGATTACGAATCAACTAGACAGCTCATCGTTTAACTCTTCTCTCTTTTTTGCGCTCGTTCGCATTCTTTGCTATTCTTCTCGATCGACCTTACATACACAAACTGTAAGAGTATCACGAAAAATGAACAGAAAACAGAATCAAAATGTATTGTCAGGATTTAATCAAAAATGCAACCGCAATTTACAAGATCTCGGTAACGAATGAATCGCATATTTATTCTCATTTTCAACGCTCACTCTTCTCGCTCGCTTTTGAACAAACGCCTTATATATCGATACATATGCATAATCGACATAATCGATACATCATTATGCCAATGAACGCTATATGGTGTCAACATTGAAAAGGTGAACAAAGAAATGTTTACAGTATGCACATAAGTACATATAGATAGCAATGTAGTTACTATAATACACTTCCTCGTGCACAAGTGTCCTAACCCCACTCAAGAGAGAAACGCGGACGTGTAAAAATGTGGCGGGTTAAGGAACGAAAGACGTCTCGTCGAAATTCGCGTTGCATCCAGAAGGCTCGTAAATCAGCTCGTGCAAAGAATTCGCGATTATCCCATCGAAAGCCTCGTTGCGGAGGCGAGTTTGCCGGCCAAGAGACAAACGGACTCCGCGTAAGGTCATTCGAGGGCCGATGCCGCGCGTAGCTGCATTTCCGCGTTCGCGGTGCCGCGCGTCGCCGGGGTCATAGGTCGAATATTCGATAGGCGAACGCCTTCTGTGTAACGGTACACCACGTGCCTCCTCGCTCGAGCATTTTGACAATCCGACGAGCAACTAATCCGCATACCACCATTTCACCGTCTAAACCGCGAGATATCCTCCTTATCCTTTTAGCGCTACTTTTAGCTTTCTGTCGGTGCCTTTCTTTTTAGGGTTGTGGTGGTTACGGGAGATTGACGTGATAGGAGATTGGGTGCAGGTAGAGGGTAGTTGAGTGACAAGTTTAAGGGAGAGTACCCCTCATTGATGACATGTAAATTGTCATGTCACTGAATTGGTAAATTTTCAAATTGTCAATCGAGACCTTACATCCTTAAATCTAAAAATCCTCAAACTCCCCAATCCAAAACTTCCCCAACAAAAAGAAAGAAAGGTACACCTCCAGTATCGATCTATCATTCGAAAGCAAAGTAAGTTGTGAAAGTTAAAAAGACAAGTAAAAGGAATGACTTTTCACCGCGCTATGTTGGTTACACGTATTCTATGGTGTATTATATGTACGAGTCTATTGAATAGATGGATAAATGGCCGATGTATAAAGAAAGAAACGCAGAGGGAGAATAGACATTGCTTGGATTTCTCGAACAATGGGAGACTTCGCCTATAATCGGAAGTAAGTCTCGTTAGCGTAATGCGTAACTGTACATAGTGACTGGCTAATTTTGTATTATGTCCCATTACGTGTAGCAGGATCAAGGGTTCCCTACGTACCGTTTTTGATGTCCGTGATCTCTTAGTACCGTTCGATTACCTTCGATAAAAATTTTTTCAAAGTATTTCTTTTATTTTACTTATTACATTAATATTATTAGTAGAATTAATTTTAGTTCACAGTAACAAATTTGCTGTGTGGCAAATAATTTAATATTTGCTGTTAAATTATTAATAAATTTAGCTTTAGCTTATAGTGACATCTTACAGTATTAGAAATGATGTACAATGTTAGAAATAGAATAATTGAATATTAGAAACAAAATAATTGAATATCGGTACTTCCGTCTTGTTCGTTTGTAATAGTTGTGTTATGTAGAAAAAGTAATCCCTGTTTAATTAATTAATCTTTAAGTTATAATGTTTGTTGCTTGTGTCTTTTATTAAATAATTAGTTTGCGTTTAAAAATATATTAACAGTTTTTAATGATTATCCATAATTCTAATTATTTAACATTTGCTACTAAAATTGTCTGTCTCCTGCAATTATTAGTCATGCATAACGATGTTATTGAACCACGAGAATAACAGATCTCATTCGGTCAGATGATATAAAAGCGAAAGGAACGGAAACGTGTTTTTGAAAATGAAAGTAGCACAGTTTCCTCGGTCAGAAAAATAAACAACGAGAACTTGGCTAACAGAAGATCCTTTCCTCGTTTCCTGCTTGGAAATCGTTTGCACGATCACGCGAGGCTTAACAAGCACTCTTTAGAATGAAAACACCCGTCCAGTCTTCAATCACCGTCGGTATCAACGATTCTGCATCAGCCTGATCTTCCAGATATTCACCGGAGGGTAATTAAAGGCTTTTACAACTTTCCGAAATATTCGGACATCAGTAATTCCTATATAATTTTACAGCCCCGCTAATTACAGGTCTGGCTGATTATTATCTATGATACGTTACGGAAATACATTTTTCAATTTTAAAATTTATGAAAAAAAAATAAAGAAGATTTTTATAATGTGATTGGATATGAATCCCAGATTGTCGTATTTGCAAGGTATTTTACCAACAGGTTATTAATAAATTTCCTCCGTTCCTTTGAAGAGGATGTGTGACTTTAACACGATAATTCAACCTGATTCGCCACGCTTCAACTTAACGTTCTACAATTTGCGTATAAAATGGACATGAAAAAGTAACACAACATATTAACATTCTCGATTCGTTCTAATATCGGCGGTTGACCGACAAATAAACAGGCGGAACATTAAGAGACCGCAAAGTAGGCGATATTACGAAACACGTGTTTATTTTGTGAGCAATTTCGCAACGTGGCCAATCAGTTGAGGACGCGTGACGCGAAAAGCGTGAAAGTCGAGGGATTATTTTACGAGCGGATGCTCTCGATGAACGTCGTCGCTGCGAGGCGTGCAGGGACAGAAGAGAGAAGGAACACGGAGAGCCCTTTCAGGTGCATCACAACGTAGGCCATGCGTCTTGCCGGGCAGCAATGGCATTTAAATGTTAGACTCTTCTATCTGGCCGGTGGTATTTCGCGGCGGTCTGAGGCCGCATCTCGCCGCCGCTCTCTGTTCAATTTCGAAAGTTAAATGTCAATGAGTAGCGGCCGTCGCATTCGATGCACTCCTCGCTGCTGCATCTACGCAGAATGCGCTTTTCACCGTGCTGCGACACGCGACTCCTTCAAATTTCCCATCCACGCTAACACGAATGCAAATCTAACGATCGTTACCGTCTCACTGCGCGTAATTATGCCCGGTTAACGACTGCGCCTGCATTTTATATTCAAGGTCGCTTTGTAAGTAGTGCAACTCATCCTCCAACAAAAAACTCCAGTTTCCTCATAGGAGTTTTAACATTTAAGTAAATCAATTACGCTTATTAAATTAGGAATAATAAGGTGTTAAATCTACCAATGTAACAGGGATTTCAGATACGGAGATTTGGGATGTAAGGATTTGGAATTTAAGAATGATGGAATATACTATAATATTAAACAATTAAATTAAACTTTTAAATTCTTTATATTTGTAATTATAAAAGATGGGAAGAGATATCAGATCAACACGACACACGATAACAGAATGTAATATAGAAATTTCATGAAGAAAGACAAGCACATAAAGCAATATTACAATTATTTTATTTTAATATTTGAGAATCTAAATTGAATCGAGTGGCATCGAGTTAATAGTCGATAATTTAATGTTCATATTTATCGACATCTACCGAAGTTTTGTAAGTTATCGATTCAGATTTATTTTTGCCACTCAATTATAAAAATTCAACAAAGTATTTTGGATCTACGTATCAAGGAAGTACAGTACACGGTGAAGACATAAAATACATCAATCGACGAATCCGTAATTCGAAGTGCAGAAATTGATTAACAAATTATTACTCTCTATGTATAATATGTGGTAGAGAAAATTGATATTCCCGTCTGTTCAGTTATTCTATTAAATTAGACTCGCGTGGTGGGTTATCGATGACCACGGTAGAAATCACTGTATTAACCTTCGGCATCGAGTTACCAATTAATCGATGGAGGTCCGATGATGAGAGAAACGTGAAAATGTAGGAAAGGAACGGTGTCTCGCAGAAGATACGATCCAGCATGGACGACGCGGCCTCTTTGCGATGGGGCCATCGAGGCGTTCCGTTACTCGCCGGTAACGAGTCCGCTGCCTTTACAATAATTAACAGAGCCAATCAAACGCTCATTAGGCAGAGTAAATAGGGGATGTAATTACGAGCGATACTATGCCTCGGTCCTGTACAGAGAGGCGCGCGACCCAACGTAATCGTGCGTACGGCTAATAAGCCGAGTCTATATATGTGCTACACACACATGTATGTACATACACGATACTTGTGTACGCGTTCGCAGAGTCATTCGACGTACGACAGTGGAAAAGTTAACTCTTTTCTTCTTTCTTATTTCATACGATTCGATAATACCGGAGTTATATTTTTCAATGCTTGGATATTTCACGTTTAACTTACAGTTCCTTGTTCTTAACCCTTAAATGCATATGGTTGTATAAATGCAACATACCAGTTTTAATTTTATAAATTATATACAAAATGTAGGAAACCTGCAGTGAGTAGTGTTGTAGATATGCCACGTGCCAATCAAATAGCGTCATCTGTTCGTTTTAATTTAAATCAATCGTTTTCAAGGTATTTTGTTAGTTGATTTCTTCAGGTAACATTAAAAAATCGTGCATTTAAGGGTTAAATTTTGGTATTAAGTTTATAATTTGACTCGAGAAGGAAGTAATCGATCAATTACAGCGTCTAAGAACTAAAAATATTTCCAAGGCTGCAAAGTTGCTATTTAACATAGTTGCACCATTTAATTACACGTATTAATAATTTCCCAACTAATTGCTTATGTAATAGGACGAATAATCTACAGGTTGTTTCCATTGTTAGCATCCGTAGGGTAAGTTTTGCATGTAAAATATTCATGAGCAACAAACTGCAAGCTGTAATTCCTTCGTAACCACGTTGCAAACTTTTCCTCGCTTCGTTGTCTCCCCTAGCTGGAATCTTTTCCTGCTCCTCCCGTCCCTCGTTCCGCCGCCCTTTTCGCGTTATCGCAGTTATTACCCGTACCTCGGCTTCTGTCTCGCTGGCTGCTCCGGCAAAGCCCTCCTGCAATTTGAATGTCTACGACAGCGTGAAAATCACCTACGATAAACAGTCTACCGGGATAATTATTATCCACGGACGCTTCTTTTATTCTCCGACGCAATGTGCTTCCCTTAACTTCGCTTTAATCCAGATAAAATAGCTGTATTCGTCGGAGGAATAATTAATTAAGACTTCGAGATAATTGCACTGTATGTTTAAGATATCGATCCATCGGGTATGAAATAGTGAAATACAGCAGTTTTGAGCTAGCAGAAATTTCGAATCTAGGATTCGTAGTATAGGGACTTAGATTCCTAATATAGGAATTTGTAAACCTTCAAATTAAAAAATTTATAGATATGGAAATTTAGGGGTAGTTCTGCTAGAATTCTAGGATACAGAAATTTTGAATATGGGAATTAACAAGCCAGAAATTTGAAGATACAAGTACATGAGAACCTTGGAAAACCTTAAATCTGAAACCTTGAATATTTAAAAGTTGTCAAGTTCACTCGAAGTCTGCACCCGAGTAATTTATCGGGCATACACTGTACCCCTATGTACCTAACAACTGCACCCCTATGTGATCCCTTTATCGATAGATATGATAATTGTGAAGGGTTGCGTCGCACATTATGAAGCAGCCTGTAGAGTCCACTGGTCCCTCGGAAAGTGAGAATTCCCGGCGAGCGTGCGTAAATTCAAGCGTGTCGTCGACTCGGCCGAACAGAGAGAGGATCGCAAAAACGAGCAAGAGTCAAAGGAGAGAGCCTAGGCTATGGTATCTCGTTTCGCGGAAGTGCGTGGGGAATCAACGACACCTTCGTCACCGGGGACCCCTGCTGCTGCCATGCCACGGACGATGCTGGCTCGCAAATTTCAACCGGGCCTTCGTCAGGCTATTAGCTAAGCGTCGATGAGCGTGAATCAGAGAAACCCTGCTACACGATCGACTTGACGCTTTTAGGAGCCCGTTGAATTCCATTCTACTCTTTCTGGCGAGTGTCCGCTCAACCGTATTTGCCTACACCCCCGTTCACCGTGATCTCGAGGTCTTGGAGGGACTTTTGCTGTAGCTGCAGTTGAAACTTAGCTGCAAAAGTTACTTGACGTCAGTTTTCTTGTTTTTTCATGAGATGACTATCCCGTATTTAATCATTGTTCAATATGAAAGTCGTTATTCACAATCGTTGTTACTTCTTTATTCACTTTGCACAATTTTATGTACACTTCCCTTAAAAAGAAATAGTCCTTAAAAAGAATAAATTAAAATTGAGTATTTCTCTGAAAAGTAGCAGACATGTTCAGAAGTGGTATACGTACACATGTAATACAATATTAACGATAGTATACGAAATAATAAAATACAACATACATTGGGTGTAAGAAAAATGATTTGAAGGAGTATGGATGTCCTGTAGGTTCTCGAGCTTTTTCTGTCTTTTATGAAGATGACAGATCAGTATCGAAAGATGTAAAGCGTACATGGTGGTACGTTAGGTACGCGAGAGTTTCATGTCCCCCATGGAAACTGAAGTCGCGTAGTAAGAGTTGTGCTCCACATAAGGTAAGACGACGTAACGTGTATACGGTTACAACAGCCTCGTTCCTCCGCGTAATGCGCATAGTGCACATTCCTCTACGCGAACTAATATCGACTGCCGGGTTGACTGGTCTACGATGGATAAGCCTGAACTGGGTCAAAGCCAGACCGAGCAAAAAATTCCCATTCGGTCTCTTGCGAAAGGTTAACATCCTCCAACTTTTTCGATCTTCTTCTTCAAGTTCCATGATCTTTTTCATAATTGTAGACATTCTTACGTTTTATGTATAAAATTGTACTCAACGACAATTGACAAACTTTTGGATTTGTCAATTTGTAAATACTGTTGTTAAGTTCATTTTCACTTCTCAAGTTTCTTAAATTTTTATGTTTGTGAATTTGCAAATGTATGTTGCTATACAATTTCCGAATCTGGAATTTAATTTCTCGACTCGAAGTCAAACTCGTGACGCACCTGGTACGTCATTAATTGATTACAAGCCTAACTCATATTTTTAACACACTTCAACTTGAAGTTTCCAGTTATAAAGCAAAGTCATAAAAATTTCTCACATGTAAAAAATTTCTTTGAAACCTTGATTCTGTCAGTTTCACAGGGTTTAGATATTTAAGTAAGGTAGATATAAGAATGACGTAATTGTCAAATCGTGAAACGATCAAACCGAGCAGCATAACGTTCAACGATTGTATCAGCTTTCGAAGATCGTGCATAAAAGAAGACACGAATGCGCACATAGTAAGTGCACAGTATAATATGCAGGTGGAGATATTCGGTCGATCGGATTACTGGATCGGAATTCGAAGCCGGGAATCTCCGTTTCCATTAGAAGTCGGAGCATTAAGTAATTCGGATCGTCTTCTCGAAAGTTTTACGCGTCCATTCCGTTCCTTGGTAGAATTAGAAAGGTCGGACGGGTCTGAAAGAGACTCGCGAAAGAATAAAAGTAGGAAAAATGCGGGGCTGATCGGCGAGGCAGGTGGTCCCGCGGGAGTGGCACGCTCGAAGCCGGTGAAAATCGTACGGGTCGTAACGCGGGCCAGGTGCAAAGCTGACCGGGCGAAAAAATGGCGCGCGAGCCGCGTAAAAGCGTCGTTGTTGCAAATGCAGCAAGAAACGGATGTTAATTCGACGATTTACCACTTAACGCGAGAATCAGCCGGCTGCGAAACTTTGCCGAGCGTGCACTCGAACGCGGCTACGTTCTCTCTGAATTTCACGGCGAGTAATTTAATTAGTCAGAAAGATAGCGATTCGCCTCGTTCCGCGAACTTAGCTCTAGGAGGGCGGCAATTAGTTCAATTTTTTTTCCTTTCTTCTTCTTCTTCTTCTTCTTCTTGCTCACCCTCCTCGTTTTTCCTTCGCGGGATTGCCGTGGCGCCGACGGCGTGAAGATCCTCCGGATAAACCGGATGCTGATTCTTCGGGGCCAAGGGCAAATCGTGCGCTGCTCTTCTGTGTCGTTTGTTGTTTGTCGATTCGTTCTTTTATCTCCCTCTTTTTTTTACCTTCTGCTCGAGCCAGGGAATATTTCAACGATTCGAAATGGGTTAGTCATGGTTGTTACGTGAAGTAATGTTTATCGTTGGCCGGATAGGAATGTGCTGAGGTGTTTGACGCGTTCGATCAGTTTGACCGTTCCATTCTGTTCCATCTATTAAAATTATATAAGCCCTTGTCACGGCCACTTTTTAACATTTTAACACTTATAACAATAACCATTGCATTTCTGAACATTACCATGAAGGACTATGCTCTTTGCGATTATTCTTTAAGGCGGCACGATATTTGCACCCAATGTGTCGGCTGAACACGTTTATGTGGGAGTGTGTTATATTTAATGTTGATTTGTTGTGTGTTATATTTTGTTAATTTAATTTGGCAACCACTGTGAAATTGTATGTGCGACTGCAGTTGTGAACGACGATTTATGAAAGGGACTGTGTGAAATGTTATGCAGTTGCCAGCGTTTAGGAAAAGTCTTTTTGTGAGTTCAGTTTAGTTACGGAAGTCATACGATTTTGACGTGTGCCGCGAATTACCAATTCAGAATACTGAACGTTTACGGTTTTATTATATTTAATAGTTTAATTACGTTATTGTGTGTTCTCTTAAATACAAGGATAGTATTCTAAACTCTATTCCTACATTTATACATAAGTTGAAGAAATGAACATAATAAATAAAGCGCTGATCGAATTCATTCAGCAATAGTTTTAGCAATAGTTTAGACCTGTATAATACTGCTACATGTTGTCTGTTGATAGAGTCCAAGCAAAAATATATTCCGATGTCCCGATCTGTGCCATTTCCTAGTGCAATTAATGTTTTACCAGCGCTGTTACTCTCCCTTCGCGTTCACTCTCGATATTCCCTTTCACGCAGCAGCCTTTCGTCGAAGCGGAGATAGAAAACAACTTCCTGATCCCGTGGGGTTAAGTGCCGAGTGTCCGATCTCTTCTATCACCTTCCGCATTGGGGACACGGTTTACACGGATGGAAATCGCTGTTACTTCGCGAAACTTGTTCGTTTTACCAACGAACTCTTCCTGAGAAGAGTCTACGATTTTCTATATTGTCAAGTAAACCACGAAAGAGTTGACCGTAATATTAGTTGTCAAAGATGTTGACATCAAGTGAGAATGTGTTTATTATTAGATATAGAATATTTGATTAAGAGATTGCCACTGATGTTACATGGAAGCACACTTATTAACAAATATATAACGATTAGATGTCAATGATAGAGGAACATTGTCGATTGTAGAAGAACATTGTCGATTGTAGAAGAACATAATTGTCAACGATGTTAAAGGAGAACTTAACAGACAGTGCACAGCATAGCCTCTTGTCTTACAACATGGCGTCGCGTGACTACATCTCATACGTAACATAATATGAATCTCACGTTTTCAACACAATTGAATTTTGAGTTCAACTTCAATTATAACCTCCACTTATAATCTTCGATTAATCAATGATAATAATAAAAGATCCTTGAATAAAAAACATGTACAACTTCCTCCAGTCTTCATATAATAGTATAATTATGTAAAGCTGACGCAGCTTAGAAAATTGTAGGTTAAGGAGCCCGAAATCGACTCGACACGAAGTATTTGTACAGCGAGGTTCGCGTAGAATAATAGAAAAGTAATCGATGCAACAGTGGTGAGAAATGGCGGAAGCAACTCTCACGTTTCCACGGCCTTCGATTACCGTGCGAAACAATAGACTTTCCTCGCTTTCGACGACAACCAGGCAGTTTGTTAAGAGTTGTGACGCGAGCATTATCTAACTGGCTCGGCTAACACCGCAGAAAATCTTTCTCTTTCTCTCCGCTCGTATCTAAGTAACCCACTAAACTACAAGAGCGGCGAACGAGGACAATGGATCCACGGGAGTCAAACGCCGACGCTGTACTTGCAGCCAATTGCATTACGGAGAAAGCTCGACTCGACCGTTTATCCTTCCTTTCATCTTCTTTTCTTACTATTATTCGACGGTAGACCGAGTAGAACTTTATCAACCAGGAACTGCAAATTTAAACGAATTGAGAATTTGGTGGATTTGGAAATTTAGAGAATTTGGGAATTTGAGATCTAGTGATTCAGAACATACCCCTCTCTGAATAAAACTTGGTTTCAGGAGTTGAAAAAAGACTGGTTGAGAATTTGGTGGATTTGGAAATTTAGAGAATTTGGGAATTTGAAATGTAGTGATTCAGAAATCCTTTCTGAATAGAACTTGGTTTTCAGGAGTTGAAAAAGACTGATTGAGAATTTGGTGGATTTCGAAATTTAGAAAATTAGGGAATTTGAGATCTAGTGATACCTTTTACTCCTTAGAAAAGTAATCGAACAGGGTGAGAAACGAGGGATGATTCTCGACCAATAAAAATAATTCTCGGAACTTTTCCACTCGGTTCGACCGTCGTTGGTTTCATTTCCTGGTTGCGATCGATCAATTCGTAGTCGAGATATCGATAAACCCTCGCAGGAGAAACGATCCTTGTAACGAGTAATCAGACGAGATCTAGGATCGAGATTCTCGCTTACATAACGTCCAGTCCATCCGCGGTAGAGGAGAGATCTTTGTCGTTTGGCTAAACATCCCGCTCTAACGACCGATCGACATCCTCTCTAGCTTCGATCCCGTCCGGTATCGAACGCTTCGACGAATCGACTGTTCGAGAAAACGAGTCTCTTTCGACGACCCTCTTTCGATGAATTTCGCAAGACACTTACGAAAAATGCTCAACTCCTCCAAATGAGATGTATTAGCTGTTTGTCTTTGGTAAACGGACATTTGGTTAATCAAACTTCGGACAGCAAATATTGGTCGAAATGGTACATGCTTTTCGATCGAAATATCACGGTGTACACTTTCGACTGAGCGAGGCTAGAATGAAGGTTAAATGTTTTAATTATTCAGGGGGATTCGAAGGATAATGTTAGAAAGTATGTTTAGTAAAATAGTCCCATGTTTTCAGATACTTAAGTTCCAAAATCCTCGAGTACCGAAATATTTAAGTGTTCAAGTTCTCAAGCTTCAAAATTCTCAAATTCCCAAATTCCAAAAATTTCAAATCTCCACGCTCTCAGATCCCAAATCTCCTGAATTTCTACGCTTCCAAATATCTACGCTCCAAAATCCTTACGCGTTCAAATCTCCACGCTCCCAAATCCCCACGCCCCCAAATTTCCACGCTCCCAAATCTCCACGCTCCCAAATCTCTACGCGCCCAAATTTCCACGCTCCCAAATCTCCACGCTCCCAAATCCTTACGCGTCCAAATCCCTACGCGTTCAAATCCCTACGCATCCAAATCTCCACGCTTCCAAATCTTCACGCTCCCAAATCTCCACGCGCCCAAAATCCTTACGCGTCCAAATCCTTACGCTCCCAAATCCCCACGCGCCCAAATCTCCAAGCTCTCAAATCCCAAATTTCCACCTCCAAATCTCCCAAATCCCAAATTTCCCTATATCTCGACAGCAAAAATCTTCGTTCCACTCTCGACAAAAATGTTAATTGCACCGACATGTACAGGAGCGCGATAAAAAGATAGAAATTTTGCAAATGTACGAATTACGACGATCAAGAAACCGCGAGGAGCGATCGTTTTTCAGCGGGATATGGCATAATTAACCGCTAGCTAGAGTTTTACGAGCGACTATCGCTGTCAGTGCAGAGAGCTTCGAACGCGAAAGTTACATAAAGACGAGGGTACCCCATAATTTGATCGAGCAAACAATGCCGTGTATTCGAGCTTGGGTCGAGGTGAAAGGCAGCTACGCGAAAATCACTGATAAAAAAGAAACTAATCTATTCGGAGGCGTTTTGTTTTTCAACTAGATTATCCGATAGATATTTTTCAAATACAAATTCTAACAAATTACTTGTTTATTAACAAGTACCACATCTGTGTCGATACCACATCTAATTGTCGATAGTAATGAACATGAACGGAGAACATTAATCACGATTCTGTGATTCGAAACGTCGACGAGATTCGAGGATACCCGTTGAGGATACGAGAAAACGAGCGCTGTCATCTGAAACCGTGGTCTTCTCCGATGCAGTCGCGCAAAAAGAAAACGCGGACGAAACTTGAGTAATATTGACCGCAGGAAAAAGTCGCGGATCGCATGGCCTTTGCTAAATTGATTCTTGTACTACGATCGTGTGCGTTTATTCGCACGCTTGCTTTCCACCGTTATCTCCCTAGTTACGTTTCTTTCAATCTTATTCCTCTCTTCCACTTTTCCAAATTAAATAAAATTAAATTAATTACAAATTCGTGCATCTTTCAATTCCCATTTCAAAAGTTTCCAATTGCCTAAAACCTCAGTTATCAGCTTTTCAAGTCTCCAAATTTCAAACTACCTCGTTACAAGAATCTCCTTCATCTTCACATACTTAATTTCCAACATCCACATCTTCAAATCTTCGCTTCGAAACAGCCCTAAGTCCTCCAATCCCCAAAAGTGAACCCTTGAAAAATTGAAAATCTCGAAATCTGTAAACTCACTTACTGGCAATAAGAATAAGAAGAACGACAAAGAGGAATAAAAGAACGAAGTAGAAAAGGATGGAGGATCGTAGAGTACTCGACCTCCACCTTGGTCGCCACGCATGGTGGAATTCGTTCGGGGAACAGGGTTCTCCGGCTCGCCACGCTCTCGCTGTTTTGCATTTTACACCGGTGCCGAGATTTGGTCGTTAGATTCGCCATGAGCCTCCTACAGCGTCCTTTTCCTCCTGCCGGATCGGAGATTCAGCCCCGGGGCAAGGATGTCGGTACCTTAACCCCCCGTCGTGCTCTCATGTACTCGGTGGCCCTTTCTTTCCAGGCTTCGTCCGATAATAATGTTATCTCGAACCGCTGCCGACTTTGTTTTCCGCGCCGACGAGCTACGCGCGCCAGCCCCTGGGGCTGTGCTCTTGCCCGCGAATTTCCGCCCGCGTTTCCGCCACGGTTTATGCGCGCAACAGACCCTTCTGCTATTTACTGCGATTTACGGATATTCTTACGAACTATTCACGAATTAGGCTTATGTTTCGTTATTTTAAGAAATCGTTTTCGGTGCAATGAAATGGAGGTCTCGCTAACGGAGACATGTCTAGATTTTTTGCTAAGTTGGAGATTTTTTTATGGAGTCAACAGGTGATCCAAGATTTTAATATTTTAACAGGTCTTTCTGGGTGCAATGAAATAGAGGTCTCATTAAAGGACACATGTCTAGATTTTTTGGTCAGTTAGGAATTTTTTTATGAAGTCAACAGGTGATTCAAGATTTTAATATTTTAACAATTCTTTCTGGGTGCAATGAAATAGAGGTCTCATTAACGGAGACATGTCTAGATTTTTTCCTAAGTTACAGATTTCTTTACAAGATCAACAGGTGATTCAAGATTTTAATATTTTAACAAATCTTTCTGGGTGCAATGAAATAGAGGTCTCATTAACGGAGACATGTCTAGATTTTTTCCTAAGTTACAGATTTCTTTACAAGATCAACAGGTGATTCAAGATTTTAATATTTTAACAAATCTTTCTGGGTGCAATGAAAGAGAGGTCTCGTTAACGGAGACGTGTCTAGATTTTTTTCTAAGTTAAAGGTTTTTTTATGAAGTCAACAGGTGATTCAAGATTTTAATATTTTAACAATTCTTTCTGAGTGCAATGAAGTAGAGGTCTCATTAACAGAGACATGTCTAGATTTTTTATGAGATCAACAGGTGATTCAAGATTTTAATAATATAGTTTTATTGTGAGCGAATTTGAATCGTTTCATCCAGAATGTTTCTGTGCGATGAGATTGATGGCTCTTTCAGACATTTTGTCACTTTCACCTAGAAACTTAATTACGTATTGTTGTCTGTTTCTTTAGCGACGTTAATTACAGCTTCTTTCGGAACATTTGTCGACAATGTAGTTTGAAAACAATCCTCTGATATTTGATATAAAAATCTTATTGTAGACATTTACATGTTTAAGTAACATTTGCATATTCATTCGATATGAATATTATATTTCTTGTTCTAAAGTATATTGAAAATTGATATTATTTTTATAAAATCAACATCGTGGTAGTATTATAACATTGCATAAGTGGTGGACACTAAATAAGTTCAATGATAAGTGAATTATTAAAGGCAAGAGGTATACAGTTTTGTATAGCGGTTTTCCATGTACACAAGTAATCTAAATGATTACAATATAAAACGTATAACAAGTATCAATGAATAAGATAAGCGCGGTACATTTCCGGAATCAGCATGAAAAGCTAATTTGAATATAATCAGTGGTCGGAACTGGCGGGAACCAGTGTTGCCAACGCGAACAATGGAGCACGCGACAAGAAAATAAAAGCAAGCGCCGCGATTAGCGGTCAGCCGGGGAATTTATAAGCGACGATCAAAACGTACAACGAATCGTTAATGAACGATTAAATAATAAGCCTGGCGGCTTCCAACCAGCCCGGCAATAAATCCGACTTAACGGAGAGAGGCAGTATTATTTACGCGCTACGGTGACAACGTTAAAAACCCGCGAAGAGTAATAACCGAGAAGGTGTCCGCGGATTAAAAGCCGTGACACTGCTAGTTCCTACGATTACTCATCCCTGCAACGATGTAATTAAATCCACCGACTAACGTTTGTTTACCCTCCCCTTTAATCGCAACTAACGTGAAATCTTTATTTTAGTAAATCGTCAAATTCCCCATTTCCTAATTTCCCGATTCCCAAATTCCCCAATTTTTCAATTTCGACTTCTGCAAATCGCCAGTTTCCTAACTTCCAATTCTACCAATTCCCAATTTCCCAACTTCCAACTCTGCAGCGTTCCAAATTCCCCAATTCCCCATTCTACAAATCCACAAACTCCCCATTTCCCAACTTCTCAATTTCCACCTCCCCAATTCTCCAACAGCCAAATCTCCAATTCTCCAAGTTCCTACACACCAAAATAATAAATAAACCGAGAAAATAATGCAAGACATTTCGAACGAATTAATGTTCGCGCCATAAGGTAAATAAGCGCCGGTTGCTAGGTAACGGCAGTTGAGCGTCCCGCCGTCCCGCAAAAGTGACAGGGCGCGTGTTGATGTTTCGTCGGGGAAATGAAATTGATAGTGGTGCAATTACACGCGCAAATTGTAGCAGTTGTGTCGTCTGTCGTGCAGCAAGACCCGACTGTTCATAAAATGACAATGTACTCTGTGCTAGAAGCGTGCCGGTACACGTTAAAACGTTTAGATCCGCGTCCTGAGATAACCTAACCTTCGTCATAGTTTACCGAGCACGACGCCGGTTCCCTCGCCAGCTTTTCCTCCCGTATATCCGCTTGCCACTATGCTACCATCTAAACTATTCCCTTGGGATAAAAACAACTTTAAGTACTGTTTCTTTTTTTATATATATTTTACCGTTTGAAGACTCGTATTCTCTTAACTTCTATTTAAAAAAGTCTCTTATGTATCTTTGTTGAAGTACCCATTATTGCTGCTTTACCACAGTGAAACTTAATGTATATTAATGTATAAGACATAATTATAATACATGCTGTCAAAACCAATGATAAATTTTATAGTTTTACTTGCTAATTTGTTAGTAATGATTAAATTTTAATTTCTTTCTCTTGTTACTTCCTGGGGTAATACATTTAACTGCATCTATTATCCAAGCACGAGCTAAATATAGCTGAAGTATGTTTTTGTATTCAGCAGATAAAGATGGAATGTTTCCAAGGCATAATAGCAGTGAAGTAATAATTGCTTAATGCATATTGTATTACATTCTGCAGGTAAAATTATTAAAAGGTACAAGCCTGTTTTGTAATGTATACTTGACATAATTGTTTCACCGGTGATATCTAAATATCATTGTAGCCAGAATTATGCACGAGCATAATTTGTCTCGGTACCATGTGTCTGTAAGCCCACTTTGCCACGGTAAATCTATCTACATACAATTCTCTGCGATGCTAAATTGTCTCTGAACTCGATTTATCACTGCAATAGCAACATTTAAATTGTAGCCGTATTAGGCATAATGAAACGTAATCTATTGCTACATTAAGCGTTGTTCCCTTTGAAGCTGTTGCAGCCATAGGAAAGTATACAGAGTCAAACACACCTAGACCTATCCCATTATTGCATCGTGAACAACTAAATCTACTTTTCCTGCGCATAATCAAGCACGCTCTGTCTCTCTGGACAATGAACCTCACCCTAATGCCACGATAGGTATAATGAAGCTTCAACGTAATCCAATGCCAACAGCACCGACAACTGTGCACAGTTTGCGAGCACACAGGGGGAGGTAAACAAGCAGAGGTTTAATCTGTTTCCACCGTTGCTGCAGGCACATACAGCTAAATATAAAGACAGCATTTTCCGTGAAATAGCCAGTCAGCAGCTAATTAGCGCCGTGCCTCGCATAATTAGTCCCAGACACGCCTTGGCAAATGTTTCACTTTCGAAACGTGCAGCGACACTTTCGTGGAACGCGTGCCTGTTCCAAGAAACCCTACGCCAATTTTACATTCTTTCTGCATCATTTGCACGTGCTGTGCACCGAATAGGAAGAAAGGAGATGGAAGGGAGAAGCGTGTGACAACTTTCTCGCAAGTTCGCATATTTTTGTTGTGGCAAGATTTTAAGTCTCTGTTCTCTGGATTTCCTTAGGTACTCAAGTTTTTCAATTCTCGAATACTCCTAAATTTCCGCATTACCGATTTTTTCTTTTTCTTCTAGCAGAATCTTGAGGACAAAGGCCTGGAAAAGTACGCTTTCGCTGCTCTATCGATCGGGGAGAAAAAAGGTCAACATGAAATTTCGTGCACCTGTGTTGCAACAGCGATAAAGAAAGCCAGACGTGTTTGAAACGTGTCTGAACAGTGCATTATTGGTTGGCAAAGTCACTTTCCTAGTCAGGTGCATCGTGTTCGCCCTGCAAACTAGCGAATTATACGAACGAGCCTATGCGAACGTGACCGTTGACGAAGAATTGGTCTTCTCGGTATACATTTATGTTTCATTGGCCAGTAGGTTTTCCCGGTGGCTCATTGAAAAACGGGCACGTGCTCGACTTGAGACTTTCGATATTCTGACAGTTCAATTTTTAAAACCTTCTGCAGTCAATCTTGTGTGGCAGACACATATGCGTGTCGGCAAGAAATATTTATCTACAAAATACGTATGAAAAATATTGATTTGAATGATAAATACTGTACAAAAGAAAGATGTTTGCTTTTATATGGAAGTAGCGAAGAATCCTGAAAAGAGCAGACTACTCAGTATTGAGCTATGAGCATTTATTAGTTGCGTTATATTCTCATTTATACTTCAATTACGAAGACAAATCAGAAATTTGTCGAATGAAGAGCTAGCATAACGGGTCGTATAATAGGAACACCGAAGCTACTTGGCCGTGATCAGAACGTTTATTGGCTTTATTGTCGCTCGGTCGTTTTCTCAGTGAATGGTCGCAACGGCGTACGAAGCTGTAAAGGCGTTTTAAACTGCCACCTCTTCGTAATTACGCGCAATAAATCGTTTCGGTGCGAGTTATTATACGATGATTCTTTACTGCATTCGGATAATAATCATGCGTGATTTCGCTTTACAACGATCACCACTTTTTATCGGTTGCAACGCCTGATTTTGTCTAGGACAAATATTTCACGATAATGGTTTGTTGCAGTTAATTAACTACGACAGTGATATGTACTGTGCAATCGCGTACAAACCAGTGGACTTCATTTTTCCATAAATTAATTCAGCTTTTACGGCTGGTGATCGACGAACATCTTTATTTTCTCTTGTTTGCCAATGTCTTCTATCCGAACGTTTAGAACCTCATCAAGGTCTTTTATTTTAACGCTTAGAACTACTTACTAGCTGTTCACGTGTTCGCCATAAGCCGTGGGAATATTCATAACGCGTGTAGAAATTTTGCAAATTTGTAAACTTAACAAGATTTTGAAGCATACGAAATTTAAGAACGTAAAAGCTCCTGAAATTGAGCACCCGTTGAATTCGAAAAATGTTTAAATTTAATAAGAAGTCAGCTCAGACAAGTTACAGAGAAGATATAATGCGTAGTAAAGCGATAGTAGTCACAAATCGCGCGGCAGTGTCCATAAACTGTTCGCAAATCACGTGTATAATTTGCATAGAAATTCCTCGGCGTCTAATCGTCCAAAAATCTATCCGTCGTTAACCCGGGCTTCGAACGAGTCACCCCGTGTTCATATGCATCGTTTGGGAGAAAAAGAAAGAGGCTCACGATCGTCTAGGGGTCAAAAGTCTTCTCGGCAACAACGTGAAACGCTATCTCTTTCTCTCAAGCGTTGAAGAATTCCTTTGAGTACCGCTACCGTGGACAGCTCGTATCCATCAAGCATTTATCTCTCCGTCATCGGCGTCGCCTACGAAACGATTTATTCCACGGGCACGAACACGAAATAATTCATCGGTGTGGCTAGTTTACGCGGATGCAGGCCGGCACGAGGATGATATCCGTCAGAACGGTTACCGCCGGGTCCCTTGACCGTCGGATAACGAATGGGTCTCGTGGATTTTCCGGTTTTGGCCAGGTGACGGGGAAGGAAACAGGAAATGTCGTTGCCGGGAACGTGGCACGTGAGTTGGACGCGCGATGAAAAGCGGTCGCGATACAACGGACACGGCTCCTCGTTCCTCTTTCACTCCTCGTTTGTGCTTCCGTCTGATTTTCGCTCATCGAGTTGCTAGTTCATTTAACCTGGTTTTCAAGGTGTACAGTTATTCACTAAAACGTGTGTGGTTCATTGCGACACCCGGTTTAGCGAAGTTGTGTTTTATCTGACAAGTGTTTTTATTTGTTGATATTATAGTTTATGTAAGATATTTTGTGTAAAGTAGAAAGTGCTAATTTGTACGACGAATCATACTCAATGTTTGTTTCAGGGTCGAGACACATAGGGCGAAAGGCAACGAGTGAGTATCATTTCTGTATCTACATTCGAGGAGCAATTCTGTAATGCACATGCAAAAGAATTTGAGCCGAATAAATTTATAAAATGTTGGAATATTAAATAAGAGAATGGCAACAAAATAAGATAGTATCATAATAAACAGCAGAGTATGTAATATATGAATGTGCTTATTTTAATAAAAGTTTAACTTGATACACTTTTGCACGTGCAGTAAAGAATTGTTAAAATGGAACAGTAACTTTCACGGCGTTTTAAACGTCGATCGATTTGCTATCGTTCACGGTGGGTCATCGATGAACTTACCGCAGCTACACACGTAGTAATTACACGAAGTATAGTGATACCCGTGAACCATGGCTCGATAACATTGTTCCAAACGGTAGAAACGATCACGGAGAAAGGCACCGCGTTACAGATCATCGATCACCCACGGCAAAGTAACTTCGTAAGTGCATAGTAATTATTTTGCAACTACGCAGAGCGATATACGATGACATGTTAATAGTAGAAACGTTAGAAAGTAAGATTATTCGCTCGGAAAAAACTCACGACTTTTCATCAATTATAAAACTTAAAGACTTAAATGGCTGAACTTTCATAAATATAGCAACAGATTACCCGTTGCGTTACATTAATACGTCGTGCCGTTTTGCGTTATGTTATTATGCATTGTGTTGCTAGACCTTTCATCACGCGGTACATTTCTACTCGAAGGACATATTGCTGTGCATTGTGCCTATATTGCTACATGTTATATTGCCATGCGTTTGTTGCTCGTGTTATATTACGCGTTAACTTTTCCCACGTTGCAATACATTGTGCTGCTACATTGTGGCGGGGTAAATTACGCGTTAAATCGCCGCATGCTATATTGCCATGCGTGAAATCGACGCATTTCATATTTTAATGCATTGAGTCTCTACGCACCATATCACCATGTACTGAATCTCCACACGATATTTTGCAGTGCAATAAATTTCCACGCGTTATATAGCAGTGCGTTAGATATTCACGTGTTATATCACCATACGCGTTATATCGCCACATATTAAATTCCCTCGCGTTATATCACTGCACACCTGAAACCAACGACGCATCTGACCACGCGATATATTGCCACGTATTGTCATTGTACCGCCAGCACAAAGTCAACGCTACAAGACCACACGCCGTGTGCCTGTTATTAACGACTAATACCAGCTCCGTGAGATAGAAAATTGAAAGATTAAATTGCAAAATGAAGCGATCGTATGTTCGATAGCAGTTATTATAATGTCGTAGCGAACGTGTTAACACTAAACATGAAGTAACAAGCCGGGATGAACGACGTAGCGAGGAGCAGGGTACGAAGCTGTGATCGGAAGGTTCACGGAGGTTGTACGGTGACCCACGTTAATTTACGTGGACCACCAACGACCCCCTAACTGTACCACACACGGTAATTACCGGCTCGATGATGCAACGAAGCTTCCTCGAGCGAGTCGAACGATCCTGTGGAAGGATCGAGCACCGGGTCACCTGGAGCTAATTGAATTCCTGCGGGCGCGTTCAAACGACAAGCTTCGAAACTCCGATATAAACATCCGCTGATCTATTTCACCGATGGAATGATCAGATTCCCTTTTCTTACGAACTACGTGGTGTTAGCTATACGAAAACTTGCTGCAAATAATTTTCAAAATTTATGCGAAGTTTGAAAGATATTTAACGCGAAGAGCCAATTTTTTATTTTTCGTGCGCTTAGAGAGAGATGAAGAATTGTCGTAAATAAAGCAGTTGTATGACTTTGATCGAATATTGTTATTACTCGAATTTCCATTAAAGTATTGGCTTAAATGAAAATGATATAACAGAAGGAATTCTGATAGCATGATTTATGAAGACTGAGAAGCTCATTAAATTCCGCTGGTGACACACAGGGAGTTCTCGTAGGATGAGTGACGACATTACTTACACCGTAAGCACTCAACCCATAAGTCTTGCGGGATCAGCTGATACAAAAGGTTAATTGGCGTCACTTTGCCTCCACGAGTTATTAAGAAAAAAAAGTACTTAAATCATCGGGTGGAAAGGGTGAAACATCATCGAGCAATAAACTGTAATAAATGAGATATCCAGGGGGGGAGTTTCTTCAACATTTTCAGCGGATTAAAGGAAAAAAAGAATACGCGTCCGTTCGTTATCCAAGAAGAATCACGGTGTTCTCGTTCAGGCGGGATTCAACGAAAATAATTAATACGTTTCCATGAAGAGAAACGATCGCGCATCCATTACCTTGATCCAGGAAGGTGTTCCACGAACGCAGTTTGCAATCAGAGGGCCAAAACCGCTCGTTCGTCGTGAAAGATCGATCGACTGTTCTGTTTTTATGCGTTCGTTGCGTGGTAATTAGCGTTGCCCCTGTAATGGCTCGTTGCATTAACGTCACGACTGCGTCTGATGGTTTCTGGTGTCGTTGCAGTTTTGCACGATCTCTTTTTAAAGAAAACTCATTTGTTTCCACTTGCAGTCGAAAGTAAATACTTTTTCATGTACGCGACATTTTGCATAGTCAATACTAGGTCCCTGTACTTCTAGGTCCCAATTACCTTAGGTAGCAATATTTCTAAGTTCTAATACTCTTAGGTTCCAATCACCTTAGGTACCAATACTTTTAAGTTCCAATCACCTTAGGTTCCAATACTCCTAAGGTCTAATACTCCTAGGTCCCAATCACTCTAGGTTCCAATCACCCTAGGTACCAATACTCCCTAGGTCCCAATCACTCTAGGTTCCAATCACCCTAGGTACCAATACTCCCTAGGCCCCAATCACTCTAGGTTCCAATACTTTTAGGTTCCAGTCACCTTAAGTTCCAATACTCCTAGGTCCCAATCACCTTAGGTTCCAATCACCTTAGGTTCTAATACTCCTAAGGTCTAATACTCCTAGGTTTTAATCACTCTAGGTTCGAATCACCCTAGGTCCCAATCACTCTAGATTCCAATACTTCTAGGTCCCAATCACCCTAGTTACCAATATTTCTAGATCCCAATACTCCTAAGTTCTGATACTTCCAGCTCCCAATACTCCTACATTCCTCTCACTCTAAATCCCAACCTTCTCAAATCCCAATATCTATAAAAATCAGCACTCTTAGATTCCACTATCCCTAGATTCCTATATCCTTCGACTCCAATGATCCTACATCCCACTACCCTCTACACCAATAACCCTAGACTGCATTACCTTGACTCCCAATATCTCCAACGCCCAATAACCCGCCTAACAACGCCTAATCCCCATTCCGAAAATCACTACCCTAAATCTCAATATGCTAACTAATCTATACATTCATTCCCCTGCAATATACTTTCCTATACGCTATTCTGAGAACAGTGGAGTAGTTGTGCAGTGCAGGATAAAAATTTCGCAGCCGCGAGGAGTTCCATTATCTCTCCGGTTCACAGAAAGATAAGTGAACTTAATACCCCCCGGTTTTTTCGTTGCATTTTCAATTTACTTGAACGTAGCTGTCTGTTCGTTACTCCGGTTCGACAGGTAGGCGTATCGAAAGCTGGCACGCGGCTCTTCAGCCTTCCAGCCGGAATGAAAATGCATGCTTCCAGGATGATTCACGGTCAGTTTCAAAATGGGGGATTTCAAGACTGGTGATCTCACCCCGGTGTCACGCAACGTCAGGTCGTTGATAGTCTTTTAATACTGTAATGATTGCATATCTTGCAGGGTCGTTTAAAGCACGCTTAAGGAGACCAACGTACTCGCTTATTCAGACATTAGCGAAAGTACCATTATTTATTGCACACTGCAATTAAGTTCGCTGGACAGCTTCGAATATTTTCTAAATCGCTATATTTTCTTCTGTCATCTTTTTAATCTGTGTTCCTGTCTTTTCAACGTCTTCTCATTTTCTTTGCGCAACTTTCGTTTTTTAACTATCACAATTGCTCGTTCTTTTTATTCTTCTTGACGTAGTCGGTCATGAATGATCATCGTTTCCTGATTTTATTTTTTCGATACAAACTGTCGATTCATTAATTTCTTTTTCGAGCGATGACTTCAATCTCCTGTCGTAAAAGAGCCAGTAAAATAAAGAAATAGTTAAATGACCCACATGGTAAAAGAAGTCGAATGACCATCATGGTTAAATAGCAGAGTGGTGAAGTAGCAAAGTGAAACAGTAAAATGATAAAAAATTATAAAACAATGAAACAGTACAAATAACCTACCTAAAAAAGTGAGTCAAATAAACCTCTGACTCCATCTCAGATAAAATTATTTGTAAAATAACAAAACACTAAAATAACCTATTTAAAAAAGTGACTCAAATAAACCTCTGACTCCAGTTCAGATAAAATTATTTATAAAATAACAAAACACTAAAATAATCTATCTAAAAAACTGAATCAAATAAACCTCTGATTCCAGCTCAGATAAAATTATTTATAAAATAACCTATCTAAGAAAGTGAGTGTAATAAACCTCTAAAATAATTTCATCAAGAGCCCAAAAATAATTCACAACAATCCGAAGAGCAGAAATTAACAGTTGAACGGTTATGTCCACATTCTTTGTCCGAAAAAGAGCGAAGAATGAGGTAATCCGGTGATCATTATTGTACGTATGTACACATTTCGTGTGCGTCCCGTTACCTGGTCGGAAATTTCAAACAAACCAGTATTCGCGAGTGGTTGTCCATCGATTAACACTCTGTTCGAGCGTCTTACGAAATTTCGCGAGCGTAAAAAAAAAGGCGGCGGAACACGCTCGTGCCTCGGTTATTTTTTCTTTTTTGATCGCGCGCGCCGGTTTCTTGCCGGCAAGCTCGCGCGGAAAAGTGTTAAAAAGCGTGGCGTACAAGGCGACGGTACAAGCTCGGGATACCTTGTCGAGGCTTTTTCTGCGCGGTTCACCGTGGAACCGCAGGAATCCCGCGGAAAAAATGCCGGATAACATTGTATGCGTCGATTGGCTTCATGTTGCATCGCGGAAGATTCAATATCCTCGATTACCCTGTATGTCGGTCCAGCGTTAATTCGCTTGCGGACTTTTTTTCCTTTAACGATATGCTGTTCGGATGTTGGATACTTAGACAACCGGGGTACCGCAATTACACTTGGAATTTTAATTAAAATCGTACTGTTTTACTTCTTTCAACTGTATTCAGCGTACGAGCTCGAGTTGAAACGATATTTTCCATTAAAACATACATTTATTTTTTAATAACGTGTCTCGAGTGCAACTTTCAGACTCTGCGTCTTTGGAACCGGGATTTCGGTACTATAAGAATATTGCATCTAGGAATTCTTGAATTATAGGAATATGAAATCTAGGCACTATTAGAGGTATTACAATTTTGGGACCTCATTTGTTGAATTTGAGGATTTTAATAATGTAATATTTTAGTCTTGCAACCAATTTATGCTAACTTTGCATATTGCAAGCATTTGCCATTTGCAGCCTAAAACTTCCAAATAGTCGAATCAATAAACATCAGAAACTAAATAATTCGAAACTTCCAATAGAAGTGACATGCAGGTGATATCATATACTGCAAGCTTTTTCAAGAAAAATTGCAATATAGAAAATGTGTTTGATCCTATATGGCAATCCGTATAAGAGGATGTTTTAAACTCGAGGGTTTTCCTTCGCTTCCAACAAGAACAGTGATTCAATAAAGTGCACAGCACTCCGGCTTAAAGACTCCCCATCGAACGCTCTTTTTAATCCTAAAAACGATTTACACTGAAATTTCGCTCTCCTAAACGCGTTTGTCCGTTCGAGTACAGTAATTTTGTAGCAAAGTGCAAATCTCGTTTCTCAGCCGGGTAAAACCAGTCGAGCAAAGTAGAGGCGACACACGAACTATCTCGTGATAATTACCTCGATTACGGGCCATTAGCATGCAACTTTGTGTAACAGAAGCAAGTCGTTTCGAACGCCAACTGGCTGCATTACGAAGATTTATTTCACCGATTTGCATAACCAGACGTTCGATCATCGTAACAATTATTTACCAGCTTCCGTCGATGATGACCCGACCGTCCGTACGAAACGTTTGCACCCATTAAACGCACGATATCCAACCGAGTTATTACGAAGCTTAAAAGCTGGGTAGAAATTTTTAACTACAGAGGAAGGTTAATATTCAGAAATTTACACGGCTAACAAAAGAGACGGAAAAAGGTTCGTACCGTTGTTACGGTACGAGCATGACACGAAAAACAACAACTATACGCAACGAGAACCGTACGACACGGGTACAAGAACAACACGAAAGAAAAACGTGTGTACAAGGACAGCGGTAATGCCGGTGCAAAGGAGATACAAGACGTTGTAACCGGACGATAACGCAGAAACACAGGGATATGAACGATACAAATATGACACGAACTCGGTAGTCGAACGTGCCTCAACTAGACAAAACGTTACGTCGATCTTTCATTTACAACGGGAACGCATGATACGCTATAATGACGTCGTTAATGGAGGAAACAGCGTTTTTGCATTCTTCTGATGGCAATTTTGCTAATGGAACGCTCATGCGACATCGAACTGTAATTAAGCCTTTTATCTAGCTACACATTTTGAAACGCTATACTCTAATTAGAAATGCAGGAACACTGCATATACGTATAAATGTAGAGGAGTTTAGGGACGTTTTTGAAGTACTGAAATCTAGGAATATTTTGAGGTTGGAGGGTGTGAGGATGTAGGGATAGTTTAGGTTGAGAGGATACGAAGACATGTGGATAGTTTGGGGTGAGAGGATGTGTAGGGATGTGTAGAGTTCTAAGGATACGGAGATGAGGAATATAGGACATAGGTATTGGAAGGTACAGAGGTCCATGTGCATATGAACCTAGTTTTCTAAGCTATGTGGATATACATATAGAACTACATATGTGAATTCAGAAGTCTAGATATCAAATCATCATCATCTTTCATATTCTTCTCCGAACCTATCCTCCTAAAGAGTCTTCCTAGTCTTCCAGTGATAAAAGTCTAAAATCAGTCAGCTTACTCTACGGCACACGATAAAAATCTGAAGCGATCTCCATGCAGCAACTGTGCATAAAGCACCCGCGTAAAAAATAAAGGAATGTTTTCGCCCGTGGCGTACTGTAAATATTGATCTTGTAGACTGAAAGTTATCACCATATAGAAGCTGCGAAAGAGCTGGTGAAAAACGGCTTTTACACTGGATATATTATGGTTGGACGGCAGCAACGGACGAGTATTTCGTTAGATTTAGGGCCAACGCCCAGCTCTCCAGCCTTTCTCGTTGCTGTTTTTTTACGCGCGTGGACACGGGACGGGATCCAGCGGACCCGGAGTAGCTTCGGTGGTTTAGGCCCAGACAGTGTGCTCCGTCTTCGCCATAGGCGTGACCAAAAAGTTCCACGACTCCTCCTCGATGCGTTTTATTTAACGTGCGGTTCCAAGTGATGGATGCAAAGACGCATTACAACCGACCGGCCGGAGGGTTCGACGAACCTCACCCGGTCCCGACGTTCTTTCGTTCTTTTGATACCTTCTTTAATTAGATACTCGACATTTTTCATCGCGATTCCTTCTAGATGTTTACGAACCTCCTTCCAACGCTCTCTTCATTATTTACGCGGTATATACATTTTTTATTTGTACACGTTCTTTTACATATTTCTTCACATTTTTGGACGAATGTGTCTGTCATAATTGTGACGGTCACATATTTGTTGTGTGAGAGATTCATATTTGACATGAGGAAGGAAGTGAGGAAGAACGGAAGACTGAGGAAGGTATTTTTCTATTTAAATACGTAAGGAATATACTTTTACAGTAGAACAGGACACTCTTCTCAAAATTAGATTTTGAGAGAATTCTTCGTTTGAACATCCACATAGTGGCGCATGTTTCAACCTCTTCAGGAAGGACAGTTCCAAAGTCCGCAAAAGAAATAATTTTGTATGCACCTCATTTAGTACCATATTATATTTAGTAACATATAAACAAATCCTAACCGGATCCCATCTTCGTCGAACCTCGATCCCCTTCTATAAAATACAGAAACAATGTTACAATGCATCCACCCTTGTTGAATCTGAAAATAATCATCCCACATACTGTATCATTAAAAGATATCCCTTGCAAGTAGTACGTCCACGAGTTGTATGATTCGTGATCTAGCAGAGTATTTTTGTGTGGCGCGTTTGTTCGTGTCTACGCCAATGGTGGACGCGATGGAAAGAGGCACGAAGCACGAAAAAGAGTTTGCCATCGGGCGAACACTTTCCAGCGCGCGGAGTTCCACGACCGCGTTTCGGGACAACAGCACGCCGCCGCGCCGCGCCGGTGCCCAAGCAACGTGGGGGCCTCCCGTCCTTGGTCCGTGTCAGTGGCATAGACCATACAGGGCCCGTTCAAGGTCGAACCGAGCTTGGCCGAAGTCGCGCGGAGGCGCACGAGCGGCCCGGAGCCGAGCGTAGCCGACCGCGTTCGGGCCTCGAACGGCAACGAGGGGCGCAGCGGGGTGGGGTGCCCGCGGTGGGGCACAGCAAACTGATCGAGGGCCTGAGCCAAGTGTCATCCTATACCCGTGTGCCTGCCACGTCGTTTCGCAGCGTCTTAACGCACATTAATACGCTCGCTGTATGTACGCCATAAGACGACACCCGCCTTTGCCGCGGTTTTCGTTTCTTTCTCAATTTTTTTTTTCGATGCTGCCCGCCTTTTTTCCCCCTTTCGTTCGCCTCTTCGGTTTGACTTCTTCTTCTTCTTCTTCTTCTTCTCGTGTCGTTGCCCCTTCCTCTTCGATGGCCGCACTCGTCCGGTTGCTCCTTTTTCGGGACCCTCACAGTGTGGCAAAGTCACGGTAACGTGGCAGAAAACCGAAAGCTGCTTTTTTAAACGAATTACCACCTGAATAGGACCCTCGGACGTTTATATTTTTCTCCAGGTTCTTACTTTTCTTGATGGTCGCCAGATTATTTGTTCAGTTGATTTGCAACGTTGTTTGTACCACACTACTTTCAGCAAATTTCAAGAATTTCGGAATTATAGAGAAAATTTAGCTTCGATGCTCACCCTGCTGTTTTAACAGATTGCAAGTTCAAATATCACTGCAGTCTTTTTTTATTGCACTGCTTTGTCTATGTCGAAACAATTAACTAAACTTTGTTCTCATCTGACAGATGTCTATCGTATACTCCTTTACAACTTCCATCGTTCTCTGCTAAGTCTCAGCTATCAGAGAACCGGACACATCGTCAAAAATGCGCAGACTTTTATTTGTCGCCGAACATTTCAATTTCGCAAGATAAAAGAAATACCGTGTACCCATAAATTTCCAAGCGAGGCTTGACGGGCGACGAAAAATTGAGCGGATCCCTTCAGATAGGAAATCTCGAGACGGTGATCGATCGTTACATGGTTCTCCCCATAATCGAGGGTCGATGACTTAGGGGGCTATCTCGTTCGAGGATATTTTATTTTTCCGGCGACTGGGTGGTCGACCGGTCTTTCTATTTGTTTTTATTTATCCTCGTAGACCTCGGTGTCGAACGATTTTCTGCGAAACACGCGTTTCGTTAATCCGATCATCCCGTGATTCAGTACATTGGGAAAGCTTTTACAGTTAAATCGAGCCCGGACTTTCGGTAATTCCCCGGATTTATAGAGGCCGGTTCCACGGAACCTGCAATTTCTGGACGTAACCGGCGTTCGAGATACGACCTTCCTTGGCCAAGGATTACGGCAGAGCGACCGACCGATTTTAGCAATCTCTCCGGACCGGTATGCTCGTGATCGTCTGATGTAACAGGTTTCACCTGGCCGTGGCAACCAGCCACCAACAAACATTTCAAGGTTATTTAACCTCTTTGCCGAACCAAATTCTGCACCTCGAACTTTCGGCGGAACCTGTTTAAATTACGAGTCTGATATCTGACTTATCACGTAATTATCGAGGATGTTCATTTTGTTTGTTCGTGAACCTTCATTTCGTGCAATTGAAAGACAGCTACGTTCCGATGCAGGAAGCATTCAAGGATGTCCTTCTCAACATTGACGCGACATTGACTGTCAGTGATGTTCGGATGTAAAAATCCACTTCCATTTCATCGTCATTTTATTTGCATTTTGTCAACTGTTTTGTCTTATTAGGTAAATTTGTAGTTGTCGGTGAATTTTATATTGTTTCTTTTCTGTTCAATGAGTCGTTGCCAATCAGATATTCATCTAGTTTAGGTACCTAAATTAAGTACCTACTAGCCACGTATTTTAATGGACACCTAGTTCAGGTACCTAATTTATTTCTGACCGTTTTCAAATTGTCCACTGATGCACACGTTCTACAACAGAAAAAGGAATGTAACAGTTAAATATCTAAAGCATCCTTTGTTCCGCTTCACGGATCAAAATCATTTATCTCTAGCGATTAAAACAACGAGAAGTTTTTACCGCAGCCCAGATTATCAATCACCCGTAAATGAATAGCAGTATTAATTATGTGTCATCGTAACGTTTTGCGTTTACGTGAATAATGAACGCGATTAGTAATCACCGATGAACCCTGTCTAAAGTCAGTTAACAACCCGGGGACACATCGGTATCAAGCTGTCTGCATATCCTTGATGAAGCTAGTTACAGTGTTGGATACTTAATTAGAATATTCATCCATCACAACACCATTTACACGTAGAAGCTTCTAACGGTAATGGACTTTGAGACACCAGAACTTGAATGGACGGTTTGACACCTCTCATGGGAGACCATATCTGGCTTATTAGCACATTGCGTGCGTGAGACTGTGATTACTGTGGGTCGATGCAACTTTTATGTTTGCGAAAAATTCTACCTAACTGTTTAGGTGTGATCTGACTTCGTTATTTAATTAACCTGACTGCCCATCGATTGATACCAACTAACTGTTTCTCTTCAAATCGACAAAGTGTATGAATAAGGATGAGCTCGACGAATAAGATGAATGACAAACTAAGTTTTTATTAAGAATTTTAAAATCACCATTTTGAACCGGGTTATTGAACTTTCACAACTCAGTAATCCTAATATACTGTATGGGTTTCAACAATTGTGTTATACACGAAAATGGTTGCTCCCACGAAAAGAACTCATAGGACCTTTCTTGTAGAAAATTTCCTAAGCTACAAGTTTTATAATAACCATTTTTGTAGTAGAACTGCTGCGTAACGAGATATCTGCGAATGACTGTGTTATTTACCCCAATATTAATACTGATATCAACATTTGCGTTATACACGAAAATGGTTGCTCCCACGAAAAGAACTCATAGGACCTTTCTTGTAGAAAATTTCCTAAGCTACAAGTTTTATAATAACCATTTTTGTCGTAGAACTGCCACACAACGAGATATCTGCCAATATGTCATCGACTCTCATATCCCGCCATTGCGTAAAACAGCAAGGAGAAAAATCTGATACGTCAGGGATAATTTATCAGAAAAATTAGCGAGATCGATTCTCCGTGAACAATGGAGTCTGGTAAAAACGTTCAGGTTTCCAAGGGAAATGTTCCCAGAGCCATGTGGATCTCGTCGCAACCCGACTCCGTAAAAGGGCTAAACTTGATATGCAGCCCGTTACACGTGAGTTCCGTTAAATCGGCCCCGCGTTCAACGAACGTCGATTTTCACGCGACGCGTGCTTCCGGCTCGCGTGCTCACCGATCGTCGCCGATAACCATCGATAACGCGTCATTAATGCAAAGAGGATCGCGAGCCGGAACACGCGACGAGCCGGGCGACAACAGCGCCCTCGATGAGCACCGATGTCACGTCGTTCCAGATAACGGGCCACCTGGCCAAATAGGTCCATCACGTGTCCATAGAACATCCATGCTATTCCATCACCATAGTCGATTCATATTCTATGTCCAACTTCGTCGAACGTTTGGCCTGGTAACGAGACGCATCGTTACAGTTGGAAATTGCTATTCGAAACGGGATTCTTTCAGCACTTTCAAGAAGATTTTAGTGGGTTGAGAGGAGGTGGAGGATTTGGTGGAGGAGGGTTGTTGTTTTTCGGGAGGAGGTTGTTTGTGAAGAAGTGGGTTTAATGTAGTCGGTTCGATGAGTTTTTATGGTGCCTTTACATTTCTAAAGTTTCAGATTTTTAAGACATCAAATTCCAAAAGTCCAAACTTATGGAAATCCCAAATTTTTGCAAATCCCAAAATCTGCTACGTCCCAAATTCTCAAAGTCCCAATTTCCAAATTACTAAATTCTAAAACTTCCTGCGACTCCCGAGGCTTCAAAGATGAAAATTTCCAAAGCGTCTATTAATGTAAATATCAGAGTTTGAGAAGTTGAAGCACGCAGTTAAAAGGAAGAGGGGAAAAACAGGAAGTCGGGATAGCGTAAAGCGATGGATAGACACGTGACAATCATGAGGCTCCCTGTTTAACCGTAAGCAGCCGCATTCGGGGTCACGTTCACACGAAACCCACTCGAAACCGCTTATTAATTCGCTAATGCTAATTAATATTAATGTTGATCGAAGCTGAGTCGCGTATTCAAACGAGTTCTGCGTATCGATTCGAAGCGACGAATGCAGAATTTCGAAAGTAGTTCGGCACACTTTCTAGCGCAGCTAAACGATATTATCGGTAACTTCTTGTTTTTTCGACTTCGCTGCCCAAGAATTTTAATCCTTTGACCAAACACAGCGTGCTGGAGTTCGAAGTAGTAGAACGATCTCACGGAAGTGTTTAGAGCATTTTATGTAACATTAGGATCGTTAAGTGTGAAACTTGACAAACGTTTAAATGAAACTCTGACACCTTGTGTGTGGAGAAATTTCAGTGGTGTATTAGGTTAATTTAAAACGTTTATTCAAGTAAAATATTTTGGTGGTGTTGATTTTTTTTTCTGAACTGCATTTCTGTGATGCATCAAGTATATATGAACAGTTTTACCCGTTGTTTTAATTACGGAAATAATTGTGGGGTTAACGAACGAGAAGTCGAAAAGGGTTAATGATTCAATTCCTGGTAGCAGCGTTAAAAAGTGGATATTTACCTTGTTGATTTTCGTGGAACGAGAGTGCAGGGAAGTCGACGACACAGCGAACCAATTACCCGGCGAACGTTATCTGACAAGAGGACGCACAGAATTAAAGCGACCACCGAAAGTATCCTTTTCGTTGCCCGACTCATCTGCCGATTACCATAATTGCCTTTTTACGGTTGTCTTTGGGAAAGGAGCAAAAAAATGGAGAGACGGGTCGGGTCTCCTTTTCGACGATCACAAAGGTTGCTTTATCGGCGGGGAACTTCGATAACTTACGAGGGTTCGCAATGGTATCGACGTTAATGCTCGAAAACGGAGAAAAAAATATACTCGACTTTGACCGCAGCGCCTTTTTATTTTCGATTTCAAAATTGAGATAATACGAATTTGTAAAAAGGTAGAAATAAAATTTCTGTAACAATTCGAACTGGAGACTATTATTTGATTTGCAGGTAGACTCTAGTGTCGCACCCACTATTCAAGTTCAAATTTTTATGTAACTAAATAAATGAGCCGTTCAGTGCACACATTGATTAACTCCATTTTTTGAAAGATCTTAAATTATTATAAATTGTAGGCTGTATTAATATTACTTGAAAGACCCGTTATATGTTTAATATAATTCGTTGAAGTGTGAATAGGGTGAATGAAGGTGGTGACGAATGAGCGTTGGAAATGTATGAATGCCGTTAAATTTAATTGATTTGTTATTAGTCGTTTGCCATCTTTCGAGTTGTTAAAACGTGTTGTAAAAGATTCAATAAAATATTTGAATATTGTTCATTAATGTTCAGATAATTGGAAGTGCTACAAAATATAAAAAGTTATGACTATACCAAATGCTTTAACACTTAAATTTAAGATGTTTCAAAAAATGGAGTTAATCAATGTGTGCACTGAACTCAAATATGTCAATGGAAGGTTGAAAATGAAAATAGGTGAAAAATATCCATTCCGAAGAAACCGATCTCGTAATGTTGTAGCACAACTCCGGTAGACTATCCTCGCAAGAACCGAGGTAGAAGAAAAATGCAAACTCCCGAACAACCGCCACAAACAACCGTTTCTCTTAATTAGCGGGTCGTTTGATTGGAAGATTGACAAAGAGCAAGTGCAAAATAGCGGAACGACGTCACGAAGGTCGTAATCTCGCGGAACAACGCGTGGCGCAAGAAACGTACAGACACTTTCCACGGTTTTTGCGATTTTCTCCCGAGTCCACGCGCGCAGCTCGGAAAGGGTGCATCGACCGGGTTCCGGCTCGGCTCGAGGATTTTAATTGCAGGCCTGGTTGGCGGGCTTTTTCTAACGGCGGCAAGGAAGCGAATTACAATCGCAAAAAGGCAGGAGGGGCCGAGAGGGGACGCGAGAGGACCAGGGCTCGGCAATTAATTCATCGAGCGCGGGAAATATCAGGAAATTCCCGGAGCGACGGTGACGAGCCACGATCCTCGTAACTCCTTAATTAATAGCTGAAACAGAATCGTTTCTTATCGCGATCGGTGAACTGACCGATCTAATCGCTCTGATCTCTCTTGTTTCTCGTTCTTCGAGAGGGTCAACGCGACGGGAAGTGGAAGACGCGCGTCACACTCTGGATCGGTTTATTGGAGGATGTCGGCCACATCGCTCGGATTTTTCTACACAGTTTGCACAATTTTCCCGGCTGATGGAACGTGGAAGCGAGCCTGGAATTCTAACCTGCACATTGAGCTCTGATCTCTTCTTTTTTCGGACGTAATTAATTTGTCAAGGCTCCGTTAAATTTGCAAAGTATTTGCCAAGGTTTTTGGAGGATGCTGGCCTTTTCCAAGGTTTTGGAGTGACAAGTGCAAAAGCTCTTCCTGAAAAGTGTAACATATGTCCACATATGTCTGACTATATCGAAACACACAATTAATTTGTCAAGACTGTTTCGTTACATTTACAAAGACTTTTAGAAGACGTCAGATCTTGCTAACAAGTTCGATTTTAAACTGACAGATGCAGAAGCTGTTCTCTTCCTGAAAAGTGTAACATACGTCCACATATGTCTGACTATATCGAAACACACAATTAACTTGTCAAAACTGTTTCGTTAAATTAATAAAGATTTTTAAGAGACATCAGATCTTGCCAAGTTCGATTTTGAACTGACAGATGCAGAAGTGGTTCCCTTTCTGAAAAGTGTAACATACGTCCACACACGTCTAACATTTGTCCAAGAAAACAAAGTTTGGTCATTAAAAATTTGTATAAAGTATTGAAAAGTCGCACAGTTAGACCAGTGCATATTTGACCAACAATATTTTAACCTATTCGCAGTGTTTCGTTTTAACGGCGATGCATTCGTTACGGTACCAGGGTGTTCAGCGCATTCTTATACGACTGCTAAACACACGGTTCGTGTGTAACATTCAGCCGTCCAGTCGACGCCCTTGAACAATAAACCGCACACTTTTACTCTCTGTTTTTTTTTCTTTTCTGTCGTTCCCTTCTTCGTTTAACGAACAGATAAAAGAAGCGTTGCACCTGCTTTGGCAGACTACGTTTTCACTGTTGCCAGGCAAAACTGCCGGAACATTTGCGAACTACAACTGTATAAACTTTATATTCGCTAGTTGGTTTGTTAAAGTCATATTATGTAGTTATCGGAAGTTACGTATGAAACGCTTATGTGATCATTTTCAGTACACTTCGAGCTTTAAATTGATGTATCATGAGCAATATTTCGTGATACTTTTATGTCATGAAGTTTGATTAGACTTTTGTTGCATTCACATCAGTTATTTGGACACCTGGTAGGAATAAGGGTATATTCGATATAAACAGTTATTTAATTATATAGATATTAAGTGAGATAATTAGTAAGGTTTCACGTGTTACATTCACAGAGATATAGTATAGAGAATATAGTGATTTGGAAAAGTATTTGGTCCAGAAAATGAAAGAGTGGAGTGTCCCTCGTTCTTGTCTGACCGCGCATGCGCGTTCATCTATCGTATCAATGCGCATGCGTGTTCATCCATCGAATCACTGCGCATGCGTGACAGGCTCTTCTATTGTTTCAACCCTTACACACTGTATTTTCAGTCCACCGAATCATGTAATATTTAACAATCTAAAGCAGTGTATTATAAGTATACCACAGTCTCAAAAAAATAACATTTAATCCTTTAATACCTATTATAAAAAGGTTCAACCCATAATCTCTCCCCGCAAAAAAGTAGATAATTTTTTGAATTAACAGAGAAAGCCCGAGGGGTCTCGTTAAGATCTAATCTAAACATCACTGAAAGTTTCAAGGAAAGTGATTGATATGGTTGTTGGATGATAGTCAGACAGAGAAAGGAAGAGGCCCGCGGGTTACGTTCGAATGCAATAACGCATTGGAAAGTGATCGAGTCTCGCTAAACGGAAGTTGGTTGGAAATGTGGTCGGTCGGGCAGCAGGTGGTGTTTACGTATCCAAAGTTGACGGTTTAAAAGAGAAACGCACGCTAGCCGCTGCAATTTGTTTCCCGTGACGCGAAATTTTCTAATACAGAACATAATTCTTCGACGGACACGACTCCCTCGAAACACTCGTCTCTGTTACGTATTTATGTAAATTACGAACTAACCGTCGAGGAAGGATCGCCGGGTCGATTGTAAATTACTCGTTTTAATGAGAACTTCACTGGTAGCGTGATCGTTTCGGTCATACTCAATAACGTTAATGATTCCTTCAGCAGTGTTTAAATATTCGCGCCGCCTGCACGTGCACCAATGTAGATAAATATCGATAATAACGCGGTATTATCCATGATTGCATATGGAAGTAGTATTGTTAGGGAGGATCAAGTTGCAGTTTTACTCGAATTTGGAGATTTGTGGATGCCTTGGTTCTGGAATTCTCAAGCTCTGGAATTCGCAAGCTATCGAATTCTCAAGCTCCGGAATTTGCAAGCTCTCGAATTCTCAAGCTCTGAAATTTCCAAGCTCTCGAATTCGCAAGCTTTGGAATTTGCAAGCTCTGGAATTTGCAAGCTCTCGAATTTGCAAGCTCTGAAATTCTCAAGCTCTGAAATTTCCAAGCTCTCGAATTCGCAAGCTTTGGAATTCTCAAGCTCTGGAATTCTCAAGCTCTGGAATTCTCAAGCTTTGGAATTCTCAAGCTCTGGTATTCTCAAGCTTTCGAATTCTCAAGCTCTGTAATTCCCAAGCTCTGAAATTCTCAAGCTCTGGAATTCTCAAGCTCTGAAATTCTCAAGCTTTGGAATTCTCAAGCTCTGGTATTCTCAAGCTTTCGAATTCCCAAGCTCTGTAATTCCCAAGCTCTGAAATTCTCAAGCTCTGAAATTCTCAAGCTCTGAAATTCTCAAGCTCTGGAATTCTCAAGCTCTGGAATTCTCAAGTTCTGCAACATGCCTTCAACACTCGCCACCTTCCTCTCTAACCCTAAATCTCTCCCATTCGCAACGAATTCCCCAAACCTGTCAAAAAATAAATAATGTACCCTAAAAAATGAAAGGGTATAGCAGTCAGAAATAGTAGGTAACAAGGTGATATCCCCAGCGAGAAAAGAAGGGGGTTAAACGGAGTTTCCTGACCAAGCACAAATGGCGGAACGAAACGTCTCCCTCCTCGTAGACGGCGATAACATCTCGAATCGTAAAACGGATCTTGCGGCGCGGCGGTCCGGAAGTTTTGCTAATTTCTTACTAATGGGACGGCACAATGACGATCGTACTTTGCATGGAGGTTCCCGGTGAACAATGTCGAGCGAAACGAAGCCAGTCAGCTATCTTCCTTCCTCTGCTGCCGTTCGTGGGAAAGCTGTTAAGGAATCCACCTCCATGGATCGGATGTAGCCGAACGAGAGATGATATCGCCTTCGCTCCAGACGTCGTCTTAAAACTGCTCCTCCTCGTTGCCTTCGAACAATATTTTACACGGAACAGTTATCCAAACAATCTCTTGTGGAATCAAACAAATCTTTTTTCTGTCAAAGATTACTTTTGATAAAATTTAGACTCGAATTATTTCTTTTTAACAAAAATCTTCTATACGGTGTTTGGCTATCTTGTTCATCATGCAAGGTTATATCTGATATTTTCTGTAGAAGCAAATTAAGAGGAAGATACGGGTGTAGAGATCGATTTTTGAGAAAAAAGGTATTGAACTTGTAGTTGCACGTAGTGGTACAGAACCCTCGTTTCTTCAGAATGGGTCTCCGCTTCCAAGATATCTCGATTCAAAATTTCATTTGTTTGTGATGTATGTAACTCCAAGACTTCACTCAGATTTGGAACTTTACAATAGTCATAGTTACTTGAATAATTTTTTCTAAAATGTATAATGGCTGCGGCGGTACAGCGTCTGTCTCCCAATCCACTGATCGCAAGTTCGAATCTTAAAACTTGAAAAACATTTTTTTTCTTTTAATTCATTAAAATTACTTGTGCATATTATCACATAATTTCATAAATAAGCATCCAGTCAAGGAGTAAAAAAATGTGGTAGGCTGATCTTAAAAGAACAAGGGCAAATGTTCGTGATTACTTCGTTATTAGATAGACTGACGTTTGAGAAGATTGGCACGACGAGAAAATTGTTTGAAGCTGGCGAAATTTCGCCACTTATCTCTGATCGATGCTTCTTGATTAAAAAGGACCGATTGAATAAGATCGGCGCGATCGCGGAGAGAATTCACGAGGGAGAACCGGCAAAAAAGGAGAAACTTCCTTGATGCCTTGATCAGCCAATTAAGAGCCAAACTGGCTGGGCCCAAAGGTGTTTTGTTTTTCTTTCCATGGAAATCCTCTCCTCTTCTGTTCGGTATTTTTTACTCGGTCCCTTGCGAGGTAATTATTCATCGGATAATTACTCGTTGAATAATAGATTTGTCGGATGAATTACGTTAAATACATTTTGATGAAAGATACAGCAAATTTATGCGGCAATGGGAGAGCATGTGGGTGTTCTTCGCGAAACAAAGTAAGGTTTATGCGAAACGATAAACTCTAATAGCGACTCTTTCTCATTCTTAATTGCGATAATTAAAATCGTTCGTGATTTCGTAGTGCTTGTTTTATAAATCGCATCTTGAATTTGTAAATATCGTCATTTGTAGTATAATATTTTTATCGAGTATATTCAAAATCAGATACAGAGTAATAATGATTTACAAATGCAAAGATGAAAGGACAAAAAATACATTAATGCAGATATACGCACAGATTGCGTCCATGTTGCCCCATCAACTTCTTTAATGTACTCTTTTTTATGGGTACAAGGTTTTAATGCTTCGTGTGCTCGAAATTAAGGCCCATTAGCAACTTACTCCACAACATGTAATTAATATTTTTCAGTGTACTTTCACTTTGCAAGAGCTGATCGAAAAACTCGATATGCATCTGGTGCATCCTCTTGCGATAAAAATATATCTTATCGCGCCGATGAAATTAAAAGTAGATTGCCAGACGCTTGTGACTCATATCTGTTTCAACTGTTAGTAGATCACGAGATAAGTAATGATCAGATATGATACATTTTGATATCTTTTCAACTTCTCAAAATTTTTAAATCTCCAAATCTTCTATTCCCGAATCCCAAAAGTGTTCCATTCTAAAAATTGTCCAACATAAACTCTCCCTATAAACGGTAGCCACGGAAAAAGCTACCGTAAGCGTTAAAAACAGTAGCTAATCAGCGGTATCTGATAAGGATTGCACGAGAGGCGAGATTAGAATCAGTTAACAAATTGACCGAGCCTCTGAGCCACTTACAGTGTTCGTAGTTTCCTACGGAAAACATGAATTTCAATCTATTTTCCCAAGGTCCAAGACACGATTCGAACTGAAACCAACCTGGAGAACACGTCGAACTCTAATTCAATCTGGCGTATCGCGCGAACGCTTGTCCGGTGCCTGAAAACGATTATCGCTCGGCAAAATTAATAGGCTCTAATCGAAGCTAATAACTCGTTGCTCGACCGCTCCCGCGCGAGCTACATGCGAGCCGTTAATCGAGAAAAATCACTGGGTTCACTGGATTATTTATTTCGCCACGATATACCGCTCGGGGTATCTTCCTTTTACCTTAACCACCGTTTAGATACACGTATGATTTTACATCGCACATATTAGTACGATACATTGTTATTTATTCATTTGTTATTTATTGAGAAAGTCCCTGTTACAAGTTCGATTGCAACATTATATTATTCCTATAAAAATTATACGTTGCATACAGACAATACCATTATCTACCTATACAATGCATAGACACATCGCACATACATCATACACATATGTGTAAATATTAGATTCATCTTTTAACCCCCATGAAATTCTTCAGAATGTTTCTGCAAAAGTTCCAGCGTCGTAGAAATCGAAGGTGAAATAGTTCGAGTAAGGTAAGAAAAAGTGCAGTCTCGGATTCGTCGCGTTTACGACAGCGTAGTTAGCCGCAGGAGAATCCAGGATGAGACGGTCCGAACGGATCTCCCGCAGGATCTCTCCCGCTGTGGAATCGAGCGAGAAGAAGAGGAGGAGGCCGGCGAGTGTGATGCCCGGCTAAATGTAAAACAAGAAGCACGAAGCCGGTCAGCGCGAATCTAAATATAACTACGACGCGGAGGCGCCCACCAGCTCCTCCTATAACAGCCTTGCTGGCGATCTTCCGCTGGCGCATAGCTGCGATCTCGTGCACTCCGAGGGCCACCTCTGCCCTCGAGAACGAGGAGACACAGACCGAGAGCCGTACGACGCTTTTTCCGAGGCAGATCGATCGAAACCGTTCGAGATCATATGCGGGATCGTCTTTTGCACTTTGCAAGCTGAATATTTGTTAAACTATGCACTTTGGAGTTGTCTCTGAGTATGTGGAGCATGTGTGAACCTCTATATGGTAGCTACGTATGATGACTGTTTACTGAAATATGCACTTTGGAGCTGACTTTAACTATGCACATTGAATGTGAGTCAAAAGTTACTCCTAATCAATTTTTGTCAAGCTGTCCACTTTAGAGCAGTCTCTGAATATGTGGATCATATGTGAACCTCTACATGGTAGCTACATATGATGCATATTTACTGAAATATGCACTTTGGAGCTGACTTTAACTATGCAGATAGAATGTGAGTCAAAAGTCATTCATGATCAATTTTTGTCAAGCTGTTCACATCAGAACAGTCTCTGAGTATGTGGATCATATGTGAACCTCTACATGGTAGCTACATATGATGATTATTTACTGAAATATGCATTTTGGAGCTGACTTTAACTATGCAGATTGAATGTGAGTCAAAAATCATCCATGATCAATTTTTGTCAAGCTGTCCACTTCAGAACAGTCTCTGAGTATGTGGACCATATGTGAATCCCTACATGGTACCTACATATGATGACTGCTTACTGAAACATGTACTTCGAAGCTGACTCTAACTATGCAAATTGAATATGAGTCAAAAGTCATTCCTAATCAACTTTTGTCAAGCCATACACTTCAGAGCAGTCTCTGACCATATGTATCATATGTGAATCTCTACATGTTGGAATGCGCGTCATAGAAAAATAAGAATTATAACAAAAGAACCTAATACACTCTTGGACTATTACATTCGTAGCAGTAAATCTAAGTAAGAACAGTTAGCGTAATACGATAAATAACCTCCGCATAATCTTTTTAACGCGTTAAACATACGGTAGAAGCTATTTTCCCGGTCGATGTATTTTTTCTTACGGAAAACTTGTTCCGTAGTTTTTTCCGTGGGAGACTCGTTTTTCGAGAAAGCGTAAGGGTAACGAGAGCCGATAGCTGGCCGTGAAAGAAAAAGCGATTTCCCGCTACTGGGCGACTTGTTTCTGTTTCCCGAATGCCGATGATTGCTTCTATATTAAGATTACCGCATGTAAGAGCTTTCTGTAACTTAAAGAAGAGCATCTACATTGCAGATGTTTTTTCGTTTCGTCTCTTAATTGCAAACACTCGTCGGCTTCTTTGCGCCGTTCACGCGATTCGAATAAGCAGTCAATGCTATCTTGTTGCCATTCAATGATTCCACTTCTGCCACTCTGTCATCCGCTTGCGGACGTTAACTGATAGCTGCTAACACCAGCTTTAATAACTGGAAATTCAAGAATGTCCTCGACAAGGTTGCAACATCATATTTCTTGATTACGGCAGTATCATTCGCCATTATAAATAGGACATAATGACTTTAACCTGTCTGACCTGAAAATATTTTCATATTCATGAATTTCTTATCTCCAAAATGTCGAAGTCATGAAATTATCAAGTTGTCTATTTTGTTAAGGCAGCTCATATAAATGACGCGAGGAAATAAAGTTGATAAAAGGTAACGTAAACTCATAGCGATTTATTTAACAGTCTCCCAGCGATAAATTAGCAGAAACGAGCGTTATGTTCATCGCTTAAACAGCATTAAGTGTGGCCGAGCAGTACAATGGTGTTTCATCGGATGGTTGCCATTTTGTACGGGATAACAGCACATTTGTCTCGCCGCAGGATCGACCTTCGATTCCTTTTTACTCTTCCTAAAATTCCACTCTCCCCGTCTGTTAGACAATTCTTCCCACGGGCAAAAACGGAACGTACTCCGCGTTCGATTTTCCGTCCATGACTGTCGATTTCTTGCGGATCGAGCTCGTTAGGCGACACTCGGTCGGTAAGACTCGTTCGTTGCCTCGCTGGACGTAATCGTGTTTACTTTCGATCGTTCGACCGAGACACCCTGGGTCCCACTCGTCGCGCCGTTTAGATCTCAACTGGAGAGGAACGGCAACGCCTTCTTTCTTCTCTATCCACTCGCTTTCCATCTTCGAATAGCAACATCTGACTCTAATGGCTAGTTAACTTCTTCGTTCATACTTAGGTATAGCGTATGTTTCTATGTCTTTACAGTTTTGGTCTTGATAGGTAATTGCTCTGTCTTTAAGTCTTTATAACCTCTCAGATCTCTACACGTGTCTTTACATGTCAATATTACTTGATTGAAATGTACTAATATACTTAGGTGTCAATTTCCTTACACGTCTTTAACTCTGACTAATAGTAGATCTCCATGGGACTTCATGTCTACTGGTTTCTATAAGCCTATATCCACATGTAGATACATAAGTCTCTGAATAATGTAGGTCCAAATAACTGTAGCTCCTTGAATCTCTGTCTGTCTCCATATGTCCACATGTATACACATAATTCTATATTCATATGTATACACATAACCCTATATCTATATGTGTACACATAACCCTACATCCACATGTAGATACATAAGTCTCTGAATTATGTACGTCCAAATAACTGTAGCTTCTTGAATCCCTCTCTGTCTCCATATGTCCACATGTATACACATAACCCTATATCCATATGTGTACACATAACCCTACATCCATATGTGTACACATAACCCTACATCCACATGTAGATACATAAGTCTCTGAATTATGTACGTCCAAATAACTGTAGCTTCTTGAATCCCTCTCTGTCTCCATATGTCCACATGTGTCCATATGTCCTCACCTCTCTAGAGCCTCAACTAACCTCACATCTCCACATTTCTACATTCTATCTGCCTACATTCGCACATTGCAAGGTTCCTACATCCCCAGATTGGTTAGCTGAACACCACAAGGTCGATCAGGCAAATAAAAAGTGATGAGGTCATTAGCAGACAAATACCTCTAAATGAATCGCAGGATATCTCAAGAGTACAATATTTCTCAGGGCAGTCTAAGAGGATTAAATGTAAGAAAAACCTAGGGAATAACACTTAATACGAATAAATCAGTAAATGTTGGAGAAACCAGTTTGGAGGGGGATATAATTCGATGATTTTCCACGTAACGACGAATCTAAGGCCGATCCGACAGTAAAATACACCCTGTCGGCGAAATGCAGGCCGGCCATTTATCGGTGGAGAGTTCGAGGGCGCAATTACCGCGCGAAATAACACCGGATATTAATGCAGTGTCATTCGAAATAAGCGGTAGGATAAATCAATGCCGGCTTAACGAGGTCCTGACGCGTGACAGGACGAGCTGTTAAGGGTTACCTCTGCTCGTTGCATCTCGAATACGTCCACGACACCGATAAAACCGTTCTACCACGATATCTACGGTTTCGAGGTCGGGATATCGGGGATCTTCTCGGGTCTATGATGAGCTCGGCTATTAATAAATTTTGAGTTGAAGGAACGGCTACTTCGGGTGGAAGACTGTTTAGGTTGATGGATCGACCGAGTCGATTTCTGGGATTAGCTTTGTTCCAAAACATTTCTACTCTATATGTTCAGAGATGTTCATTTCACCATATACCTCTCAAGTTCTTACCTTGAATTACATCCTTTCTAAATGTACAGATTTGAAAGTATCAAACCATAAATGGATTTAAAAAGTCAACGCATAAAACTAGCAGTGTTCTATCATAAAATTAACAGACCACTTCCTAAAGTTTTCCTAGCGTGAAACTCGTCTCACAGGTAGAAAAGGCATCCCGAGAAGTCTGGTACCGTCAAACATTCTTTCACGAAGGCAGAGGGCCTTTCTCCCAATTCGTTCCATCACGTCTGCACGCGTTCAGTATCAGGATGTTTCGGTTGCACTCGGTCTTCCCAGTAAAAGGTATTTCTTTCTCGTTGTCCCTGGTGGTTCTCTATCTATCAGCGAGATCTTCTCCCCTTTCCCTTTCGTGCAGCTCCGTCACTGTCAATAAGTTATGTAGCGGCGCACGTGCGCGCTCGCTAATAGAAGTACAAAGCCCGCTGGAAAGGCTAGCAGGAAAGCAGCTACCGTGGCAGCGGCAAGGCAAGGCCTCGACGAGTGACCGCAGAATCATCGTTCCCGGTACACGGACGCTGACAGCCTTTCCAATTGTGCAAGCCAACCAGATGCAACCCGTGGATCGATCGAACCTGCCCTCTCCGCGTCGCCCGGAGGAATTTAATGCCGTCGATTGTTAACGTCTGGTTAACACTCCGAGACCCTTCTCCTGAGCGCGTGCCGTTCTCAATTTACTGCTTTTCCTTTTCTACTTTTTTTTACTTCTTTCCTCCCTGCGGACCAGTTACGGAGGGCCGCGACTGCGCCACTTCGCGATACGCCACTTCGACCAGCTCTGCTCCCTGCAACTTTTCTTTACTGACTGGGAGTTTAGGGTTTGGGAATTTGGGAATTGAGGCGGTCGGGTATTTCGAAATGTGGAATTTTGGATTGTGAGGATTTGAGACTTTAAAACTTTGGAATTGGTGAGAACTTTCACCACCTTCAACTCACTGCAGCTCCTGGAACTTTTCTTTACTGACCAGCCGTTGAGGAATTTGGGGATTGGGACGGTCATCTATTTCGAAATGTGGAATTTTGGATTGTGAGGATTTGAGACTTTAAAACTTTGGAATTGGCGAAAACTTTCACCACCTTCTACTCCCTGCAGCTTCTGCAACTTTTCTTTACTGACCACCACTTGAGGAATTTGAGGACTGGTGCGGTCTTCTATTTCGAAATGTCGAATTTTGGATTATGAGAATTTGAAACCTTAAAACTTTGTAATTAGTGAGAACTTTCACCACCTTCTCCCATCTCTGAAGTCCTCACACACCCCAAAATTTCATCTCAAAAAATCAACTATAAATATCCCCAAAAAAAAATAGTAAAAGTCCCATCGCTTTATACCGAATTCATGAAATGAAAGTAGAAGCAAACAACGTTGAAATTGTTGAACCTTTTTCTCATTGGCAGCGAGATGTGGCAAGTTTGAAAGAACAGGAACGATGGACAAAAGCGGAGAGAAGATTGCTTAACCGCGAAGCGTAGAGGGGTAGAAAACGAGGCAGCTGTTACAAAGAGGCTGATTCGAGATGGACGACGTGCGACCACTTTTTAAACTCGTGCCACCTTCCAATTAGCAATTATTGAGACGTTTCGACGATCGCCGCGGAATCTTAAGAAGGACACGTCCATTGGGCGGACTCGAGTTTCATCGCGCGAAAAACTTCGCTGACATTTTGTTTCTTTCGACGTTTGGACGCTTCGAAATTCTTTAACGAAAATGTCGCTAAAATTCTTCGGAGACAATTTTTATCTATTTTTATCTAGTCTTATGATTTTTAGAAATTTGTTTAATGTTGAAACGTTTGATCAGTAATGTAAAACATGTATGTTATATGTTTCAATGTTCATATGTTATGTGTTGCAAAATTTTCAACAAATTTTTCAAACTAGTTTTTCAACAAATTTAACCCCTTAGCCTACAAGATTTTCGCCAGGTGCGTCAGACAGAGCTGCCTAATTATTACTGCAGCATTAAAGCAAATAAAGAACGTTGAAATATTAAGTGTAATTTGGATTTAGCAATCTTAAATTATGCAAACTGCAATTAGTATCATATTCAAAACTCAATCTTTTTGTAAATACGATTTAGTTTTGTCATATTTGAACTGCAACGTGCGTCACGAGTCTGACTCGTGGTTACAGACTAAAGGGTTAAAGTAATAATTGCTGAAGTGTGAATAATTCAATTTAACGCTGGAACCATCAAATGCATTTTTAAATCGAAAATAAAGTGGACATGTACATTATCTCTGAAAGTCAGCAGACACCAGCGATATCAGCAGAAACTTTTGATCGAGTTTCTCAGGAAATTGAAATTACTGAAGTTTGATTGGACTATGCATCTCGTCTTCAACTCACGATGGATTTCAATCCGTGCGAGCACTCGGTTGATCGTTGAAACCAGAGCGAAGATTACGTGGCAGTTTAGCAGAGGATCCGATTTAGTGCGGCGTGGAGGCATCAAGGCGTCACGGCGAGTGTTCTCGCGTCTTTGCAGTTAATGCATCACAATCATCGCGGAACCAGAAACAAGGCCCATCAGCGAAGCTTGAGAAACCTGGTCCAGCTATGATGGATGGAGACGTTCTTGCTGGTCGCATCACGAGGAAGTTATTACGAGAGGGTGACGAGCGCTAGCTCGCGCCGAAAAAACCCGGAATGTCGAGCACATTCACCCTCGAAAATCTGTTTCCTTCTTTGGTCAACCGTAATTGGAGCCTTCGCCAATTTTGTCCGATCTTTTTTCTTAGCGAAATTTCGATACTGCTTTCCTCCGTTCTTCTCCTGTTTTCAGAATCAATTCAGAGTGATTCTTTAACTTGAAAAGAGGAAAATGTTGGAGTCTGTGGATACTCAAGATCTGAAAGTACGGACGCGTTAATCTGAAGATACTCCAAAAACGTTTGACTCTAGGAATATACTTCAGAGTAACAAATCTATGAATATTATGATTTTAAATGAAGAGATCTATAGATGGAATGGAATGTCCAAATTTACTTCACACTTGCTACCATTATCCCTGCAGTGCCTCCCTAAAAATTTTTCAATCTTGTGAAGAGAGGTATCAGTCAAGAGCAAATTCCTGAATTCGTCCGCAAAAGCCACGCAATCAAGTAAAAAGCAAGGAAGAAGAACCGTGATGGTTTTTGCAAAGCGACATCCTGTTTCATGGTAAAATAGGTACACGGCTAATTGTATGTTATTACAGGGACGAGCGTATGCAAAAGACGGGGCTAGGGAGAGTCCTGCTGGCACCGAGGACGAAACGACGAAATAATTAACAAGACCGGAGAACGGAAGGCGTGTGTTTAGTCTAATAGAAATAATTGCTGTTGACCGGAGCAAGATGAATGGGCGCGATGGCCGTTTCTTACAATGTTTCTCGATCGGCGATTTACGCTGGAAACTGGTCGACGTATAAATTCGTTTGCCTGATTTAGAAACGTTACAGGTCGATCGATACATCGCAACGAGCCCTGACACCTTACAGATACGTATCTTGATTGCCAGCGATAAAAATATCGGTGACTGGCGATCTTAAACGTTGCCTCTCGTTTTCTTCGGGCTGCGTCAATCTCGAATTTGCATACCAGTAATTAATAAGAATCTTTCTTCTGACTCGTAAAGTGGTTTTCGCGAGGCGTTGAAAGCCATTGGTTGTTCTGCCTTTCTTATCGAGAATGTGGAAATACTGTGATGTACCATTTAATGTCGAGAGCAGGTCTCTCGGTCTAAGATTAAGATTACGGTGACGGGCGAAAAGATTCCATGTCAATATAGAATGTGATACTATAGAAATCATAGCGAGAATATAGCATGTTACAATATACAACGTGACAATATACAACATGCCAATATAGAACGTGATAAAATAGAACATGTTAATAGAAAAATTTTACCCATTAAAATATCCTCGATTCTAAAGTTCCATTACTAAATTCCCACTGTATAATGATAAAATTATAACGAAGTAGTAATAAATTATAATTTCACGGTAGATAAGGAAACACGGTGCATAGTTACGTATGCACATGTATCACGGCAGAGTTCTCTTGAATTTGTAATCAAATTCAAGACGGTGCAGCCGCACGTCGCGGTTTCACCGTACGTGCACCGACGTAATTAGATTAATACACCGCGAAATTGGATTAAGAAAGCAAAATGGAGGCGCACAGATACGACAAGTTTTTTCGTGAGAACACCACCGGGGTTAATTAAGACCCGACAGGCCGGGTGCAAACGACTTGTCACGTACGCGAAGCCTACCTTCTTTCCTGTTTCCTTCTCTCTTCCCCTCGGATCTTCCTTCTAGTCTTTCATTTTTCTTCGATACCTCTGTGCTTGCTGCAGTTGTCGTTTGCTGTAGAATTTTTCTATTTAGTGTAATTCGTACGTCATTAGTAAATTTGTAGACTTGGATTTCTTTTTAACCCGTCCCCGTACTTTGACTCGTGACGCACTTACAGCTCAAATATGACAAACCTTATTTAAACTTTGAACATACTTCAACTTGCAGTTTAGTCCAACTATAAATTGCATTATCAAGAATCCCTGAAAATAAAATATTTACATTTTAATTTTGTTTGTTCGTTTTAATGTTATAGCCCTTTATAGTCTTGACTGACGCATCTGTTAAATAAATACTACGAGTAGGGGTTAATGAAATTTTGTTATTGGAGAAGTTTCGTATTTTACCTGGTGGCTTCAATTAACTAGGTGATATATTTGTTATATTCATAACTAAACTTATATTATACAGGGTGTGTTTACTTAACAATTCAGATTCACTTTCTTCAAGGTTGAATATAAACGAGGTTAAATAGCTTCTGAACTAATTTACACATAAACAGCAATATACAGAAACATAACGACGATACGGAATTAGCATCGAAACAATGTTACAGTTTTAATCCACGGTCTCTTATCTATCGTGTCGAATTCCCATGTCATGTTTTGTTCGCGTTATCCTCGGCGGGCATGTAAATCATTTGCAAAATGGACGTGTGCGACTCGGAAAGAAAGAACCTGGGGATTAGAAGGGAGGAGAAGATAGCGATTATGCTAATTCGCCTCGGGCGTGGCTGGAAATGTGATTACCCGGACGAAGACTAATGCGCGTTGGCCTTGGGAATTTTCAGCACGTTATCAGAGCAAAGCTGACAGGGTCGTGAGACGCCATTTCAACCGCATGCAAATTCTTCGACGTTCAATTTCGTTCGACCTTGTATCTTTTAATTAAACGTTTCGAACTCCGTTCATTTCATGCTGGTTTATTCGTCCTGGGAAATGATACTGTACAGATAAAACTTGCAGTAGTACAACACTGCGATTGCCACTACCAAGTCTTATTTTTTCTCTCCTCGCTTATTACTTCGCTTTTAATATTACTGTTTATAGTTTTAGTTATCAGTTATTATTTTGTTCAATTGTAAAGTATTATATCATTCAAATGAAATAAAATCAAGTGAAAATACAGATCACTCGAATACTTATACACTTATTAACACGTTGACTGCCACACGAAAGTAATTTTCAATTGCTTTCAGTAGTGCTTTAATTCTTGATCAGGTTTTGTAAATATTTGCACAATATATTGTTACATTTATTTTCCATAGATCCATGTAATCAATTCGAGAATTTACGGTTAGTAAAATGAATAAATTTTTAACAATACACATGCTAAATCAGTATGGATATTTAAATGTCACCCATATAAGGGTGACGTGTTAATATGTACCCAAAATAATGAAACATAGTCACTTAAGGACCAGTTCCAACTTACAATCCTAACTTGTAGCCCCAGCTTGCAAGCCCAACTTGCATTACCCGCAAGATAAAGCTAGAATTACACGACAAAAGAGGTGAAAATAGGATGAGGGCACGCGTATATCGGTACACGAGGACAATCGTTGCTGTGTCGAAATCGAGCGAAACAAAAGGATCGTAGAGACGTGTTGGCGCGGCGTGATGGTGGTAGCCGTAGCTCGTGGTGCCACGGTGAAAGCTGCTTCGGGTTCTGCGGCATATAATTCGAGGGCATGTCGATAAATCAGCCCGCGAGAGCGAACGAGAGCGAGATCGAAGGAGAAACACGGGGAGACGCTGTGCGTTGCGACACGAGCTCGTCTATTCGTGGGCGGCTCGTGATATTCTCTGCAGCGTCACTTGCGCGTGTACAGTCTACAACAAATATCCCTTCCATTACTTAACACTTTTTCATTTATTTTTTTGCGGATCAGAGTATTTGCCTTTTCTATCTTGTTTGTACTTTACAAGTTAAACTTATGGAAATTTATTTAATGTTCTAAAAGGGGGTGATATATTGTGAACTTATGATAGAATGGATATTCATTTAGGAGAAGTATGTCGCTAACAAAAATTGCACTTGTATATGATTGTAAAGAACAACATGTTTAATATGCATTTGTAGCTCAGTGGCTAAACCGACTAACTCTGAATACTGCGGTTATGCGTTCAAACCTCCCCATATCTTAATATAATTTTTTTTTAATTTTCCTCAGACTTCATGAATGTTGTAACTCGAGAATGTGGAAATAGAAAATTTAAAAATATAAAAATACAGAAAAATTTCAAAATCTGTTTGTACTAAAAGTTCAGAACTTTGGAAGTGGAAACTTGAAAACTTAAAAATTTGCAAATTTAAAATATCTAAGAAAGTAGAACATAGAACCCCAGAAACTATGAAAGTTAAACTTCCAAGAGTCCACCGTATTGGAGTGATCTACCCTCTGGCAGTAGCCCATCTCGCATTCGCTATCGATTCTGTTCCTCGGCTACAAACTCCGACTAATTCCTATCCACGCATACAGGAACCGTGTAACAATAAAACATTACGATTAGACGCTGTGTTTCCCGAGTTTGCGACACCGTTCATCCGTCCGTAGGCGTCTCCTATATATCGCCATCGGGCTCCGATAAGTATCGTACAGGCCATCGAGACCCTACGATCCCCTAGTCTACCTCAAAATCTTTAATCGTATATTTTCAAGAACAATCCCTATCTGTCCTACGAATCTCGTTCTTCCGTGGGTTAGATCCAGTCTGCGGTGACCAACTTCTGCTACCAGTCACCACTTCTACATACCAACCAAATGTACTCCTCTTTTTTCCTCTCTTCTCTTCTTCTCGTTATCAAAAGGAGTTTGACAATTCCTTTTTGTCTTTCACATGAATATTTTGTCTTTGGTGGACTGTAGTTTGTTCATCGGTAAGCAAGGTATCCTTGATGATATACAAAGTGGAATGTAGAGGAAAATGGACGTGTTCTGTTTGAAAGAGACATACCACATTGTCATAAAAGATCAAGCTTTTCCTTACAGTGGACTTCGTAAGAAGTAAATTCAATTTCCTAAGGATGCAGCTACGTCATCCTTGGTTCATGTCAATTGCTTTCGTACTTCATATCTACTGAACACATAATTTCTCCCAAAACAAACGGTACGTTTTCACAAAATTTTCCTTGAATTCTTCTTGAATCATTCTGACATCGAGCCATGTTGACATTTCTCCCTTAGTCGATGACCAGTCAGATTCCCGTTCGCTCACGGTAAAATCCGTTAACGCTATCGTTCGACCAGCAACGAACGTTGTATCCGAGGAAGAGGGAAAGAGAAAAAAGCTGAGAACTGCAGAGGATCAAAGATCACGCTCTCCCGCAACGGGCCGTCCCCTTGAGAAAGATGTCTCCGAGCGTAGGATTGCTCGGGTGTACACTCCCATCGAGCCACGGTGTGTATCGGATACAATGCGATCCGTCCGTTCCCGTATCGCGTAATCGCCTTATCAAGGGAACACGCAGCCCGTACCAGAGGAACTTAACGGTTTCCTGCGTTCGATCAAAGCACCGTTCCCAGAGAAAAATTCCAATACAAATTTGCATGGAGCCGCTAGAATCCAGCGTGAAAGAAGCTTGCGTGTGTTGTGCGCCAGCTGAACCGTGTACAGTCCACAGCAAATATACTGTTCCCTAGGGATGCCTTTCCGATTTGCTCATTTTTTTTCTTTGAGAGATTTGCAAGTTTGGGGTTTGATGTTCACATACTTGGAGATTCATGGATTTGATGGTAGTCAGAAATTCAGACAGTTTGAACTTTGTCGATTTAAAATCCTAAGGGAATTTGTCACTCACCAATGTAGAGATCTATCGATTTTGCGAGAGAAGTTTGAAAAGTTACAACTCTAGATATTCGTTCTGAAGATCAGTAAATTTGAGCCCGTTAAAATGGAAAAATTTGGGGATTTAAAACTTAAAGAATGTAAAATGTTATCTATCCAAAGACTGCGTTGCAGCCGAGTGTACGAGAATGTAAGACAGAGAAGAGTGTGTCGAATAACTTCCTAGAGGCGCGCCTGTCACGACGCCCCGGGTCATTGGTCACCCCCGTGCTTATCTATGGCTGGTTGCGGGCCATCTCCCGGGCCCCTTTCAAACGGCTCGATTTTCACCGCGCGATTTCATTATCCCCTTGATTCCTGCCATCTACGTACATACGTAGATATACTCGTACGGTATGCACGGTCTCTGCTGAATGGGCCTTTCACACGGCCCGCGATAAATTGCCCGCGGGATAGTTAGAACGCGAGACCTAGAAGGGACTTCCGTGTGTGGGCTACCAAAGCGGTTCATCTCTTTATTGCCTGATTCTTGCCTACTTTTCTTTTCTTTCATTTACGCGGCGAACTTATTATATTTGTACATCACGCGATATTTCGCCATTTTGTTACTTCTATTCATCTCTGAGATCTGTCTCTGTATGGATTCAATTTTTAACCGACTTCGAAAAAGGAGGTTACTCAATTCGATCAGTATATTTTTTTTACATCTGCAAATCTTGAAAGTTTACCACGGAATTTTGAAAGTAGACGTCTGGGACAATTTAAAAATTGGGTAACATGGAAATAGAATCTGCTACAACAATTTCTCCATAAAGGTCCGGAGTTCAGGGTTACGAATCGAAGGAACAACGGTGCGACACGGCGCGTTAAACAAACGAAATCGATAATTGCCACCGTGAAACGTCGCTGCAAGCCACGAAGTGACCACGATTTATATAATCCGTGGCGTTATCCGATACACGTTGTAACAGGGTAGGTAACACGGAAGCCTATGTAGCGAGAGGATACCGGTGCGGGTTCCCAAAGCGTCGTTACGACACCGCGGAATTTCCGTGGCGATCGCGGCATAACCGTGAAGCAATTCGTCCGAGGAATCGTTTAACGCGGACCCTGGCGATGCTCGAGTCACGATCGTTACTTTCCTCGCCCGGTCAGATGTACTCTTTAGAGAAATCCGAAACAATCGACGGCACCGCCCATTTACGAACACGCTCGTTAGGTAACCAGCCTTCGAGATATTCGCCGTAGATCGTCTACTTTAATCGTCGGTTACGCTGATGATGCGAACGCCATGAGGAAGTAACGGGAAACGGGCCTCACCCGACCACTTTGACCCGCTAAAGAGAAAATATCGCCTCGCTGTAGGGGAGATTGGCCTAAGGACGACGCGAAAATAAGTCTCGCTCTTTCGTTTATTCTTCGAATGCGATCTTTGCTGGTGAAAGTCTGACAATCGGAGGGGAAGACACTTTGCACACGATCCAATTTATAGAAATTCACTCAGCTGTTCATCTAGCAGATAAAATCGTACCATACTGATTTATGTTTCATATACTCTATACATGTCGGATAGAAGACATCTATGCACATATTTGTGTAACCTATATTACTTGTATAGTTTATGTCTATGTACGTTATAGATATTTATGTCTTCGCGTAGAAATAGGAAAAGGATTAAGTTCGGTTATCAGAGGGTAACTAATGGGTCCTCGGTTCAGTTGCAGATGGAGCATAGAGGCTTGTCGTCCGATCAGCAGGAGTATCAGTAGCGGTCAGCGATCCTTGGGGCCCTGAGTGGGCCCTCTCGACGTTCCCGTCGGTGGCAGGGCCCGTGCTCGCGACGGTGGGCGGCGTTGTAGCGCCGCGATGGCCGCGACGGACGGTCAGATCGTGGTTGCGGCGGCACGTTGGGCCGAGGAAGCGACGTACCTGCGTGAATTCGTGTCCAAGTATCGTCTGCCGGCGGTGATCAAGATCACGAAGGGCCAGTACGGTGGTCTGGGTGTGCCGACCCTACCGGCGCCCAGTTTGCAGAGTACGGCCCTGTTGGTGTCAGCCGGACGTCGCCGGAAGATCGTGGCACAGGCGGTGAAGATCAAGGAAGGTCGCAGGGTGGTAGGCGTGGGGCCCAGGCTGGCCATACCCGACTCGTACGCGGGCTACTTCGAGATCCTGAGCGAGGAGGGTAGAGCGGTGCGCGGGATCGAGTCGGTGAGCGAGCTGTGTCGAAGATGCCCGGAGGAAGGAGCGCTGGTGCGGGAGACCGTGCGGGGTATAGCCTGCAGAGTGGACGACGAGTCGGGTATAGTCGTTCCCGAGGGTACGAGGACCCTGGCTGCCGGGGAGACGATCGTGACTGCCGGGGAAGTGAGTCTACCCGGTCGCGGTAGATTTCTGCGCTGCGTCGACTGCCGGGGCGAGAGCGTGCTTCTGGGCATGGAGCAGCGTGGTCGTTTCAGCGCGCTCGCCCGCGAGGACAACATCAGCGGCGTTCACACGGCCAGAGCGCTGCTCAGCAAGCGTCTGCCCTTGACCGTCAGACTGGTGCACGGTCAGCCACCCAGAGGGCTCAAGTCGTCGTCGCAGTTCGTGCCGGAGCTCAGGCTGTTGTCCACGTTCGAGGAGGAGCACGTGTTCGCGTTGCCGTTGCAGCGGGAGGGTGCGGCGGTGGCGTTGCCTCTGGCTGCCCCGTTGAAGCTGGTCAAAGCGAGGAACGAGGAGGCGCTCAGGTCGATGCAGGAGTTCACGAGGCTGGTGGAACGGGCATCGCGTCTCGTCGCCGACGTGGCTGATCGCGCGCACGTGCTGGATGGACGTCTGGGCGAGAGCAAGCCCTCCAGACAGACAAGAAGCGGCTCGGGCTTCCTCAGGCGGTCCTCGACCAACTCGGACAACGGCCCGTTGAGTCATCACAGAAACAGCGCCGGCCATCATCATCACCATCATCACTATCACAGCAACGGACACCAGGCGTCCTCGGGACACGCGGGATACAGGGACGAGAACCGCGTACCTCCTTCGGCCTGCACGGAGGAGTACGACGAGATCGATCAGATCTACGACTACGTCCGCGGGTTTGCGCCGTTGCCCAAGAGCGTCAGGTCACCGTACGAGAGCCCGTTGCCCGGACCCCAGGGCTCTAGCCCGCCTCTGACACCCGTCACCGTCACGGTAGCTCCTCTGCTCGACGACAGACCGGAACCGCCGCCTATCGAGACCATTCCGACCAAGAAGATCCAGGCGGAGAAGAGAACGAGGCGCGCGGTTAAAGAGGCACCGCAGCCTAGGCTCGAGAAACCACCTTTGGCTAAACTGTACGTGAAGAACAGCGGCACTCAGAGAGGTCGCCCTTTGATGAGGCAGAAGAGCGCGTCGCCGTTGAAGGAAACGCCTCCTGGGTACAAGGGAGGCTCCCCGCTTTTCAATATCCGATACAAGAGCCTGACCAACCTTCAGCAGGCCATGGAACTCGACGGCACTCTGGACTCCAGTCATTCTGGAGGGAGAACGTCGGGGGACTCCGGTGCTGGTGCTAAGCTACCGGAGAAAAGGTACGTATGACTTGGATGTTTCAGATAGATTCGCGCCAGCGAGAATAAATACGCGAGATTTCTTCGTAGTACTGTGTATCATTGGAGAAAATGTGACGCGTGGGAAGACTGCTACCAGGAGCACGAACATATAACAGGCACAATATGGCACTCATCTATTTTTCATTTTTACCGACAGATTTTTCTCCAATGATACATAATACAAATTGGTGCTATCTTTCAGGTTTACACTGTCTCCAGTTTTAACTAGAGCTCCCCCAATTTTCAAGGACCCAATTTTTCCCCGGTCTTCACACTTTGCAGTACGATTGAATTAAATTCAAAGATGCTGGAGAGTCACGGTCGAGTTTGAAAGTCAGCACAAGTTTTATGGGATAAACAATGGCGTCCTTGATCTATTCCCCAGATCGCGGCGTCTAAGCAGACCACGCTCGCTGACGAATTTAGTGTGGGAGCTTCGCGGCGGAAGTGGCCTTGGTTGCGCGAGACCGGAAACACCGCCACCAGCAACAGCCGCGCCACTGCCACCGACTAAATGTGGACCACGTCTGGCTGTCACCGTGGTGGCACCCCGACGTGTCGGCACGCTCTACCTCTAACTCGTAAGTACCATTCTCAAATCACCATCGACACACTCGATGTACAGATAGCCCCCATAAAACGTGTACTATTCTATAAACTTGTTAGTAGAAATGTTAAAAGACTTTAATGTAGTCCGACATAAAAATGTTGGTACAAATACTTGATGACTTTAATGTTGACGAGGGTCTAACATAAAAATGCTGGCACAGATATTTCCTGACTTTAATGTTGACGAGGGTCTGACATAAAAATGTTAATACAGATATTACTTCAACATTAATGAATATAAAAATGCTAGATAAGATGGACTTTGGAGCTGTTAATAATTTTAAAACAGTCTACTCGTCGATCGTTTGAATAAAGCGCGCACATTTTCTCGACACGCCTGTACATAGAAATTCCTGACAAATAAAATGACACGTTGCAAATATCGAATAATGGCGTGTTAAGGATCTTTGATGTCACAGGAGATTACCCCAATGCTCTCGTCACTGTTTAAGAACGTTGACCGGGGGAAAACTGAATGTTAACATTTTCACATCCCTCGGTGTTCTAATCGATTACCATTACCTGGGTGTAGTAATCGTAGCTTCCCTCGTAAAGTCGCTGTTTTTTGCCCGGTGAACGATCACTTTGTCGCCTCGTAAACCCGTGGAGAAAAAAGAAGACGTCACCACGGTGCTTTCGAGTATAATCACTGTACTATTTTCCAATGAGATTAATTCCCTCGCTGCTACTTTATCGGGTTGCACGGTCGAGGTTGCAATCAGCCAGGAAAGGCGTGCACCGGTTACGACGCAGTTAGAGCGTACTTTGTCCAGGAATCGTTAAATTTACAAGATCCAGCTAGGTCGATCCTTTAACGAAGCATTTTACTGGCCGTTATAAAAGGCGGCCAGGTGTTTCCCTATTGCTCACAGTCCTTATTCGTTTAATCGCTCGAACTGCCTGATCGTCATAATCGTGTCTAGGAAACGCATCTGTGCCATCCAGGAAATAATTTCTGTTATTGCAAATTATTGCTAAGGTAGCTTCGCTTACCGCATGATTCGTCGACTAACGAGGGCGAATTCAGGACAAACCAACGATTATCTTTTTTAACGCTGCAATACAGTTATTTCCGGTCTATAGGAATTCAAACATATAGCACAAATTTCACGCAAACTTAGCAACAACTGTAATGAACTCAATTGTTAACCCTAGCTCAATCTCAATTACTGATCCCAACAGTCAAAAAGGATCTACCTTATGTTTTAGAAATATCAAGTTCCAAACCCTTGTATAGATTAAATATGGATCGAAGAATTTGTGAATGATTCCCTGCTAACCAAGTAAAACGAGTGTCATTCGAAGGTTTTTAATCGACTGATTAAGTAATTAACTCGTAAACCTCTAATGTTCCGCTATACGGCCAAGGGTATCTATAAAACGTTTTATGAGCGACACCTTTCTGTCGGGTTCACCAGCTGATGAAGCTGTCCTGTTAGCGGCACGAGGAAATCGTTCCCCAGTTTGCTGCAGTCGTTTAATTAACAAGAGCTCCTTCCACAAAAATAAAATACTTCCAATCACTATATTTTATCGGACTCTTAACCTGACGTAGTAAAATCACGAGCACTTGTTTGCAATTAGTTTTTACTTGAGTTGGCGATATTGGTGTTGCTGTTTGGGATGTTGGGGATGGAGGAAGATTTAGAAACGGGTCCTTGATAATTCAACTTATAGTTGGAGCTAAATTTCAAGTTGAAGAAAATAAGTGAAACTCGTCAAAGCACAAGATGTTAACCAATTTGAACATCGAAAGAAGAAGTATGAACTAACCGATGTGACTAGATAATATCGATATCGTTTTCCAGCGGAACGATTCTCCAAAAAGAAACAGCAGTACGATCAGAAGCATCGTGACTCGAATTTCCCAATAAGCCAGCATGCAAGAAGCAAGTCGGAAACGAGTGTCGGACACGAAGGTGTTCCGAGTATCCCACGAGGTCGAAGCCGCTCGAGTCATCATCATCGTTGCGGACTCCTACGAGCAAGAAATCCACGGATCGTCTCGCTGACGAGCGTGGTGCACGCGAATTTTCCTCGCGGTTTCTACGAGCGGGGAAAAAAATTCCCAAACTAATGACATTGCGCAACTGGAAACTTTCGTTGCGCTGTTCGGGCCCGTATTGACCTTCGCGCGGCAAGAAAGCCTGACGAGCGTGATGCACGCGAATTTTCCTGAGGCTCTTGCGTGAGGCTCTTACTTCGATTAAGGGAAAGTGTGAAGGAGGAACCTAACCACTTCCTTATACTTGTTTATTATATTCCAAGTACTGCTATTACTCTTCGAATGTCGAAGATGGAGGTTTCTTTGGAATATTTTCTATACTTTATACAAACCCCACTATTCAGAGAGTTACGCTAGTTGTGAGACACTCAGTACAGTGTTATATACTATACTGTTCTGATACGACTCTGTCACACTATATACGTATATTCCATATTAACGTAATATGGTATATATGTTACCGTGAAAGACCGAAACTGGAAAATTTTGACATTCACCGGTGAAAGTCGACATTCTCCAGATTTCGGTGTTTCACTGTAACATATATATTCTTATAATGTTTAAGGGAACTTTTCTTCAGAGTCAGCTAGCCCTTTCAGGGACACTAGTTGCGAGACACCCTGTATATCACTGTCGAATAAACACGTCGTGGCGCACCGGCTACCGGAAGAATCATCCGCGGTACTCACCTTCCCGCTGGTTCCCCCTATCTATCCTATCGTATACTTGGCTCTAACTATCTCCGTGTACAAGATAAGAATCTACCATAGACTTACTGACCAGTCCATTAGTATAACCCTAAACGAAACGTACATTATCGTCGTCCTTTCTCCCTTACACCGTTCTTCCAGGCGTTGCAAGTGCATCATCGATTGATTTAATTTCACAGTCTGATAGATTCTAATAAGCTGCCGTGCGATAAGGGCAACGGCTCAAAACTGTAATTACATAAACGAGCCTAAAATGTCAATACATATTAGCCGGGCGAGCAAAATCATCCGTGTATTAACAAGAAACTATCTCACGATGAAGGATGGATGAACCGTTACCGAAGGATTCTGTTTATCATCGACCATGCTCGTTTCACTTATCAGCGGGTAATTATTAACACCTGTGGATTTAGAGAGGCTGTACCCGTTCCGTGTTAACGTCGACCGGTTTCGACTTTTTTTTTCCTTTGGAACGACGGGGACGGCTGACCATTCGTTGACTTTTCTACTTACTACTTTTTACTCTTCTAGTTTTCTAGTACTGTTACGATAATGGGCTGTTCTAAATCGAGACTGGGGATATTAGAGAAATTCTTATTTTCGAAAGACTTAGGGGTATGGAAGGAAACCTCTATGAAGGGAAAAGTAGAATTGTCAGGAGGAGAATAAAATCTAAGCTAGAGAAAGCTTAAACATAAGTGTAGGTTTTAGAGCGTGTTTAGGGTATAAAAGTAGTTAGAATATATTTAATACCTAAGACTGTTACATCTAAATAGGACTACTCTTCCACATTGTAACAACGCACAGTAGAAATATCAATACATGGTCCGCCCTCGCACTAACGAATCTATAATCAAACCTAATCTTATCACGAATTAAACTAGCACTTATTTTGCACATTAAATCATACTCAACCTCCCTTTAACCACGTCACAAGTCAGTCCACAAAATTATCATACCAAAAAGCAAAAACACAGAAGTCCTCATAGTAGAAGTCTTAAAATGTCCGCACAAACTGTTAGCAGTGCCACGTTAAAAACCGTAAAATATTAAATATTAAAGGTTTTAAAGTAGCGTGTAAATGGGGGATAGTTCTGAAAGATATCGAGACTCGTTTCCTCGCGTCAGTGGCAACATTCTTGCGAGCTTACCAGGCAATATACGAGGATGTGTGACGTGAGCAAGGGAGATCGGTAGGAGAATACGAGGAGGAAGAAGGGGACTGTTCTGTGGCGAAATTGTCCGGCAACCTTCCGCGGCGTGTAGGTAATTGGCCTCCGCGTGGATCACGGTTAATCGAAGCCCATCTCTTTTTCTACGCTCTCGGCCCTTAAGCTTCCTTTTGCTTTGCTTCGCTTTCTTTCCGTGGCAGCGGCCGACGCGAATCGAACGAATGGATTCCACGGTAAAACGTGAACCGATTGTGGGTAGCGAATTAGATGATGAAATAAGTAGCGAGCCTAATGACGGAGAACGGGTCAAATGGAAAACTGTACGCTGGATTTTCAAACTTTTCAGCCGTGTCGGGAATCTGATGTGCTACCTGGTTCGTTCCTGGTTCTACGGATATGAGGAATTCGCTGATTTTGTACGCGCGTTTGCAGTTCCAGGATGCGTTTAGGGGTGAATCGTTTCGAGGTGTTAGTTTTAGAGGTCTCCATAGGCTGCGAATGAATATGGTGATGGACGTAGACGAATTTGGAGATTTGGGAAATCGAACTAAACAGCAACATTTAGTTTTTAACCCTTTGCACTCGAAAGAAATTTAACTGTTTGCAAACAGCAACTTTAAAACGTAGTTAAAAAGTTAAACAAATTCTTTCAAGCTAATTATTTCTCAGAACTGTCTCTTTCAATATGTTTATACATCACATGTGTTATATTATAGAATCAGTTAAAAATAATTATTTCAAATTGTGTTAAATAAAATGGTGAGTGAGTCACCTCTCGACCGCAAAGGGTTAATTCTTGAAATTCGGAAGTTTTGTAATGTACAACCCTGAGACATTGAACGTCCATAACTTTGATACTAAGGAACCTGCAAATTTGAACATAGGTCCACAATTCAGTGGCTAGCTCTAAAGCAAAGAGACGTCTTCTGCAAAGTCTGCTTCTATTCAAAGCAGAATAAGTGTATTCCGATCCGGGAATCCTGGCAAAGAAAATATGGATGTTTTCGAGTATCCGTGGTGCGCGTAGTGGCGGTTACCACCACCCATTTACATCATCGCCATGTTACGTAGAGATCGTCCTTCGGCTCATCTGGTCGGGTCCAGGCTCCTCGGAGCATGCACTTACTGTTGGCCGTGTGTACGTGCATATTTGTGCGTGGGCGGAGACCAGTAGCCGGCTCGCAGCACGGCCGGTTGATCGGCCTGTTGGACCGTGACGTGCCAACCACTACCACTTTATTATTACTACTATGCACTGCCGCGCATTACTCTCGAGGGCCCGTGTTCTCCGCTCGGCGTGCACCTACACGCTCTCGCGTGTCCGTCCGCTCGGCCCAGGCTTTATTACACTTGCCTCGATCGTACGCGAGCCACGCTGCTTGCTACGCATCTCCGCTTATATGCGAAACAACGCGAGGAGTATTGCTCTTGTTATATTGCAAAATCTTACTTCTGCAATTGTGAGGTGGACAAGTTCGATTAGTAAAATAACTACTTAAACCAGGTGTTCGTGATCAGTACTGTGGTTCTACGAATATGGATGTTACCCTGTAAAATTGTTTGAAATGACCCAAAATTTGCAATTATATTTTGTTTATATAAACACGATATTACATTGATTATAGCAATTATTCAATTCTAGCTTGAAGTAATTGCATGACAAATATAAATATAAGTTCATAAATAAAATTTCTATTTAGCAAGTATGTTGTATGATTTTCATGAACATAGATACGTATATTAATTTATCTTTTGTTCATTTCATTTTTAATTTCAAATTAAGCGTTCGTATACAGGTGTCCAGGTAAAAGTTATTTAATAATTTGAGTACACGTAATTTTATTTCGAATTGATCACCGGTTTCTCGTACAGCGAATCATCCAATCAGAGAGGTAGAATCCGTAACCAATATGGCGGTACTCATCCCCGGCTATTAAGTTTTACCCTCTTTGGGGTTTTGAGTTCCGCCCATATACTCCTGGGTCCATACTCCGATTACGGGTTCGATCGGTGCATAGTTCCATGGTCCCATGATTTCATCCATAATCCCATGCTTTGTAGGATGATTGGATGATGGTCCAGTGAAAGGGAGATGAAGTTCGAGAGGTTCAACGCATCTTCGATGAAGAATGTGTGGGAGGTAGATTGTATATCGAAGGGTTGAAGATGTTCGTTCCCTTCAAGGTCGATGCGGTTTTACCTTGCTGCTTGGTTACTTTCTTGGTGAAGTCATGTGAGAAGATGATGCAAGGATAAGGTTGCAAAAGATGCGGTACAACTGAACATTCTAAAGCAACATGTACAAGCTTGTGGTCACATTTCTCTTACTTTTTTTTCGTTAATTTGAAATGTATTTGCAGAGTTTGAAAGGGATGGAATTTTATAAAATCCAGAAATGTACCTAATCCCTTTCCTTTATGGATTTATGAAGGTAGTTTTATGAAACTGTAAATCTGCAGAATTCCTACAAAAGTCCTAAGAACCTCGAATCAAAATTCAAAAGCGTATTCACGAAAGCAGAAAAATTCTGCAGCTAGAATTCTGAAAACAGAATTTAAAATTCGTAAAATGAGAAAATTGCAGTAACCCGTTGGGTCGAAGGAAGTAAACTTCATAGTCGGGCATCGAAGAGCAAAATTGTGCGACACGTCCCGCGTATAAATTCAATTAATGTCAGCGTTCCGCGAACGCGCGATAATTGATTGATAAAAATCGGCGTGGAATAAGGTAGTCCCGTGTGAATGTCGTGCGCGCGGCGATCACCGACGGACAGCCAACAAATAATAAATTTACAGTCCGGCCACGGGGACAGAGTGTATACATTGTGGATTATGGTCTTGCCGAGAATTTATAATCCGGCAACGTTGAAATTGTGCACTCGCGCGAGTTCCGTTACGAATCTACCTTGTACCTTGCAGCGACGATCCGGCCACCTAACCGGACCTGCAACATTCGCCAGTTGAAAACCGCCTTGGTCATCGCGTAACACACATGATGCTCGTATATCTCCTGTTATGCAATGCTCCGTGGACAGATTACGCCGTTTCACGGGTTCATTCGCTCCTAATCGTGGCGATCGTCAACGCACCTCGTTCGATACAAACAATTAGACAATTAGGGTTAGGAAACCCTTCGTTTCTTCGACATCTAATTGTTTGTATCAATTTCCTAATTGATCTTACGGTACAATTACCGATGTTTATTTTTTTATATGTACCTATTTCATCGAAGTTAAATGCAAAGAAGAGGAAGCTTTAGAACATGTAGTTCTAGTGGAGCCATAATCGTTGATGCTGAGATGCGTTCTAAGTTCCAACTCGGTCAAAATTTTCTACAAACTTCTCTCGATCCTTTGCATGTTTCTAATCAGTCAGTCGTTGCTCCAAAAACAATGAAATTACTAATGTTAGCACACAGCGTATGATTCTCCTACGTAACTATTAACCCCTTGCCGTACAATTTGTTTCCTAATGCGTCAATCAAAACTAACTATCCATAGCAATAATATTAAAACAAATAAAGAAAATTAAAATGTGAGTATTTTATATTTAGCAATCTCTGACTATATACACTAAACTTGAAGTTCAAGAGTATTACAAATCCTAACAGGATTTGACACATTTGAATTGTGAGTGCAGTGAGACTCGTACTGCAAGGGGTTAATGAAACGGTGAATCGCAAAAATGCAACGACAATGAAAGTACGAATCCATCCGGACAGGATATTATCGAGCAAGGAGATAAAGAAAGTTGCGTGCATAACTGTTCGTAACCATCGTGTTATTTCGTGGTAACTCGTAAGCAACGAAGTCGAGATCGAAGCTTTACGATCCGAAGTGGTACTCTCGCCTTCATTTCCCGATAGAGGTGATCCACATCGGGTTTTTCATCGTGCTCGCAGAACCGCGTATAAAATCCGCGGTCGAACACCTTCTGCGGGTCGAAAGCACCTGCATAACCGAGCAGCAATCGAGGCCCGTGTTTTACGACTAACCGTGAAATCAAACTGGCCGGTGTTTGCAGTGCTGCTCCTCTTCGCTGCCTTCTACATTGTTTCCTTTCCTCCGGTTCCTCCTGCCTTTTTTTTCTTCCTCCTCTTCTTTCCACCATGTTGCGTTATGGTTCTTTCTTGTCGTTTTCTGCTGCACGATTCATTATCGTACGGACTGTTTCCTGCGGAAAAGAAACGTGGAAAAGTGGAGGTTCTTTGTGCAGGAGGAGAATGGAAGGTGGGAAAAGATGTTTGAATAAAGGGTAGAGGAATACGAGAAACGAGAAAAGCGGAATGGTTTTTTGCGTTGGTTGCGGTGATGCGGGAATCGACGTATTAGACACGTAGCGTGCGTACCTCGCAAGAAGTCCGCGACTCTAATTGGTTGCGGTGCAGATTCACACATATTTTTATATCGTACTCTATTATTGACCTCTGTCTCTAAATTTATAAATTCCTACTTCCTTTGCATACCTCTAAGTTTCATCTGCAAATTTCTAGATGTTCCCAAATGTTGAACTCTGCAAAAATCCCTAAGCAAGTTCTCTTCAACCTCCTATACTTATCCCACAGAAGTTATACTTGTTCCTAACCTAAGGCAAGTTAGCAAAATCCACAAGTCTCCGGCAGAAATGGTTGTCAGGAGAATAGGAGACCGGTTGTAAGTTTGGCGGCTAGAAGCTGGGCTGCCGGGCAAATCTGACGAACCTAGGGTCTTCGACCCTGCGGGCGCCACGAACGAGCACGGCTCTCTCGCACGGGGCTATGGCGTACAGCCACTTTGCCACGACACAGCCTTAAACATCTCTGAATGGAGACCACCCACCGGCCTGCACACTTCTCGGAACTGCACTCGCGCATTTCACAAGAACACACCGACGACGCTGCACTCCCGCTTCCACTTTTGCGTGCCTCTCCGACGTTTCTGCTCGAAAAACCTCCGCCATTCCCCGTGTCGGATAAGCGTACACCGATAGAACCGAAACGCTCGATCTTTCCCTTTTTACACCCTCGATGATAGCGCGACACTAGACGAAAGCTTCCTTTGTTCGCGAGTTTCTTTCGAAGCGAAGATGCAACGAATTTGTGGTACGGTTCAACTTCTGGATTTTTGCTTCTTGCGTTAAGTTTATGTACTGGAATTTATAAGCTTCTTAACTGTGAAATTTACCAATTTCTAAATTCCTAAGAAACGGAAGAGACGAAGAATTACGTAATCGGTAAATCGCAAACGTATCAAACCAGATGGTGAAAGTGATCCGATACGAGCTAACGGTTCAATATAAATCGTTGAGCTGTAAACGAAACGATGATAATTACGATATGAAAATTTCTCCATTGAAAGCGCGCGGATAGGAATCGGCAGAATTAATGATCTCGAGCGCGATCGGCCGTGTCGTCTGTTTAATTTGAAAGGTTAAATTGCCGTCTAACAAGATGAATGGACCCGTTGTTGCTCTTTTGAAAATTACCTAAACTCTTCGGTTACGGGCGCTTCACCTTTGATCTTAATTGAAAATGGATTATCGGGATTAACCGTTCCCTAGTCTTCGGGAGCTGCTTTCACTTAAACGCGGGAATCCGCTCTCTTGGTTAGGTGGACACGTGATGAACGCGATTCGACCACGCCTCGGAAGCTTTACTCTTGACAGCCAATGATATATATAACAATCGCACGGCTTTCGATAACTGTCATTGGGAGATCTCAGACTTCAACGAGATTTTGCAAGTTTCAGATTTTTGCAAGACGTAGAAGTGTGTAAGATGATTGTTAGAGTTTGTGTTATAGAATGCATAGGATATATGCATTATATTTTATTAACAAACAAGTAAATTAACATTGTGTCAGGTATATTCGTATCTACAGATGCGACAAAATATTACAAATAAATTACTGGAGAATGTGACGGTCCTATTCTTTCCGCCATACTTGTAGACTGCGCATGCGCATTTCGAAGTATGCGCAGTACGTCGAACCACCATTTAGCTTAGGCATTAGTCTAAGATTCCTTGTCTATTGTCACATCTTGTAACACTTTTCATATTAAAACAGAAGCCTATCAACTTTTAAAAAATGATCAACATCTGCTAATATCTGTCTCCATGTGCAGATAAAATCTTGCGTACTTGGTAACCGAGATGACATCTGGTTGCAATCGAGTTCGAATCGAATCGCAATTTTTATCAGTCCATTTCTGCTTCCTCTTTCAGCCTGAACCAGTTTCGAATTTTTTTTCTAGTCGATCGATGCACACATGGGTCTTGTTCAATTTCCTGTTGCGCGTGAATTTTTCCCTTTTGCCGCGATAACCGCCCTCCTCCCCCGTGATCGCAAAAACCGCGAATACTCCTCCGTGTTTCCACCACCTCGTCCAATTAATTTAAACGCTTCCTTCTGCTTACATCCCTGAGAGCGTTGTAACTTCTTTATTCGCCACGCTTCCTTATGGGAGATTTGCACCGCTTATGGGGTGTTTTTTCTTTTAATCGCTGGACCGAGGAACACGGTAGCAATGCAGAAAGAGAACCGGAGCTTGAACGATCAAGGGTGTGCATTAGCATCCAGCAGCTATGGAGAATTGAGCCACTTTATAATAACACTGTTGAATTACGAAGTGGTACTATTATGGTATTACAGGCTGCAGTGACGTGAAATTTTAAATTACTAGGTACTTAAGTACGAAGCTTGTACTCCTTAATTATTTTTTTCAGAAACGGATCATTTAGCTCTGCTCTTTCTGCTGCATCCTGCTTTAAATGCTCAACGCGAAATAATGGATATTTGCTAGTTTGTTGCGCTATTTTATTAAAATTTAATGTTACACGTTGCTTTACAAGTTCGTGCTCTTTCACCTGGATTCCATAATTGAATTTCTGAAGAACGAAGCTCGTGGAAGCATACAGTATTCGATTAAACGTTGAGCTTGCAAATTTCCAGCACCGTTTCGCTTGAAATTCCTTCCAAACTATTAAACATTCCTGCAAGTTTCAATTGTCTGCAAGCTTCTTACATTCCACAGTTCTCAGAACGTATCGAACAATCTTGCAAATTTCGTAGCTTTCACTTTTCACTGGAGCTTGCACCGAAACTTTCAGTTAAAATACTCGTTTGTCGAAATTCAGAAGGGTTAAACTCACCCCTCGCAAATTATCACCGAGCATTCGAGTACGACGCTCCCCGGTTCGTGTTCCGAGGTCGTTAAAACCGCTAACTACGCTACAGTATTTCATCAGCGATAAATAGTGTAGCATGAAGAATCCATTACCACTTACCGCACTTATCGATCTCCGGCATCCCACAATGGTTCATTGCCGTCCCACACCCATGTTCTTCCTGCTCTTTTCAAACTCCCCTTTATACGTATCGTGCCACATCCATCGAGAAACTTTCAAGATCATCCAGTTGAAAACGAAGGAAAGAACATTGGCGTAACCAGCATTTTTCTTGTGGAATTACTTTTCGTCTTCGCTATATTGCCATGGGTTATATAGCCACGCTTCTAAATCACCATTCATCTGAAAATTTTCAATTCACCATGGCAAGTCCGCTAGAAAATTGCACATTAGAAGAGCAGCGCTCAGTCATTAGATTTTTAGTCGCAGAAGGTGTAAAACCAAAAAAAAAATTCGCACGGTTCATACAACTTTTACTGTATCAACATTCTAGAAAAAAATTTCACTCGGTTTTGCACCTTCTGCGACTAAAAATCTAATGACTGAGCGCTGCTCTTCTAAGGTGCAATCTTCTATTGGACTTGCCATGGTGAATTTTGAGGTTATGTTTACATAAAATGATGAAACAGCTGATCAGAGCATATCCAAGGTTGCCAACTCCCCTGAAAAGATTGTGCACATTGAATAGTTTTAAAATTATAGAATTTGTCTCTTTACTTATTGAATGACCCTCGTAACTATCATATTGTCTCGTGTTATATCGCCTTACACGTTAAGTACCCTCTCGTTATACATGCTGCATAGTTTAATTAAAATGGTGCCGATATGAATTGTAGCGAGGGTTAAGTGGACCCTGGTGGATTACGCCATTGTAGAAGCAGCGAAGAAAAGCGTGCAGGTTCCGTCGACGAGCTTTCCTTTCCTTCGACCGTGAATCGCTGGTTTCTTTCTTTCTTTTTTTCTCTTTTCCTGTATGGCACATATTGTTTAGCATACAATAATGGCGTTACGCTTCCTCCTACCGTGTTGCGTTCAGGCTGGTTGCGTTCCTTTTCTTATGGCCGGCCATAGGAGGGCCCCAGCTGCGGCTGATCGACTCGTTGATAACGTCGCGATGCCGATATTAATCGATATTCTAATCGGTTAATCGATGCCAGAGGCGTCTTCGAATGTAATATCCGCTCATAACGGACCACTTGCGTTTCTTCCTGGCCGGTGATAAGTATCGAACCGTCGACGGCTCTATGGAAAGAGGTTCTTTGCCTGCCTTCGTTCTCACCGGTGAGGTTTGTTTCCTTCTAGAAATTGATTTTACGCGGAGCCTTCTTCGTTTTTCACCTGCTCATTCTTTCGAAAATTGCTCTATTTAGCTTCTGTCTAACTGGTTTCTTGCGGAAGTCGTGTATGAGAGACACGATCGGGAAGATAGCCGTCTAATACGGATTTATCTCGCGCTCGGTACTGATTAATGTTATTAATATTATTTGTCTTCTTTTAAATTCTATACATTGTTGGTTTAAGCATTATCTGGCAAATTCATCGGCTATCCCGTTTGGCTACATATCGCTTTTCGATCTGACATGTTCCATACGTGTGCGGTATGTTCGATACATGTGTTCTTGTAGGTACATGCATGTATTAGTAATGCGAGTTTGTTCTTTTAAGAACAGCAATATTTATGAGGTAACACACTATTGATATAATACTACATTGTGCTCCGTTATTACCAAGTTTTATATGATATAATATGTAATAGCACGTATGTTACTTTATATGTGTATGTTCGTATGTACGATTGCATACTCATATATGTATGTGTGTTAGTGTTACAACTTACACATACACTTATGTATATACTGATATGTAAGATCATACATATATGTGTAAATATAAGACCTTATGAACATATGACTACACAAATGTATGAATGCATATTTCTATGGTTACACATATGAATACACACAACGCACATACACATGATAGTGCATATCCAGACGCAAGTGATTTTCAAGTATCAAAAGCTTGATGCTTGAATCCCCGTTGAGGAATTTGTTCGAAGGCCGACGTAAATAGCAAGGCTACCAACGCTACACGCTCGAAAGGAAACGCTTCGTGTCGAACGAACACGATATTTGAATTTTATTGATGCTTGTTGCTAGCACTCGCGGAATCCGCGGTTCACTGCTTGGAAATCATTTACGCCCTTCTACCAGTTTCGTCACACCCTTCAGACACACTATCATGAATTATTCAAATCTTTGCTTCCGTCCCTATGAATTAGTGTTATTGCATACAACAACTTCCTCGAAAATTGCGAAGGGGTTGCTCTCATTTTTTGGGGATGTTTTTAATTTTGACTTTTCTTTATGGACATTTAATACAGTCGAGATCTTTTTCAAAATCAAACTAGTCGATGAAGAATTAAATTAAAAGATTTGTAAGTTGACCTTCGGTTGACCTTCAGCTGAACCTCAAACTGTGGCACATCCAAAACGTTTGTCAAAATATGTCAAACTAAAAATAATCACATGTCTCCTTGCAAATAAAGATAAGCAAAATAAGTGAAGTAAAGAATGAAAGCAGAGGTTAATGGTTCTTGACACACCTTATCGGTCATCCGAGTTCTCCGTAACGACAGTGGCGTAACGAAGCTAATTACCGTAGGACGGAAAAAATGATCCAGTAATTCGAAGAAAAAAAAAAAGAAATGAAATTAGCGTAGCAAGTGAGCAGAAAGTTACAGAAAGCAGGGAAGGCAGCCGTCACGGTCAAAGTCAGCGCCGAAACCTTGAGGCCCCGACATCCGGTCGAAGCTCAAAGCGATCGTCGATCCGAGATAACGCGTTCTTTCTTCAGCGGCAGCCGCGTCTAACCGCCCGTTGAAATTCGCCTCGATTGTTCTCGCGTGAACCATTCCCGAAGAAGGGAAGAAGGTCGCCGCGAGGTCGTCGCTGCCAACCGCACCGTGAAACCCCGTAAATTCATGGCGTAATTCGACCGATTATGCAATCCGTTCAGCCGGCCTATGAAGTTTAAGCTTTACGTCCGGAATGCGCCGCTAACACGATATGCGAGACTCGAATGGAACTCGGAAAAGCTTGCTTGCTATTTGCTGTTTCAAACTTTAGGTATTCTTTGGGGTATTTAAATTTACTGGGTTTTAAGTTCCCCAAGTTCCAAATTTGCAAATTTCCAAATTCTCAAGTTCCAAATTTACAAATTTCCAAATTCTCTGGTCCCTAAATTCCCGAGTTCCAAATTTGCAAATTTCCAAATTCCCTAGTTCCCAAATTCCCAAGTTCCAAATTTGCAAATTTCCAAATTCCCTAGTTCCCAAATTCCCAAGTTCCAAATTTGCAAATTTCCAAATTTTCTAGTCCCCGAATTCCCAAGTTCCAAATTTGCAAATTTCCAAATTCTCTAGTCCCTAAATTCCCAAGTTCCAAATTTGCAAATTTCCAAATTCCCTAGTCCCTAAATTTGCTAATTTCCAAATTCCCTAGTTCCCAAATTCCCAAGTTCCAAATTTGCAAATTTCCAAATTCTCTAGTTCCCAAATTCCCAAATTCCAAATTTGCAAATTTCCAAATTCTCTAGTCCCTAAATTTGCTAATTTCCAAATTCTCTAGTCCCTAAATTCCCAAGTTCTAAATTTGCAAATTTCCAAATTCTCTAGTTTCCAAATTCCCAAGTTCCAAATTTGCAAATTTCCAAATTCCCTAGTTCCCAAATTCCCAAATTCCAAATTCTCCAATTTTCAAATCACCTACTCCCCAATTTTCCAATTTCCAAATTCCTTACCCCCAAATTTCCAAATCCCAAAAATACATTAGTAACCCACCGCAACCCCCAATATCTCTTTCCCCATACGCCTACATTCTTCAACCCCCAACCTGTCTCACCCAATATTTTCCAACAACAAATCACATCGCAACGACACATAACACCAATAAAAAATAGATTTGACAAAATCTTGGTTGACGAACGATAAGGAGTATAAATACCGCGTATTGCACGAGGTGGTGAATATCGATAGCGTTAACGAGGATCGACTAGATTCATGGTCGGTCCTTTATCGAGGGTGTCCGCGAGAAAAACTCGGACAAGATCGATGCATCGATGCGCACAGCCTCGACCGAGGAACATATAAAATGCACGGGTTATTGTCGCCGGGACTCTTACCGACAGCTGCTCGTTAGTTGTTGCCAGTCGCGGAGGTGAACCAGTCGAACCTACTGCTATACTGGGTGTTTTCTTCGAACCGATTTTTCCTCTATAAATTGCTACGTGCTACTTTATATTTACGTGAAAAGTTATCCAAAATTTAATGGTCAAAGAAGTATACTTGAATTATATAATATAATAGATTGGCTGACAGGGCTTGTATATTATTTAGAATGATATGTGATTGCAGGAACTTTTGTGGTCATCTCATTGATAATTTCACAGATTTTGTACCTCGTCTCACAGATGATTCCATAAATTATTTCATAATTGTCTAACAGCCCCAAAATAAAGAAATTCGAAGCAAGTCAATCATGCCCTCAAACAGGTCCAAAATAAAATAGAAATAAACTAGTCAAGACTGAAATAAATAGAAGGCATATTAGGTAAAATCAAGCATTGCGGTTCAATTAAAGCAAGTGAACTACATCTGGAACAAGTTTGTCGAGACCGAAGTGGGCAGAAAAGGGTAGAAATCTAAATTCGTTAAATGTCAAGCAGCAGGTGACCGTCGAGCAATTAAAGAGCACAGCGCAAGAAGTGGACCAGTAGCAGAAATCCAGTCCAAAAGTTGAAAAAGTAGTGGATTTTGAAAGGACACCCTATGACCGCTTAGCTGGAGTGCGAGCATAGCAAAGGCAAAGTAAAGGGACAGACCACGCCTTGCGCCGCCTTGGCAGTGGAGAGTTCGCGTTCAACCTCCTCTTCATCGTCTCACCTCGCCCCGGGCATAACTAATATATCGACGTGTCTACTCTATTCTCGTTACTTCTCTCTCTTTCTCTTTCTCCTTTTCTTTCACCTTTTACCATCCGACATACGCTATTCGTGTGATCCTAACGCGAACACGCGACTCCGACGTGAAATTCTTCGACGCGCTTCAACCTTCTGCATCCGAGTGTTTCTTAGGGATTTTCTGTTCTAGGGAATTTTTAGTGGTTCTTGGGAAATTTTGGGGGCGTTCTTAAAAATTGGGGGAGATAGAAATTTGGGAAGTTGGAGATTTGGGAATTTCAGATTTAGGGATTTGGAAATTTGGGAATTTGGGAATTTGGGACTTTGGGAATTTGGGAATTTGGAAATTTGGAAATTTGGGAATTTGGAAATTTGGAAATTTGGGAATCTAGGGATTTGGGGAATTTGGAAATTTGGAAATTTGAGAATTTGGGAATTTGGGAATTTGGGAGTTTGGGAATTTGAGAATTTGGGACTCTAGGAATTTGGGGACCTAGGGATTTGGAAATCCTAGGATTTGAGAATTTTGTACATTAAAGAATTTAGAAATTTTCAAATCAGTGACCTATGGAATTGAAAAATCACAAGTAATAAACATGAAGAATCTGAACTATCCACAATGATCCAAAAATGATTGAACGTCGAGAGTAAAAAATTTGGAAGCTTGACGAGTTGGTAAGCTGGTGAAGAGAGATGGAGATACTAGGCGTGTGTCGTCCACGCTCGTCGATTAAGTTAATACCCTTGAGATCGTATCGTTCTCGAGCGGGTGTTACTTGGATGGGAACAACCAGACGAAGGTCTCGTGCACTGTGTCACTGGGTTACTGGAAAATTTTCCAGACCAGCAATCGCGACAGGAGGCAGTACTGCTTAGCGGCATTCCATTCAGGATTGAAACTTTATCGGCGTTAATTGAACCGTGCGCACAAGAACGCGTGTATCCCTCCGCGCTCCATTATATTCTCAATCTCCATCTTCTTATTGTAATTTATCCTCCGATACTTTCCATTTAACTATCAAATAACTGGGTTACGGTATGTTAGGTAGAGTTACTTTGAATTAGCCTGGATCTTCGACTTTATTCAGTTTTTTAGGTTAGCTCAAATTTGGTTAGATTTCGATTAAATTAGGTGAGATTAGATTAGGTTTGATTAAGTTTTATTGTATGTTAGAGTAGATTAAGGTGGATTAGATTAGGTTAGGTTACATTAAAATTAAGTTTGAATAGGTTAGAGTATATTAGGTTGGATAAGATGAGGTTAGACTACATTAAGCTGAATCAGACTAAGTTAGGTTAGATTAGCTCAATTTTTTATTATGTTAGGTTAGGTTAGATTAACAGATGAGATAAGATTAAATCAAGTTTAATTATGTTAGAGTATATTAGGTTGGCTAGAATGAGGTTAAACTACATTACTCTAAATCAAATTAGGTTAGGTTATATTAGTTCAATTTTTTATTATACTAAGTGAAGCTAGATTAACAGATGAGATAAGATTAAATCAAGTTTAATTCCGTCTCACTGGCATATACAGACACCAGAAAGATTGACGAAAGGTATCACGAGACTTCTCACAGTGTCACTGGGTTACTGGATAATTTTCCAAGCGAGTAAGCGCGCCGCGTGAGAGCGAATCCAGCGAGAGCCGCATTTATGGCAACGCGATTCGCTCGAACGTGCCCCGATACCGGCCACGAGAGTCTCGTAAACTATTTTGCGTGAGCAGAAAAAATCGAACGGAACATTAGCAACGCGCTCGGCTCCCGAGAGATACGAGCAGCGTCACGCGCGGTTAATTACAAGCGGAACACGCTCGGCCTCCTCGCGATAATTATACTCGTTCAATCCCCCAAACATTTCGCGGGCTAAGTGCCCCTAATATCCCCTGCGATATATCCTACAACTTACTGCATTTTTAACCTTTGCACTCTTACGTGTACTATTTTTCTCTAATGTTTTATGTATGCTATTTTTAGATACATATTTTGTATAATATTTTTAGATATCTTGCATATTTTTAATTTCAATGGTGAATTGCACAGTTAGATGTTGTTTAAAAATCAAGCTGTAGTAGGTACACTTTTAATGAGGTATTTGTATGTTCAACAAATTTTACTATTATTCTCAAAAATATTTTTCTGTATTTATCGTTGATAATTTCTTAATTGAAGTACATGGTCGACATAGGTATTTTTAGATAGATGAGTGAACAGGTTCGTAGTAATACAAGAATTGTATTATAGTAGCGATATATAACTATACAATCATAACTATAATTATATTGTAGTATACGTTTAAATATGGAAGTCACATATATGAGTAAACGTGACCACACATGAGTACACCAATCCTACATGGATGACATGGTAACCAATATGAAGACACATGTCCATATTAAGTGGAAGTATATCTTAGAATAAAAGTATACTGAAACTAAATAACAGTCTTTATTCAAAGATACTTTCACTTGAAACAGGATTTTATTACAGCCAAAATTATTATTTTGCATCAATTACATTTTACCTAAACTTGATATGCGAATGTGTAAACGTCGATTAAAGTAAAAATTCGAATACGTTGAAGTTGTAGAATCGGTATTGACTTGACACCGGGTGAATAAATAAATCGGTCGAGTATGAGAGCGGGTTCCACATCTCACGGAAGACGAACGAACACGCGGATCGTTTTCCCAGGCGTTGCACTCCCGTTATCGTTATCCTCTCTCACGTACAAATGGCTAGATCGGTGAACGAGCCTCGACCGAGCGTTTTATGTCGGTAACGGTGATCGATTTTCCGTCCGCGACGAACTTTTAACACCGCGTCGGTCACGTAAAGCTACTCCCTTTACTTTTATTAGATATTGCCCCGATACCAGTGTCAAGTTCTATTTTTCCCGCGATCGAACAAAGAAGCGATAACGGTGCTGTTTCCCTAGTCTCTTCTTCTTTTTCCTCGTTCGCTTCTTTCTCGCTGGGAACTTCCTCGATTCGAGCTTACACTTTCGATTCGTTCCACTTCATTTTCTTACTCAGGGAAAATTTTACGAGTACCTCAGTAACGCAGTTTCAATCCTCTATATTATTTTATTAATTGTAGGAAGAGGACTTGTAAGAATTTTTCAATTGTATTTTTTAAAGACATGACAGACCCGAAAGAAATTATTACAGCTAGTAACAATATTTAAAAATGATCAAGCTAAATATTATATATAATCAAGTTTAAAAATTATTTAAATTCTTCAAATCCAGAAATCCCAAAATTTGGTATCACTACTGCAGTATTGGTACCCAAAACACCAGCTTGATGCATGTACAAATTAAAAAATTTCAAAACTAAAAAACAATAAAAATTCTCTTCTCAACATCCGAACTCTCCCCACCTCAAAACTTGTACAAAGAAAGAGAGTTGACCAAGAAGAAAGAACGAAGTTGCACTTCAGAATCAATTAGATTAGAGAGTCACGTAGTAAATGGATACTTATGTACCAGGTCCAATTAAGTTTTCTCAGGTGATAATGATAAATCGTACTCCGGGTGTCTGTTGCTTTAGCGGCGATTATAAAGGTCGCCGAGTGAAAGTACGCGGCCAATTAATACCGATCGATAGAGCCGCGCGATCCGCTTCGATAATAATTACTATATCGCGAGGTACGCGCGAAAATTGCTCGCGCGAGTCGCGCAATCGGGACTGCGCAATCGATACGTGACGATTTTGCTGGGCTACGTTCACCTTTCCTGTCGCTTTTACTGGTTACGTCCTCAATTTGTCTTTTATTATCAAAATTCTAATCTTTTCAAAGTTCTGTCTCCATAAATTGCTAGCTCTCCAAATTTTCATGTCCCTGAATTTCAATTTCTCCAAATTCCCATCTCCTCAAATTTCCATCTCTCAAAATTCCAGCTCTCTAAATTCCCATCTCTTCAAATTTCCATCTCTCCAAATTCCCATCTTCTCAAATTCCAATCTCCTCAAATTCCAATCTCCCAAAATTCCGATCTCCCCAAATTTCCATCTCTCAAAATTTCCATCTCCCCAAATTTCCATCTCCTTAAATTCCAATCTCCTCAAATTCCCATCTCTCCAAATTCCCATCTCCTTAAATTCCAATCTCCTCAAATTCCCATCTCTCCAAATTCCCATCTCTCCAAATTCCCATCTCTTCAAATTCCAATCTCCCAAAATTCCGATCTCCCCAAATTTCCATCTCTCCAAATTTCCATCTCTCGAAATTCCCATCTCCTCAAATTCCAATCTCCCAAAATTCCATCTCTCCAAATTCCCATCTCCCAAAATTCCGATCTCCCCAAATTTCCATATCTCCAAATTCCCATCTCCCAAAATTCCCATCTCCCTAAATTCCACCCTCCCCAAATTCCACCCTTCCCAAAATTCCAACCTCCCCAAATGCCCACCTCAAACCCTAAAATAGTTGCAAGACACTCGCGTGCAGCGAAACTATAGCAAACCTTTAAGAAAAATTGATGTGGCAGAAGTTGTTGGAGTGGACGACATGACTCGCTTGCTCGCGCGATCTGGGTCGGCCGATTGCAACAATGCGCTTTGTGTGCAGCCTGCATCGAGAGGAGGAGACGCATGCACTGAGATACCTGGCTGACTGCTCGCCTACGTGCACGTGCCGTGCAGTTGGCTTTCTAGATTTCGTTCCGTGCCATTTGTTGTTACGTTTTCCCCCCTTCGACAACCGAGGATCTGCATTCGAATGTTCCTTTGAAATTTTACATCGTCGTTTAACGTACCGTTATTCCACTCATTCCGCAATGGATTTCCCTTGTCCTTTGGTGAGATTCTTCTTCGCGCCGCCATCTTGCTGTTCGCAAGAGGACGTTTAACGCTTTTGTGTATTGGAAAGTTAGATTGTGGATTTTTGTGGGTTCTTGTAAGGTTATTGGGATTTATTGGTATTATTAGTTTTTTTGGGGTGGGAGTAGGAAATTTAGTTACATAGAGAGTGAGATTTATGGGACTTGTAATTTGCAGATTTTTAGCTACCCAAATTAGTAGCTTGACAAATTTCTATTTTAGCAAATTCTAATTTTCTCAAGTTTCTTTCTCATCGAATTCTAGTTTTCCCAATTTTCTATCTTCTCAAATTCCAATCTCCTCAAATTCCAATTTTTACAAATTCCAATCTCTCCAAATTCCCATTCTCTCAAATTTCTATCTCCCCAAATTCCAATTTTTACAAATTCCAATCTCCCCAAATTCCAATTCTCTCAAATTTCTATCTCCTCAAATTCCAATTTTTACAAATTCCAATCTCCCCAAATTTCCACGCCTCCATCTCAAATTCCTCCACCTTCAAATCTCCGCATTCTCCACTTTCCAAAATCCCAAACCAACACCCTTAACTCACCAAATTTCTAAATCGACAACCTTCCAAGTTCTCCTCTCTCCGTAACGAGAGTATGTAAAAGGGAGTTAGGGTGATCGAAAAATAGAAGGGTTATTTTCCGTCGGACCAATAGGTTCTCCAGGCTATGCTTTTCCCACGAATTTCATTGCGGATAAACGGCGGCACGCTAGGTTAAGCCGAGATTTAACTAAGATCCACGTATTAGTATGCCCGAGTAGTATAACATGGTGAAGAACGGTACATGAGAGCGCGACAAAGGCCGTGGAGGTAACTTATGGGTATGAACTCTGCAAAAGGACTTCCTGTATGACCTCTGATCGGGAAACAAGGCCGTGGCCACGAGTTGCTTCGTTGCACGAAGCGGACGGTTAAGTGCTCCTTCGCTTATTTTCCAATTACATCGTTTCAAGTTTATATTCGTTTATCCTTCATATTGGTAACATATGATATTCGATGAAGTTTAAATGATTTAGGTTTTTATGGTGATTGTATCACGGACGTGGTTCGTTCTTGTAAACCTTGTAATATATGGTGATCATATGTATACACACATTTATATATAAAATTTATAATATTTGATAATCGCGTATGATCATGTATATTTAAAATGATATGTGTATCACATATGTACAATATTAAATGAACATGTACATTCTAAACGACAATATTCGACCTGCATCCACATACGTACAAAGAGGTCATTTACCAACGGAACCTTTTTAATTACACCTCTATTAATTACGACAATCTTACACGATTAAAAAGAAGTGCATGCTCATGAAAAGAAACAAGGAGTCAGGGAAAAAGTAATGAAGATGATTGCTGCGCTAATTGTCAGCAGTGTTCTGAAACGTCCAACTAGTTCCTTGTAACTAGCTCGGCTTAAACAATCGTGGTTACACGTTTCCCAGGGAGCGTTTCTGCGACAAAGGGAACGAAAGTCCAATTTAAAGCGGCACGTGCGACAATCGGCGAAAATGGTGGAACAAGGAAGTCGTAAATCGAATTTCTACCTTCTCAAATTTCTATCTTCCCAAATTTCCATCACCTCAAGTTTCCACCTCCCCGAATTTTCACCTCTTCAAATTTCCATCTTCCAAAATTTCCACCTCTTCAAATTTCCATCTACCAAAATTTCCACTTCTTCAAATTTCCATCTTCCAAAATTCCCATTTTCTCAAATTCCCATCTCTTCAAATTCCCATCTCCTCAAATTTCCACTTCTTCAAATTTCCATCTTCCAAAATTCCCATTTCCTCAAATTCCCATCTCTTCAAATTCCCATCTCCTCAAATTTCCATCTCTCCAAATTCCCATCTCCCCAAATTTCCATCTCTCCAAATTCCCATCTCCTCAAATTTCCATCTCTCCAAATTCCCATCTCCTCAAATTCCCATCTCTTCAAATTCCCATCTCCTCAAATTTCCATCTCTCCAAATTCCCATCTCCCCAAATTTCCATCTCTCCAAATTCCCATCTCCTCAAATTTCCATCTCTCCAAATTCCCATCTCCTCAAATTCCCATCTCTCAAAATTCCCATCTCCTCAAATTCCCATCTCCTCAAATTTCCATCTCTCCAAATTTCCATCTCCCCAAATTCCCATCTCCCAAAATTCCCATCTCCCCAATTTCCTATCCACGTGCGACAGTCAGCCAAAAGAAAAAAAGGAAGTCGCAAAGAGCAGACAGAGAGCTCTTTGGTCCGGTGCTCGCTTCACGCTCGTTTACGCTAGTTCACGCCAGTTTACACAGGTAATATTATGTTAAGGCCCGTCTTTACGAGGACCAACGGCGTAAAGTATCCCAGGGTTATTGGCGGAAAGAAGAAGAAGACAGGGAGGATACGTGAAAGCTTGCGAATCCAAAGTTTCCTTCGGGACGATCGTGGCAAAGATATGACGTCCGACTGGCTGCCAGGCTTGAAGGGCTTCGCAAACGATCGGTCGTTGAACCGCGAATCGTTCCTGGAGCGTTGCTATCCGGACTTGCTACAATGCTACTAAATATTTTTGGAAAATTCTTTTATTGCGTTTTTCTTTGGCTCCTTCTGAATTGCTTTTAGCTTCTTAGTAGATGAAATCGTTCATTCACATCGATAGGACACGAGGTGTTCCACTCAAATCTTTACTCATTTTGTTATTTAGATTGATAGGTCACTAGATGTTCGACTAATTTTTTTATATATGAGCCGTTCAGTGCACACATTGATTAACTCCATTTTTTGAAAAATCTTAAATTATTATAAATATAAAAAGTTATGACTATGCCAAATGCTTTAACACTTAAATTTAAGATGTTTCAAAAAATGGAGTTAATGTGTGCATTGAACGGTTCATATATTGACAGGTCACAGGGTGTTCCACTAATTTTTTTCCTGCTATAACTATACTAATGTATTTCCTGATGAAACGACAGAACTTGCAATTAATTCTAAAAGTCCACAATAAACGACCTATCCCAAATTTGCAAGTAAAGTTGACAAATTCCTGAGTAAGACGTCGAACGTCGTTCTGCAGACATCATGGAACATGATTTCTCCCAGGTCGTGAAATTCATCGGCAACAATGGTATTGCGCAAGCAGATCTTCCTATTGTTCAACGAAAACGGTTAAAGGAAAACAATTAAGATACAATGGAGGGAGAGAGGTTCGTTCGATAAAGACAAGACCTACGCCAAGTTACGGTGGTAGAAAAAAGCGGAGGCGACGAGGAGGAACAAAGGCGACCCACGCGGTTGTGGGTATCATCGTAGTCATATTCATGCGCGAACTTAAGGGCATTTCAGCACCGGGGACAATGGCGACGAGAGCGATATTTTTACGGGTTTAGCGATTGCAACGCCGTGGCTTTGCGGCCACGCGACCACGTTTAACTGCCAATAAAGGACTTGTACCGTGAAAGTGGCCCGTGACAACCGTTCAAACGGAAACAGACGACGATTCCCTCGTTTCCGACGAGTACGCGGATCGCTGACTACCTCTCGAACTCCTCTCGGAGCTAGTTTCAAATTGCATGCTTCGATGATTGCTTCCTTTGAAACTGATCTTTGATGGGAAGGTATGGCAGATTTAGATGATTGGAGATGGAGATTTGGCAGATGAGGATTGTGGGTTTGGATTGTTGAGGTTTGAGAGGTGGAGATTGGAAATTTGGGAATTTGGAGATTTAGGGTTTGGGGCATTTTTAGAATTGGCCTTCTGCAATTTGTAAATTGGGGATTTGGGAAGTTGGAGTGAAGATTGGGAATTTGGGAATCTGAAGATTTAGGGGTTTGGAGCATTTTTAAATTTGACCTTCTGCAATTTGTAAATTGGGGATTTGGGAAGTTGGGGTGAAGATTAAAAATTTCAGAATTTGGAGATTTAGGATTTTGGAAGATTTCTAGATTCAACCTTCTGGAATTTGTGAATTAGAGACTTTTGGAGAATTTAACCATGAATTCAGAGTTTTTGGAAATTTCTAGATTTAACCCCTTTGAATTTGAATCTGAAGAAGCTCACATCCAAAATAACCTCATACCTAACAAAACCTAACCCTAACAGAATTTAAATAAAAATGAATTGCATTCGATCGCCCTAAACACTGCATTTCGATTAATTTTTAATGAGTGAAATTCCAGTGCAGTGTTCGTATGTAAGAAGAGTCGAATTCAGTGTCGGAGGAAGCTTCGTTGGCTGACTGCCGACATGATAAACGGTGGCAGGTATAACAATGGGTTCATTACCGAAAGTTTGGCCCGGCTCGGGCCCCCTTGGCGAATTCTGGCCCGGCGAAGGGGTCCGGGTCGTCGACCTGTGCACACGGATACTCGACTCGCCAATGGCAAACTCTCGCGAAAAGTACACGTGCACCGAGCATGCTATACTCTTTAAATTCAAATTTTCTTTTGCCTTGACCGCCTCGCGATTGCTGCAAATTACAAACTGATCTGAATTATACTCCATTTTCGTTGAAATTGTAAACAGTTTATTTCGAGGTCATGTTTTATCAGTGTCAAGCACTTCATCATTTTGAGTAGCTTTGTTGATGGACTTTTTGTTCGTTGTAAAATTTGCAAATTAACGTATGCATAATAAAGACAAATTTTCTGATAATACTTTGCCATTTATTTTATCATTTTAAGTACCTTTGCTGATGGACCTTTTATTCGTTGTAGAATTTGCAAATTAACGTATGTATAATAAAGACAAATTTTCTGATAATACTTTGCCATTTACTTTATCATCTTAAGTACCTTTGTTAATGGACATTTTTTTCGTTGCTATAAAACTCGCAAATGAAGACAAATTCTCTAAAAATAATTCTGAATAAAAAATTTTCAAATTTTGTATATACAGGAGAATGTCTTAGAAAAAATTTCAGAAGCTAATTTATCAAATTAAAGTAGTTAAATTCACCATAAGAATAAAAGCAGAGAAGTATCGAAAGAAATATTAATAAGAAGAGTTCCGCACGCATCAGATCAGCAGTTCCATCTTTCTATCGTTTCACTTGCTCCGCGTTTTAATTACATCGAGATCCGGTCGATAATAATTAAAGCACATAGCGCGGGCAGCTTCTACGGATATAAGTTGAATATACATAAGGGAGCATTCAGTTGGTAGTCGTAAAGGAACGAGTAAATTATTATCGCGAATGGACACGGTTTCTATCGTGGTTGGCAATTTAGCAGCTTGCTCGAACAAAGGGCAGACTTTTCGTGGTGGCGAGACGGAACGACGAGAAGTCTGCCGGCAAATACCGTCTCGGAAAAATAAATGCACGCACGCCCATTGTGCGAGTACGCACGGCAGAACACCGCCAGAAGGGTTTTTGTTCCGACGTATGGTGGAACATGTGCGCCGGCTCGTGTCGTGTCATTCACACGAACACCACGACCTTCTTGCCAAGAGAAAGAAACGGCTAAGAAGCCACCAAACGATTGCGCCTTTTCACTCTCGACGTACCTCTTTTCTTCCGAGAAATTTTGGGGATTTCTGGATTTAGGGTTCTTCAGATTTCTGAATCTAGGCATTTGGGGTTCTTGAGGACCTAGGTTTCTGAATCTAGGCATTTGGGATTCTTGAGGACCTTGGGGTTCTTGGAATTTGGAATTCTTTTGGAATTTGGAGACCTAGAGATTTTGGAATCTTGGGATTTGGGGTTCTTGGAATTTGGGAATCTTGAGATTTGGGGTTCTTGGAATTTGGGGATCTTGGAATTTGAGAAGCTTGGGATTTGAAGTTCTTAGAATTTAGGGTTCTTGGAATTTGGGGACCTTGGAATTTGAGGACCTTGGAATTTAGGGATCTTGGGATTTGGAGTTCTTGGAATTTGGAGATCTTAAAATTTGGGAAGCTTGGGATTTGGAGTTCTTGGAATTTAGGGTTCTTGGACTTTGAGGACCTTGGAATTTGAGGACCTTGGAATTTGGGGATTTTGGGATTTCTAGATCTTGGAATTTAGGATTCTTGGAATTTGAGACTCTTGGAATTTGGAGATCTTGAAATTTAGGAATCTATGCATCTATGGACCCACATATCTTCACAAACTAAATAGAAGCTTCCCTTCGAAAACAAAAAATATCACTAACAACAAAACAGCAACTATCTCCTATCTAAAAGATGTTATCCCAGTTTTTCTTTCGATCGGTGGAACAACGTTCGTAATCGACGGAACGACAAGAATTAATGATCGTTTCTCGATTATTAATAGCGACGCGCGAGTCTTGGTCACGAATTTCGCACGATTATTATCTTCGGGATGAAATACCTCATCATGGTCCACGAGTAATTACCACGTACCGTCGAGTGATAAATAATTTGCAAATACGCGAAACGACAACATTGTAAGTAGGGGCGTGTCGAGCTGTTTCGATAATCACCGCAAGATTTATGGATTCGTTCAGTTACCCTACGCGACCTTGAGTCACTTGTCCTTTGTCCTGCTAGTTTTCTTTTGTACCAACATGGACAAGTACTAGGAATTTTATTTCGGGATTTCTGGGTTCTAGAATTTGTGCACTAAGGAATTTGAATTAAAAATTAAATTAAAAATTTAAATTTGACGCTTTATAAATGTAAACTGCACGAACACAAAATTGCCTTAAAATTGGCACCAAAAATAATAAAAATTCTGTAAAATTGTTGGGCGGAAAACTTGTAGAGAAAATAGAAACGATACACGATTCGTTGGAATCTTGCGAGGTATCGAGCAAGAGATATTGTTTCCCGGGTAGAGGAATGTTAGTGTCGATATCGGAGGAGGGCTGCCAGGCTGCGTTCTGCATCAGCAATTTGCATGACCGATGATCGAGCACTGGCGTGCAACCAGTGACTAGGTGCATCGTCATTACGCATTGGCCAGATACGATCAAACTATCGGTAATGATAGTCGCGCGACCCGGCGCACGTACGCGAACGCCAGGGTCGCGTTTATTAAATTACGTCAAATTATTGGTACGCTCCGAGGGTCGATTATATCGGTGGTGCGCTAGGCAGCCTTCGATCGCTCGTTCCACGATACTCGTATTTTCTACTTTCTTACATTTCCACGTGATCCCACTAACGATTAAGTCATGATAAGTCATGTATTCTTGTAAACTTCCTTCGACTTTGTTATGAAGTTTTTAAATTCTAATGATTTTTACTTGATAATAATGTTTAAGCTGGTTATATTTTAAGGGGATGATGTAGTGCTTGATTTGAGGAATATAATGTATGACAAAATAATTAAGTACGGTTGGAGTGGTTGTGTCATAAGCACACTTTATTATGAAATCCATATTTTAATTCTGTTGGGTGTACATGAAACTATCTCAACATTAGTAACATTTTAAAAAAAAGGATGTGCCATAAAATAAAGATATGTGCATATAGGGTGATTGTATCATAAACAGACCTTATTATGAACTCCCTTAATTTCACTGAATATACTATCATTAATATAATTATTAAAATGAAAAACTCATTTTTTGTTCGTTCTCCTCCGGTCATTTAATATAAAGTTTCTATAATATTGAAGTTATTTAATTCAAGAAATATAATCATATAACATATTCATAAAGATGTATTGAATTAATATATTGATTTGGTTTTCAGATTCGAACCGACGAAGGGCAGAAGAAGGCGAAGAGCGGTCCGGATGGGGCGTGATGGATCTCCGATGTCTTCGATTAATCAAAAATCCGCAGCTCAAGGACGTATCTACGATTCGTCGAACCCACCATTTGTCCCTTAACTTCATCGCCATTTTGAACCCCGATATTGCGAAAACGCACGGCGAAATTGGAAGAGGAAGAACGACCGCGCTTTCCGCGATTGTCGATCGGGAAGCTTTTGAAGACACCTTTCGCGGAGAATTCGCGACCAGAGAGAGCTCGTAATAAATCCGAGTTTTGAATTATTTTCGTAATTTTGCAGATCAGAATACGATTTTGATTTGTAATTTAAGGTTGATGCGAGTCTGCGTGACTTGAGGTGCGTTTAAATTGAGCGGACAAATGTACATTCTTCGCACAATTGTGAGAATTGAATTCCATGGGATTCGCTTGGAATTGAATCGTGCAATCGAATAGCGTTGATTTGAATCAGAGTTGATTCTCGTTGAATCGAGTTCCATGGAGTTTAATCGAGTCGATAAAATCAAAACATGTTTACGAATCGGATGTAGAATGATCATTTCCTCGTTTAGTTTAAAATTGTAAACGTATCCTTAGTCAGAAAAAACGCGAGGACAATTTAGTCCCAGAGTCTGAGCGATCTTCGAGTTTCCCAGATTGAGTTTGAATAAATGGAGGAAAAAAATCGTTCTCAGACGAAGTAACGACCGAGAGAAAGTGGAATAAAAATGTCTAAATGTATGATTTGATGGATCACGAGACTGTTTCCCAGGTGAAAATTTCGGAAGCGCTTCTCGTGAAAGAGGATAAAATTGCGGAATCGTCAGGCATACGATTGATTGACAAAGAAAGAGATTGACGCTGAAACGCGCCGTTAGTTAATCTAATAGGAAGCGTAGTTAAGGATTTACGAATGCCATAATAAACCAACTTCTTGTGGTTGTACTTAAGTCATACCTTTTACACTTTACTGTTTACGTTTCTAAGGTTAAGTTACTGTTAAGTTGCATAAATATTCCATTATCAGACCGTCTTCTATCGAGTTAAACGCTAAGGTCCTTTTATCTTTCATTCTCTTTTGTTCGTACATGATCCATGTACGTCTTTTCACTGCGACCTTTCTCATTATCGTTGGACAGATGTTCGATCAAATTATCTCACAGTCCGTGTCCAAAGTTCGATGAACGCCAATTAATTGTTACGCCTGTGATGTTGTCCGCTTCGAAACCTCGACAAAGTGCCCCTCGAATCTTAGATTTTTAACCTCTGAACGAATCAATGGGACCAAAATGACCCGCACAGTGCCCTTCTGCGATAATACAAACGATCGTTTGTACACAGTTTTATTTTACTATTAATTACGTAGTTATGTACTTTTTATCCATAGTAAACGCATAGCCCACCACTGAACGATATAAGCGAACGAAAGTTCGCGGGCGCGCGAAAATTCGAATTCCCTTCTGTCTTGCTTCGAAGGACTTCGACGAAGGCCTACGACAGCCGAGATCGCGTAAAGGAGCTGTTTATCGGAAATCAGGTATCGAGACCGCCTGTCGGTTAATGGTCCTGGCCAGCCCACACGCTCTGGACCTTGGTCTCACTTTTGTGATTATTATTTAAGTAGATCTTAAGCATACGCTAGGTTAGGCTAGACTTTTTACAATGTTTCTCTTCGCTCTTCCCATACGAGAGTACTCGAAACATAAATTTGGCTCGTGTCTTTATCAAAATAATCGCATCGAGAACGGTGCGATCGTAGCTGCGGACATATCTTTAATACCCACGAGACTACATCAAATTTACGAAGGAACTCTGCATTTATAATTTGAAAATCCCGCCAAGAATATGATAGACGAAATAAATCCGGATCACGGATGTCGGACACCGGTCATCCAGTTTCCCCTAGTTTTAGTATTTCTGTAACATATAAGTTTCACTAGTTGTAACAGTAAGAAGGTGTAGATTTTTTGATTCTCATGATATACATATACATTCTATTTTGCGCAACTGAGCAAGAAGGCACTCGGTCCCCTTTACGGCGGAACTCTGTGCGCTATAATCGTTCGTCACCCAAGAACGAGTATCCCGTATGTCGACGTTCGCCGAGATTTTGCCAGGAAAACAGTTTGCAATGCTGCCAGTGTTTACCGTGTTAAATTCCCCGTAATCCGTCCCGTACCGCCCACCAACGCATATACGTAATTTTACGCGCTTCATTACCGCGCCCTCATCCTCACCCGTCCACTTTTCCCTACTTCCGTTAAGTCTAGTTCGTCACAGGGCATTGGATATAGTATCATTGTCCGCGTCGTTACATCGTATTACGTCGACGCGAGACACTGCATTTTTTAATCGCGTCGATTCCTGTCGTACGATCGGTGTTTTCATGGCGAAATACTCGTTGCGTAAGGGTCGAGGACCGTTGTGCCTTCGAATGCACGCGTTCGAATGATTTATGTTTAAGGATCGTAAGGACAGACATCCACTTTGTGATTTCGTAAGCAGTTGTTTAGTGTGTGTTTTTTTTTTGTACTTTCCCTTAATGCTTATCTAGGATAGCTTGTGTACCCTAAAGAGTGTTTCAATAAAATTGACAATGAAATCAATCCCTGTATTTTATTAATCATTTCATACGCGCGCTTTATTTGAACGTTCAGTTCCTCAATCGAGTATCGAAATTGAGGAGAATCGAACGCGCCATCTTATGGCGGGAAACGGTAAGCAAGTAGTCAAAATGGCTAGCGTGCGCGCTACGAATTGATTCGCTGCCTTTAATCGTCGTTTTTACTGAAAACTTTAAGTGATTTCCCTTACCTTTATCAGAATTATCGCGTTTAATACGAGTGTTCGTGTTTGTTTTATCGGTAACGTAATTACTCGCGTTTATCATTGATCGAGCGATCGACGGTCGGTGCTATCGGTTCCTTTTAGCGCGAGTGACGATGGTAAAATCCGTGAACATGGCAACCCATTGCAAAAGAGTGGTACTGTGCCGTGGTTTGTCCGAAAAGAATGATTCGCAAGAAGCTTACATAAAAACGTTAAGAGCGGCTGGATATACGTGCGATTATTTACCCACTTTGTGTTTCGAATTTGTGAACGGTTCGGAACTGCAGACATGCCTGTTATCACCGCTTTCATACCATGGTAGTGATACTTCAGATGAGTTTCGTTTTATTTCTTTCAAATGTTTAATTGAGCGTACGTTTATAGGATTGATACTGACAAGTCGACATGCAGCCGAAGCAATTGGCCTTGTTTCCGAAGATGACAACGTTCTACGCCCTTGGAAATCATTACCAGTGTACTGTGTAGGGCCAGCAACCGAGTCCTTTGCCAAAAGTCACTTAGGTTCAGAGAACTGCTTTGGTAGTAACACTGGTAATTCCAAGGAATTAGCAGAATTTTTGGTTGAGTCTGTTTCAAAAGAATCAAAGCCTTTGTTATATCCTTGTAGCGAAATTGGAAGGGAAACGATTGAAAAGACCCTTAGTCAAAATGGCATAAGTGTTCGTAAAATAGTTGCATATAAAACTTTACCCAGTAAAACTTTGGAACATGATTTGTTAAAATTTCTTGATAATAGTCCAAAGATATTTGTTTTCTTTAGTCCTTCTACAGTAGAGCATATAGCAAATTCATTGAGAAAAAAATGTTATGATATGTGTAATATAAAAGCAGTTGCTATTGGCCCTGTGACCAGGCAAGCATTATTCGATGCTGATATAGAAGTTTTTGCAACTGCAAGTAAACCTGACCCTGCATCTTTATTGGAAGCTATTAGCAATGCAGAGAAAATGCAAGTCACTGAAAAGATTGTATGAAGAGAGGAATGACATGTACTTTATTGTTGTTCCATGTAAGTATGTAAATGTTAATCTGTTAAACTGTAGTTAGATTGTAAATATAGCATCAAAGGGTATTTACTTTTATGTCTTACAGAACTGAAATGTGATAATTGATGTTTATGTTCAAAATTATACACTAAGAGCATAGTGTCATAACCTTTGTAGATATTTCTTTGTCAATGTTTATTATAATTTTACTTCTTTATATTATATAATTTATCTTAAATTCATTGAAATACAAACTGTAAGTCAGTCCATAAGTTCATAATTTTAGTAAATTTTATTTTTATTACAACAATAAATACATCTTACTTTGCTAAACTTATTAATTACAAAAATAAGGTTACAATGTATTTACAATAAAATATCCTTTAATAGTTATACATTAACAATGATACATTAGTATATGTTATGAAGTAATAACATTGTATTATTTTGAACACTGATATAATTGGAACATTTACTTCCCTGTCTAAAGGGAATTTCAAAATACGTTTTTCAGCATACACTTAAAGCAAGACTACAATAAAATACTAATGCTTAAAAATAACATACCTTTAAATCGATCATACAGAATGGAAAAACAATTTCTAGAATTGTGCGTATCAGTCTTTAGTGTTAATCTCTATAGGATTTCCTATTTCTTTCTTTTAATGAAAATATATATCTGTGAGAATGATTGCTAGAAAATACTGTTCCATGGAAACATTTATAATACTTAGAATGACTGTGTTTGTACAACTATTTCCGCAGAATGTATATGTTAAAAATTCTAGTATCTATTTCGATTAACAACATTACCGAGAAGGCACGAAATATCAGCTCCAACAATAGTTGATTGATTAGCGTAATAAGGTTGAGGAGGGTTTCCCCCGTTATTGTATTTCATTTGAACAGCAGTCTCGTAATCAGGAGCAGGTCTGTACGATGGGAGTAAGGCACGTAAGTTGTTTATGTCTGTCGATGATACGGACACGACAGGATATGGCGACGTTGATAAATCGTTATAACTTGTCCACCGTGTGTGACCCTCCATGTTCCTATTGTCCAAATTTACGGACACCGCGTGATCCCCCGAATCATTTGTATCGCTATCCTAAAAGATAAGATATTGTCTCTATTTAAACAAGCAGACGACAATACTGTATAACACGTGAACGTAATAGTACTTACAAAATACCCGTTTGTCGATCTTTCTAATGGACGAGATTCTTGGTGTTGCATATAAAATGTGTGTTGTGCTATACATAAACGCCACACATATTTTGCATTGCGCGATTCGTTGAATATAAATTGTTTTGGCTCCTCGCCTTCCGCTTGACATTCTATTCTAAACGTCTTTTTATGATTAATAACGTTGCTTATGTCTTTCCATCTGAAATAGAAATATCTTCTTGTTAAGTGATTATTTTCAACTACATATTCTAAGAGACAATTACCTGTAGAATTGTGTTGACTGAGTGTTAGGATAAATAACCATGATTCCATTGATAGAAATCCCGAGTATTACCTCGTTGTTACCGTTATCCTGTAAGTCAATATACTAAGTCTTCGTTTTTAGACCACTAAGTATAGAAGTAGTATTAATACCTTAGTCGAGAATGTTTCATTTCCATATCCCTCTAACTGCATAACAATAGAAATATATAATTCCTCCGATGCAGCTTGAGTAACACCCATGAGATTCTTGTATTGGCATACAGCAGTATGCAAAAGAGAATCTAGACCTCCAGGATCTGCTTGAATCACATCCTGAAAAGAACAAAATAAAAAAGTGAATAAAAAATCTAAGGCTGTCTTTTTTTTTTCAATTACCTTGGGAAACAGTGTGCATTGTTGAAGACATTCCATTGTGTGTCGTTCTGCATCATAATTACCAAATTCTGCCTGCATTGAGTAACTTGCTAAGAGAGTAGCTTGTCTGGAATTACATTGAAATCTACCTTCCAAAACATCACTCTTCAACTGAAGATAATAATGATACCTAAAGATGCAATGTATAAGAGAAAAGATAATAAAGAATGATTTGAACATCCAAAACATGATAATATACCTTGTCATTTCATCTTGAATAAGTTGCACATCTGTAACATAGTACATCACTCTTAAATATAAGCTGAAACTTTTGGCCTCCTTTTCCAATTGTTTCTTTAACGGTTTGTCCATGTCTACCCATCTTGGAGAGAGGGAATCATGGCGAGAGATGTAACGCAGACCAAAAAACTCTGGCTGTCCCAAGCCTAAACGTTGTGTCACATTGTCCAAGCATTCTTGACCGAGACTATCAATGCTCAATGTACATTCTATAGAAGTGGTATCCAATAACTCGATGCAAATCACATATTGGTTCTTTGAAACCACATTATACTGTCGACTTTTCTTCAAATGAAACTTAAACGGCATCTTAATAACACGTTTAACTGAAAAAGAGAAAACGACCATGAAGAAACATAAAATCTTCACATCCTCGTTAAGTTGTCTATCGAAAACTACTTTGAGGATCAAAAAATAAAAGACAGATAAAGTGTTGGCATAACAGGAGAATGACGCGCTGCTACTACGATCATTCAAGGAAAGTAAATACCTCATCACTATGAAGGAACACCGAAATGTTTCACGTTCCACGATACTTTTACTTTTAATCGAAATTTATGTACATACACCTACAGTATACATTCCACTCTGCCAAGCATGAGAAATGTATAACTTTTCATCGCTAATAAATCGAAAGCATTTCTAACCTCGTTGTTCACGTCATTAATGCTAGTTACAAAATTGCGGTATACAGTTCTTATACCGTGTGTCCTTGACGCGAAATGTCAAATGTTCGACCTTTGCTTTGTAAATGATAAATTAAAATTGCCGCGAAAAATGTATAAATAATAGATCAGGCGCATAAAATGTAGCAAACTAGCATATTGATAGTAAATAAAATTAACTACACAAAATAATGCAGTATGTTTCATTCAGCTTTCTAACCGGATGAACTTTATTTTTATTGACTATTCGAAGCATACTAAATTAATATTACGTTCAATTACTAAAACTTGTTTATGTTCCCGATTATATTCTGTTTCTATGAAAAAAATAACCAAAATATATAGACAAACGTAAAACTAGATCTAGTTACCGAAAAAAGTTCCTATCAACGTTTTCATGACTTTTTGCACGTAATGTGTACAGAATGACTTATGACCTTATCAAAATTAATCATGCGTCATTTATTGAATGTTTTTATCGCATTTTATCAAGAACATTGCAAATAACGCGATAACTGCAGAAGTTCATTTTCGAACTCTCTGCGCGGGAAATTTAAACTTCCTTTGAATAAGACAGCCACGAAACTTTGATACAATAAATATATTTTGTAACAAGTAACAAGGTTTAATATACAAACAGCTAGGCAATATAACACTCAATATAAACAACGCTACAGACATTCGTAAACATTTATAAAACGTCTTATCGATGTACAGATCTCTCTTTAAATCGAATAAAATTGTGTGGCCGTAGAGGATTGCATTTCTATCTGTCCCATTTTGAATTGTAACCTATGTAGCCAGCGTAACAGCATAGCATTCGATTCTCGACGAGAAGAAGCAAAGTGTTCCGACATTTTGTTGGGCGGGAAGTCTCGACAGTTTTGCAAACGCACTTGCAAGTGTCCCGGTAGCTAATTACAAAGAAATCTCTTGTTACTATTCTCTTGTTAAATAAAGAATAATATTCGTTTACCTGAGCATGATGCGAGTACAGAATTGGACTCCAAAGTGGCAGGAGCTTGCTCAACAAAATGGAACCACACTCGAGCAGGGCTTCCAGTAGACTCAAGAAGTGCAAGTTAACCATTTCTGCCAACTACATAAATCCGTACATTAAAAGATGAAAGCTATTTTTTCATAAAGTATCATTCACTTACAACTTTCGAATGTCCAACCAACTGCAGTATGCACGGTGTTATTTTTCCCCAGAATTCTAATAAAATATTCATGGTAATGTTGTGACCCTCGCTGTTCGATGGATTGTTCTTCGATAATTCCTCCAAATACATCGTCCACAACTGAACATAGGGTTTTATAAGATCTTTGATATTGATAGGAAACATGTACATGTAAGTCGTATTACCTGACAGAGTATGAAAGCATGAAACAATGAAGACATGTGTAGAACCGATGCCTTGGATTGTTCCGGGAATCCGGAGAATATGTACTGTACATGATCAGCAACGTGGCAGGACACTTCCTGTGGTATTGGTTGCGCTGTTGGGATCGATGGCCCATGACTATGCATATTATTACTGCTGGCGAACATCGCCGTGTGCGTGAGGGAACCTAGTAACAGCCAGGATAACAATCTGATGTGCCCTATGCAGTCCACGTATTCTCGAGCTCTGAAATAATGTTTCTTTTAGTTTCGATACATCTGTTAAAGTCAGTGATAATGTCTGTTAACAATTTTTGGAAATCATGGATTGTTTGGACTAGTGAACATTGCTGTGACTTTCCTTAATTCACAAATTTTATATTTAATCAAAGATTTACCCCTGTTGGGCCATGGATGGCGCACTGTAGAGCCACGGAAGATACCTAGCCACTGCTCTGTTCTCCCTGTTATTGCCCCTAGTGATTTCTAAAGCCACGTATTCAGCAAGACCACATTTCAGTATTCCGCCCAAAGTGTCTTCGTTCAGTCCGGCCTGCATTCCTTTGCTGTAACTCTAATGGCAGCAAGGATTTTCATAAGAAGATGAAATGTTCTACAAATCATAGATTCACTGTCGTTTACCTTCACTTTGCTCAACGTGTGAAAATCTGCTAGGAAATCGAGTACGTCCGGTAGTTGGTTCTTCAGGGACTCGGAAGCGTTCGTATTATAAATCGGTGATACGTCCGTTTGGATGTTTTCCATTGCGATGGTGTTAGGTAACGATCCACCGATATCCTAAATGTCAGATCACCTCATTTAAACCGTAACCGTAACTCAACAACCAAGTGCATAAGACCTACCTGAAGCACAAAGTGTAACAACAACAGAAAATTGGAATCCGGTATGGTGGTTTTGAACTTAATCGCTTGAATCAGTTCAAAGACTATAGTCCTGCCGAAGAAGTGTTTGTCTCTGTCTCTGGTGAAGCCACGATGGCACAAGTAACACAGATCCGTCAGATAACTGTACTTGATGGTGGAATTTTGTATGGCGTAGCTCAACACTTTGGCGAAGGGATCCAGCATACCCTGTAAACCAATTATCCTTGAATTTATTCGAGACATGTATTGAAGCGATGACAAGAGCGATAAAGTAGGAAAGATGTTCTTTCAAAGTCTCGTGACTGGCCATCAAAATGTGTTATTTATGACCTGACCATGCTGACCTTGGATTGCTGTATCCCTGGAACCTTCAGCAAAGAAATCATGATCCTCAGTAACGATGTGGTGTCCTCGATGGAGGAGAGCATTAACACTAGTCTTCGAAATAGACCGTCGAATTGCGCCAGCAGTCCGCTCCAGGTCGCTGCACCTGGACCTAGACCTGCCTCTAGAGGTAGACAGTCTAGGTAGCACGCTATGTTGTATAGTATTATTGGTAGACGTTCCACGGGTAGCGATTTTTTTGCGTTTAGGGCCTGAAATGAATGTCAATTGACGGATAACATCTGACAAATAGATGGTAGATTTATGGGATTGAGGAGTGTGTAAAAGAAGATTCACCTCTAATAGTAATTGCAAGGGTGCAATTGGGTTGAGTTCGTTGAAATCGACTAGTGCCTGAGTGACGCTCTTGAAGAACTGCATTCTCGTGGATTCTGAAAAGCGAATAACATCAATAACTCATTCTACGAACATCAATAATTAGCATCCGCACCATTCAAGTGTGTTTGGAACATCTGTATGAATACACCGTTAGGCGCCAGTTGATGGAGAACGCAACGAAGGAACTGATGAGCCACGCTGATCGCACCACCCGGCAGGTGCATATTGGTCTCACTTTGCCAAGGGTACATCGCGTTTAGTGCCACTCTGCAAACAAACACTCCGTCATTTATGCAAGACAACTTCGTTCTTAACAAAGGTTTTCACTAACTTTGTCACGACACGTAGGATTTCTGGCAGCAGAGGCGCTGCCAGGGACGGTTCCCGGTGGATGAACGTTCCAAGGTTGATGATGCATAGGCCTAGTTCCTCGTCGGAGTATTCCTCCTTTATGGTTCCGCACTCTGAACATCTGTAGACAAAACTTAAGTCAGCATTGAAAGAAGTAGTTCATTTAGCTACTTAGAACTTTATACATACCTTTCGTAAATACAGTCATCTCCTATGCGGAATAAGCTCTGCTTCAAACTGAAGTCAGCATGACACGCTTGCTGGGAGGCGGCATCGAAATTGAGCTGCAGTTGAGGACCTGACCTGTGTATTTAGGGATACTCTTTAAGAATTGAGCTAATAAATAACGATTGAGCTTCAAGTTCATTTATAATCGTGACTGTTATAACCATGATTGAAAGGTCATATGACAATTGGGACTTATCCTCTTTTCGACAGACATCTGTCCATCACTTTAACTCACCAAGATTCCGTACGCCTCGCCATTGGTCCATCTTGTCCAACAAGACTGTCCTTCCGAGCCTTGTCTCGCTGAATGCGAACATGGTCCTTGGTTTTGGTTTTTCGATCCAGATCAAACATCCTCCCGGGATAATCCAAGGACTCCATTGCAGGAGGCGGTGATTCGAGTGCCACTTGTTTGATCAGTCTCCTTGGGCTGGTGGACCTGCTCGAGTGCACCTCGTTCGATGTTGGTACCAGAGATGCCGACTGCAACGTCATAAACGATAATCATATCTCGATTACAAAGACATAGCGACGACTATGAATGCAAGCGATACCAGGTTCTCGGAAGTGGTACTGTCTTGTTTTACGGGTGGCTGTCCGTCCATCTTGACACCGTTTCCATTACTGAACTTGTTCGAATCTGCACATTGAAAGATTTATCAGTACACACCATTTTATTTCTTGAAAAGTCGGATACCTTCGATCTCCTGAACCCCGAGTGCCTGGCGAACGTGTTCCACCAAACCAGAGAAGTCCCTATGGGGTCCAACAGGTAGCAGTCGTTCAGGCATGGGGAACTCCAGCTGAGATATGCTCCGAGGGCTGGTTATATCGCTGGACATGCACGTCTCGCTGTCCTGATCGAACGAGGAACCTGTAGAATAAAATTATTTATCGCTGCACTTGAGACAAAAGCTTCATAGGGATACTCACTGACAGTCAACACGTCCATCTTGGACAGAGGCGATTCCGGCGAGCCATACGTGTCCTCGCAACGTAGGACACGTTGAGTGGGCCGCACACCTGCAACAACCACCTCAGTCTTCAACCTTGTCTCCACAAATATCTTAAAGTTACCCATCAAGATAATACTCCAAATCTATTCAGATCTCCGAATGTACTCACCGGCGGGACGAATAGCGGTGCCAATTGGCAACAGACGTTCAACGGTCGGCGTAGTCAACGGATGAACAGAGTCATTCCATCCAGGATGCTGTCCGTTCTCCGTGCTGGTGATCTGTGACGAGATCGAACTGACCGCTGGTGAACTCGACTGGTCACTGCTAGTCACAGTTACCACCTGACCCGGGGACACTGGCGACGCTATGGTTACGCTTTGCTCGATTCGCTTCTGACGACCCAGCTGCTTCGAGTTTGGGGAGTCAGAGTTACTGGAACCTGCCGTCGGTGTCTTCTCCCTCGGCTGCTCGTACCTGGACACACGTTCATGGTTTTCAAGCAACTTTCGCAATAAGAATATTTTAACTACCTTTGAATCTGAGGAGGTATAGTAGTGGCGAGGGCGCTGGAGAGTCCGAAGGGCTTCGACGAGGCTGTGTCTCCGTTAAAGGCTATCTGGACGGTCACGTTCTTCTCCTGAACAGTTTTCTCTGGAATCGCTCTCTCCAGGATCCCTTTCTCCGGCACTGTTTTGTCCGTTTTTTCGCTCACTGCTCTGGTTATAGCAGTGTACTTCTGCAGGTCAGCCTGGCCGGTCAGTAACGGGCTGGTTACCATCATCTTCACTCCCTCATGAACGCTCCACTTCTTTTGGGGTCCACCTTTTGTACTCTGCTGTAAGAAATTTTAATCGGTTCGAGAGAATTTCTAAAATCACACCCTGTATGCACTTTGAAGTATATAAAATAACATAATGACAAGTACCTGATGAGTGTCGTCTTCGCTGCCCAAGAACCAAGTGGGTCTGCTGACAGTGTCCGACTTCTTGGCAGCGTGCTGGTTATTCCAGTCCATTTTAGCGACGATGTCTGTGGTGGTGGAGGATCTAGGCCCGTGAAGTGAAACGCTTCTGGTGACGATGGTCGGGGTTTCTTCCAGTTCACCGAGCGAGCCACCACTGCTGCCATGTAAGGTGCTGTCAGATTTTGGGCTCTCGGGTATTGCGGCCAGCTCGGACTCCGTATCATCCGCATTGATCGAGTAGCTTTGCAGAGCATTCACAATAGCGGAAATTGTAACAAGCAGCTACCGGTGTAAGCACAGGCACGTGTGTGATGATGTACCCTCTGGGTATTGGCTAGTTAACACTGTCTAGGAGGGACTCTAAAGGTTCGTGGGACTAATTTTACTATCTATCGATGTTCGAATCGTCGGTGACACTGCTCTATGAACAATTTACGAGTGTTTAACTTCTGCGGTTCATCTATTCAGATATGAAATATGAGGTGATATGTGATCTCGATTCTGTCTCAATGATACAACGTGTTCGATGAAACAAAGAGATGTCACGAGGGGTGCAGAGTTCACAAACGTGTCTGGGAACATTCCAAGCTAGAGTAGCCTAATGCTCTACCTTTCCAGGGTAGGAATCTATGTTATCTAAGATGCAGTGGAAGTGGATAAAATAACCTGGAGTGCTTGTTCGTGTAACGACAGGTCGGTGTGCTTTCTTCCCAGTGGGTTTCCATTTGCCCGTGCGTTGGTCCGGGGCTTCGTTGATGCACGGAGATCATGGGTGTCCTCATCGGAGTGCTCTCCGTGTTTATCTCTCCCATAGTTGTCATCAACTCATGATCCACGCCAAGAGACGGTTGCGACACGTCTATAAAAAAAATAACATCAACCTTCTGTCAACGTCCCCTGCTTCACAAAACGCACCTCGCGACCTAGAGGGTGGAGCACCCATCACCAAAGTGGCTGGAATACGCTTGCACTGATGGTGCTGCGTATCCAACGTGTTCAAAACGATCTTGATGAGCACCTGCAGTTGACTGCACCAGGGTTGTTGACCGTACTGACACTGGAACAATGTTCTGTTCGTTTATTTGTCCAATTGAGTGAAGGTGGTTACCAACCTTGTACAGTATCACTAGCAAAGCCATTAGCCAGGAGCGCCTGTTCTGGGGTTCTAGGTACCACAAACTGTACGTGGGCGTCTGGTGGTCCGACAGAGGCATTCCTTGCGGTGGGCAGGGACAGTGTTGGAGGATGGCTAAGACGGGAGGTGTCATCACCCAACCCATCACGTGGTTCTGGTCCAGCAGTTGTGGGAGGTTCGCGATGAAGACGTTGAACACTGGAGATACTCTGAAGGCAGTTGAATGAAGACAGTACTCAGAAGAGTAATCAGGAAAATAGAGAAAGCTTGATCATACTTTACATCGCTCCATATTGTTTCAAAGTCTTACATAAAAATTTCTTACCGTAACCGTTGAGGAGAAGTATGAAACGTGCGTTCCGTCTGATTGTAACCCAACAGAAGATACAAATGGCGCAGCACGATTCCTTGCGTCTTCGACAAAGGTTTCTCATCCGTCGGAAATGCCTACAAGTTTAAAATTATTCTCAAACTGGCACGACCTTATTTGATAAAGGATAATTTACTTGATCCTGTCTGGAAAGAAACTGCATAAGAAGGAACACCAGCAAGTGCATGGTCTCCTTGTCAGCCTCCTCCAGGTCGACGATCTTGTGGGTATACCCTGGCAGAGCGCTGGTTTCGTCCACCATGTTCAACGAATGAACGTGTCCATCTGTAATGGTTAACGATATTAAATTCCGCCCTGACGAGCATGATTAGAATTGTATACCTTACCGTTGCTGTTTGCAGTTTCAAATTAAACTATTCTAAGCATTCGCTCTTAGATTATCATGCAAGCTTATTGAATATTAGCTTGCATTTTTTAGTAGGTTCTACTATTAATGGGAGAGTTCTAGGTCTAAGATAGCCAATGAATTCGGTATGGTTAAGGTTCTAGGCACGTGGATAGTAGCCACATTCGCGACTTCTGAACACTTCAAGCTTAACAAACTTTCTGTAGAAATTGTTATCTATAATTTATCATTTTATCCGAATTTATTTGAAATAAAACACCTGTCGCGAATTTGGTTACTAACTTAGCTACCAAGCGACTACAAGGACCCAGAAACAAAGAGGATAAAGCACCAACGCTTTTTAAGCCAACTACAAAAAGCAAAGTGTGTTTCGAACTTCCATTTTCAAATGGCAATTCGACTTAGCCAAAAAAGGAAAGCAATCTCCTCTCGAAGGGCAGCACAACCATCGACTTACCACACGGCCTCCACATCGAACACAACACATCCTTCGAAATCCTCGAAACGTTATCAGGTTTCCGGTATACAGGGATAAGGGAAGGTAACACTGACGCTTAACACAGAGTAACGCCACGTCTATAGCTACTGCAGCAACACTACTCTACCTGGTATACTGTTATTAGGTGGGGTGGACCCCAGCAACTGACCCAGTCCGAATCTGGAGCTCTTGCGCTTCAGGATAGGCGCCGAGTATTGCCGGCTGTACACCTTTTCCTTTTCTGAGCGGGTTCGGAACGGTGGAACAGGTCAGAAATATGTGTACGATCAGGGTGCTTGAGCTGCACTAATTTTCTATAACAGTGATGGGCTACTGTGCCCGCGAGGACATACTTTCGCTACTGTTGGCTAGCTTATTTATTTAGTGTCGACATTTTTAAGATATGGAAACTATCGCGTTAACTCTTCAAATGCTTTAGTCCCATATCTTTCGGATTGTTTAGTTTTTAGAGTTTAGATCTATAAATTGTGTAATAAGCAAATGGAATCTTTAAATTTACGAAGCTTAGTTTCCTAAAATCTTCTGTATTCTTATATTAATTGTACTCTCAAATCTCCTATATTTCTATGTTCACATTCTCGAGTTCTCAAAATCTTCAAATCTCCCACATCCCCAAATCTACCTGCTAGAATTCCCAAAATAAAATTTAAAAATTCCTTTGTCGACGTCTTAAGCTGTTGCCACATGCCCATCACTGTTCTATAGTTCTATGAGTCCAACGTGATCAAATTGTTGTAAATCTATAATCGTTTATCATCAAGTACGATGATGACTAATATGTAAATCTATGGAGTGTGTGACTGGTGTACCTTGCTTGGTGTCCTGTCGAGGTATCATCGACGCAGGCGCCGACATAGTGCGTTTGTAGGGCCACTTGGTACCGAAACTCGCGCTCAGTGTCTTTATGGAGTTGGTCCCGCTTCCGTCCGACTGGGACAGCGCTTCCTGGGCCCTGTGGAGCTTCTTCACGAAGATCTCGCTGTTTAGGTCCGTGTTCCTAAGGTCTACGAAGTGGGTTTTTGATTTATAAGTTGGGGTTTAGATAGTTCAGGGATGTGGAGATTTAGGAAGATTTAGGAAGACAAGGATTTGAGGAGGATTTGGGGATTTAGGAATTCGATAATGTATATCTAAATTCTAAAATTCCGAATCCTCAAAATCTCGATCCACCCGAACTCTCAACAAACTCTGCCTATACATTTTAAAACCCTCCATCCTGCACTAACCACGAAAGTATGGCGCATCCCCAGACCTCTCCAGATTGATCTGAGCCTCCAAAAACAGCGCGTCAAACCGATTAAGGAAGAATTCCCACGTCAAGATATGTCTGTCACTGAGACTGTTATGCAACTGGTACAGCGATTGCAGCACCATAGGTCGATCCACTATCACCGAATCGAACTGCGTCTCCAAACAGAGGATCAGTGACTGCAAAAATGTTCACATTTCATTTAGAACCTTCTTCAGGTTCTGGTTACCAGTTCTTAATACTGTGTAGACGAAGTTTACCCTCATAGCCGTGTCATGAATGGTACCGAGATACAAGGTCGATCTTTGTGCAACATAAACGTTGTTGTCGTCCATGCTGGCGATTAAATAGCAAAATGCGTTCGCCAGAGCAGCCTGGAGACTCATGACATTCCTCAACGGGGTGGAGTCCATGAACCTTGCGATGAGAGTCACTCTTTCCACTGGTGGAAATTAAAGATCTTATTTCAAATGTTTTGGTAAAATAGTAGTTGGAAGTGTAACTTTTCACACCTGCTACGAATCGAATTCGCCAGTCGGAGTTGTGGAACTCTTCCTGAATTAGTCGCCAGAAGGTGTCAGTTCCGCAGGGTAGAGTTACGCAGTGTAACAGTAAGGGTACTGTCACTTGGGCTATGTGCGAGTGCTCGGCGTTTAGGAGATCCCATAGACTGCGGAGAGATACAGTTCAGTTGAAAGCTTGCTACATAAATTATTCTGACAGAGAGTTAGCAAATGTGTAAAATGCAAGCGTGTGAAATACCTGACAAGTGTGTTGCAACTGAAAGTCAAGAGGTTATTTGACTAAAAGTGAATGCATCAGTGTTTAGCTAATGTGGTAGATGAGCTAACACACGAGGACTCCATATGTGACATCGTATAAGACTTAGGCATTTCTTACAGAACTTAGGATTAACAAAATGACTCACTTTTTTATCAGCAAATTTTCCTGACACCATATGAAGAAACCTTGATGATCCTTCACAGCGATGTTGAAGGCATCTCCATATAAACACATGACGTTCAAACATTGCAGCATATAATACAGAATATCTGGCTTATCAATCGTCATTATCTCCTACAGACAAAAAATACAAGTTTCAGTAATTTTCTTCAACTCTCACCATTAAACATACCTTCAGAAGCTTGTGAATATACTGAAGCTGTTCCGGAAGATCCTCTATGTTGAATCTAAATTTCCCGACAGACGTGTGCCAGAAATCATCCGCTTCGTTTTCTGGACTCAGATTCAAAGGCTGATCATTCTCTCCTATTAATCGAGCCTTCGCCACGCTCACTGTTGCCGTGGCTAAAACAATGTAATTGTATTTTAGGAAAGGTTGATAGGTGCAGGTAGTGTGAGTCAATATGTGGTCAGACTAAGAGTTGAAGGAGATACGACGTTTTGCAGAGATCAGTAGAATGAGTCTGCGTGTGGTCAGACATATGTGGTACTTTAGCGCGTGGTAATTCAATATGTGATAGTCCTACACGTGGTTGTTCAACGCGTGGTATTTCAACACGTGGTAGTTCTGCGCGTGGTAATACCACGCATGGTAGTTCTACGCATGGTAATTAAAAGCGTGGTAGTTCCACGCATGGAAGTTCTACGCATGGTAGTTCTACGCATGGTAGTTCCACGCCTGGTAGTTCCACGCATGGTAGTCCCACGCCTGGTAGTTCCACGCATGGTAGTTCTATGCGTGGTAATTCTACGCATGGTAATTTAACGCGTGGGTGTTCTACGCGTGGTAGTTCTACGCATGGTAGTTGAACGCGTGGTAATTCAACGCGTGATAGTTCCACGCATGGTAGTTCTATGCGTGGTAATTCTACGCATGGTAATTTAACGCGTGGTAGTTCTACGCATGGTAGTTGAACGCGTGGTAATTCAACACGTGGTAGTTCCACGCATGGTAATTCTACGCATGGTAATTTAACGCGTGGTAGTTCTATGCGTGGTAGTTCTACGCATGGTAGTTGAACGTGTGGTAGTTCAGTGCGTGGTATCTCAGCGCGTAGTAATTCACCACGTAACACCCTAACATATGGCAGTACAACGCGTACTAATTCAACGCATGGTAATTCACCGTCTATTATTCTAACACATGTCATTACAATGCATACTAGTTGAATGCATAATAGAACGTCACATACTAGTTCACCACGTGTCACTACAACCCACAGTGATGCAACCTAACGATAGCTGTGTTGTGCAAATGTACCAATATACCAATAGTCCAGCTCTTAAAATAGCAATATAATAAAATAATTTTTAGAAAAAAAATACACCGACTTCGAAATGTACTAAAAAGTATAAAATAATTTCTATTTCCTAAATAAGTAATTTCTATCTCATTCAATCATACAATTACGTAACAGATATGAGTCAAACCTATTTACTTGTTAGGTAGTATATTAAATACATTTCAACCTTTTCGGAGGCGGCGCAAATTTGATAATTCCCTCGTCGTGGGCTCCGTTTATAGGTTCTTAGATACCACAATCAACTAGTTATTGGGAGCAACGTTTACTATGGTATTTTTAATTTTGCGCCGCCTCCGAAAAGGTTGAAATGTATTTAATATACTACCTAACAAGTAAATAGGTTTCACTCATATCTGTTACGTAATTGTATGATTGAATGAGATAGAAATTACTTATTTAGGAAATAGAAATTATTTTATACTTTTTAGTACATTTCGAAGTCGGTGTATTTTTTTTCTAAAAATTATTTTATTTCATGCTTTTTAGTGGAATGCTGAGAATTGTGTAGGATATTGTGAGACAGTTCTTCTTTTTTTTCTATTTTTTTTTTTAAGTTTCGTTATTTTAATATATTAGTAACAACAGTGTTTCGCTAATAACTCGACAACTATTGCTTCCCGTTAATTGCCGATAAGGAAAAAGTTGTTCAGAACCATGACCCTGACAACATATTAAAAGGACATTAAAATTGTGCAAAGTTGATTTCAGAAGTTAATAACAATTTTTTCGTTAATATCTCGAAAACTGATGCTTCCCGTCAATTATGCATAAGGAAAAGGTTGTCCAGAACAATGCCCCTGACAACATATTAAATGGACATTAAAATCGTTCAAAGTTGATTTTAAAAGTTAATAACAATGTTTCGCTAATATATTGTAAACTAAAGCTTTTTCGTGAAATTTGTATGAGGCTAAGGTTGTCTTGAATCATGCTCCTGATAACATATTAAAAGGACATTAAAACGGTGTAAAGTTGATTTCAAAAGTTAATAACAATTTTGTTTGTTAATATCTCGAAAACTGATGCTTTCCGTCAATTATGCGTAAGGAAAAGGTTGTCCAGAATAATGTCCCTGACAACATATTAAAAGGACATTAAAATCGTGCAAAGTTGATTTTGAAAGTTATTAACAATTTTTTGCTAATATCTTGTAAACTAAAGTTTTTTGTGAAATTTGTATATGAACAAAATTGTAAAGAATCATGTCCGTGATATGATGTTTAAAGCGCACTAAAATCGAGAAAAGTTTTTTTCAAAAGTTGCCGGTTTTTTTGCAAAAACAATACTTTGCAATTGAAATATTAAATTTTTTTTTATAATGGTACCAATGGGGAGTCAGGACCTACAAGATGCAAAAGGTTTCATTCCGATCGGTCCATCCAGCTAGGCGTAATCGGCGGACATACATAAAAAAAAAAAAAAAAAAAAAAAAAAAAAAAAATATACTGATCGAATTGAGTAACCTCCTCCTTTTTCGAAGTCGGTTAAAAATATGACCCTCACCTACATCAGTATCTGAGAGAGTAACAGCCCTCGCCACCGCTGACATGACCTTCTCCGTCGGCATGATGGCCGCCAGATCCAGCTGCTCCGAAACTGTCTCTACTGTGGCTGTCATGATCTGTTCGAAGAACTGATATAAACGATCAAAATAGCTACCTCCGGCCACATAGATTAGCCTACCGTGTATCAGTGGTAACGCCATTTCGCAGTGGAGAAGAAGAGAGACAGACAGAAGGCACACGCACAGTTTAGACGAGGAGCATGCTGCGTTTTTATTTGGCTGGCGGAAAGTGTTTTGTTTCGCATACAGATAGATAGATAGATAGACGGATAGATAGATAGATAAACAGAGAAACGGCGAGACAGATAGTGATAGAACACGTGTTTATTTAGGCGGTGTAACACATCGGTGTACTCTCGATATGTTTGGTGATCGATTGTCGTGCTACGTACCTGGGGCATGTGAGCTAGAACACCACCGACCGAGTGCATTTCCGGTACTGGCATACTGATCACCACGTCCGATTTCGAGTCACCCTTTCTGGAACTCTCCGGACTCTTTCTACCGTGGTCCTCTGCGTTGTCGTCCACGATTTTCTACGAATTCGGTTATTAATAGAGTGCATCTGATGGGTCGGAAGACTTTTGAAGTATGAAGTTGGATTGATGAGTCAGATTTATGAAGACTGTTCAAGTACAAAGTAGAGCTAAAGATTTGATAAGGAGTTATGGAGATTCAAATATAAAGTGGGGCTGCAAGTTTGATAGCCAGATTCTTGAGTACAAACTATAGGTTTGATCTTTATGAAGGGTCTTGGAACATGAAGTGTCTATGCATTTGTTACAACATACTCTATATCTCAAACAAAAAATATAGAAGTACCAGTTTGTTAGATCAAGTTGACCAAATACAAAGTTTTGAGCACTTGCTCAAAACTTATTTCAATACTTATTGAAACTCACATCAGGTGGATAAGCAGGATTCTCAGGAGCCATGTAAGTGACCAATTGCAGGCAGAGTTGATGCCAGATCACCCTAGATTCGCAGTAAGTGCATTCGGTGTCCGTGTTGCACATGTGGCAGTTGTTCCAATTCGAGGCGACGATCGACTTCATCAGCTTACACGCGTCTCTGCATACCCACGTGTTGATGCCCGTGTGTTTATCGATGTTCTGTAGCTCCATCTGCAACATTTTGCAACTTATTTTTTCACATGTTCATCTGCTGTGTTCAGGGTCAGTCGTTATGTAGAAGACTAGTTTACAGATGTTTGTGCATTTATGACATAGGCATAAATAAATCATTTAGGAGATTTGTAGGTCTTTATATTATTAAATTGTTTCAATACCTGTTTCAAAAGTATGTCGAGCATGAGAATGCAGCAGGATAAATTCAGCTCGGCGTTAGTTGTGAACTCCATGTGTCTCGGTGTAGGCACAACATCGTCAGAGAGTGGTGTTGATTTCCCAGATTCGTTTTCCACGACGGAACCTGTTGGACATCGATGGTTTAATCCACCAAATACACTTGCAACATAGAATTTATAAATTTTGTAAATGTGGTCATATGTGGTACACTTCTCACACTTGAGACTTAACATAGTATTATAAATGTGCAACATAAAATAATACGTTTATCTATGAAGATGAATTATTTTGAAAAATATGTCTACAAGAAAAAAAGATAACCCAATAGACAATGAAGGTATCTTGCTTACATATGGCGTTCCCCTCGTCGTCCTTCTTCTTGGTCCCCTTGCTAGGCTTCTGTTCCGACTCCGCCGAGTTCATGGCCCCCATAACAGCCACGCCATCGCTGAACATCGAGAACAGTTGACACAAAGGAATACTGATTTCCAGCATAGTCAGCGTCTGCAGCCAATTCAGTGCCTGCTCTTGAACCTTGGCGCACGTATTCACAAAACGTTTCGCCACGAAATTGTACATCTTCCTAGCGTCGAATCCTAAGGGACTCATGTCTCTGTCCAAGATTTTGCTAGAAAAATTCATGGCTCGTAAATGACTCAGATCATAATAGTGTTAGGTGTCAGAACCGGAGGACTTATTTTGGGTTACATATACTGGATCGATTCGTACCGTAGAATCATTTTCAGTTCGTGGAGCTCGTATTCGGGGACGTCGTTCACCATAGCCTCCATCCAGTGCGGCATCACGTAGTCCCAGATGTCCGGTGTGATCACTTCGTAGGGTACGAGGCAGAATAGGCGATTCAAGCCGTCCTTCAGGTGCGATGTTCTGGACGCCAAGGTCTCCCTTTATTAATAGTTTATTTAGTTATCAAATGTGTCAGGTTACTGTCACTAGTGGGGATCTGAAGGTGTAGGAGTAAATCTCAAAGCTAGTGTGACTTTCTGAATATCTTTTCCTTTAGCAAAAATTTAATCTGAAGCTTCGTTTTTGAATTATTACCAGTGTCCACCCACGCGAACGTAATCAGCCGGATGTGGTAGAAGACAGGAAATAAAAACTTCGTAGTGCGTTTTCATCACTTCGGCCAGCCATCCGCAAACGTATTCGGTTTTCAATTTCTCCAGTGGACTTTCCGCTTGGCCTGCAATACAAATTCCTCTTAAATCGACTTTCGTTTTCCATTAAAAAGTACTTTCGCGAATCTACGCGTGAATTTTACTTGGAAATTTCATCGAATCGCAACTCTAATCCGGAGAACTAGAAATCTTCGAGACTCGGTTATTCAAAAAAGTAATTACAAATAGACTAAGCATTGGCGAGCAAACTAATTTTTAATCCCAAGTTTACTACTTCGATGCATAGAACCTTCTCTGATATTTAAAAAAAAATCTTTCTCAGATTTGACGAAATCAAGCTTCGAAATTTAAATTCTGTATCTACTAATTTTTTATCCAAAATTTGTCCCGAATTATTTGTAGATGTTTTACTATGAAAGCATGATCGTTTTGAGAGTCGAAGTATATGTTATCTCTAGGTTCGATGCATCGTGAACTAAGAAGACTCGATCAGCCGCGACGCAGACGCACTCTTGTTCCTTCCTCCTTTCTTTCCTGTCTCTTGTGTTCTTCAAAAAAAGCTTCCGCGTGCTTTCACGAATACACAACATACAATGTTTCGCATGTGTGTCTGTGTGTGTATACACAATGTGGCATGCACACGAGGGGCCAACTTCTGTCTCAATCGAGATGCGCACAGACGTCAATCGGCAGACAATTTAACACGTCCCATGCCATAAGACCTTTTATATCCACAGCAAATTAAGTACCTTGCCATTACAGACAAGTATCTTGATATCACAAAGTAACTATGATTACGAACAAGTATTCCTTTTATCTTTCACGAACAAATATCCCTTTTACCTTTTAACGAGGTCTTCAGTCAAATGTAAGTTTGAACACAATTAGCATGAAACGTGTTAAATACACAATTCTTTGCAACATTATTAAAAAATCTCTAAGTATTCAACAACAGAAAGTTCAAAGTACTTTCTACGCTAACGAAATGATACTGTAGCAATGATAGACGAAAAGAGATCGATGATTCGAGTGACTGCGAAACTGACGCCTATGCAACGAAAAAATTTGATACAGCGTGCCACGAGATTAGGAGACATCGATTACACTGAATTACTGGTTAACAGAGATACAAGAGGGGGCGTTAGAATTTACAGAAAAGGGGAGCAACACAGAAAGCTTGTTCAATCGAAATCTTGAACGGCATGTGTTCATGGTTAAGCTTGGAGAAACACTCAGATACTTTTACCCAAGTTGTACAGAGTTCGATCGGTTTCGCTTCGATCCATTTTGCCATTATTATATACTATGAATTAATGTTAAATATTACAAACTTCAGTAAAAGTTCAAAAACTTCAGTAAACCTTCAGTGCAAAAATTGCAATAGAATAAACATGTAGTCAGTTATTAAAAATTGTAGAGTCAAAGACAAAATATGATCGAAGGAAGAAGAACGAACACGTGTACAAGGCGCCACAAAAGTCGGGGGCGATCCGCTCGAATGTGCCTACGATCGCGGCCAAAGACTACCTACGTCTAGTGATGGGCTCGAGACGCTTCGAATCGCTTCGTGATTCTACCCTCAATTTATCAAAACCTCAAAACTGTCCAATTCAACTCGTTTTCCAAAAAAATCAAAAACTTCTTCTGTCACTTGAATGAAAACGCTACTTGAAACTGAGGGGCTCTTCACAAGGGACATATGGCAAGATTAGTTTGAGAGTGTGGTAATTAACAATCGTGTCATGAATGAAATTGTAATTTCGATGTGAGAATGTATGAGTGACCATATGTCATCGTTCGAGTCTCTCAGAAAACGAAGACGAAGCGATTGCTCGACAGCTTCGAGGAGTCGGTCTGCAGCGTCCCGTCACCACCATTCTTCTACGTCTACGTCATAAGTGTATAAATATGCGAAGTGTTAAATTACCAACAGAAAAGATAAGATGCATAAGGCTTTTTTCAGTACCATCGAAAGAGTAGGCAGTAACATGAAACCAATGAAATAGCATTGACAATAAACGTCCGAGAATTTCGATCGAGGTGTCCTGATTGGGGGTGCAAAGCCCCACGAGCAGCCAGACACCGTATCTTCCGAGAAGCTGTCTCTCCTCGAGGGTGGTCGGGTCGCATTGGCCCCCTGTACCGCCGGACGTGCCACCGCTGCCACCTCCACCCCCGGCACTGCTTCCGCCCCCTGGGAATCCTGTGCTGCCCTTATTAGTACTTATTTCCGAGTTCTCTCGATTACTATCCATACTTAGCGGTTCAGCTTCCTTAAGCAGGCTGCAAGTAGAGAGAAGAGTGGGTCAACCGGGTACCATTAACGCGATCGGCGGCCACGTCTGGCTGTGGTCGGTTATGGCAATGACAATCTTCGGAACGGTTGCGATTTTTGGAAGAAAGAGAAATCGGAGATCGACATTCTCTGTGGTTAATCGAGGCGGTTGAAATTGTTAGACTGCATTTCAGTCGTCAGTCGTTGCGGGGATGGAATGTGGAGATAGAGGGTTTAATGGGTAGAGGTGTTGGGAGGTGTGAATATGTGGAGGTATGTGATTTAAGAGGTGTTATAGAGTGTGTATTATAGGATATGGGTAAATATTTGAGGGTAAGTGGTATCTTATTTAGTGGGTACAGATGTTGGGTCATGATATTCGCATGCTGAAAATATTAGGGTAAGTGGACATTGATGTGGAGCTTAAGTGTAGATGTCAGGATGCAACATATTTTATCTAATAAATTTTAACGACAGTTTGATTAGTTCCTTCTTAAATATCAATTATAACCCGATTACCAACAATTTCAAACGACCCAATAAATAATAAAAAGGCACCGAACGTCGAAGAATCGTAGCTTCCACGTCCAGTGATGTTAAGAATTCTTTCAAGATCCACCCTCTACCAACTTCGATTGCTATAATCATACTCATCAAGGATTAAACAACTTGATCGTGAAAAAATTCATATAAAAGCAACTAGTAACAAGCAATGACAATGTCGATCAACAATCCAGACATGTTTCACATAAAAATATTAATGAAAATAAAATATCGATTTATCTACGTCGACCACAACTTCTTAAATCAGACGCGACTTCAGATCGCGATCTCCATCGTTCGAATCGTAAAGAGATATCCTTCAGAACGTTAAATAAAGAATCAATTCCTCGAGTGTGATTATTCAGAATTCATGGTGTTCCGTGTTATATCTACGGGGTTTCATGCCAGTTGCAATAGATAGGGACTACGTAAATGCAGAACAGATGTCATTTCGTATGATCACGTTGAGTAAAATTCGGATAACAAAATTCGTAAGTGGATATCAACTATGTTCACTTTGTGCGGAGGAGACCGAGGGAAGTTGAACCGATTTGTTACGGTGAAATAGTGATAGAACACGGTATTCCGATGTCTCTATGCTCTGATACTTCTATATTTTGAGGTATCGATGATAAAGGTATTTCTACGATCTGATATCTCTACGCATCCATATTTCTACGCTTTGAAATCTCTACGTGCCGATGTATCCACGCTCTGAAATTTCTACGTCCCGATATCTCTACGCTCTAATATCTCTACGCTCTGATATCTCTACGCGCCGATATCTCTACGCTCTGAAATTTCTACGTTCCGATATCACCACGCTCCGATATTTCCACGCTCCGATATCTCCACGCTCTGATATTTGCACGCTCCGATATCTCCACGCTCCGATATCTCCACGCTCCGATATTTGCACGCTCCGATATCTCCACGCTCCGATATTTCCGCGCTCCGATATTTGAACGCTCCGATATCTCCACGCTCCGATATCTCCACGCTCCGATATCTCTACGCTCTGATATCTCCACGCTCCGATATCTCCACGATCCGATATCTCTACGCTCCGATATCTCTACGCTCCGATATCTGCACGCTCTGTTATCTCCACGCTCCGATATCTCTACGCTCCCATATCTCCACATCCCAGAACCCCAAGATTGCTATATTCTTAAATTTCAATGTCCCGTCACCCCTTTATGAAATGCATCTCCAAATGACCCACCATGTGCGTCCCAGAGATCTTCAAAATCCAGTACAAAACTAAGGTAACAAAAAACCCGAGACTAAAAATAATTGTGACTAAAATATATAAAATAAATCCATGGTGTCCCGTTAAAATCGTGTTTCTGTTCATGCAGCATACCAGTGTGTCTCAGGTAATGGGTATCTAGTCAAGCCTGAGCCAGTAGGTCTGTTTTTATTTGTGGAACGGTACCAGGTGCTGGTGTGTTGTATCCAGGACGTGATACAGCCTGGTGTCCTCGGGTAAGGCGCATTGCAACTTTTAAGGTGCACTTTTCCTATGCTCTACTGTGGGTGAATGCTTCAAAGTCACGTGTCTTACGCGGACAACTCGAAGAAGAAAAACTTGTCTACTCGTCTAGCATCCGCCAGCTTCGAGACTCTATCTCGAGGTTTCTCGTTACACTTTCTGATATTCTTTCCGGTGCCTGGTTCACTCGCGGGCACTGGGGCAATTATTCAGGGCAGTCGTTGCTCGATAGAAGTAGGATACACAGTTATCTTTTATATCAGTTTCTACGTATGTGACCTTCACTGAAGTTTTATTAATACTCAATGATATTTGACTGATCAAAGGTGTAGACGTTGAAAAATGTAGATTTGATGTTCAAAGATGTAGACTTCATTCATATTTCAAAGATGTTTTGATGTTAGAAGATAAGACTCCGATGGAGCTATAGGAATTAACATAACTCAAAGAACATTTTGTATATGTCTTCATTCGTTGAATATGCAAACTATTAACGAAAATTATGTATGCATCAAAGCTGCATATTTTTAGATTTTGAAGCGATGAAACACGTGCGCAGTCATTAACTGTAAACAATAATTATGCGCAATGAGGGTTATTATATTTTATCTTGGTATATCTAGTGCGTGAACCTTGTTGCAAACTGCGAATGTAACCTCACTGCGCTTCCTCACTGCGCAACCATCCGTTGTGAACTGCGTATACTTCATATTCAAGGTTAAGGTCACTTATAATTTCTTACAATTATTGTAACATCAATGACTGTACGATAAAGTTCTTTAACAAATTATATTTTATAAAATGAAGTTCCATTTATGTAACCCAGTATTTTTAAATTCCGTTTCTGAGAGTTCGAAAGCTGGCAGATTCTAGTTCCAACGAATCGAGATATCCTGAAAGGAAGAATATTAAATCCGTAAGGACACAAATAATAAACCTTCAAACGATATCTCGTCCGTTCTGAATATTTAAAAACAATATATGGAGCATTTGTTAATCACGTTTAATGGAATCCACGTATCATACATGTGGACTAGTACGAATATCTTGAATTATCGTGAAATGTTCTTCCATTAAACGTGCTCGCAGCATAATGTCTTACCAAGCAGGATGGGCCAGCACGAACAAACACGCAAAGCAACAATGATCCTGCGATCATTCGTTAGTACGCTGTTATCGTGTTTCTTTCGAACATATCCAAGGTAAAACGCTGTGGATCTGTGATTAACAGCCCTTGAACGCGACCTCGCAAATTCAGAAACTTTACACTTCAAGATCAGTCATTTGCAGACTTTAATTAGGTTTGGTCGCTGTCTATCTTGGGTTGGTAAACACTGGTGGAACCGGTGGAACCGTAGGACACTTCTCAACACTTTGATGACCACATTTGCAATCTTAACATAGTTATACCAAACATATTATAGCATCAAGTAGACTTCTACACTGTCAAATTTTCTTTTACCTATCAGATACAAAGTTACTAAAATCAACATCAAAGTGTTAGAGGACTTTGACGAAACGTCAAAAGACTCTCAAAACTTCTGACTCTCTAAACTCTCTCTCTGCAAGCTTACAAACTAAATACAGACTCTTGAACAAGTAAATTCTCTTCCCCAAAATTATCCCAGCGTTCAAAGTGTCTCCACGTCCCGTCAAACTCGTGCAATTCCCCGTTCCAACCAGTTCCGTGTTCCTGTTCAGGTAAGCGGTACACGATCTCTCAGCAATAAGGAAAATTCACAGCAAGGTCCTCACCTGACGATCGATTGGACCATGTACGTTTGCGACTGCGAGTCGAGCTGCGATATGTGCGGCAGAGCCATGTGGTACACGTGGTCACCGCCTCTACGGTTGTTGTGCCGGATGTTGTGGCATTGCTGGCAGTAGCGAATAGGGTGGTTTCCGTTGTAGCTGGCGCACTCGGTCGAGAAACACACGCTGATCGCCGACTTGTCCGTTGCTCTGCAATTCTTGTCAAATTAAAATTATAAAATTTGTACTCTTGAAGCATTGAAGCTCCTCCTCAGAATTTGAAAACCTTAAAGCTTTCAAATGGACATTCTTTTTATAAAGAAAAACATTTGGTATCTCTTTAATCTTGAACGTTTCGGAACTTAGCAATATTCGAAGTAAAAAGTGGTACCTTGTTCTCGCATATCATGGACACCTGTTGCATGGGGTGTAAAATGTCATAGAACATCTGATTCGGATGTTCCCTGTGAATTTCATTGGCACACTCGATGCAAAGGTACAACGGTGGCGGAGTGTCAGTCGCGAAAGTGATGGATATTCGATGGTCGTAGCAAACTTTACCGGCTTCGGCGTTGCCCGCGTTGGGGCACGTGTCTCTTTGGCAAACGAAAGGTGTCAGGTCATCTGAAATCACATTCCGATCCAATAATAAATTCTTTCTTTTGAACACTTTCATCGATAACTTTGTAGTTTTTTATTTTATTGGGGAATTTTTTAATTGTGGACTTTGGAAATTCTGAGCTTTGGAAGATGTGTGCACAAGAGGTCATATGTACATTTATTATATACGTTTGATGAGTATATACGTACTCGCAAATTTCATTAGAACCGCCCTGCGATCGAAGAGATTAGGGTTGAAAGATGGCCAGTAGTAGAATAATAGTTTAGCAGCCGACGCTCTGGCTGGCGCCGTTCCGTATGCAACCACGCATAGAATGTCTTTCACCACGCCTGGTTTCAGCGCCATCAAACACTCCAACAGTTGGCAATGATGCGCTGAAATACCATCGTTCATCATTATCTTCTGTAAATGATTCACTGAAACCATTTGTCAAATCATCTGCACCGATTTTTGCGATAAAAGTACTTGAAACAATTTCTTATCAGAAGAGACAACAAAATTAAACTCTGACGATAACTCTCCATATTAAATTTCGCATCAAGTTTTTTCATTTTTCCTTATGTCTTTATCCTTGTATTAAGCATGCGAAATACTTTTATTTCTGTAAATTGACCTTGTGAATTATCGCTGTTACAAGCTGACCTTGGCAAATATTTTTATCTTCATAAACTTTGCAAAATATTTGTAGTACTTTTGCAAATTAACCTTGTAGAATATTTGTATTATTTTCACAGATCAACCTTGTGGAATATTTGTATTACTTTTACAAACCTTGTAAAATTTTTACTAATTAACCTTGCATATTTGTATTATTTTCACAAATCAATCTTACAGAATATTTGTATTATTTTTCCAACTCCGTAAATCAACCTTGCAGCATATTTATATTTTTCAACCTCATATACTCGACATAGCATAACATATTAATTCACCCAGCAGTACTTTTGAATACCTGCATTGTTGGAGTACTGAAAGATCATCATAATGACAGCAGCAATCGACTGACTGGCTGCATTTTCGTTCCCATCTTCGGTCTTCCTTGCTACAATGCAAAAGAGATTATAAATGAACGTACGTTCATTGAGATACTCGTTTAGATTACGTTCATATGCTCACTAATGGTGAACGGTAGAATGTAGAAGCAGAGGTAATTGACGATCTCCTGGTGAAGATCCACAGGGAGCACAGAGATCGAGCTGGCTGTCAAATATGGCACGTTGTCGATCATATCGTGATCCAGGAAAGGTAGTATACACGCCAAACATTGTAGCAAAGCTTGACCGAACGCTGAAACCATAAATTGCTACTTGAGCTACCATGCAATTATTATCTAATTTAGAGAAGGGTTTATTAACGTTGTAGTTTTAATGCTTTAAATAATTAGCTCTGGGTAATTGGACCTTGTAAACCGTTGTGGATGGATGGTACGACATCGATCAGCTGGGTCAGAGCGTTGTACAGTTGCTTGTAATCCAGGTTCGGATAGAGGGCCATGCGCTCTGCGTCGAATTTCTGCGATTTGATCATTTCGTACGGTGCTTCGCGCACTTCCTTCAACAGAGCTGTATACATATGTCATATTAAGAGTAGGAATAATAGAATTCTAAGTAATAAGGTATGTGTTGTTATTCAGTGTCATTCAGCAACATTTCCATCGTTAAAATTAACTGATCATTAAAGATCTGTACATACACAACAACATTTGGGAGCAAGATTTCACGGTATTTGTTATATCAAGCCCAGACGGCACAGGCTGACTGCCATGCAAAAGTCTCTGATAGTAATCGTGAAGACTCGTCAGCTTCAACGAATCTGAAACAAGATTTTCACACAAAAAAAATTCAGAAGTGTTTTATATACTTAAACATTGACAAACACTGCATGTACTTACATGACGCGAGTCTGGTCCCCATTTTTTCGAGTCTTCAAACACTGATTAATTCACTCAATTATCATTGTCTTCACTGAACGTAAATTGTTGAAAGAACAGAACGTACAAGTGAAAAGTGGAGCTCGTTTTGTTACATCGTGAATCGTTTATGTTTGATGTTTGATTGCTCTGGTTCTGCACAAGTTCACGTTGGTGTGGAATGAAATAGTTTTGTTTCTGGCATGTTTTTAGTTGCAGAATCACGGGTCCAGTGGAGATTACGTGTCAGCCGAGGGTGGAACGCGCAGGTCCTATCGACCTGTTCGATAGCGCCCTCATCTTTTCATCCCCTTCGGGAACTTGATTTCCCGGGAAAATCGAAAACTTTGTTTCCATCGTTTCTGAACGATAAGAAGTAACGTTCGATATTGTATTGCAAACTCGATATAAAGTAATTAGAGATTGGTCAAGGGGTTCTTCGTACAAAACTTCTTTTACATAATACACAATTTTCTTTTTATTACGGTATCTATAAACGCGATAAGATTTGATCGAATAAAAGTATCGAAGTCATTGACGAAGTCTTAATTGAACAGAAATTTTCCTCGATTTATCACCCACTCGTTCGATTTTCAAGGAAACTTGTTATTGGTTCTATGGAACACAAATCAATCGTTCGAGACAATTTCAATCGTTTTAATCAAGATGAAATTAGATATCGTAACCAATACCTTTCGAACGAGAGTTATGTCATTCGTTTAGCTGCAGAAAGTTGTTTCAAGACTCGCGTTATGCAAGATGCTTCCTTGCGATTACGTAAGCCTGATCACATGAGGTTTGACGATTATTCTATAATGTCATTATCCGTGATCCAATAAGACGCAATTATGCGTTTAAGAGATTACCGCTCGACAAATTTGTAACGATGTTTTATTGCTAAATGGGACGATCTTCTTGAGTATTGCTCGTTATCAAGCTACTCTTTTTAGGGAAAAAAATTTTGACGGCGTAGATAAGATAAATCACTGCAATGCGCAGTGTGTTCCAAGGTAATGTGAAGTGTCTGTAAACTTTCGAATTTATGGATATACGGAGTGAATATTGAAAGTACGTTATTTCTATTCTTTTATGTAGTGAGTTGAAGTGCACTATGTAGTTATGTAACGAGTGGCGATATAATGCGCTGTAATGCTATGTGTGGCGATATAACGCGCCGAAATGTTACGCGTGGTGATATAACGCGTGGATAATTCTACGCGTGGCGATATAACGCGTGGGAAATTCTACGCATGGGTAATTCTACGCGTGGCGATATAACGCGTGGGTAATTCTACGCGTGGCGATATAGCGCGTGGGTAATTCTACGCGTGGCGATATAACGCGTGAGTAATTCTACGCGTGGCGATATAACGCGTGGGTAATTCTACGCGTGGCAATATAATGCGTGGCGATATAACGCGTGGGTAATTCTACGCGTGGGTAATTCTACGCGTGGCAATATAATGCGTGGCGATATAACGCGTGGGTAATTCTACGCGTGGGTAATTCTACGCGTGGCAATATAATGCGTGGCGATATAACGCGTGGGTAATTCTACGCGTGGCGATATAACGCGTGGGTAATTCTACGCGTGGCGATATAACGCGTGAGTAATTCTACGCGTGGTGATATAACGCGTGGGTAATTCTACGCGTGGCGATATAACGCATGAGTAATTCTACGCGTGGCGATATAACGCGTGGGTAATGCTACGCGTGGCAATATAACGCGTGGAATTGCTACACGCGGCGATATAACGCGTGGGTAATTCTACGCGTGGGTAATTCTACGCGTGGCAATATAATGCGTGGCGATATAACGCGTGGGTAAATCTACGCGTGGCAATATAACGCGTGGGTAATTCTACGCGTGGCGATATAACGCGTGGGTAATTCTACGCGTGGCGATATAACGCGTGAGTAATTCTACGCGTGGTGATATAACGCGTGGGTAATTCTACGCGTGGCGATATAACGCATGAGTAATTCTACGCGTGGCGATATAACGCGTGGGTAATGCTACGCGTGGCAATATAACGCGTGGAATCGCTACACGCGGCGATATAACGCGTGGTTAATGCACTGGTAATGCAATCCATAGCAAACGAAATTTTATATAAAAAAATACAAAAGGTTATTCCAAATTGTCTTCAGACTTGTACTCAAACCAAATCTGAATATTGATTTAACGAAGGTTATATAAATTTTCCTTGAAGATATAAGTATAAAATATTTGATGTAATTGTGGGCTGTATAAGTGGTATCGGGATTATTAATAACCCGTAAGATTGATGCATGCTTAAATTAAACACGAAAAGAAACATAGTCGATGCATGACGGATTTCGACTCGATATTCGTGTTAAAGCACCGTCGACCATGGTAAGTGTGTCACGAGGGGTCGATTCTAGGTCGACCTATAACGTGTGCAGCAACGATCGATATTATCTAAATACGATGCACACCTGCGACTCGGTGAAGTCATTCTCTGGAATACGCGCGAGCTTTGCCAGAGCAAAGTCGCGTAGTCACGTATTAAAATAATCCACAGCGACACCGGAAACCGGCTCTAAATAAACCTTCCGGCGTCTTCTTGCACGCTATCGCGGATCGATTTTGCCTATGGTTCTCTTTCGTGTCGCGATCGAACTGCAACCATTATTATATGTATATATAGATTTGTGCCTATGACGTCGTAGTTTACGTGGAACGGTGAATAATACGTTTGAACACGTAAGGAAATTATTTATTTAGAAAATTACTCGTTTAATTTTTCTGATTAATTACCGCGGTGATTGCCGCTGTTACGGGAATTCCCATAGACGTCATGACACGAATTAACACATAATCGTTACAATGTTGTTCACATCGGGTACAGATATAAATACGCGATATGTAATGTGTCACTCGTGACGCACGCTAGGGTTCAAATGTGACAAACCTGACGCGTATTTTCATCATTTCGTATGCAATTCTAATTATAATCTGGGCAATAAACTTTATACACAAAATTCATTTAACATTTTAACTTTCTTTCTTTATTTTTTATAATAATTAGGTGTCACAAAAATCATAAATTGAGAAACATATAAAAAAGGTGCTGTACATATGAATGTGTAGAAATAAATATTTCCATGCGTCTGCGTTGCTGATGCAATCGTTTTACGAGATACAAAGATCGATCCAGTCACCTGCCTCCGTATATGGACTTCGCACCCCTCGCGATTACATCCCCTTTATCGCCGCGCCGAAGTCCTATGCTGATCCCTTCTCGCTTCCCTTCGTACGTTTCAGGAATTTTTATTAAGGGGAGAAACGTTTCTATTATACTTTTAATAACTGCTACACGTATCTGTTTCATTACAACCATGCCTTCATCCCTGTGGGATTGCTCACTCTTCCACGAAGCTTCTAATATGCGACACTGTGCGTGCAATTTCAAAGATATAAATCAAACGATTAGTTTAATTGTTTATTGGAAATTTTCTTAATTACTTTTAATTACTTGACATTGACTGCGAAACTCAGAACATTTTTTCGTTGCTTCATTTTGAACTTGTGTAATAAAATACAAAATATCAAAAGTATCTGAAAATAAAGGGAATAGAAGAGTAGGGTCTAAATAAAAATTCAAAAAGGGGTAACCACATAAAATATATTCAAAGGGTGGAGCTATAAAGTATAAAGGGTAGATGTTAAAAATGTAGAGGGGTTCATATACAAAATATCTAAAGGTTACAATAGTGTCAAAGTGCGGAGGGTCACAATAGGCTCGCACTCAAAATATAAAGGAGTAATTAAAAAATATTGAAAAAGGGGTGGAAAAATAAAGGAGTACAAAGGTAATAAAAAATGTTGCAAAAGAACATAATCGGTGGGAAGATGAAAGAGGAAGCATAAAAATTGAAGATTAAAGGAGGGTTGAGTGAGAGGGGGTTGAAACGAGGAGGCGAATCAGGGAAAAAGAGGGAACGATATAGTAGAGGAAAGCCGGGTTGCCTAGGACACCACATGGACACTACGCTTGCGACGTCACGACGCACGATGGGGGTGAAATCAACCCTCGGGCCACACAGGCGTCTTAGAAAACAGTGTTCGCGGGGCAAGCCACGTTGAACGTCGTGTGCCAACGGCACGCTCGCGTCGACTTCCAGACATTTCCATCTCTCGCATCAAGGTACTTCTTAAACTATGTTTTATACTGTGAAATTTCAACTGTGAAGTGCTTTGAAGCCTTCAAGCGCGGTATTAGAGAACTTGAAAGTAACGAGATTTTTGCCAGTAAGGGTTTGTGAAGCTCGAAATTGTTTTAGAGTGATTGCGTTGGAGAGTTACTCTGGATCTTAGGTAAATATTGTAATGAGGACTCCTGATCCCTTTTTTTAAGAATTGTAAAATTAACTGTATTTGTCTGTATATTCTTTTTAAATAACAGACACTGTTTCCATTGAATACTTCACTATTCTACTAACTTGTGATTCTACTATTTTACTGTATCATCCTTTTACTATTCTATTATTGTACATCATTATTTTTCTTAAAATATTTGACACTGAAATTTGAAGAAAGTGGTCTGTATTTGAATTGGAAAGTTTTAAGTATATTTTGAAAGCTGCGCGGATACAATAGCCACCCTCCGGTTGAAAATCTTCAGGGTGCTGTGATTCTCCAACCCTCGGAGCTTAGGGTTTCGCTGTGGAAAAAAGCAGCTGTAGTTGAAAGAAGTCAAGTTATAGGATGCTATATTTTCTTCTAGAGTTCTATGCTCCCCTGAGCTTCAATAATATATGTTCAGCCTATGAAACCTACCCCTATATCAATTTCTTCTCATTATCTATGTGATTGTCTGAAGAAACCTCTGAAACGAAGAAACAATTTAAGAAACTAATAATTCTTAATAATTTAATAATTTAAGAAATTATTAACTCTTAATAAAACCTTCATCAACTAACTACCCCAATTTTCCGAAATACAAAAATCATAATTAAATTGTAATTATAAGAAAATTAGAACGTTCATTTAATTATGAATGAATCATAATTTAATCACGTGTTGATTATTAGTGTTTGCTTACTTGGAAATTTTAATTGATTTCGTAATATCGCAAAGTCGATCGATAGGAAATCGTTTTGTTCGATCATCGTGCGTCCTGTATTCGTCATCACCATGATCTTATAAATTGATTAACGCCACCCTTGGAAAGATAGTGCTTTCCGGTGGCCGGTGAGATAATAAAAAGCAAACAGATGAATCAACTGACGTACAAGGCCAATAGAGAAAGGCGGGGTGCTCGAGAGAGGGTAGTCATCCCTCAGGTTTTAGCCTGTCAACGAGCATAACGGAGCTGCAAGGGTCCATGTGATTTGATTATGTTGGTAATACGGTCCGTATGCCACCCCTAATTGCTGCGGCCAACCCCCCACGATGCGATCTTTTCGCTACGTTGACGCAACTATTCCTAGAACGGTAGTCTCCTTATTATTTATTTTGGGGGCTGAAATTTTCTATTAGGAAGTGGGAAATTAAGGGAGATGGTGTTTTAGAAATTAGCGAAGTCTCTTAAAAATTTAAAGTAGCATTTTATTGAAAGTATGAAGATCAGAAAAGTTGGAAAGTGTATAAAGGTGAAAGGTTAACGACCAATAAAGGAACCTCGATACATTATCTCGATCGCTGATATTGACGTCACCGCTGCAATCGAATCTTCTAATTACAATGCACGTCACAACACCAACAATAATTCTGACATCATCTTTTCGTGTTATCGTGGCCAACATCGCGTAACAATTAATACGTTCTGGTTACAAGGCGATGGTATCGATCATCTTTGTACTGCGGACGTTTCTGCACATGTGTGTATATGTGTGCTGCAATAAACGAGTTTTCGAGGAAGGTCAGTAATTTAACGAGTTTAGAGAACAGTTTTAATGCTACGTTGTACAAATCATTTCCACTTAAACAACGGATTTTTATGTCGTTTTAAGCGGTGTTATTTCACCTTTAAAAATATCGATTGCAACATTAATTTTCTCTCAGCTGAATTTTTATGCGATCTTCTCTTTTATTTATTAAGTTTATTTTAAAGGGAAGTTTATTCAACACTAATCCTACCGGCATGTAACGTGTTCTTAATTTGAAATGAAAAAACAAATAAATAAACGACGAAACATAAATTAGTATATACATTTATTCTTTACCTTGATAAAAATCAATGCTGATTTCAAAGAATGTACTTTAACAAAATATTCATCGTATAATAAGAAACTTGTGGAGCGGTCATTTGACCGGTTTGGTAGTTTTAGTGTTAATATACGATCGTGCGAAGATTGAGGATCAAAGTTGAAAGAACTTTTCCTCATCCCTCGTTTAAGGGTGCAAGAGTGGCATTTAATCCCCGCGTGGAAACAGTGGTGTTACCAGTAACGAGCAACAACCACGACAAATCTGTTTGCTCACGAGCGTCAAACGCATGTCCTTTGAGGGGTGAAATTCTACGATTAATGGCTGAGGTGCAACACGTGCAGCCTAAGTATACTGAACCCGCAACTAATTATTCCCATTAACAACAGTATCATATTAATTGTCATTCGATACAAAATTAAAGTTGAAACTGAAAATATTAAGTTACAGATTTAAATTTGCAGGAACAGGAAATTCCAAAAACAGACCTCATTAGGGTAAAATGCAGTTTTAGCTCAGGGTCAGGGTATGAAAGTTGGTGCACTAGTTGTGTTGAATATCGCTAATAGATGCACTTTCGAGACCTTGCACTTCGTGACACAGGTCGACGAACTGGTCTCTACCTATTTCATCCATTGAACGTTCAACCTTGTTTATTAACGGGATTACCTATTCGAGGAAAATGCTCTACATAGCGTATCACATTTTCATGTGTACTTACCGTGTATTTATATGACCAAGATATAGCATTAAATGTCATAAATGTGTGATGCTAAACTGTGGATAATTCGTACATCACGTATGATGATATATGATATACATGACACGATAGTTTCAAAAGAATTTTTGATTGGGATAAATTCTTTGAGATTATTTCTACATATGATTTATATTCACTTACATTTATATTACGTTTTAGACCAATAGTGTATAATATTTCAATAAACAGTCTACATTAAATGTCCGCAATAAACGCACATTATTACAGTTATATTAAGTTTCAGCAAAGCCAACGTAGATGTATATTACATTTCAGATCTACGTTTCCTTAGATATAACAGTAGATTCGTATTATATTTCAAGAGATATTATATTTCAGTAAATAACTCGGTAGAATAAAAAGAAATGTATAAACATAGTTATCTATCGAAGACTCGTTTCAATATAATTTGATCAGTGATAGGGCAACCTACACGATCGTTATTGGTAAAGAACTCGGTGTTGCTCATTAACACGATAAATCATTAAGCATAAAGTGGGAGCATCGAGTCGATGACATGGTAATAACAGTATATTGGTAAGTAATAGCCTGGTAAACCGGCTGCAGCAACGTATACGGCTGGCAATGCGGTAGTGTCGGCGTTCCATTGTAAGGTAGCCTTAAGGCGTGCTCACAGGGTCCGGTTACATGAACGTTCTTTCGCTCGATACGCCAACCAACGGTGTGTTTCTTCTTCGGTATTGATTCCTTTCCTACCTATGGTCTTTATGTTCGCGAAAACCTATTTCAGATGTCAAATCGTATTAAATTCTGTCGAATCTTGTTAAATTCTTTAGCACGGGAAAATAGACACTTCGATCGGGGAGCAATTGCACCCTTAAAGGCTTCTTACAGACGGTGTCTATTATATTACAATCACAGTATCTTGCAACTGCTATTAATTAGATTGCATAGAAATTCTATTAGCATACAGGCATTTTATTAAGAAGGAACTAATTTTTATTCTTTCAAGGTGAAAGTGAACGATTTTAGTGGTAGATCAAAGATCTTAAAACAGTAACAGTTTTCACTTTTCTTTTAATTCGTGGAGAAAGTGCTGAGAATTTACGAGGTCGGGACTTTTGAGAAAGGCATGAGTTGTTGTTATGATGTATTATTTTGAGAATTAAGGTTCAGAATTTTGAACCATTGAAGTAGTAGAATTTTAAATCTTTGGTTTCATAGTCTTTGAGGTTCAGAATATCAAGGATTGTGAGAGTCCTTAAATTCCAGAATAAGAAGTTCCAAAATTGTGAATTTCACGTACTGGAATTCCAAAATACCGAATTTCACGTACTGGAATTCCAAAATTCCGAATTCCAAAATTGTGAATTCCAAAATTCCGAATTCCAAAATTGTGAATTCCACACATGCTGGAATTCCAAAATTCCGAGTTCCAAAATTGTCCATTCCAAAATTCCGAATTTAAAAGTTGTGAATTCCACACATGCTGGAATTCTACAATTCCGAGTTCCAAAATTGTGAATTCCACACATGCTGGAATTCCAAAATTCCGAGTTCCAAAATTGTCAATTCCAAAATTCCGAGTTCCAAAATTGTCAATTCCAAAATTCTGAATTTAAATTTGTGAAATCTACACATACTGGAATTTCAAAATTCCAAATTCCAAAATGTCGATTTCCACATATAGGAATTCCAAAATTCCCTAATTCCACATACTTGAATTCCTAAACTCCGAATCCCACTCTCCCGAATTTCAAAGCACTGAAATTCCCCAATTCCCAACTCCTAATTTTTAAAAACTCCGAAATAATAAATTACCCAAGTTCCAACTGCATCGAGGTTAACACACGATGTCGTATGTCAGTCACCGTATCTAAATTCAGTTGCCACGTTTTCGATCTCCGTCTCGCGTGTAGCAGCTCGCGTATTAATTATTTATGAGCTACTTTCGCGTCCGAACCGGGCGTTTAGACGTTCGCCGTTCTGGTAGGCCGATGGTGGCAGTGATCCGGCACGAGGCGTATATAAAACGATCGGAGTCCTTGCCGCAGCCTTGCGTTTTCTCCTTGAGGCTCGATATTCTATTTAAATACGCGGCATACTACGCGAGCCATCGAGAGTGGGGGCCATAGAACTCACGGCATTTCTATGGTTCTTTCACGCGTTGCTCTTTCGCCTCGCAGTCCTTTTGTTTCCTACGCCTCTCTACCCTTCTTCTCTTTTTTTATTCTTTCTCCGTACGACGTCATTGCTCAGATTTTTCTCTGGCTATTTTCACGATGACACGCCTTGATCCTGCTCGACGAGGACGAACTCCGTCGTTTTGCCGATTTATGCTCTCAAGATGATGGCTCCAGAAATACTGTTTTCGAGAACAAATGTTTCTTTTCCTCCTTGTAGTGGGTTTAGAGATACAGTACGCGTTTTCTTTAAATAACAAATGTAATTCATAATCTAGGTACTTTTATTCATTTTTTTGAAGATGAAGTCTGATAATTTTACATGTCTTTTTAGTCTTGAACAAGATAGATGTGGATATATTCTTTGAAACGTATTCAAAATATACATATGTGAATCTGTCCTATGTTCACGTAGCATCATTCATAAATAAAGTAAATTAGCATCTTCTACTGAAAGTACAATAATTTTAGTTCAAAAATGTCCATTTTAAAATACGTTCCAAAAGTGTCGAAATACTGTCGAAGGTGTAAAAAGGCACTTTCGAGATTACACGATTGTCCAATCTGCTCTGCAAAGGCCAACAGTCAAAGGGTGAATGCAACAGAAAGTTGGGACAAAGAGACGTAAATTCTGGTTCGCCTTGGCGAGAGAAGTTCCTGTTCCCTCTTCAAGGTCCTTCGATGCCCGCTTGGCCGTCTGAGTCAAACGAGTCAACGTGCTATCCCTCGTGTTTTTCCGTCCTCGATGTTATTCTCGCTCGATGTATTGTTCCTGATAATCCGTCTGTTGCACTCCGTTGACCCTGAACAACTCCACTGCCGAAGATTGAGTGCCCTGTCAACCCGCTCAAATAAGGAATACTTCCGCTTCCTGCTTGCCCTGAACGCCTTACATCTATACTCTAATTGTATTATATTCGTTTCAATCCGGTTTAAGATACCGCTTATAAGAATAACATAAATCAAATTTCATTATTTTTTATTTTTGATGTGTTTATGGAAGGTGGTACTTTTTTTTGGTAGGTGAAGTGACATTTTTATTTGTAGTTATAGGATGAGTTCGAGCTACAAAATACAACTGCAGATTCCCAAACTGCAAGTTCGAATTTTGAAGGTTCCAATATTTCAAAATGTCGAAGTCGAAACTTAACAAGGTCTTGGAGTCTAACTTTTAGTTTGAAAGACCAACCCTTCAGGGACCCAAATCTCAAAGTTTCAATATTTCAAGGTTTCAATATTCCAAGGTCCATCAAGTCTCAAAGGTTCCAATCTCTCAAAATTCCAATTTCACCAAGTTCTAAAATCTGAGAGTTCCAACCCTCCAGAAACCCCGAATCTCAAACTTCCAATCTTCCAAAGTTCAAAAATCCCAAATCTTCAAAACCTTCACTTCCACCGCCTAGAATTCGACAACAAGGTTCTAAGATTGCACGTGTGGACGTTTTACAGACGAACGCGAGTGGCCGTTCCAGGAAGAATGATCCAGGGTTAATCCAACGAATATGGTGATTCGTGAACGAGGACCAGCTGCCAGATCGTTAATAGAAGGCCCGTCGTGATTTAGCGTTGCCTCGACCTCCACACACCAACTTCCCTGTACGTGATCCAAGTGTCTTCGCGACTTTCACGAATTGGTAAATATCGACAGAAGAAACTGAATCTAAACGATCGTGAACGTTGTATCTACGGATAAATCTAGTAACTTGGACTGTTTGAAATTTCAGGTGAAAACTTGTGTGCCTCCTCGAGTGTCTCCGAGACGGAGAGATACCGCGTTTCGAGAGAAGGACGATAATGACTGCAGAATGTTCCATCTCCTCCTGGTAGGTGTCTATTACTCTTTCGACAGAGTTAGGGTTAAGCTAATCTAATACGTGACTCCGTCAGATTCAGGATCCAGGAAGGAGGAGAGAGGAGCGAAGGTGAAACTAGTCCCGGAGGATCGAACAATAACAGCAAGGTCTGAGTTTAACGAGGAGGTATGTCGCGTCGATGTGACCTCCGTGCACCACTTCCCGGTACATGAGTCAGGATCGCAGGAATCGGTAGCCAGCTCGAGGATGAGCGCTAAGATATCCCTGGCTGGCCGTGGAACGGCACAGTCAGCGGTGAACCATCGTGGCAAAACATCGTCGGGCTTGTTGCTCGCCGGTACGTCCGTAAAGAGGCCCTCCTCGTCGATGAGTAAGTTCACCGAGCCTTCTCGAACGGGTACACGTGCTGTGTCTACCGTGTGTCATCGGCCCACGTGCTTTATCAGATTTCTATCTCACGGTTAATCTTAATGGACGAAAGATGTTCGACGAATAGTGGATGCTCCTTCGAGACACCCTTTAATGGGGGAAATTTGAGAAAATTCAGTTCTTTTAGAGGATCGCGGTGTTTCTTTGAGTATTTTTTCATTTTTGTGTTCACCAATTTTGGTATTTGTTATGAAATTTGTACACTTGTCAATCCTCAAAACCTCAAAGCTGCAGGTCCAAAAATTTGTGACTAAAATCCTGAAGCCCCTAACATCAAATTATTTCAGAACTTAGCAAAGTAACAATTACAACAATGTACCAAACTTATGTTAATTAAATTTAATACGTATTAATATGACTAAACCTTCCTGGAAATTCCTGTAACCCAAGTTAAGTAGAGCGGTGATGTAAAAGTGTTAAAATGCGTTGTAGTATTCGGAAAGAGTCGGGTACGAAAAAAATGAAAGGTTGCTTCGTTTACGAACGAACCCGTCCTATAAATCTCGCGTTAAGAAAAACCAGAATTAACCTTGAAATAATGTTAGTATCTTGAAATTCTTCTTAAGACAATATTATACTCTCCTACGCGGATTAGCTCATGGATTAAAATGGAACATTCTGTGCGCAAAATATTTTTTTTCCCGAAAGCATCTGAAGCATGTAATGGAAAAATGGAGCAGGAACATCGAACTATTTGTTAAACTCTTTCGTTGCGGATCGTTGTTAAACATTGTTTAAGTATGTTACATGTATGTCATCGTGTAGTGGTATGTTACATGTTATGTATGTTACATTATATCGATCAGCGAATTAAATTAAATTCATTGTAAAAATTCGGAAAAATTGTTTATGTAGATAAGTGCGAGATGTGGCAGTAGTTTCTATTTTGTAAAAATGTAATTATGAATTTGAGATACTAGAATCTCCTTAGAAAAAACTTGATAAAACTTCAGAGGTTTGCGTAGAGGTTCTGGCATTGTAGAAGACAGTGTGAGCACATTACTGGAGTTTGAAATATACAAATTTTCAAGTTTATGAATGTATAAGTGTAAGAACTTGGAAATTTAGGAACTTGATATTTTAGAAATTTGGAGATGCGAACGTTCAGGAATTTGAAAATCTAAAAACTTGACAATTTAAAAGTTTAAGATATGAGGTTTCAAACCTCATAAATACAGAAATGTAAAAATTTGAAAAACTTTAAAATTGCAAAGCTTTGTAAACCCTGAAAATCTAAAAGCAAGTAATGTTTTTCTCTTCATGCATAATCATGCTTCCAGCATTATTGCCACACCCTACTCTACATTGTTCATTATCTGAGCTTCTGAAGTTGAAATTAACGCGGACTATTTTGCAATTGTCGCGACGAATTAATGACACGCGATTCGTATCACGGCCTAATGACACACGCGCGGTACAACACAGCACGTCACGGTATTACACGCGAGGATGCGTTCATTAGCCGTAGAGGTGACTGGCACCGAGGAAAGAGCCGTCAAACGAGCCGCTGTCCCAGAACTGGAAACATCATCGAGTCGTTCTCGTCCGAACACGTTATTAGAGAGAGGGAACAATATGCCAGCCTTGACGCGTGTTTGTACTACTGCCACTCTGCCTAGGATCAAGAGATTCAAATTTACATCGATCGGTAAGTCTATTTATCTCTCCACCTTTACATTAAACTCGACTCTTTTATCAGACACCGCTGACTTTGAAACTTCTGCATTGTTCGAGTGTTATTCAGATAAAAATCACACTGTTTCAGTTATTATGATAAATCTGGAGCTTGCTTTAGAATGTTATTTTATGGTGTAGCTAAGTGAACTATTATACACGTGTGTAGCTAATGAGCTGCAATCTACAATTTGAGATTCGATGCACATCAGTGACTTTGTGTTCTGCGATCACGCTCTGTCTCCGTTTTTGACCGAGAAAATAAAGAACAAAGAATGATCTCATTGTCAGAAAAATGTCGGTCATGTGCAAGTCTAAATTGGTAAACGGTGACTCGCGACGAATACTTCATTTGATACTTCAGTCCTATTTCAGTAGTTACCTATTCCACCTTGAAGATATATCTAATAAATTATTTTTGCAAACAGTTTCATAGGAATCACACGTATATTTTACATATGTCACATTGTTCGCACATGTCATTTTTAACCCAAAAGTTCCCCCGATCCGTGAATCAGTTCTAGTGATTTCGGCCGAGATTAGTCGAATCATCGTTCCCGCGGAATACCGCATACGTGGCGGAACGATTAAGCAGATAATTACGAAAGAAATCGTTACGCGGGGGATGTCCTTGCGCAAGTTTTCGCGTAGAACGTCAGCGCAGGTTTAATCGCGAGCATGACGTCGCGCGAAATTCTGACCGTGATTCATGAACGTCCACTACGTTTCTTTTCCTTTTGATGACAATCCAGGTTACCATTTGTGGCGCAATTTATCGGTTTATCGATGATTATGTTCAGGGAAACGATGAGTCTTCGATTGAGATTTTGTTGTACTTGAGAGTAGAAAAACTGAGCTTTCATCGCGTTTATCGTTATCGGGCTCGTTCGTTGACTCGCGCATTCAAGATAGTGGTAATTATCTCGTTGCCTATTATCTGACAGTTAATTATCTCGCTGGTACTTATCGGGCGGTTAGACTATCTGATAAAATATTGGCGACTGGTAATCATCTGACTAGTGCTTATCTGACGGTTAATCATTTCATTAATGACAAGAAACTATCTGACAATTCACTTAATAACCTGTGATTTTTAACAAAATATAAGTGATATGTCTGATAATTGTCTGACTGATATTTACCCGACAAAGAATTGTCTGATGCTTGCCTGACTGGCATTTACCTAGCAGCTAATTGTGTAACAAGGTACTGACAGTAATTATCTAATCACTTGTTCACTTGTTAAATAATCTAACAAGGCACAGGTGATGATTTGTCTAATAATTCGAGCGATACTTTCCTGACAGCCAATTACCTAACGACCAATTACCTAACAGCCAGTTGCACTGGTTCTTATATACACTAACAATTATCTAACATTGTTTTCTTTATCTAAAGAATACCAGCTGCAAATTTATACAATTTACAAAAATAGTTATATAATTCATAAAAAATTGAAATTGATCAACAAAGAGCTCGTGCACAATGACCTTACCAATTTTTCTCGCTTGACTACAGCATCTTGTTCGAAACATACTTTACATAAAAAATCCTATCAAATCTGAAACGTGAAATGTGTAAACTATAGACTATCGAAAGCCACATACAGGGAGCTTCATAAGATTCATGTTGAAACGTAAAAGATTTCGCGCTCGTCCTTCCAGTTTCCTTGTCAGTTTTTTCGAAAGACCCAAAAGTCAATGATCGAGAAGCGGAATGTCGCGAGTACGACGGATAGAAAGTGGTTCTCGAAGCGGAGTGGCGTCACAACTTGACTCACCGATTCTGCGTGTCGTGGCTCGACTTACTTGCACAACGGCCGACCGCGGTATTTATATTTATGCCGTTGACCAGCCGGTTGGTATACTATTTCCGCGGTAATTACGTATTCGAGCCGCGTCCGAGTTTCACTACACGGCCTCTGTGATCGACGATTCCCGAGATCGGTATCGATTAGGTCCTCGCGTTTCCGAATCGACTGACCACAAACCATAGATGTACAACGCTTTGTCGATTCTTTATTGCTGTATTCTTATTTCTCTTTTCGTTGCTTCGTGATCGATGCGGTCGAGAGATGTGCAGTCTCTTTGGAAACGGACTGTATGCGGGTTGCGATGTAGCGAGGATGATTGGGGATTTGAGAGTTGGGGGATTTGGAATTTGGGGGATTTGGAATTTGGAGGATTTGGGATTGGGGGATTTGGAATTTGGGAATTTGGAATTTGGAAACTTGAGGAATTGGGGGATTTGGAATTTGGGGGATTTGGAATTTGGAGGATTTGGAATTTGGGGGGGTTTGGGATTTGGAGGATTTGGAATTTGGAGGATTTAGGATTAGGGGATTAGGAATTGGAGGATTTGGAATTTGGAGGATTTGGAATTGGAAGATTTAGAATTGGGGGTTTGAGAATTCGGAGATTTGGAATTTGGAAACTTGAGAAATTGGGGGATTTGGAATTTGGAGGATTTGGAATTCGGAGGATTTGGAATTTGGGGGATTTGGAATTTGGAGGATTTGGAATTGGGGGATTTGGAATTGGGGAATTTGGAATTGGAGGGTTTGAGAGTTGCGGGATTTGGAATTTGGAAACTTGAGGAATTGGAGAATTTAAGAATTCCAAACTTTAACAATTCAGGAATCTACAAATTCACTCTCCCCATTTCCAAATATCACCTCTATACCCTATCAAACCTCCACCACCCCATAACACCCTAACATAAAATAACTCAATACCCACACCTCGCGACATATCACGCAGAGATACATCGACGACATCGACCCGTAGATTCGCAACAAAATGGAGCATAAACGTACATAAAGAAGGGTTATATAGTTGGATATAAATGGACCTTAATTCGATTCTAAGCACACAAATTTCAGCGAGATTTCCGCGAGCTTGTGCGCAGATGCGCGGTCTGGTTCGCGCGTGGTCATCCACTCCGCTCCAAAGATAGACTCTGACATCATACACAGAAGCATCACTCGGGTCGAACGAGCGATAAACATACTTGTGCACACGAATACCTTTACACACGGAAGGTTTACGTTGTCTGTTTCGAACTGTCTCGATTGACGTTTTCCAATGCACTTGCAACTAAACATTGAACAATCGCGTTTTAGTACCTTTTTCTACATTTTCCGAAACCTGAAACGCAACGTAGAAAGATGCATCACGGTGTTTACATCTGGTTTTACCTCTGACGCGTGTTTCACGTTTTACGAGCAATCGTGAAGACGAAAATTAATGCCTCTTGTGCCTTTTCCAAATTTCTTACGAGGTGACGTTCTTTCTTGCGAATATCACCGTTCTGGTACTCGTCCAACTCGCAATTACGTTCTTTCAATCTTTAAGGTTTCTACAATTGTCCGGGAGCTTTTGTTCTACGAAAATACATTCTGAAGCGACCATGTACTGCTCAAAATTTCATAAAGATGTCCATTTATTAACTTATTAATTAAAACTTGATTTATGTAGTATTACATGAACTTGTATTTTTATATAATATAATGTAAATCTGTATCTTTATATGGGACACATATCATGTCATATGTGTACAGCATATTAGACATGTTAAGTTTTTATTAAACACATTTGCAGAAGATATTATTATCAAGGTTGCTTTTTTTATTTGTTCATTGCTTATGGAAAAGAACGATTAATATTATATTTGTTCATAAGTTTGTGAGAGAATATACATACATACATACATACATACATATATGCATAGATACTTACATATACTTCTGCATATATATACATGCATACATTCATACACATATGTCCATGTGCATATACATACATTATTCATGCATGTATTTATGCATACATATAATGTTTCCCATATGAAAAATACACAAATATAATAATGAAAAATATTGTGGAACGAGCAAAACTAATGAAGTCGTCGATAGCAGTAGCCTGTCGCTATATTGATTATGCCCGACGCACGTGTCATAAAAAAGTGGACTGTTTCGTAGTCGACGAATGACTCAGACTCGACGGGTTAATAGCCGAACACTTTTCGATACAAATACGTCGGCAGTCTTATCAGAGCCCAGTAAATTAATCCCAGAACGACGAGTGCATCCATTAACACCGATAGCGAAGATTCGGTACAAAAGATCGATAAGATTCAAAGCAGAAAATGAAAAAAACAATGAAATTCGGGTAGCGACATCGAGTCGTATCTCACAAGTGCTTGTTTTAGATCATTTTTATTTCCTGTTCCTTTTGTTTTTTTAACACGCAACGGGAATAAACTTGTCAATCACTGATAACGACACCGTTGACACAAAATTTCGTTACGCAACCTTCTTTTAATAAACTTGCGAGAAAGATAACCTTTTCGGAAGCTGTTTTACTTTTGCTCGCCTGAAAAAACAGTTTACGTCTGTGATTCGCCGCGAGACGATTCGACGAAGCGATTCATCGCGCGAGATATAAAATCTTTGCGGAGTTCATTCGGAGAGCGGTGGAAAATTTATTTCTTTGCCGGGCGCGGGAAAATAAAGAACGAGGATTTATGCGACGGGTGAACTTCAGGACGAAATTTCGAATTTGGAGATTTGGGGATTTGGGGATTTGGAATTAGAGGGTTTGAGAATTCGGGAATTTGAGAGTTGGGGGGTTTGGAATTGGGGGGTTTGAGAATTCGGGGATTTGAAATTGGGGGGTTTGAGAATTCGGGGATTTGAGAGTTGGGGGATTTGGAATTTGGAAACTTGAGGAATTGGGGGATTTGGAATTTGGAGGATTTGGAATTTGGAGGATTTGGAATTTGGAGGATTTGGAATTTGGAGGATTTGGAATTCGGAAGATTTGGAATTGGGGGATTTGGAATTGGAAGATTTGGAATTGGGGGTTTGAGAATTCGGAGATTTGGAATTGGGGGATATGGAATTTTGAAACTTGAGGAATTCGGAAGATTTGGAATTGGGGGATTTGGAATTGGAAGATTTGGAATTGGGGGTTTGAGAATTCGGAGACTTGGAATTTGGAAACTTGAGAAATTGGGGGATTTGGAATTTGGAGGATTTGGAATTTGGAGGATTTGGAATTTGGGGGATTTGGAATTTGAGAATTTGGAATTCGGAACTTTGACAATTGTACAATTCAAAATTAATGAATTTATTTACATATCCCTAACCTAAAAAATGTCCAACCTAAAAAACATCGCAATTTCCCACATCACAACTTTAAAAACTCCTGAATAATTAAACCTACAAAAAATAATCTCTAAAAGCCTACTGAAAGAACAAAGAAACTAGTAAAGCATAATTCCCGATCGACTCAATGAATAATTCATGATAGTGTTCGCGAAAACGCACCGGCAATAAAGCGAAAAAACACGATGAACGATAATAATGGAGCAGTGACCGGTACGATACCGGTATCTGCTTGCTCGTGGAAAATAAAAAACTCGATCAAAAATGTGACTGCGATTTGCAAAAATTTTGCAAGCATCATCGCTCGTGAACTTTCACTGTTTCGCAACAAATTTTGTTGAATCACAGTTTCGATGAATCAGAGTTTCAAATTTTCGCGAAGGAGAATTTTTGCGGAGTATCAAATTTTTGCGTACTTCTTTACTAGTTCTTTTTCACTGACTTAGTAAGAATTCATTCTCAAATTTATCGGGTGATTAGGTTTGCTTTTACCAAGTGTTGAAGTTGCAGACTTTGTAAATGACACGTGGATTTAAAATGTAGCACATAAAAATGTTTCAAGTTTTGTAAAACTTTTGCTAACAAATTTGCAGTAAGATACCTGTTAGGTCAGGTTAGGATTTATTTGCAGTAAGATACCTGTTTAAAAATTTATCGAACTTGAGTATACATTGCGATAACATTCGAGCAATATATTACGAATGCAAAAATGTATGAAACTTTCCCAGACAAATTTACAATAAGATACCTGTTTGAAAATTTACATAAGTCAAGTGCATATCTTGATGAAAAGCAAAGAACTATTTACAATGATTTTTGCAAATAACAGATTCTGTCAAATTTTATGAAATTTTTCCACACTTTGCAGTAAGATACCTCCTTGCTTCACCAAACTTGTTTACATATTTCGATGAAGTTCGAGCAACTTTCCAACACAAAATTGTCTCAAATTGTATGAATCTTGTGCAGACAAGTTTTCAATAAGACACCTTTACCAAACTCGAATGTATAGAGTGTCTCACAATTAGTGTAAGTCTCTGAAATGATAACTGACGTGATTCCGAATAAGGTTTGCAGAAATGGGATCTGAAGCTCAAACATAGGAAATTTCTAAAACTTAACTACATACCCCAAAGATCAAAGGCACAGATTTTGCCAAAAGCATCGACACGGGTTTATCCTGCAAGTACCACCTGTTCATTTTCACTCTATCGTTATCAATGGAAAATCCGTGATCGATCTCGAAAAAGAAAAGAAGAGGAAGCCCTGTGGCAACGAGTTCGTGTGCTCTAACAGCGAACGGTGACTCATTGGCTGGCTTTCAGTCACGTGTATGCGACTCCACGTGTACGTGACTGCATTTATACTGTGTAACGATGCTCGCACACACGTACACACACACGTGGTCACGATCCACAGTGCCGTACAGCGTCAAAACGGAATCCGAGTTCGCACGAAAAATATTCGAGATTCCAGGTATCGCAGATAACACGCGTTATCGATTAGTAATCTTACATAATCGTCGCTCCAAGGCTGTGGATTCGAACGTTTATCGTCAGTCAATTTGCGGTGAATCATTTTTTTTTAAAGCTGGTGGCGCTAGGGGAGGGTAAAGGAGAGGGTAAATGAGGGAGGTTTGAATATTGTGTTGTGTGTTGATTATGCGAAATGCAGATTGGGGAAGATGGAGAATTAGAAATGGGGGTGAGGATTTGAAAAGGGGAGGGTTTGGAAGTTTATGTGGGGATGTGGGAGATTTGGAGTGGAAGTTTATTTGGGGGGTTGAGAATTGGGGGATTTGGAATTTGGGGGTTTGGGTATTGGAAGATTTGGTATTTGGGGGTTTAGGAATTGGAGAATGTGGAAGGGGGGAATGTGGAATTGGGGAATGTGAAATTTGGGAATGTGGAAGGGGGGAATATGGAATTCGGGAATGTTGGAATTAGAGAATGTGGGAATTGGGGAATGTGGGAATTGGAGAATGTGGGAATTGGAGAATGTGGAATTGGGAAACGTGGAATTGAGGAATGTGGGAATTGAAGAATGTAGGAATTGGGGAATGTGGAATTGGGAAACGTGGAATTGGGGAATGTGGGAATTGAAGAATGTAGGAATTGGGGAATGTGGAATTAGGAAATGTGGGAATTGGGAAACGTGGAATTGGGGAATGCGGTAATTAGGGAATGTGGGAATTGGGGAATGTGGAATTGGGATACGTGGAATTGGAGAACGTGGAATTTGAGGATTTAGGAATTAGGAGATGTGAAATTTGGGGATCTGAGAAGTTGAGTCTTGTACATTTCTTGCACATTCATAGAATTTTTCTACTGAAAAAATCACTGTCATACTTGTATATCTAATCTGGACAAATCACATGCACATAACGTGTACTTCCTCTCCATATTTCTTATCTCGAATTCTGCATTTCGTCCCAGTGTAACCTTTAATGTCATCGTACGTACCTGTTTGTTCGCGCGAGGTAGCTCACGGAGTCCTCTCTACTATCACGCATACACTCACTTACGCGATGTAGAGTATAGAGCGTTCCATAACATATGTGCTCCATATTCTCTTCAGAAGTGGGTACAAAACACGTGAACAACAATACAAATTCAGACAAACGCATTTCTTATTGAATTTTGTATCCTAGTTTAGAAAATTCCTGGGTTTTCAAATTTTAGGTCTTGATATTTTTCTATCAAGGCTTATAGTGTGAAATTACCTCTAAATTTCTTAGATCTACAAATTCATATGAAACCTCCAAAATTCTTAATCTTCTATATTTTCTAATTCTCCAAATCCTTAAAAATTCCTTTAAAATACACGAAGCAGATAAAAATGATGAAAGTAGCTGGTACTCTCAAATCAAGTATCACACATTGTGAAAGAACCTGTATGCAAGCACACATACCTTGTTCGAACCATGTTACCATGTCATACCATGTTAATCTCGTACCCCAAAATTCTCAAACCATTTATATTTCCTATCTCCAAAATGCTCTAAAATATCCCAAAATCCTTTAAAATAGCCCCTTTAAAATTTCCCTATCATCCTAAATGCCTCCAAAATACATAAAGTATGCGAAAGGAAAGAAATGGAGCAATTAAGTCTGAGAGTACTGCTGGTGTTGGAAGAGCCTGTATAGGAGCACTCACACACACATGCGCAGTAGGCTCGTCCGGGCCGTGGCCTCGCGTCGGTAGTACTCTCGTAGATCGCGATCGAGCGGTTCCGCGGGGACGAGCCGTTCAGTCTCAGCTCGTCGGCCGCCGTGAACGGATCTATCGAGCACGCTCGGTCGATCGCGCACGGTCAAAGCATCGTGTTTACTTCCGTCCCGGCTGCATCGTGACCGTAACCGGAAATGTTGTCGAAACGATCCTGGCACGGGGGACCTCGTACCCGCGTGCCGATGCTCTCCTGAGCAAATACCAAACAAACAAAAAGATACCAAGGATAACGACCCTTCTTTTCTACCCTTTTCATCTCTTTACTTCTTTCTCTGTCGCGTTCTTTGCTCCATTCTGCCCCGGTTCTGTAGTGCTGCTTCCATGTGCGAGCACGTGGATTACCCGCTCGCGGAGTGCACGACCTGGTGAATTAGAAGTTAGGTGATTCGGAGGTGAACCGGTTCGTGGTTAAGGTAGGTAATATCTTTGTTCCGGAAATCCTCGATTGTGCTTTTTACGCGTTGTGATTGTGTTAACTGGGTGACACGTGCGAATCTGTTTTGTGAGATATGGAAAATATTAATATTGCAACTTTATAGTGGATAAGTTGGTTCGTAGTGTTCGTATCTCCATTATGTAGTGATAGTATTTTTAAATTACTAAATATATCCATCTAAATTTATCCAGTTCAATTCGTTTATAAACGTCTTTTAGAAGTTGCCAACTAGACACATTTTCATATCGCACACAAACATTCTTTAACTCTGTTATCTTAACAATGAAGGATATAAGGATTCAGGAACTTCGAGTGAAACATTTATAAAAGTATAAAATGAAATATTTGAGATCATATAAATTTAAAAATTCTGATACTAAAATCTAAATTTTATACAAACTAAAATCTCCCAACACCAAATACCTAACCACTTAAAAAATTATTAGTCTCACACGACTCTCTAAGGCATACTAATGGCTTGTCCTAAATCAATCACCGAATCCTCCTTTTTACGAGATATCTAAAGTACGACGATTCATCGTGACTGAAAGCATTCAGAAGCTGTCTGTTTTCCTCGGAATCGATGTCGAAACCTGGAAGTGATAAGTCGAAGATCAACGGAGCCACTCGATTTCACCAGCAGTCGAACTACCTCAAAGATACATACAAACTGTAAACAATCGGTCCGAGTTACCCCAACTGTTTATCGCGTACTTTTATAGACTTTGAGCTGGTATTTTATAGACTTTGCTGGAGATTTTCATTCATTCAGTTGTAGATTTCTTAATTGTACTTCTTAATTTGTACTTTCTTAATTGCACTTTGATATATAATATGGAAATGAATTATATTGGCAAAACATAGAAGTAACTTCATTCATATTATTTGTATAATTTGTACTACTTGTAATAATTTGTGTTTATCTCTCGAATCTGATACAGAACAAAGCATAAATAGCTTAAATGAGTGATAACGTTTTACATTTCGTGCTGAACAAACCCGTTCTCGATTCACGTGGAGTTCCACGTGAATTAATTTTACGCGAATGAAAATCGTAAAATGGGTACGAAAGAATGAATATAGGCAATAAAAGCCAGTATGTTTTAGAAATACTTGTTTCAAATAGCTTGATACAGTGGTACTTCAAAGAACGATAATTCAGTCTTTCTCTTTTAGCTAGCATAAATATACGATCTTAGTGGTTTCAGGTATTTAGAATACTTGTGCATTCAATTCTTAAGTACCTAATTCTCTCAAAACATCAAATATTTAGACTTATAAATTAGGATTGTATATGATAGCTTTGCTATTGTTAGGGGACTGTACAAGACTTGTATAAATTGATGGATGATTATGTCCATAGATAGACAGAGAACAAATTCCAGTTTCGACTTTCTTCAAAATTACTACAAACTTTTCATTTTCCCACCCATTGGTGGAACTATCATCATTGTTCATTTTCAGACCCTAAAGGGCCCTAATACTCTACATAAACGATCACAGTATCTAAAAATCAGCAAACTGTTTTGGTATGTTATTCCGAGTCGAAATTACGCAGCAGGAAGGTATCGAAACGCATCTAATGGAAGCGGGAACTCGCGGAACAGAGGCAGCAGGTGCTGGCGCTACACCTGTCCGCGGGGCTTTCGAGCCCGGGCCCAGGTTGTGCTGGTCGCCGCTCGGAGCGTCGAATTCCACGGCGTTTACTCATTCCAAACAACGAACCCGAAGAGTGGAGACGGGGCCACAGGAGAAACTCCGTGGCGGCGCTGCGGCTCGTAGCCGCGAAATAAAAGAGCGAAAGAGAAAGAAACGAAAAGGAGAACGGAGAGAACCGGGGCCCGACAGCAGCCTCCTCACCTTCTAATATTAGTCGGCTGACTCACTACGATTCGATCGTGCGACGCCGAGCGACGCGACGCCGACAGCCCAAGCTAGAGTCCGTTGCCATTGACACGATACCGAATGACCTGCCCGAGTTCATGGGATACCCTGTCTCGTCGATCGAACGATAACTCCAGACCTTGATAGGGAAAATTTGGGGAACAGGGTGGAAAGATTCGGTGACTTCTTAGGGCTTTTGAGGTGATTTCTTCTTACAATTAGGGTGTCTCCAAATTTCTAGACATAAGATCTCTAATTCCGAGCTGTCTAAGTAACTATATCCCCAAACTTCTTAGTATTTAGAAATAACCTCAAACCCCCAATACCAAAGTCCCCAAATCCCAAACTATACCTTTACCTTCATCTAGGAAACCCGAAAACTTACAAATAGTGACTTGCGATAAAATCTTGAAAATTTCGGAATTTAGACTAAAAATTTGAGAATGTATACATTTCCAGAATAGAGCAATTTGCAAGTTTCCAGCTCCTATAACTCCAAATAAAATAAAAGAGTAAAGCTTGAGCAACGAACAGAGTGTCTGAAACATCCTGTACACAATGCATATTGTGACACGTGCTTTAACATCGGCGTAACGAAGGTAACCGGGTCCGAGTCGTTTATGCGACACTTAATCCTTTATCAGGCACGAGTAACTGGCATCGCGGCCACCGATTGACTCGATTAACCTTGGGAGGATGTCGTTCATAAGCGAACCTGAAATAATGGCCGCGACTCGCGTTGCATAATGATCTCCACCGGTAACTCGGTTCGTATGCTCGTTCGCTCGAGAGTGAAAGCACTGTGGTGTCTAGGATCGGCCTGCATTAGAATCGTTCGACCGGTTAGGCGTTGCAACACATCGCACAACAACTCGCGTATCTTTTGTACACCGTGCAAGATAACGATGTAGGGACATACTTTACCTCGTTGTTCCGACGGTTCAGGTGTACAATGCTCGATAAAACGGGTCAACGAACTAACACGTAAATCGTTGCTGCATCGCTTCTTCGGTCGCTAAAATTTTCTTACGAAACTGTCTATGTTCCACATTATTTTCAAAAGTTGTTTTATTAAGCTTCGTCAAATTAGTGGTGAGTCACCTTTGTTAAACCTCGTTCTGTGATTTGTCAGGTGTGTCTGAACTAATCACAGCAAGTCTGTTATCAATCGACTATGCAAATAATCAGACAAGTCCAAATTAAAGAGTATTTATTCGAGTAAAAAGTTCGAGTCACGAGACTTGACTAAATAGTGCAGAGGATTGAATAAAATAAACATTCAGAATGAGGAGAAAGATAAAAGTGTCTCAGCAAGGATTAATAACACAGCGTTGTTTCGCAGCGAAGTGACAGCCGATGATCAAATGCAAAGAGGCATAAAAAGAGCGTGCCGCCACTATAATGTAAATTTCTTAATCAGAGATAATTACCGCGGTAGCACCTGTGCAAGCGATGGAATATTTTAGTCGGCAAGATCCGTGCGAAACGGACCGTAAAATACGAGATACGTATTTCGGTTGCTTGACTCATCGGCGTCGTATTGCTATTTAAAAGCACGGAACCTCGCTAACCGATCCGTCGAATCCGATATTTACCTTAACGTCGCGATTATTTCACGAAGAACACTGCCAGCGAGTCTTGTACATATCACTCGCTGTGTTGTTTATAGTTTTCGCTCGTATTAATTCATTGCCAGACATTGTTTAGCTGTTAGCTGCGAATATCACGGTTAATAAGTAAACTGCGCTCAAAACATCAATGTTTACTGAGGTAAATTTAAATAGTCCATTCATGCTTTCCTATTTTTGGGGGATCTCGTTATATTGCATTGAGCTATTTGCGGGGGCGTTGTAGTTTCACGCGTTGATCATTCATAGCGTTGTAGTTTAGTGCGTAGATAATTCGATGCGTTGTAACTCAATGCATAGATAAATCGACGCGGTGTAATTCAACGCGTAGATAATTCGATGCGTTGTAATTCAATGCGTTGATAATTCGACGCGTTGTAATTCAATGCGTTGATAATTCGACGTGTTGTAATTCAATGCGTTGGTAATTCAATGCGTAGATAATTCGACGCGTTGTAATTCAATGCGTTGATAATTTAACGCGTTGTAATTCAATACGCTGATAATTCGAAGCTTTGTAATTTAACACGTGGATAGTGCGACGCGTTGTAATTTAATACATTGGTAATTCGATGCTTTGTAATTTAATACGTTGATAATTCAACGCGTTGTAATTTAATACATTTGCTAATTCGACGCGTTGTAATTAAATACGTTGATAATTCAACGCGTTGTAATTCAATACGCATTACATTCCACTTCGTTAAATTTCTACTTGTTTTATTTCACCACATTATATTTCGTCACGTTGCTAATTCTACGTGTTGCATTTTGGTGCACTGTATTTCAACGCGTTGTGTTTCAACACATTGATAATACAGTGTGTCATATTTTAACGCGTTGAAACTTGTACCAGTATACGCATGTATACCAATTATTGTACATGTATCAATTATATATGTATATACCACATGTGTCCCAACATATTTCAACATATGTTTCCACATTATTTCAACACATCACACTTCAACATACCGCATATCAATACGTTGGTAACACAACCCGTTGTATTTCGGGTCATTTTCATAAACACTTTCTCCAGAACGTTTCACTCGTAAATTGACAAAGTTAACGAGCAAGATACCCGAACATGTGCTCTAACTTTATCATTGTTCATGGAAGCCTAGCAATAAGGAAACGAGAGATTTCACGAGTCGTAGAGCTAGTGACTCACTGATTACACTCTAATCAATAGACATTTCTTTAACGCGCCGAAGAGATTTTACTTCATTTGTCGCGGCGATAGATTAAAGGTCGCTGGCTCGGTTTTCTCCTCGAGGTATCATTGACCCACGCACACGCGTAGATCTCGCGCGGTTTACTATTGATAACTTCGTGCTACTCGCCTTCTGCAATCTGTGCTCTCTGGAATCCTCAATCCTGTCTCTTTTCGAACAAAAAGATTTTTCAGAGTAGTTATAGTTCCTGGTTCAAATTTACATTCAACGCCATTTTTTAAAGGGACGTAATTACTGTTGTATAGGAACCAAGTAACTCTACATTACATGATTTTTCAATTTAAAAAAAAAAAGGTGAAATAAGAATAATACTGAAGAAATGATAGACAAATGTACAGGGTGTACAGAGAAGTGTACATACAGGGCGTCTCACAAGTGGCGTAACTCTAAACTCTCTCCTTTGAAAAAATGGAGTCGATGCTTCATTTAAATTATCAAGCACAAAATTTGAATTATTAAGAAATATCAAAACACAAAGTGCAATAATTTCATAGTAACGTAGGCAGTGTCAAACCCAGTTCGCTGACAAGTGCCCTTCCCCTATTTACTCAAAAGCGTCCGCAGCCAAAAAACACCTCCCACTTGAAGCTGCATCTAACTAAAGTTCTTTTTCCAGCGTCGACGTCGTGCTCGCGTCTCGATATAACCGCGGCTGACGTCAAGAGCACGCATCAACAACAACATCACCATCAGCAGTCCTCGTCAGCGATGTCGACACTGGTGTGTTGCGAGCCGGTGTCGGCCGGTCGTTCCCGGGACAACTTGAAGCTGGTTTTGAATCGTAGTTTGAGCGAGCCAGGTCCGCCGGTGAGCGCGTCCTCTTTCTTGTCGTCTCCGACGTCTATCGTGTCTCCGAGCTCGTCGACCAGCAGCGGAGTCGACGTCGACGCTGTGGACGGCAACGACTGTAACTTGAACGCCAGCGGCAGCAGCATCAGCGGTTGCAGCACCTCTAGCAGCGGTACCGACTGCGATTTGCCCGACGTTCGCCGACACTATCACCATCTTCATCATCACCACTTCCATCAGCACCAGTTGTCCGCCTCGAAACGCTGCAAGCTGGAAACCGTCAGCCTGCCCAGCAGTCCTTGCTCCGAGAACAACACCCTGCAGAGGCAGCTGGTGCTGCAGAGGACCAAGACCATAACCGCGGATGACCTCGCACGACGTCTTCTTGGTCACCAGGACAACGTGCCTGTACTGCTCGATTGTCGGCCGTTTATTCTTTACAACGTCAACCACGTCACCGGTGCCATCAACGTTAACTGCTCGGACAGATTTAATAGACGCAGGCTGCAACTGGGGAAGGCCAGTCTCGCGGACCTGGCTACGACCAGGGAGGGCAAGGAAGTGCTGAGGAGGAGACACTACAGGGAGGTGGTCGTGTACGATGATTACACCGACGATATGGACCGATTGCCGGTTCAACACCCTCTGTTCCTGGTGCTCGTCGCTTTGCTGGAGGATAACAGAGAACCTGCGCTGCTGATCGGTGAGTAATCATTTTGCGTTACTTGGTGGAGGGATCGAAGTATAGGTTAGGTTACAGTGTTGGCTTCTTTTGAATGGGTAGATGATGGAGACTAACTGATTTTGATCTGATAACGTGCCTCGTACGTATACATAATGTGTATGCCATATGTGTGACATACGTGTACATCATAAAAGGAGGTGCAGTACTTGATTTTCATTTTAAAATGAAATATCACAAAAAGTCTTATATATTTTTTTTACCCAATATGTTTGATAAAACAGACGTATATCAGACACACTCGGATGTTTCATTAATTCATAAATCAATTAAGAAATATAGAAAGTTGAAATGTTAGCTAATTTGTGCCTATTTATAGGAAGAGTTCGGGTTTGATAGGGTTATCAGAGAATAAATTAAAAATTACTCCACAAATTTCGAAACGCCTTATCACCTTTGATAATTGAATTATACGGAAAGTTCTCGAGCCCAATATTTGATAACAATTCCAGTGGAAATAGTAGAAAGTGTTTATTTCATCGGGACATGCTTCCCGGGCATCGTCATCGTCCAGTTTAGAATTTCGACGATATCGAGAAAAATATCGTTTCGAAACGACTCGATAAAGTACGCGTCACGTTACGCCGGTTGTTTACACGCGTTATAGATTACGCTAGACGCACATTAGATATTTGCGAGTTTGATAATTCGATTAGAATCGAAATTGCTTCGTCAGTTTCGAAACGGTTTCATTGTCGATAAAGTACGTGACGTCACGTTGTATTCGTTGTTTATGTAAGATCACGTGGGAGCTGCTGACTTTCGGAAATAACGATGATGCGCCGCGACGATCGCGAAAGTCGCTTCTGCGCCTTTTCTCTCTCGCATTCCTTCCCGAAACGCCGAATCATTGCCTTTGTTTTATTTACGAATCCACCGGAAAATTTACGACCATCGCTTCTCTATGGTTCATTGTGCGAATACGATAGTTTACCGCAATCTGTGTAGTTTCCTTATTCCGTGAATTGCATTCAGATTTCATCGGTAACGCACTTCCGTGGAATTTCTTTGAATATTTATTCGCTTTTGTGTTTACGGAAGGTTGCGATATCTTTCAGTAAAAACTATAGTTTACTATGTTGTAACGCATCATACTATATCGTATGCTGTTCCTTATTGTATTATATTTTGTCACAGTTTATGTATACTATGCTAACATTGATTCTACCGATACTATATTGTTATACAGAGTGTCTCATAGCTGATGTAGAAATGGGGGATAGTTGACGTGATTCTGAATAAGATTTCCCTTTGAGAAAATTCGGTCTGAAGCTTCGTTTTTGAATTATTAAGAAAAAACACGGGACCAATCACAGCGCGAGACGTGTGCGCAGACGCGAGACAGCTCCGCCTAGTGGCTGAGCGCCAATCCTGATTGGTCCGTGTTTTTCCTTAATAATTCAAAAACTAAGCTTTAGACTGAATTTTTGCAAAGGGAAAAGTTGCTCAGAATCTCGAACCCCGTCAGTCTATTCCGAAAGAGACACTAGTTGTAAAACACCCTGTATAGTGTTATGTACTACTCTGTCACACTATATACTATATTAACATAACATTCATTCAATTTGTAACATAATTACATTAAGTGAACATAGAACTGTTCTCTATATTTATTACTGAAAGCTCTGACATTTAACTATTTATCAAAAGATGAACTATTCAGCGAAAGCGCGATGTTACGCAAGCGAAAATCGCTTTCCAAAGTAAACACCCAAAATTCTAACATACATTATCTATCTGTCATAAAGTTTTGCAACGATAATTTGTGTAATTGTTTCGGAGCGCAGAAATAAGATGGGATAATCTCGAATAGATTGGAAAGGTCCGAGAACTGCGAGGTACCGAAGGTATCGGTATCGCGATATTCGGTGTTTGGCAAACATAATCAGGGAGAAGAGCGAGCCCGGTGGCATAGTGTAGTGCGCAAATTCTGGCCGACTATTCGCGGCGTCATCTCCGACGTGAGTCATTCCTATGAATAGATCCCCACCTTTTGCCGCCACGGTCTCTGTGTGTCGCGGTGACTTCGGCCTCTTCGATGCCTTTTCTTTCCGACCATCGTGCCCTAACGTGTCACACGACCTAACATTTTTTTTTTTACGGAAAAATAGATAGTTATGTGAACTTCCTTATTTAGTTAACGAGTGAAGTTCGTTATGTCATAGGTTACCATTGATATCTTTACCATTTGCAAATTGTACTTGAACATTTTTTAAAAGGAAACCTTGCTTATTTCTGGTTCTATTAACGCTTTCTAACCCACATTTCCCGCCTTTGAAATTTAGGTCAAACCATTTAAATCTGACGATTATTTTTTTACCACCGAATTAAGGTTATGCTCTCGTTTATTTTCCCTTTTCCATTAGAACTTCCGGATTTACTTTCACACAAATTTTATTTGAACAAAAATATATACAGATAAAAATTATAACCTTGGTGGAAATTTTCTCGTTCATTAACTTCGAACATGACTCTTTTAATCTTTGGACGGGTCATTGTTCTGTGGTCAACGAGAAGAATTTATATCAAGGTTAAACAACTTTGAAGACCAGTTGTAAAATTAATTATATCACTATGTAATTCTACATTAAAAATTGTAACGTATTTATACAAATATCGAAAGGATAATAAAAAGTGTGATATTCACACATGTGACCTCTGCTTTAAAAACACGTGTAAATATCCTTGAAGTAAAATTATTGATCAATCCCAAGGTGTATTCTTTTATCCGCCTCGTTTTTCAGTAAAATTTAGATGTTTCCGTCAGCAAGCGATATTTTTGGAGGCCTCATTTCCTACGCATTTGACCAATCATTTTCGAGGACTCGTTCGAATCAACAATTACATCCTTAAGTTCCGTTCGTTACACGATAAAGAAGATCAGGATGCCACTTGATAATCGATAAATCAGTGACGTTGTTCGGAGCGTTTAAATGCGAGCAATATTTGCGCATTACTCGAGAATGCATATGCGGAATTCGAAATGAGAAAAACGTTTGGCATTAGAATTATGAAAAACACGTGACTCACTTGGATGGCCTTCTGCTTTACACTTCCTTAGGCAGAACTCGATCACGGCACACGAAGCTGATTTACGCGAAAAAAACGATACCTGTCAGCCAGTCGAGTTGATCGACCAATCGTCGTTGGAATAATTAACCGTTTAATTCGATTTCCTATCAAGATTTCTTTAGTGTTCGGATCTTTCTTCGTGTTATTTCAGTATTCTTGAATAGCTATTTGAGTTTTGTGATTTTTAGTGTACTACTTTGGAAAGTTACAGAAGAGGAAAAATTTGAAAATTTCGAAGTAATTTAAAAATAGTTTAAATGTTTTATAATGAGGATAGTAGCTTTGGAAGTTGAAAGATTTACTTGAGTCTCACAATTCTTGATTTGGTGAGTTTCAGATTTTTTGAGTCCCGAATTCCCCCAAATCCTAAACCGCCATATCTCGAAACGCCAACAAATCCGAAATTTAATTAAAAACCGAAGAGATTAGCATCAGGTTGCTACCAGTAGCGAATTTCCAGCCCAGTATCTATCGATTCGATAACCGATTAACGAATATCATTGGATAGCGTGTAATGTACATTAATTGATCGTTATCGACGATCGACAAAACCAAGTATTTTTTTATTGATTTCAATGGTGGAACGTTTACCAAACGATCGATGGATAAGCGAGTCTGCAAAAAATATCTGCACGATTATATTTTCTTTCGTGTACAAGTAATCACAGGAATAAATAAATATAAATGATATACACTCTACCTAAGAATAGAGAATCTGATCGCGAAAGCAGCTACACGTGTTACCCTGTTGCCAGAAATATTCACGATTCAGAATAGAAGACACCTTGCGAATACTTCCTCGTGCTAAAAATTCACAACGATTCGCTGAGTGATTACCGATCAATTATTTCAACTGTTAATCTGGTCTAAAGACACGCGTAAGGGAACGCTCGGAAAGAAAGGTTCAGGTTGCCTAAAAATAAAAGACACCATGCTGACAATCGGCTACACGTGTTTCCGCGAACTGTCTCGCACGTGGAAATTTTCCAGCGGTTCCTTGAATCTCTTGCGAGAAATGTTCTCGGATTTCTTTGTTTAGAAATATTCCTGTGGATCATCGAGAGCTAGCTAACCTCAAAATGTACTGCTTTCTTCAAATTACGTGGAATAGAATTCACTCAAACCTTAATTTCGCATATCACAAATTCCATAAATCCCAAACTTGGATTCTGTAATTCCAAAATTGTTCAATTCCCAAATTCTTCAAATCCACAGGATGAAGAATTTGGCCAAAGAAAATGCATCATTAGGTTGCAACTGACTGCAAAAAGTTCCAAGCTTCATATTTTCAGTAGCTGCAAATAATCGATCACATCCACCGTTTACACCAGATAGATAAGACGTGCTGTTCTCAACACATAAAGCTTGTTGCACGTACACAGTGAATACTGATATCAAACACGAATACGTTATCAGAAATATTAGGTGATTAATAAGTCTGGAATAAGAATGTTGATATAAATATTACATGAGTTCAGTTTTGGTGATCTACATCAGTCATTTACATCTATCAGATTAGAAAGTGAGGAACGTAGACACTTTGGGAGAATTATATGCCTTTGATGTTCGCAATCTGACAAAGAAATCTCGCTATATTAGGACTATAATCTTGAAGTTAACATCGATTCAGTCTACAACAGTCATATTCAGATACGAAAGGAGAGACGTGTTAGCAGGCATGTAGACTTCAGTTCAGGAGTGGATCAAGACTTCCGTTCAGAGATCTTCATAAGCTTGAAGATAGTCGTTTACAGTAATCAGATTGCAATGCAAGAAAAGTAGATATGTTAGAAATATTAGATTTAATATTCACAGTCTGACACTAAACCTTGACACAACTACAAGACTATAATCTCATAGATAGTCATCATCAACCACTTTAGTCCACATCAGCAATTTACCTCCATTCACATTAAAAAGCAACTAAAGAAGACTTGTTAAGAAATATGTGCCTTCAATGTTCGCAACGTACCACAAAAATCTCTTCATAAAATTCGTACAAAACTACAGTCTTAAAGATAGTCAACATCTACATGCCCACTTCCTAGATCTCTTCCTAGGTACGTGTAGAAAAAGTATGAGACGAAGACCAGTTTCGAAAGAGCTAAAAAATCGTGTTATGATAAATTGTGGGAGGGCGAGGTGTGTCGAGGCGGAGAGCAAAGCCGTCTAAATTCACCGATGAACTAAGCGCCAGCAGGCTCGAACGATGTGACGAGGCGCGCGATATCGCCGGGCAGATAAGGACGCAGCGATTTGAATCGCGTTCACGCTGTGCACATGCGACCGCATGTGCGTCTTGCTTGTAAATTATGCAAGACGTCCGTGTGCTGCACGCGACGTGCGCGATTAGGCTTTCTATCAAACGCTCTACGAATTTACTCCGCTCTTCGAATAAGATCAGCTGGCTGCTAAATAATAAGAGATCTTTGGCGGGTTAATCGATGTCGATGAAGGGTGACGGAACGGACTTTTACTGGCAATAAACCGAAAGCGTGACGCAAATCGGAGATAAATTTAAACGACTGCTGTGACGCGAACCGCGAATTATTCTCTGCCGGGAACGACGCAGTTGCACGTGGACGTCTGCATTGTTTGCTCTTCTCCTGTGCATGATTTTCGATTCTTAACGATATGAACAAGCTAGAGAATTATGCACTTATACGTGTGATTGCATTATTGGATTACCTCATACTTTCCTTGGGTGTACACACGTGACGCACATTAGTGCTAAAATATAACACAAGCTTCATATTCTCAAGAAGCTTCAATTTCAATTTTAAGTTGTCTACCAATGATCAGTGTCTAGGATATCGGTGATGTTTGAACATACTTTGTCTTAATGTTACGATACTTAAGTTGCTTTACCTGACACACTGACAAGATCACAGATTAAGGGATGTTGAATTCGTGTGCTTGTATTAGGTAACGCATCAGTCTGTATGCATACGTCCAAAGATGTGACCCTAAGTCCTTGTAAGCTAGGTATACTAATACACTAGGTATACCTAGCTTAGACCTACTTACATGCTGGTAATAGGTTTCTTTCTACATTACTTAACAAAAATATACCTAAAGATCCATATCATCGATATTTCACATTTTGAATATAAAAGATTGCGCATGTATGGTCATCGATGCCCTCCGAGGTACTCTTCGATCTATTTCGACCAGCTCGTTGCTAAACATTAAGGTCAAAGTGGCAGCCAAGTCTCGTAATCCGCGGCTGACTCACCTCTAAATATCTACAACAGAGGGGACGAGACAGCAGAAGAGTGCAGCCGAAGGGGAGGCAATCGTTATGCAACCGTGATTTTGACATACGGCACATCGTTGTTGGCCGTTTCGGCGAGCGTAAACACGGGGTTAATATACACCGTGAGTCACGCTTTACGCGAGAGAAAACCACGACCCGAGAGGACGTTGCACGACATTCACTCTTTCGCTTTGCCAAAAAGAAACACCGCGACGGATTAATATCGTTGCACGAGACTGCTGGGCATCCTCGATTCCGCGAATATGCTAATGATTCAAGAGAAACACGTGTGTGTATGGTGTGCCTTCAAAATCTCATCCGTGTAATAATTCTTTTCATTGAGGAACACGTGAGAGTCTAATTAATGCAGTCACGATACATGATTTTGAGACGTGAACGCCTTAAGTGTCTTGCAATTTGTAAATTGTTTTAATGATTTTAAAGTGTGGGGACAGGTAGTGATTTTGTGGTATGTAGGTCACATTAATGATTTTAATATATGATAGTCACATTAATAATATCAGTATATGAAGATCACACGAATGATTCTAAAATACAAAGCTAATATCAATGATTCTGAAACACGAAAATCATCTTGATTTTGAGATACGAGTCACCTTGAGTTTGAGGTATAGAACTTGACTTTGGGATATGAAAGTCATCTTGATAATTGTAAGATATGAAAGTCGGCTTAACGAATCTGATGTATGAAAGTCATCTTGAGATATCAAAATCATCTTGATGGAACCTTAACAGTTTTGAGATATGAATATTAGCTGGATTTTGAGATATGAAAGTTAGCCTTCAGATCTTAGTATAAACATTTATTTTTGTGTATAATAAGAATTAAGTGTTACTTAATTTTTTAATTGTAATTTAGTCATGTAGTTGAAAGAGCATCGATCGTAAATAAAAGGGTGAAATTATATTAATAATTCCTTGACATCTTCAGTCCCAACTGTATAATAAAACACAGACTTCGTTTGATCATTTGATCGTCGAACTGGAATATTTTCAATTCAGCAAACGTGAATCTGTTTGCACACTGATACAAGAGAGCCGTCGCAAATCCATTGTTTTGAAGAATCATTCAGATAAAGCACTTCCATTTTCGATATTAAACCAGATAAAGTTGTTGATACAAATTTATGTCTGATTACATTGTTCAAATTGGTCTTTGAACTCTCTACGTTATTCGAGATATATAATAATCAATTATACGTTTTATCGATGTGCATAGACTTAATCCTGCTCTCAATAACAGTCACATTTTAATTCTGAAAAAAGAAGCATGAAATTTTTAGAAGCAGAAACTTTTTTTTCACAGAGTGAATTAGGGAACTGGGAAATTAGGAACTTGGGGATTTAGGGAACCGGGGATCTGTAATTGTAAATGTGAAACTGTGAGGTATACGCATTGGATTCCCAAAAATGGAGAATGTCTCTACTCGAGAAGGAGCCGACGTCGCGAGTGTACGCGATCGAGAATCGTCAGGCGGAGATCGAATCTCGCGTGGTTCGCTTCCGTGGGTGGCACCACGAGGACGTAATTCAACGTTAACGTAGCGGAAGTCGCGATAAAACGGCCAGCAGGCAGATAGCGACCGCTCTCGCAAGAATGAACACGATTACGAAGTCTGAATGAACGTGGCCCTCGGTTACGATGCATTCCCGCCGGAAACGGAGGAGATAGCGCGAAAACTCGAACCGCCATTCGTCATCGTTCCAACAGAAAGTCATCGATTTTCGGACTAATGGAGTATGAATTAATTTATAACTTCATATAAATGCATATTCAAATAATTCAATGAAATATTCTGTGGAAGATTCATTAGTTGCGATTTTATTTAAATAAATTTTAGTCTCAATCCCCGGTTTCCTAAATCCCCAGTTTTCCATATATCTAAATTTTCGTGACCCCCCTAAATTTTCAAATTTGCAAATCCCCAAATTCCAGAAGTCTCAAATTTCTAAATCTCACGTCCTCCAATTTTATGACAATTTACAGCCGATGACTCAGAAATCACTTAAAAAATGCGATAAAAAGCACTATTTACCAACGAGCTTGCTAATTGCATGATTACCTGCAATCACGATTTAAATATAGTAGCGCTGTTTACCGACGGGTATTTTTGCAAACTGATAAAGAGACGAATAGATCCGACGTACAAAACAAAACGTTCGTTGCTAATTTTCGTAAAGAACTTTCCAGTTTAAGATAGCTCATGTAGATAATAATTATGACACTCTTAATCGATCGGACGTTTCACTCGATCGTTTTGCACGTCCTTCTGCGATAAGAGGAAGGACGATGCATGCGTCACGCATAAATATGCATCGCAGTAATTTATGCAAATTGTATTAGCGAAATCAACGGATATCGATCGATTAGAACGCTGTCAGATACTTTGATCTTTATATACAGTATCGATTACTTTTTCAAACGACATTAACTTCTAGTTAATGATTCCAGACAATATGTGTGACATGTGTGTATGAAAATATGACTTATGTGTGTTTATATGTATAGCTATGTGCGTACATACACGTAGACATAACTGTGTGGTTGACAAGTTGTCAGCTGAAAAATATGTGAATCTTACATTTTAGACACGGTCCCTTATGAAGTGCATACACATGCAAACATTCATTGCTAACACCATATTAAAATCGAAACGTAAAAATTCCAAAACCGAAAGCATATGTCCAGATTTGAATCCCCGTCAGATTTTCTTTGTAATAACCATGAAAGTAAGAGAATAGTACATAAAGATAATATTCCCCGACCCCGAGATCATTCATCAAAGGGACATAGAAGGAACAAAGAGGCACAGAATGGTCCGCGAGCGTCGGACCGGTTGAATCATCGTTGGAAAAAAAGCCGGGTAGGGGTTGATTAGCTCGATCGTAGCCCGTGGGACTCGTCCCCGTGCGGGCCAAATTGAAAATCGGAAAAGCGTGGAAGCGTGAAGGCTGCATCGTTTTGGCCCGACGCTAACTCCGCAGCCTTAATGAATTAGTCATCGCTTTTTGAGGAGGCTGGTCGAGTAGGGTGGTGTACGGCGGGGGTACGAATGGCTATATTTTGCTTTTGTGAGCTTTCCTCGATCCCTCGCAGCATCCTGCGATGAGAGGCTGTTTAGAGGCGGAGGGGGTGCCACCCTCGAGAGCGGCACCCAATCGAGGGTGGAAGGCCGCGTCATAGGACGCATCTGGATCAGCTGTCGATGACGATTATTATACGTGAGTCACCCGTTGGAAGCTCGGTTTAAAGTGTATCAATGACTAACGTGTCCAGTACACGTCTGGCTCGTCAACCCCCTCCTTGTCTCTTACCCCCTTGGACTGTCCCTAATTCACGAGCTTATTCATCGAATGCGTATGACGTGTACGCATTGTTTCTCTTCCTTTAACCACCCCTTTCGTACCCTCTGCAATACCCACCACTGGATGACATCCACCGGTTGTCTCGCTCGTTTTTTACGCCATTTGTTACGTTCTCCAATTTTTCATTTATTCGTTGCACGAATTTTACTAGGGTTTTGAACCGAGAACCTTGTAGATTTAGGTGGGTTACGTGGTCGAACATTTAGGAGTTGAGGTTTGAAAGTCGCGGAGTAAGTGTATGGTGATGGACAATTTGATAATCTATTGATTTGGAGGTGTAAGAGATTAACATTTCTGAAGAATTTATGAAATAATGAAATTTGAGCTAATAAATCTCAGCTACCGAGGATTACAAATTTACGAGCCTGGGGTAGTTGATTAATTCGAAATGGACAGTACACGAGAACGTTATCCACTAATGGTCCCGAAGGGTTAGATCTCTAATACGCTTCCAAATCACCCTCTGATCATAATTCTTTAGGATTCTAGGGTTCTCCATATTCCACGACAGACTTATTATACAAACAGCGTTGCAAATTACTTTTTGATATTCAGTCGCGTCGCGGTGTGTCACATGCAGATGCTATAAAAAGCTTCAAACCCCATTTTCGTAAAGAATGACCTTCTCACCCTGTGAGACCTACTGTGAAACACCCTGTACATGGACTATCCACGTATCTGAATCGCACATTGCGTCAGAGAGCTCAAGGGATTTTAAATCCTGACATCGATCAGAGTCCTTTATCGGTATTACGATGTCTCGGATCGCGATTCTCGTTATCGATGAGTGGATTTCGTTGTTTTTCGCGGTTCCGTGAATCGCATGACGCATCGCACGTTCGCCGTTTATCCTTCGCGGAATTTCTTATCGCGATCGGCGGATAAACAAGCCACTGTTCAAATAAAATAATATTTGGGAAATAGGAACGGGCCTCAAACAACTAATTAAGCGTTTCATTTTATCTAATTATGTTCGTCGATTCGGAATTCAATTTGTTTTAATTAGGAAGGTTATTGTTCATTGTATGATTTTTTAGTTTTGGGTAATGTAGTTTGAAAAATTGAAGATTGAAGTTTGTTTCGTGATTAATGATTTTTAATGATTCAGTTCAAAGTGATTAGGGTTTAATTGAAGCTACAAGATCAGAAACTTATTGAAACTTTGTGATTAATGTTCAGTTGAAACTTGAAGATAATTTAATTGATGATAAATTCTATTCAGGCTTCAAGATGATAATTTAATTGATAGTCGGTGATTAATGTCCAATTGAAACTTCAAGATTAAAATTTAATTAAAACTCGATGATTAATGTTCGGTTGAGACCTCAAGATTGAAATTAAATTAAACATTCAATCTTTAAGAAACTTCACCCACCTTTAAACATTTTTCAAAATATTACAGAAAAATAAAAATTTAGAATCTAAATTATACCTAAGTTTGTTCCCAATGCTTCTTTTCTTATGTTTCATTGTAGAAGACATTCTACGGATCTCCCTCGATTATGAACCGCAGATCGTCTTACTTTTCTTCACGGTTACCGTTCAAGACCTTATCGAGCCACGAAATCTCCAACATCCTCGGTATCGCCACGTTGCGAAAGTCTCGTGTTTATTCATTGTCGCGGATTTCAGCGTGCATCCTGCTGCATCGTGTCACAGTGGTTCTCACTCTCATTTACTTTCGAAATCTGATCATTACAAAGTTCACAAAATCAGTGTAACGATTTAGGTTCAAATATTAGAGATTCCGAGGGTCAACGTCGACGAGAAAAGCAGAAGCTCGTGACGCATCGTTTGGTAATTTGTGGCGCGTTGAGATGCGAACGCGTGGCGCCATCGAAGCCGTTTTCTGGCTCCTCGTTGCGTGTCTATCGAATTAACTACCTTGAAACTGGAATCTCTAGACACCAAATTCATTCAGATTCAACCAAATAAAAGCGGACAGAGTTCATTTAACGAGCGTCCGCTTAACGAGCGTTCATTTAACGAGAGTCCACTCCCAGCCATCCCAGGACGAATCCTGATGCAGGAAACGGAAGAATTCTTTCGTCGGAAGGAGTGGATCAAGCCGATGACTGGGTGAGTCAGAGAGAAAGTAAGAGTCGAATCGAAGTGAAACAGAGTTCGAGTGCTTTGACTCGCAGAAGAGAACAGGCCACGAATTAGAAACGCGATTCCATGGGGCCATCGTCCGCTGGGAACACGTCGTCATTCTTTCTACTGCCTTTGCGTCCAGGATCAACCATAGCGTGCATGCACCCCATAGCGATCTAATGCTCCTCATAAGTGGTTCTGTACAAACTGAGTCCATTTGACAAACTGAATTTCGAATTAGGCGCATCGTTGAAGGGGAATATTATGGCGTTTCTGTTTAGGGTGAGGTAGAGAGTCAAACAATTTTGGTACTTGGAAATTTGAACTTGGAACTTGGAGTTTAACACTTATGGATTTACCTAACTGAGTCAAATAGAATTGAATCACGAGTTAGGTTGAACTAGACTACGAAGAATTGAGTCTCACAAGGGAAGAACGTTACATGAACTGAGAAATTGAGTCATAAAATCAAATACGTCGGATTGAGTCATATACAATTGAATCACCCGTGAAGCCACATTGAATAGAATCTCCCGAATTGACTAATCGCATGAATTACACCTCTTTCTGAAATATGTCCGATAACACTCAACCTACTTTCTTGACTACTTCTTTTTCGTAACTTCTAAGAAAGTTGATAAAGAAACGATTACGTGGAAAAATGAAACAGTGAAAAATTCCAGCGTTACCGGAACGATTGACTCTCTAAGGCTTTCTAAGGCAATTCTAATGTCGCGTATTTCTGTCGCATCGGTCCTGCCGCGACAGCAACGAGAGGCGCCCAGTGGTGCACCTATTTCATCCGTTTCGAGTGAAAGTAACGGAACTGGAGCAGAACGAGACCGTTTCTGTCCAGCGCAGTCATTTCATGTTCGATCGATCTGTTACAAGAAATTCCGTCTGCTAGAGACTCGGTAAATTCTTTTCTCTTCATCCATCCTGACGCTGGCAGCCGTCAAATCATCCCGTCGCCAAATTTTCCCGGTGTATTGTACTCCCTTGACGTTTATCGTTTGTTCTGTCACGACTTGGCACGCTCGTTGACGGGGAGCTGGGAAATAATGAATAGAGAAGACGAGACGTCGACGACGGACAGATGCAAAGAGATGACACTTTATCATTGCAAGAATAATTGCACGATTTTAGCTGATTCTGCAGCTAGACCAATTAAATTTACAATCTCTGATGTAGAGTTTTGAAGGACAATTTTAATAACTCTCAAGGTTGTTCTGATTAAGATCTAATTAGAGATCTCAAATTTCTAAATTCTTGAATTTCCCAATTTCCATATTTCTACATCTCCAAATTCACAAATTTCCCAAATCCAAAATTCCACAAATCCTCCAAATACCAAAATTGCTACCTAAGTTCGCGAATTCATGATCCGCGGAAACGGGGTTTGAGGGAAGGTCGAATACGAGCGGTACCGGTGTCTGACCGTTTTATTTCACCAGCATCGAGACGATGACCTCACTGCTCATTAATGCTCGCCAAGTTGGCTAAATCGGGCGTCGCTGACGAATCTGGCACGATGTCCGTGGCGCTCGGACACCTTGTGCGAAAAATGTGCTACCCTTCTCTTATTCACGCACTGTTCGAATTTTTCACTTTCACCTAGTGAATTTTTCACCTAGTTACCCAAATATAATTCCTAGCTACCTAGTGCTACCGAGTGTTCCTTCCAAAGCGTATTTTCTATATTTCCTTATCAGAATTGACCGCTGAATAATCGACGTTCACGATCGAGAGAAATTGTTTGCAAGCATAGTGACTTCACAAAGAAAGAATCGCTGGAACGGTGAGTCACGTGTACTCGTTTATTGACACACAGAGGACGTGCGTGTCTTTCGCTATTACTACAAGAAAAGGGAAGAAAACATTTCCAGCCAGACTCGAGTAAAAAGAAGATCGTTTCTGTGTCGATGCTCACGTTTCGAATGATATCATCTGTCCAAAATCGTCGACAAAGAGGCTCTACCGCCGTCGCATAGTAATCGCAAAGATTGCACTTGTAAACGTTGACTCACGGATCGATTTAAAATCCCAACATTTCTCTGCTACCGTCATTCGATACGATGCTTGCACTTCAATCCACCTCGAGCAATTATCCGATGTTTGCTGTATCGATTCGTGTGACTCATTGTTAATTAACAGATGTTACTTCAGTCTTCAAGAACATTTCAGTCCTCGCGAGAACAAGACGTCGCTTGTAACGCATTCAGATCGTGTACGGTTTTTGCCGAACCTCACCGAAATTGTTTATGCACCATTTATATTTTTTTAAGTAGTATGCTGATTCGACGTCGTAAAAGTTATATCCGTACCTCGTTTCAAAACAACTTGTTTATTGTCTACTTTTATATTCTTAGAATGCAGCTTGATGGAAAAACATCTATTCTAAGAATGCGAAGGTAGATGAATAACTTGTTTTTAAATTTTATGACCTTGCGTTGTTTTCATTCTGGGAAGTGGAATGAAAGGATTAAGGATACTGGACATTTTAGAACGACTGCAGTTTGGATCGATTGCTGCTCGAGTACTTGCGAGAAAGCACTGCGAGTGAGCCCTCTGGTGGCGAGCGAGCAAACTACGTACACTTGAAACTTAAGTGTCCATTGTTTCTGAAATTTACAAATTTTCAAGTCCCATAAATTCTAAATTACTGAATGTCTGAATCTTCCTAGTCTCAAAGTAAATTCTCAAATTCAACATCTAAGTCTCCAAACTATCTTCAACGATATCAGTTTCACCATGAAGGAGTCGCCTGAAGTCCCGTAATTTTCCAGCAAAAAAGCATCACTTTCCCAAGAATACTCGCAGCATCCAGACAAAGGTGTCCAAGCGTGTCTCGAGGTTGGTCGCGAAATAAAACGTCGTTCGTCGACCCCGTGCACCAGCTGACGATGTTTCAGCCCGCTCCGCGCCGCGCCGGTTCCTTTCATCCGCTTCATCCCGCGCGATGATTCACTCTCCCGTTCCCAAAGTGGCTGGCCGAATGGGAGACGAAGGACGAACGATGAGGACGTGCCTAACAGCGTGTGCAACGTTCTCCACGCTCCTTTTTTTCCCTCCTAACTTCCTCCTTCTTTCTTTTTCTCCCTTTCTCATCGATCTCCTCCATTAATTTTATCCGGGAAGTGTTTTGCGAGGCGGTCAAAAATTTCGTTAGGTATTTAAGACATAGGCACAAATGATAGACATGACTTGGATTATTATAGGATGGAAGAATAAATATACTATTTAAAGGTGAAGTAGAACGATGTTAATGAGATAGAGGAAATATCTGACAGGAAATTATCGAGCAATAACTATAAGCTATTATCGAGCAATAACCTAACCTATTATTACCATAAAGCGATGACTCTGAAACAGAGTGAAATGAGACACGTATGTACATAAACCTTCAATTATTTTTCATCGAGAGAACCTCTGTGTCTGTCTCTGATTACTTCACTGAAGATGATTCGCGCGTTATGAAAGAGGTTGTACATGACGTCAGATTTGAAGCGTTCTGGCAAACCTGGTCGACAGGTAGATCGAGCCAGAGCGCGTTTAGGAAGAGTGGATTGATCAAATGTCGGGGTAAGGGGGGATACAGAGTGTGCATGTTCGACAATGAACGGAGCGAGTGAGTCGAGATGCCGTTGGAATGCCGTTCATTGGCAGACCTGCACGAGAAACGAGCATGAGGTGCAGAAGGGAAAAGAGGGCAGTCCACGATGCGGGTTGCTTTCCTCGCATGGCCTTCACACCTTCACCTCGTCTCACCTCGCTCGGCCACGCCAATCCACGATGTGTCGCTATTTCCACATCTCGAGATACGTTAGATACTTTTTATCATTACTTTATGTCCTTAGATCCCTACGATTCTGGATTCTGGGTGCAGACTCTGGGTTTCTAGGTCTGTGGATCATATACGTTTCTGAATCCGTACTTCCTAGATCCATATATCTCTAAGGCACCTACGTCTCTAGATATTTACGTCTACAAGTACCTAAGTTTCTAGATAGTTTTGTCTCTAAATGCCTATGTTCTTAGATATGCATTGAGTCCCTACACCCCCAAATTCCTAAGTGTCTGATTTCACAAATCCACGTCGAAGGTACTAGACTTAGAAAATATTACTGACAAGAAAAGATGCAACAAAGAAGCGGAGGATTTAAGAAGACGTAAACGGAAGAGAAATTTGATTGTGCCAGAGAAATCTCGGTTAGATTTTCACATCAGCAGACGTAAACGAGCTTGACCCCCACGATCGTGGGCAGAGATTTTACGACGGAATCGAGATCCACGGTGATCGTTGCTTCTCGTTCAGGCAATCAGATCTTACGAGCCCGCCAGTTACTTAACCATCAGGCGTAAATTACTTTGGTTCTCACTTTGGGCGTTACTTTATGCCTTGCTATAATACCACCGTTACGTTAGCCCGTTTTAACGATCGCATTATTCGTCTAACGAGTAACTATAACCACACGCTTTCGATCGTATCATTGACGCCATATAATGGATTCTAAATTTCACTAAGTCTATGTTTTATAATAACGCAATATCGGTTTAAGCATCAATGCAATGGCATTCGTTGCATCATGACAGGGTACAATACGTGGCGATATATCGAGTGGAAATACGAGTAGAAGTGCAAAGCGTAGGAATGCAACGCGCGGCAGTATAACGCGAGGGAATTCGGAGTATGATATATAGAGCAATCAACAATAATCACATTTATTATATATAGAGTAATTATATATTATGATACATAGAGTAATTAACAATAATCTCATTTATTCTACGATAATAACTAATTAGCGCATACAATAATTAGGTCGCTATAGACGACAAGCTGGCTCTATACTGCTCGCAAACTCATCTCTCCTTAGCTTACGCGGCGCGTACTTCAGGTAACCCCGTGGACCCGCGGTATCACCCGTTAATACATCACAAGAGCATAGTAATTTGATGCGTGGCGATATAACGCGAAGAAATTCAGCGCTTAGTAATTTAGTCCGTGGCGATATGACGCGTGGAAATTCAGAGCGTTGTAATTCGGTGCGTGACGATATAACGCGAGGAAATTCAAAGCGTGGTAATTCGGTGCGTGACGATATAACGCGAGGAAATTCAAAGCGTGGTAATTCGGTGCGTGGCGATATAACGCGTGGAAATTCAGAGCGTGGTAATTCGGTGCGTGGCGATATAACGCGTGGTAATTCGGTGCGTGGCGATATAACGCGTGGAAATTCAGAGCGTGATAATTCGATGCTTGGCGATATAACGCGTGGAAATTCAGAGCGTGGTAATTCGGTGCGTGGCGATATAACTCGTGGAAATTCAGTGCGTGGCGATATAACGCGTGGAAATTCAGAGCGTGGTAATTCAGAGCGTGGCGATATAACGCGTGGAAATTCAGAGCGTGGCGATATAACGCGAGGAACTTCGGATCATGGCGATATAACGCTTGTAAATGTGAGACGCTCATATTGCACTCACGAAAGAGACATTGTTATTTAGAAATATTTGAGTGCAACAACACGTAAAGACTGTAATCCGAACGTAGGCAGAGATTTTACGATCGAGTCGTGTTTCGAGTCAGCCATTCGTCTCGTCCTTTAATTTTCTTTAACGAATCCTATCATCAGCGATGCAGTCCGTAAATTTAAACCTACGTAAACCAGCGTCGTCATATTTTCACTGTCGCGACTCGTTACATAAATACATTACCGTTTTACGATCGATCTAATCGATCGAGTTTCTCTTTGTTCGCTCGCGGATATTTCGGCTCGTTTTATCGAAAACAGATTCCGATGGCCGCATATTCATTGAGGTTTCCGGACGATTTACCGAATTCCTCTCGAATCATTGAACAGCAGGGGTACGTACCCGGCGTGAAACCGTAGGTTAATAGGATTTGTTACGCGTAGGCTGAGATTTTACGAGCGATCCGTGCTGATCGCACAGGGTAGCGACAATGATTGCATTACCAAGGACGAATGGGTGAAAGGAACACATAAACGCGTACACTTTGATCTTTGTTGAATCGTGAAACTTTGCATCGAAGTTGCACTATCTTTCATCTTTATTCCTTTTCACGAAACGTGCCGAAATGTTCCTCGGAATTTCTATGTGTAACTATTCTGGGAATCTTATCCTGACCAGGCTTTGTAGGTCTTTTACCAGAAAAGCAAAAGTGCTGTTGTGTCATCGAGATATGCGTTTCTAGGAAGAATCATAAATATTATTTTTTCATTCGTGTATCTCTAGTGGATGTCAATATCTTCCTAAGATCTGTGACGTATCTTTAGACCTGCTAGATTTTCAAGACCTATCTCACAGCGCAATTATCAACAGATCCGTGCGTCATCCGCCGAAAAGCTAATCGAAAGTACAAATCGTCCGTAAACGTCGTTGGAGCGCGTTGGAAATGAATGTAAATTGACACAATTGGTTTGCCCGTGAGCGACGTTGGAAATATCGATTGCGCCTGCTTCTTTCGATGCGGGTATCCGATTAAATCGCGAGACAAACGGACAAGTTAATCATCGGAACACACGTGAAAGCTGATAAAACGAATAATACAAGCTTTAATCCGTGACTCATCATCCCCTATAGATTTCCGGGCGAGGAAACGTACGTGCGAGTATCTTTCCATTTGATCGTTCACGCATTGTTTGAGGGACAAAAGCCTACCAAAGACCGATGATGCATCGAGAACCGAATCAATTATGCAACGAAGATCGAGTGCCCGAGACGAGTATCATCGACGAGCGAAATACCGGCACGGTTCAAGTGTCGTAATCGAGGTGTCGAGGAAACGCGTGCTTCGAGTCCAATGTCGGATCGAGGAATGCAAAAGCTGGCAAGGAATGCAGATTCCAGGTGATCGTGTTTTCTTTCCCGCGAATGCTACTTCTATTACTCATCATTGACTAATCGATCGTTATCTCTTGGTATTGACGCCAATCGAAGGATGTCGAGGATTTAGAACGCGTGAACTATCGGACTTCGAGGATGTGGGTCATTCGGGTTTCACGATATTCCAATTTTTACTACGATACTTTATGCTCAATTTGAAATTATGCTCACTTCGTGTTTAATCGCTATTGTGGTTGCACTCTTATATGGTTCTATTGGTGCCTGACATATATAGAGCATACATCCATGCATACATGTATACACACATGTATAATACTTATAGCACCTAATACATGCATGTCTACATACAAGTATAAGAATATTTATAGCACTTATGCATACATACATGTATAAATGTCCGTGGCGATATAACGCGTGGAAATTCAAAGCGTGGTAATTCGGTGCATGGCAATGTAACGCGTGGAAATTCAGAGCGTGGTAATTCGGTGCGTGGCGATATAACGCGTGGAAATTCAAAGCGTGGTAATTCAGTGCGTGACAATATGACACGTGGAAATTCAGAGCGTGGTAGTTCAGTGCGTGACGATATGACGCGTGGTAATTCGCTGCGTGGCGATATAACGCGTGGAAATTCAGAGCGTGGTAATTCGATGCGTGGCGATATAACGCGTGGAAATTAAAAGCGTGGTAATTCGGTGCGTGGCGATATAACGCGTGGAAATTCGGTGCGTGGCGATATGACGCGTGGAAATTCAAAGCGTGGTAATTCGGTGCGTGGCGATATAACGCGTGGTAATTCGGTGCGTGACGATATAACGCATGGTAATTCGGTGCGTGGCGATATAACGCGTGATAATTCGGTGCGTGGCGATATAACGCGTGGAAATTCAAAGCGTCAATTTTCACTGACATATATGTATAGGTACTATAAATATTTTTATGCATGTGTGTATGCATGTATACATACATATATGTACAGGTGCTATAAGTATTTTCAATTTTAAATACGATATTGTAAATTGTTCCAAGTAATATTTACATCAGTGCATTTTAATGGCAGCCCATGTAATTTCATGCTGAATTTATTTCCACATTATGACAAGTCTAGCACGTACCGCCAGAGGGTTTCGTGACACAAATTGTCTTAAGTTCTCATCAAGAATAAATGTAACCGAGGTGACTTCACCTATCCTTCTAGAATACCCACTCTCGACGCACCGCCATATTAGTTTAAATCAACTCGAATAAACAGAGTACTCAAAAGACAAAGGAACAAGCCTATGTAGTCACCGACAACCACAACAAAGTTCTAGTATTCCACCCACCAGCGGCTGACTCATTGCCCCACAGACGGTGAAACTAATATAAATAAACAACCAGAAGTTTTCACCAAACGATGTAACCATAAATGAAGAATCCAAGAATAGCTTGATATAGGGACGGTGGAAAACGATGCATCATCGATTATGCAAATTGAGCAAATTATAAAACGAGCAGTTGAGTAAGGGTGGTGTCATCTCCAAAATATGGGTTGAGCCGTATATTGCTTTGGGGATGTCGGAATTCGGCATACCTCGCATAATATTGGAGATCGGAAAATTATTGGCTTTCATATTTTAAGATTTCATGCCTTTCGTCATTCGGAATTTCTAATTTTTAATCTTTGGAATTTCTGAATTTTCAAATTTCAAAATTCTCCACATTTCCAAATTCTCAGATTCCCAAATTCCCAAATTCCCAAATTCCTAGATTCACAAATCCCCAAATTCCCAAATTTCCAACGCTTCGCCTATACTCGTTACGCTACACTTCCCAAAAGTGCGCATCTAGCCGCCTGATAAGTAGCCGCCAGATAAACTGGTGATAAGACGAAACGCAGCGTCCGTAAATTGTGCAAAAGCAGGTAGAAGAGCAGGTCACGAAGCAAAGGAGGTGTCAGGGTCGTGCGAGGTTATTAGCGCGAAATGAATCAGACTGTGTGGTGCGTGGACGCGGAAAGAATGCGGGAACGACGACGTTAAAGCGTCGAGCACGAGCGTCCTTCGAAAACGCAGTCGTTTCCTACTACGATGGCTGAGTCACACACCCGGTATGATTCCGTGGGGCTATTCGTGGCACGAGCGTAGACAGAGCGTGGACCACTCTCGAATAAATCACAGAATCCACCGGGCCCTCCTGTCTGCCATGTCCCCCTTCCGTTCACGGCTTCTGATTTTCGCTCATTGATCCGCAGACAAGCTCGATTATCGCTCCTACCGTCCTCCGCTTGATTCATAAACCGTTCTGATTTCATCGCTCTTCTCCTTTTCTGAATCAGGTAGCTGCTTTTTTACTCAGGTATATTTTTTTATGATCATGTGCCCGTTTCGATTCCATTTTGTTTTATGCTGCAGTGCGAAATGGAGGTCGCGACTGTTTGTCTCTTGGCGCCAATAGATATATGCTGGGTGTATTCAATATTTGTTTAACTTTATTGGAAAAGAAAATTAATCACTCGGTATTGTTGGTCGTCGTAATCAAGTTTATTTGTCATCTTAAAATGAAAGGGATACTTATCTGAGATCTTGTCTTCAAATAGAGCAGCCTTAAAAATTCTTCGCCTTCAAAAATTATATTAAACATCCATTGTGTTAAATATCAACTACGATTTAACAAATATTTAATGATCCGATGCACTAATGGCGTCCTCTGTATTCTTCATTTTTTTCTCACTCTTATCCCAATGTTTACATTATTAAGATGACAAAAATGCGACATCTCGTTATCAAACTGTGTTATCGGATCTCGTTACGTATGTGCCCTAGAAATTTAGTAAGATTTTCTTCGGGCAATATTTGCCTTATCTCCTCCGCCGTTATCATTCCTTTTTCTTTTTATCAACTCGGTGCGCCGACGTATTCGACCTATTCTTATCACGTCGCGTTCTTTTCCTCCTTTTCTTTTTTCCTTTTTTTTGTTGAATCGGGTGACTAAACAGCGGTATATCGAGGCTAGCACCTGAACGATAAGCGCCGCGATAAAACGTCGACGATAAAACGACTAGTCACCTAACCGGTGAACAGTCGAAAAAGCTTCACCCCTCGAGGGAATACTAATTTTTAACACACCTGCCTGCGGGTGCCGTCAAAGGAACATGCTCTCGTTTTTCTTAATTGCTACAAAACATTTTATTGAAGCGCTAATAGAAGTGGAAGTACAGTGCGTGACATGATGTAGGGAACGATGTAGGAGATAGTAGTCGCGATTTTTAATGATTTTTGGGAAGGAGAGTTCCAGATTTTCAGAGTTGGATTTTTGGAAATTTTTAAACTTGCAAATTCACTAATTTCCTTTCCTAAAATCAAAGCCATCAACTTTACCATGTACATCCGAGCACATAAAGTTTCTATTGATACAGCTTCACGAACATCAATAAAATGTCAAAGATATCTGTGAGACTTTACTTTTACCAATACACGTTAATGATTGGTTTTTACCGATAATATTTATTGACAAATGGAGAAGTCATAGATAGCACCTGTATATTGAACGCAACAATAGCCTGGAATTATTTATGATACGTGTTTGATTAATTGCTCGCGGTGACATTCGATTCAATGTTGTTGCGAAACGTGTGCATGAGATAGTATTCTGCTGCGTGCATATAATGCATTTGTCGATGCGGGGGTCAATGCTTCAAAATACACAACATGCCAGAACGTGTGGCAATGCAACTGCGATATGTTTTCCTGGCGATATAATGCGAATTGGTATCTACGCGTGGCGATTAAATTCGGGGAAATTCGGTGCATGGCGATATCACACGAGGAAATTCGGCTCGTAGAAATTCGGTGCGTGACAATATAACGCAAAGGAATTCGGTACGTGGCGATATAACGCGTGGAAAATCGGCTCGTAGAAATTCGGTGCGTGGCGATATGACGCATGGAAATTCGGTGCGTGGCAATATAACGCAAGAAAATTCGACGCGTAGAAATTCGGTGCGTGGCGATATAACGCGTGAAAATTCAGAGCGTGGTAATTCAGTTCGTGGCGATATAACGCGTGGAAATTCAGAGCGTAATAATTCGGTGCGTGGCGATATAACGCGTGGGAATTCAAAGCATGGTAATTCGGTGCGTGGCGATATAACGCGTGGAAATTCAGAGCGTGGTAATTCGATGCGTGGCGATATAACGCGTGGAAATTCAGAGCGTGGTAATTCAATGCGTGGCGATATAACGCGTGGAAATTCAAAGCGTGGTAATTCGGTGTGTGGCGATATAACGCGTGAAAATCCAGAGCGTGGTAATTCGATGCGTGGCGATATAACGCGTGGAAATTCAGAGCGTAGAAATTCGGTTCGTGGCGATATAACGCGTAGAAATTCGGTGCGTGGCAATATAATGCATGGAAATTTGGTGCACAGCGAGGTTCAACGCGTAGCAATCCGTCACATGACGATATTAAAACTCGTATAAAACATGTGGCAATATAACAAGTTCATATACGACACGTTATTCTGAATTCGTACAAATTGAAATACAAAAAGCGTACGGAAGGCTGGTTAGCGGATGATCTACGAGGATCATTCCACGTTGGAGCAGAAGGGAATATTTATGTATGCCCGGCGCGTGTTTCTCGTTAAGTGATTCATTCATGCTGGAATCCATCGTGACGCGTTCCACGCGTGTGTTCGAGACACGGCTACACGGATTCCCATCGTGGCCAGAACTCATCAGCGAACCAGCAAGCGAGAGTGTGGCAGGTGGTACGTATAACGATGATGCCTCGTTCTCTTCGTCGCTGGTTAGGTTTCCCTTCAGGAAGCGCAGTACGTTAACCGCGGATTACGTGTACCGTCGCCTCTGTTTCCCGCTTTGTAAACAGTGTTTAACCGGTCACTAGGGTGAATGCGAATGAACGCTACGAGATCGACCCTCCACTTTCGCTTCGCTGTCGAATCCGGCCAATAGTACGGAATTTCTCAAATATATTTCGAGGCCTTGTAAAATGATACCTGTGAGGGACCCTTAATAGCTGCGACAGGTTAAAAGGGTAGCTCGTGATTTATATTGCCGGGGGTGGGCTTCCATACGCCTGGTGTGAAAATTATTTTCGTCCCTTACTGTGTTTCGGAATTCCCTTGCTAATGGAGATTGTAATTCTTCACATTACACGTCGATAATTTACTTTTAATTTATGGATATATTTTTAAGCGCACATAATCGTGATCGAAATAATAATAAAACGATTACACAACGGTGAAAGCGTTATTTTAACGAAAGAGCAGTTCTGCTTCTCGAGTGCACCGTATTATAAATACCGCAGGAGCATGGCTATCTCTGAATCGTTATCGAATAAAAGACAGAAAGCAGTCGGTTTCAAAGCAGACCACGATCGTACAAAGACGAGAGATTAAAGGGAAATGGAGCAGTAAGTCTGTCGTGACTCACCGAGCACGTTTTAAGGACTCCTCTCGACATTTTCCTTCTCGTTACTCGTGACTCACGTTATTACACGAAGATTAATCGGAGATTAATGGAGAATCCATATTATCGAGGGCGTCGCGAACAAACAATTTTTATCGCGTAACATTAGGGATATACAGCGGCGCGACAGGTTCGCTATTATTGCAATCCTCGAGTAAAAGTCGAGCGTGACTAACAGAGCAGATAAACGCGGAAATTGCGGCGCTTAGAGACGCGTGTCGATCGATAACATTTTTCGTTTCAATTTTAGATACGGAGTTCCTTCGATAAAGGACACGTCATTTTAAAACGTAATAGAGACGCGGCACGTGGCGATATAGTGCGTCTGAAGTAAACGCAAGGTGACATAATCTGTTGAGATCTGATAAGTAACGGATAGTAATGTAACGAGTAATAATGTAGCGGGTAGTAATGCAACAAGTGATAATACAACGCATGAAAATATCGAGGCGATGTACCATTAGTGAATTATACGGTGACACAATTTATCGCACTTCGATAGGCGACGGGTAGTAATGTAACGTATGAAAATGGCGATATAACTCATGGCACCGTACGTGCAGCAATATGTGGGTAAAATTGTCGAGATTATATGATATAGCACGTTGCTGTTGTGCAGGATATAATGTACGATTGAAAACAACGTGTTTGACAGGAAATGTACACGGCGTTGGCAAGCTTTGAAATTATTGTCCGCAAGCCATAAACCTTCTTAACTAGACAGATTTATACAGTAGTCGTGTAGCTTAAAATGTTAATCCAAAAAGCAGCTGTACAAAGAGCACTGACATTAACTGTTACTACGCTTTTGATTAAAGAAAAATTAGTGCAGACGCTTATGCAACCCCAAAATTAAGTACCTGCCTTCTAAAATATAAGTCCCGAAGATCTTTTCGGTAGAAATAAACTAGAAAATGTTTCAACATCTCTCAACAGATGATATTAATAATTTTCACATGGCGTTAAATAAACAAAAAGTATTTACGAGTTGTTTGGATGCTCGTAGCCATCCCGGTGGCGCATGGTACAGCATCACGAGTATCAAGATGGCGTCCATGATCGATGGCTTTTCCGCGAACTGGACCTCGCTACAAGGATCACGGACTTATGTAAATCTTGCATAAATGTCCGCGTCTGAATCACGCTACTCGTCCAAGCTATGCAGCTAACCAGCCGACTTGAAAGCTGGTAAACAAAAGCACGCGGTATAATAATTCAGGGTCACCGAGTGCCTAGGCGCTCTAAACTGTGACTCATAGCGAACCGCATTGAGCATCGATATCAACTTTTGCGTCTCCATATTGCACGTAATAACATTGCCATAAATCTAGATGATGTATCAGGTGACCCAGGGTCTGACTCATCAGACGTATCTTTGCACGTAGAATAAAGAAAACGATGGTCCAGGTCATCGACCTTCCGGAATCGAAAGTGAAATTGGTTTAGAGGGAAATCTATCACGATGATTTCATGAAAAGTTTCCATCGATGTCTACATCGTCCCTATTTAGCCGGTATTATCGATGAACTTTATTCCCAATACATCGTCGAGCGCCACGGTGAATCATGGTGGATCGCCAGACGCTCGGAACGTATCGCACTGTTTACCATTTGATTCACGTCGAATGCCTCGATCTGCTACCAATCGATTGACCACCATCTTTTCAATTCTTGCTCGAAATCGAACAAGAATGCGAGGGTGATTAATTCGACGTTAGACATTCGCACCACGTACTTTCGATTGCCTCCATTTATTGGTAACATTAATACATATTAGTAAACTAGGGAATGCTATTCGAATTTTAACAAATTGCGCAATATTTGGTTCTGACTCATTCGTAATTTGCTTCGCGAAATTACATGTTTCGCTTCGAAAATTGTTAAGTGCTCAGAAGCGCTATTTTTATACTATGCTTTTACATTATATTTTACTATACTTTATCATATTACTGTATTACATTTTATGTTACAATTTGCAACTACCACTATAAGATGCATTGAGAACCCATATTACACAATTAGTTTTACGACTCCAACGAGAAATAGAGCGTTCAAACCCATTATGAGGTACAAAACAGTCGAGTATTTTTCATAATTCGTTTAGTAGAATTAAAGGGGGCAAGGCTCGCCATGACCGATATAGCGTGAGTCATCTAATATAATTTTGATTAGATCTCTAAAGGTGTCATGAAAAATCGACCGTCTAAAAATAGAACGCTTCGATGCAACAAGCTAGCGTTCCATCGAACGAAAATACTGAATTTATCATATCGGTATGACTACGCCCAGTTCTAAAAAGTGGATAGCATGCCCTGCATACACATGAAATAATTATCCACATTTATCATCGGTTATTGCATCATCGAAACGAGTCATTCGTTGACAATGAGTGCACTCGCTGGAAATCAAAGTCCCTCATCGTCCCGATTAGATCGAGAACATTTTTCAGAGGATGATCTGGACTTGAAAATGACTAAGCTCGACTTTTAACCGCGTTCCTAGTTGACTAATCTTCGGACCTGATCGACCCGGTGACAAACCTCCAAAATATCGCGTAAACTTTGTTTATGGAACAAAAATCGAGAAAAGAATTTTTCGCCTGAAGTGATTTATCAAAACACATTCTTTTACCAGAATTTTTTGATCTTCGATGACATCAGGAGTTAGAATAGCCGGCTTCCCTGAAACTTTACGGGCATACCTGTGATGGGCGGTGTAGAATGACGTCTGTAATTCTTTTTTCTTCCATCGTTACTCGATGACAATATTGCATCCTTTTACGATTCTCAAGAAAGTGAGATACAGCATGCGATTCGCTCTAAACGTTTAGTCATTAGCCTTGAAGGGATTTCCATCTCGCGTATCGAATTGAATCATTTGTCGGCGTTCCTCGAGGGACCACCATTTTGCGCGGAGAAACGTGCCCCTCGAGATCTCGTTCCGGCGATGACACTCGATGCATCTATGGATGAATCAGAGGGGCTTAGAACTTTTTTTAATCCCGATATAGGTATCGAAATATTCGACTCGGTATTATATGCTTCAAACTTAATAATCAGCCTCCTCAAAACGGTAATAATTGACTTACTGTGCAGAGACACCCCAACGAAAGTTCAGATTTAATTGATGGGTTACTAGTCTCTACTCATCTTGTACACGTATACCTTATTTTTGTACAGTGTGTATGATGAGGGATAATTGAAACTCGTTCCTCTATCTCATACAACTTGTTTCTCCATCGATAAACACGTTATCGGAATAGCAAAAACATGTGAAGCAGCCACGTGGAGTTGAAAGTTTCCTATATTGGAAAAAAAACATGGTACTAAAGTCACGAGATGACTCAAAGGTACAGATTTCAAGAAATCATCGCGTCCAGTATACATCACTCTTTTCCTTGTACCACAACCGCAAGACACCTTCATAAATCATCGGCTCTGCAAATAAAATGTCTACTGGGTTTCCCAAAATCTGACGTATACCCGAAGAATCTCACACGTGTTGTTAAACCGTTAAGATGCACAGGTAAAATCTTGGACACGTTTGCTCAAAAATATTGGCAAAAAAAGAATGGGGAAGTAGGCGAAACTTTGAGGCGCCATATGCAAATTACGAGGTTAAGAGGATACGTCGCGCAAAACGCGTGGATTTCGCGTAACACGATCCCGTTAATGGGATGCCTGATGCAGAAGAGGAAACACGTCGTGAAAAGTTGAGGTTCAATGCCATATTTGTAACGATTTACTTCGTCCGAGATGGTTGTTCATCATGGCGGGTCACGCGTGGTCGAATCACCTGCAACAACAAACAGTGCGTTTCATAAATGCTAAAGGAGCACGATAAGTTTATAAAATTAGACGGCAGTTTTGCGGGGCAAACTTGCGTAACGTCGTCCACGCGCACCAGTGCAGATCCGTGAATCATTGTATTCGAAAGAGACGCATAATGCCTCGATTTATTTTTACTCCCAGCAAAAGTCAACCTTTGATCTTTCCGTCGTGTTACTCCTGTGCTCGACTTTCTTTGACCGTCCAAAATTCTTATAAATAACTCGTGTTTCTTTGTTTGGACCACGAATTAGAGGAAGTTTTATTTCTTCTTCTATTTCATTCCAGATGTTCCGCGTCCGATTTCCTGGTCAATAAATCGTGAAGGCAAATCATTTTCTGCTCGAATATTTCGTTTAGTCGTACATTTGGAGCATTAGTCATAACGTAAACAATAAAATTGATGAATCGCAAGGGGGTCGTGAGCGGATGCTTAAGGCGGATGCGTAAGGGTGCATTTACATGCTCCCATTAGGCAGATAGTAATGAATTGATCTGCAGTGACTTCAATTCAACGCTAATGTGATCTGACTCGATTCAATTCCTCATCGTTCAACGTAGTTCGGTTGTGTACCGAAGCTACTAAACATGAATGAAATAAAAAATAATATCTACAATGATACAATTGTTGATAATTAAATGTGACATTCGTGTGATACATGAAACGATGGTAATCAAAGCGAGTCCTCAATGTACGCAGCAAACGTGTCAACTGGCACAATGCAAATAGGCATGTATAGTAAAACGCGTTATAATTATAGTTACTCGTTCGTACCTTAAACGAAGATTTCCATTTCACCACCTATTATAAACAACATAATTTTCTTTCGTTTATTCGATAACGAAATATGTGACCGATAACGTTAAGTATTAACGTTCTGAATTGAATCGGTAACGATGCATACAGCGGATGATCGTCGAGTATGGAAACACGGAAGACTGGAGCTTTCAAACTTTCCATTGTAATCCAATAAGTCGATTTATTGATGGTTCGGCAATTAAGCCGCATTACGTTATGTATTTACGAGCAAGTCGCGCGACAAGGTCGTCATAGGACGCCGCGGAGCGTTGCGTGCCGTTACGACGAAATGCACGAAGCCCCGCGAAACTAGGAAGAACGTAAAAAAAGAAGGAAAATACGATCGTCCTTTGGAAAGAGAAGGACGACCAGACGGTACACAGACAGAGCACGGTACTCGACTACGTTCGTGTGCCTTCGTCCGCGAATCGTGTACGTCACGAAGCGACCGGCCAATCAGCGTCCAGCCGGATGACTCATCCAGTCGAGCCTCATGTAAACTCTCTCGTGCCGCTTAGCCAGCAGTCTCCCGCCAACAAGCAAAAGGGCAAGCACAGCTTTTGCCACGTATCTATCTCTGTTTCGACGTGAATCCGTAAACACGCTTTGTCTCGTCGCGTCGTTGAAAAAAACTCATAACGCACGATCGAAAAGCGTCGCACTCGCGAGGCAACGCAATCGAGAGATCGACCGTTTTCTCTCTGGTAATCGTCGGTTTGCGTAACCACGCGATACACCAAGTTTCGAGGACGGGAATTCGTTTGTTTTGTGTGTGTCAAATGGTGAGGTGAGAGCTGTTGGGAATCGTGGAGGGAATCATCTCGCGCACATCGAACATGAGAATGAAGAAAGAAGCACCGTGCCTCGTTCTGAGGCTTGTCCCTTTGGAAAATCTCGAACCGTGGGGTAAGATTTTCCTTTTATTCCTCTTTTCGCGCCGTCAACTTTTTGCTCCGCATCCGGAGGCTGAATCGGCTCGTCTTTTTTATCGCGCGTTACGATCGTGAATATTCCACTGTCGTTCGATTGGAAAGGAAGTTTGCACTAATTCTCGAACTGTCAGTTACTTTTCTCCAAAACGAATGCCTTAGTGATTCATACTGACACGCGTTGCGCATCTTCGTGTATTTACATCTTGTTAGAGGCAGTATTTTTTGTGTTACGTGATGTTTTAGCGATTCATTTGCACAAGGTAACATTGGATTTCGATACGTCTTCATTGCAAGTGACACCTTATCTAAAGGCAGATCAGTGTTTCTGAGTTATCTGCTCTTGAAGTTCTCTTCTAGAATAAAGCGATGGTCTTTATATAAGTTTATTGAGTTCGGACAACGTGCTCGGTTTGTCCTACAAAGGACCAGGGTTCAAATCCATTTATTACGACCTCTTTATTTTTTTCATTTATAACTTCGCATAAAAAATGAATTCAGAAGTATAAAATAATTTAGAATTTACGAATGAGGTATATGTAGAGATAGTTTATGTGCCTAGGTACGTATGGACCATAGCGTCCATACATAATCAAATAACCAGCATGCCAAGAATAAAGTGCATATAAACAAAAAGTAAACAAGTATCGAAAATGACTGAGATCGGTTTAATCGGTCTAGCAACGAAATACATAGTAAATATATGGTACCGTTCAGTCACCTAATTTCCAGCGTCGTTCTACAACTATGGTCAAAGGTATTTCTGAAACGTCTTTCTCGCAGCGGCGGCGGGATAAATACGAAGTTGGACGAGGCACGCGGGTAAATACAATCTCTTGCGCGATGACTCAGTCCTCTCGGTATCGTAGATTTAGGTGTAATGCGTGCCCGATGACTCGTTTCGAGTTAATCTCGAGAATGGCGGAATTACGAATACCATAGACCCCCAGGAGGCGTTGCGTTTAAAACACGTTCCCTCGTTACCTCCGATCGGGCTTCTCTCGTTTCTGCATTCAATCACGTCGCTGATATTCAGACGTTTACCCGACGAGAGTACGAGGAATTCTTTCGACGAGTTTTGTTTATTTAACAGAATGTATCTTTCCGCAAAGATTCGAAAATCGTCTCTTCGAACACGTTGTTTTGCTTTTTCGGTATCTCGCAAACAGTGCTTGTTTCATAATTTCATGCCTGATACGGTACATTGTACGGACATCGAGTACGGTGGAATTTTCTACAGAAGATATTGGGAACTTGAAAATTTCTTGTATTTCAGTTTACAAATATGCGGATACTTTCTTCTATATCGCCATTTTCCCTAGGGAATCTTGCACACGTAGCGTACACATGGATAACCGAGAGTGCATGGCATCGTCGCAGTAAAGGAATGTAGGTCGCTTCATTTAGGTCATTATAACAATCAAGTTGTGCGAGGTTCGTTGCTCTGGTTTCACAGATGTTTGTAAAGAAAATGCACATTACTATTCTTCGATCGTTAAATTGATTTCAGTCATCGATAATTTATTGCAAATCGTAGTTATTTATTTTTATGGATAGTTTCTAATTATTAATTTTATTGGGTAACTGGGAGAAGTGCTTTTATAGCTTATATTATCGTTAAATATGATTGAGTTATCGGTGGAACATCTGCAGTTGCATGCAGCATCAGTAAGTTCAGGTCTTCGAAGTGCAGCAACAATTGGTTGCGGTACTGACTGGGATGGGTGACCGTTTTTTCGCAACTTTAGATAACCGGAAAAATTGTGTTTAAAAATCATTTAATAAAATAATTTAATAAAATGTTAAATTTTAATTATATTAAATAATGTTCCTAACTCTTAATAAGAAGCAAAAAAAAGACCCTATATAAATTCCAAAGATATAAACGATGACGAAACTAGGAAGAGCAAAAATAAAAATCCAAAATTAGGGAAGAATATTTTCCAACAGGGAAAGTGCACCTGTCCTTCGACAAATTTAAATAAATCGTGCATCTATTTTCTCCAACAACGTCATTGTTGCTTTTTCCTGAAGCAGAAACTGTTGAAACGAGGATACGAAATTGTGCAATATTAATTAGAGACAAATGTGCTCGTCCGGTTTTCAAAGGCACGTTACAACCACGTTGCCAAAGTAAGTTCAGATTTCCCGAACTAAAACGAGAAGCACGCGTCAGCGGGTAAAAGATCACGCGTGTGCCAGCCGCGCGCGTTGCGTTAAAATCAGGCCAATGGCCTGCGAAGACGCATCTGTACCCCTTTTCTTAATAATTGCGACCTATTAAGCCTAATTACCGTTTGTTCGTCGCCAGGATCGCGCATTGGGATCACGGTACTCTTTCGACGTGCACACGTGCGGTCCCATAGCGTTGATTTCACATAGATTAAACTTGCAAATTATCTTCGAAATCAGATAGGGACATGCCTAGGGATTATGTAGCAATATAGTCACCACTCGTATTTTAATTTTCTTCATTCAGCATGCATAATCCAAACGTTGCGAGAAATGTTTGACCGTGAAAATGTTCCGTCAAATGTTGAAATACATGTATAGTCGATACGAGATATCGCGTCTAGCCGCTAAATTTACGATTTCCGGTGAGACGCCATAAGACTAGGTCACGGAATTGCATTATGTCTACTTATACACCGTCGTGTCGATAACGTTCGTTCGTCTTCGAATCGTAATCCTCGATAGGCTCATTTTACTGTCAAATCGAACCTTATAATGTCAATTCGTGAATACGCTTCCGATGAGTCGCCGTAGAGGACCTTTGTATTCGCTTGGGATTTACATTATTTTAAACTTGCCCGCATACCATGTTTAAGCTGATCAGATTTCCTAGGATCACGAATTCAGTAGCTTACGAAAGCGTTTTCCATTAGCTAGAGGTGAAAAGGTTGACACGGTATCTTTTTACACCTCCAGATTATACGATACGAATAGGATCAATGAATGGCGCGCAATTTAAAACTGCGTACGATCGCTGTATAAGTGTCTAAGTACTCAGAGAGAATAGAAAAGGGAACAATAAGGAAAATGATGGCAGTAAATCGAATCCGGAAGGACCTCTCCCTCCATTTCCCTGTGAAAAGGAAGTTTAGTTGCGGTGACTGCGGAATAATCATCGGCCTCGCGACACCAGCAGCACACACGGGGTTGGCGGTCATGGCGGTGCGACGGCAGGGGGCTAAAAGAGTGACTCATCGTTGAGCCAGGCCAGGCTTTACGAGCTGCAGGTCAGGAGAGGAAGACACTTTTAGCCCACATTTCTTCCTCCCCTCTCTCTCATCATCCTGCTCTATTGCCGGCGTTCCTTTATTTTTATCCCGGTCGTTTATTCGCGGTTTCCACGTTTCCTCCTCTAGCTTCCTCTTCTCGTGGTCTTACACGCGCCTGATGGATTTTCTTCATTCTGATCGTGTGTTTGCACTTGTGGATATAGCGGCAGCTGCTTAACGTATCGATCAGCGGTCGTCAGGAAGTTGGGAACAATTCCACGTAGAGTTATTTAGAGGGATGCAACGTGGCGATATAGTACACGGTCGTGTGCTGTGGAGTGTTGTGATATAGGAAGCGGCGAAATGAATTGCGACGATGTTACATTTAGCAATTCGTATGAAGATATAACGCGTATTGATTCTACGTGTGGTGATATAACGGAAGGTAATCAACGCGTAGTAACTCGAAATAAAAGCTTGAACAGAATCCTCAACTAACAAGTCTCTTAGATCGCTTCTTAAGACTCGCAGGCTTCCAACATTGAAGATTTACGGTGCAACTTTGATAAGACTTCCAGAATCACCGAAAGTACACAGTGGAATATTACAAAGATTCGTTCTCCGAACGATGCGCTGAAAGAGCGTTCGCTGTTATATCGCAAACAGTGCGAATTTAACCCACGGAAGTACCTGCTACGCCAGAAAGGTGTATTAGCTAAGCATCGCGTTTCTCTAGAAATCGCTGAGTACACAATTCCGGACCAGAATTTGGTTAACTAGGAGCTGAATCATTGCATTGTATTCTGCAGAACGGACACGAAACGGGAATGGAATTTCTACACTCGACTCGTTTCCTTTGCGGCACTCAGCTTTTATTTGCTGAGCATTCAAAATTGCGAATTCTACACGGAAAGTCCGGTTCTGAATATCTGATTCATGACTACTCCCATTGATCATATTCTTACATTCATTTAAGTGAAATAATGATGTAGGGAACAGTAGTTCAATTTACAGTTAGGGATACTTACAAATTAAATTTTCTACATAAGTTTCTATTCTCCAAACGTGTTTGGAGATTCGCGAGGTAGCAAACGCAGCGAGAAGCGGATCCTCTTTCCCTCGCATCGCAATTTTCCCTAGGGGTACCTTCTGGACGGTGTATCGTCCGTTTCAAAGCAACCCGATACTTCTCACGAGCAGTTCCCACGATCGAGCCTTCCCCAGCTGTTCTTTTAGGCACCCAACGAACCTGCAGCACCCGAAAGCCCTACGTGTCTAACGAACACGTTTTTCTGGTTGGTTCCAGGTGGACACAAGGAGTTCCACAGGCGGCACAGGGACCTCTGCGAGGATACGCTTCTCCCAGCAGGCGGAGCTGGTCCATCGACGGTCAGCGGTTGCCCGAGTCCAGGACCAGGTTGTCCGGTGTTGAGCCTGTCTGGACCACCGACTCCCCAACCCGCGGACATCGACAGTCATCCTGCCTCTCGAGTCCTGCCGTTCTTGTACCTCGGCAACGGCAGGGACGCGGCTGATCTTCAGCTCCTGAGAGCGCTAGGCGCCACCAGAGTCCTCAACGTCACTTCCCAACTACCTGGTTACCACGAGGAGAGGGGTATCACCTACAGACAGATCCCTGCTTCGGATTCCGGTCACCAGAATCTGAAGCAGTACTTCGAGGAGGCCTTCGACTTTATCGGTGAGTTTTGGAAAATTTTCCTGGGGCAGCACTGATCTACTTACAAAGAAATTATTCGCAGTCAAATCGGTGGAGTTAATTTTTATTGCTGACGCACGAATCGTGCAGCACATTGCATATTTTGTATAAACTGCAATGTCAAGAAATGGGTGACTTCTCCGTTTCATGTAGATCGGCCGTTACTCTCCGGGAGTAACGGTACAGTATATTTCGCGGAATAATCTGCCGGTAAAAGTAAACTAGAATGAGAATCCACCGTTTCCACCGTTCATAAAACTCAGCTCCATAAATTGTTCAGAAGCAGAACGAGTCACAGGAATTAGCAAACATCATGCTCATTCATCGCGTAACAAGAGAAGCGAGAGTTGAATAGGTCGAAACGAGCAACGCGTACCATACTGACATTGAACGGACGACGTGTGGTCGTTCCATTGACGCTGTCGAACCTGTTGCGTGTGATTCAACAAAAATACAAGGATCGCCACGGTGGCGGTAAATTGGTCTAATTGCATTGACGGTGCAAAATGTCAGGAGGTTGGAGAGGAGGCTACGTTTAATTCGTCGCGAGGGAAAGAGATGAGAGAGCAGTAACAAAGAGATGTTAGCTGCTGTCGATGAGTAATTCTTTCGAACGAAATGGGTGTGTCCTCGGTTACTATCATCTGTTTGTATTTGCCGCGCTCTGAGTGCGCATGCGCGTTGCGTTTGCAATTCGAAATGTAACAAGTGGAAATTTGGGATTTGGCGATGTAACGCATGGAAATTCCACGCGTAGGAATTCGGTGCATGGCGATATAACGCGTGGAAATTCAGCGCGTGGCGATATAATGCGAGGAAATTCCACGCGTAGGAAGTCGGTGCATAGGGATATAACGCGTGGAAATTCGGTGCGTGGCGATATAATGCAAGGAAATTCCATGCGTGGGAATTCGGTGCATGGTGATGTAACGCGTGCAAATTCAACGCGTGGCGATATAATGCGAGGAAATTCCACGCGTAGGAATTCGGAGCATGGCGATATAACGCGTGGAAATTCGGAGCGTGGCGATATAATACGAAGAAATTCCACGCGTGGAAATTCAGAGCTTGGCGATATAACGCGAGGAACTTCGGTGCGTGGCGATATAACGCGTGGAAATTGAACACTCAGAAACTTGATAGATAGAAATTTGATGCGATACGTTCTCAAACTACGTACGCTATTGAAATATTCCGGTGAATATTGATAATCCCTTGAACGTACCTCAGACCTATTTCAAGGTCCAAACGGTTCGAACCTACAAAGGGTTAAATTCTGCTTTTGTTTGTCCTCCATGGAGAGGTTCCTTAACGGTCAACGCACCAAGGTGCCCTTCATTTCACGCAACAATCCCTACGGGTGTTGGGGACGGTTGGCCAGGTACAGCATTCCACCAGTTGCACATTCGGTAGGGCTCTCTCCCTCGTGTGTATATGTTGGACGCATGTGCGTATGGGGTACACGCATGCACTCGCGTTCGTTGTGTTCGGTTACACACACGACCCCGTACGGGACAGCAGAATGCGGTGCAGTAAACATACAACACAAACAAAGAAGGCCCGACATTGGGCCAACACCGTGATGATGGGGATTTACGAGTGTGCATTCGATGGTGCGCGCGTGCACCCATGACTCATGGTTTCATGAATGGAAGCCTTTCGTCTTCTAGTCCTCGCACGGTGAATGGTCCACCGGAAACGGCTAGTTACACCCTGTTTCCGTTAAACCGAACCGCCTAGTGCAATGCCGTCGATGAGGGAAAAACGAGCGGCGAGGGAAAATATGTCATCGGGAATTCCGATTTAGATTCCGGAAACGTTTCTGTTAATTCCTTCCCGATTGCTGGGATGCTTTACGGAATCTGAGTTCAGCTTTCGAGATGTTTTACACTTTTATAAAATTCATGTAGCACGATTGTAATTTTAAGTAAAAGTTATACCTGTCTTTCAAATCTATAACTTAGAAAAACCATGTAGGATAAGTATAGCGTCGAGGCAACAAGTTTTCCCGGAACACGATATCGTTTACAGGGTCGCGACAGGTGTCACAGCTTTTTGTTACTGTGTACACATATGTCCCGTGTGTGTTACCAAAATATCCTCTACTTTTCTTTTCCTCTAGTTCGCCCCAGTTTCTGATCCCCAGGCTCTTCATCCCCAAGAAAGCTCTCACAGCTTCCCACTAGTCCTCGCAAACCCCTTTTCTTTCCCTCCTCTCGATTTCCTCCCCGCTTTCTCCGTCTGGCCATTCGTCATTTGTGACTCATAGCAGATGTCAGCTCGCGGGGTCTACACGAGTGATCGCACGCACGTCACCCTAACTCCTGTGTTACAACGTTTAGGGGCCGATACACCCCTCCCTGTCTCGACTAACGTTTACCTACACCACTTCTATTACGCGAGCAACGATCCGTAGATAAGATTGGTCCCGCTGCTTATCGTCGTTTAGCCACGCGTTAGCGATTAGGCCCCGGGATTTTCGAAATCTCCAATTGAGAGATAACTTATCTATTTTCTACATCAACGTAGCAGGCAATTTAGTAATCCTTTCGGTAATTCGATGCATAACATAAGTATTCGCTCAACGGTGGACATTTACGTACGTATATATACGCACTCGAAGAATTGGGGTTAAGTACCAATATCGTATATGTACGCTCTCGAACAGACGTTATTTACGCTCAGTTGCAGACTATACATGATCTTTTACCGTCATGACATAACATACATTTATATTCATATACATATGATATATCCATACACTCTCGTATACATGTACCCATATGCATATGTGAAACATAGAAACACATATTCTTCGAACACTCTGTCGAAACCTCCGTGCAATTTTTCCGCAAAAACGGTACATTCGTCGGCTTTTTCCGCTGTTTGTAGTCCCGCATGCGTTAACATGTGCACTTGCAGCGGTTCTCATGCCCTCCCTTTGTGTATTACGTACACCAGCGCATTGCATAGGATAGAGGCGCGCGTCACCGTGACTCATTGGCGATACGATAGCGTCCCTCCGCGTTACGTAACCGAATCGCCTGTTTGGGTTACACGGCTGGTTTTGTGTTTGATCGTTTACAACAACGCGATCTCGCGTCATCCGAGCGAGTTGCCCGCTCGCTCGTTTGTTTTGCTCGTAATTCACCTCTTAGAAATTGTGGATGACGTGATCCGAGGCTGCGTCGATGACCCCTATCTTTGGGACCCGACGAGAGAACCTACGCAGTTCGAATTTCCTCTTGGAATAAGGTTACTTTCACGGAAACTGTTATCTCAAAATTCAAATGTTACGGGTGTTAGTCATTTGAAACTACATACGTCTGCCGAAATGTTCATATTCTCAAGAATACCTGAGTAACATATGATAAATCCACCTCATTCGGTTAGCGTACTATTGCATTTGTGTTGTTGTATCTCCTCATGACGCACAGAGTGCGTCTTCCAAAGACAGTGCTGCCCTCCCATATACTTGTAATAAAAACCCAACGGAAATTAAGACAATAAAAATATTTTTATGATTGCAGAGGAAGCCCGAAAAGCCGGAAGCAGCGTGCTGGTCCATTGCCAAGCAGGCGTATCTCGTAGCGCGACGATCGCGATCGCGTACATCATGCGGCACAAAGGTCTGTCGATGGTGGAGGCGTACAAACTGGTGAAGAACGCGCGGCCGATCATCAGTCCGAACTTGAACTTCATGGGACAACTGTTGGAGCTGGAGCAAGGGTTGAGGGCGTCCGGCGGAGTGGCATCCGCGCCGGAGGAGCCGAAAGGTTGTCACCAGTGTCGCTGGTCGCATCAGCAGAACAGCGAAGAGGTGACGTCCGGTTGCAGCGTGTGAGGCGCCCTCCGGACAACGCAGCGGGCAACGGGACCCGGCGATCTTTCTTCTCCGGGTTTTCTTCAGCGGATCGAAGAACGAGCCAGCGCGAAAGACACTCTACACGCATACACATATCCTGTACATCCGTACGAATCGAACTCGTGTTCGTTCTTCCTGGCCCCCTTGCGAAGAGAACTCGAATTCACCTTGCTACACACGTGCCTTCGCCTAGCGCTACCCACGAACGGGAAAGGCTGATGATTTACAGAGACACTTATTATTTCTGTTCACGAAGATCGGAGAGCGTCGTTCGACCTCGAGGAACCATCGTCCTCGATTCTGACGCGTTGCGAATATCTGACCCGTTGACCGCGCGATTTTTGAACGCGGTATCACGGTAGATCGTAGAAAAATCGACCTCTTCCCGACACGGACTCGATCTTGCGTATTATTTATATTTTCTAAGGGGAGAGAGACAGAGGAAGGACGTTCACGCGGAAGCTTGGTGCGATCATCGTCAAAGGTGTACTTACGCGACAGTGTTCCGTAGTTATGTTGGTACAAATACATGTAAGACTCGCGTTCGTCACGGAAAATCGTGAACCTTTTTAACGTAGGCATCTTCTGTACACGGCGAGAACATGTACGTTTTATTTTTACGGCAGTTTTGTTGGAGAGGTCTATCTCGGTGATGGGCGAAGCTCCTCTGCACGGAGTACGGCGTACATCGACTGTAGCCACTTTCTCAGTTTGAAAATTTGGATATCCGAAAACTGTACATTTTGAAAATTCTATATTTACTTCCAAATTTTCAAATTTGCTAATTTATGTAATTGAAATTTCTGTATTCTTGAATTGGTAATATTCGATACATTATTCCGTGCATTCCTCGGGCGCGCGATCCGTCACCGATTTGTATACACACGCGTAATGATTTATTCGTTTTGTCGTTCGTTTCTGCTTTGACATGTATATTTTTTTAAACACGTAAAGCGTCCTCAAATTCGCGTTTTCTTTTTTGTTTTTGTTGGGTGCGTTTTATATTGACACCGTGTTTTGCATCTGCGTTTAGAGAGGGACACCGCTTGAAACGCTGATCGTGCACGTAGAAACGAGAAATTTCTATAATTATATATTACGTGTATTTCACAATTTATGTTCGCGAAAATTGCACCCGGGTTTTGCCCTCGAAGAAACGCGCGCGTGAGTAAAAATGGTGGTAAATATTCGTGAAACGATATCGATATTTGCGGTTTTCCCCTTTTGCCTATTTGTATCTCTGTATTCGTATAACTATATTATTTGATAGCGAAGTGGTTTATATTTGATAAAAATAATATATCGTTAACTTGGAATTAGCTTGACCACGAGCTCCGTAGCATTTAAGGATCTGGTTGAGATCCAACCATCGTGATCTAGTCGTTTGTTGGGATATGTAATGATATGATATAGATGCGATTGAGCGTAAGGGTGAGTTCAAATGTGACCCTGCCAATTAGATTGTAAACGTCGTCGAGAATTCGAGGGGACACGATTTTTAAACCGAGGATTAGATGCCAAAACACGGATTTTTCTTTTTCTTTTTAGTTCAAGCTTCGATTCAACGACCAAATCTGTTGAAACGTGTACATAAGTAACAAACACACAAGCTACATCGAGTTTAAAGATAAGCTTTTGAACGGACATCGAATTCAAACGATTTGCGTATGAGAGAACTTTCTCCGTTTATTGGATTGTACGAAATCTGACCTCGCATCACTGTGTATCTATCTCAGGTTATTCTATAGTAACGTTGAAATGAAATTCGTAGATGTTAGCGCGTGGAACTTTATCCGAATTGTTCGACATCGATGTACCGTGCAACTTGAATGAATTGTCACCTCGAGCATAAGTATGAAAAATATCTGAATTTAATTCTACCCCTATTGGGGAACGGTATGCGAAATGATAACCGAATTGGGTGACGTTCGTTCGAGTCATCCGGATGTGTAACTACTTTATACTTTAACCGACGAACAGCACTCGTTGAGCCAATCGATAGAAACGAGAAAGATGAATCGTACGTGATTTCGATCTTCCGTACACCTCGAACAAATGGCCTAAGAGATCGAACGCGAAACGTGTTAGAAATACTTGTATATACAAACACATAGAACACCGACAATCGTCGCCGCTGTAGATCGAACCGAGCAGCTGTTCAAAAGAATCACCGATACCGATATGCCTTTCTACGTTTTAGAGACTCAAAACTGGTGACAATAAAAGAAAAACGCTCGATAAGAGAACAGAGACCTGTCGTGCGTGAAACAGTTATTCGTTTCGCGACACGTATTATATAGATAAATATATATGTTGTATGTATAGCATACGAGACAGAGAAAGTTCCTTCAGATTCTCTAATTCTCTCGAGGAAACGGTACATATCAAAGAGACGTCGCCTTTTCATTTCTTTTCTTGTAAATCGCGAAGGGTCACAAACCATCTTGGAACCTCGTGACGCTTCGCGTCTAGACGTTGTAAAAATTGTAGCGAATAGTGTGTTGTAAATAACCGCAGAGCAAAGACACAGGCGATGAAAAAGATTCGCAAGCGAAAAGATACCGATCGACGTTGTACAAACTATATGATAGTAACAATATGGTTGCATGCAACTTAGGTGTTGGCCAAAGTCTTCAAATTAGGTCAAATTTTCCTAGATTACTCTCTGGAACATCTCTAGGTATCTCTTGAGATCTTAGATTTTCTACAAATTTCAAAATTTTTAATTTCCAAATTGTTAAATTATTAAGAAACCTATGTTGCACTCGAACCTATTGTATCATCACACGTATGGAAGTGAAAGAATTTAATAAATACATCGATCTGTGATGAATCGTAGAACCGACGAAGCAAAACCTTAAAATGGGATAAAATATGTACATAACCGTTGCTCTCGTAGTTCGACAAAATTGAGTAATAGAAGACACCGTATACTAGAGTGCCTAATTTGTACAATCGAACATGTTCCTATAACGATATGCTATGTCTTGAACCCCGCTTTGTCCATTTTGCTTTGCAAGACTCCATAAGATCGTGATTGATCGTGGATCGATGTATTGTTGATGTCTTTCTGTGTTTGTACGCGCGTGGAAGACCGCTCACAACCATATCGTGTAATCAGCTGCGTACACTTCTCCACACGGATAAGTAGCGGAAGGATGATTAACATTGTGGAAACATTGACGCTCGATCGGATTCTTTTTCCTCTTTTTTTTTTATGTACAGCCGAATATAACATAAAATATACGCATACGCGGGGACAGAGACCATTGTATCATATCAAAATTTAATTAGAAGATATTTTATGAATAAAAGTGTAAATCGCACACGCTTGTGGTCGATTTGTTTTCTCAGCAAACGTGGCTTTTTCGTATATTGTATTGTCTATTCCCCTCTCTCCCTTATCGAATATAATAGATAATATTAAACCAAAAAGAAACTAGAGCTTTTATGAAAGGATACAACTTTTGAACTTCATTGGCAGCAGTAGCAATTATTTTTTTTTAATACGTTTTTGTGGACCGAAAAAAGTGGATCCATCTAGCGGTGAAACGCAGGAACTAACGGAAGTAAATCCTACCTCCAGCTGGTCCTAAAATTAGTTCCGCCACTCGCGGCTAGATGGCTAGACTTTTTTGTCCATAAAATGCAATTATTTTAAAATTCTTATTCCAGACCTTTTAGAAATTTATGACAGCATAATTTTAGTTCTAGTTTAACTCTAGAACATTGAACTCTTCCTATAATAGTGTAAAGTCTCTAATTTTTAAAAAATACGTAACTTTATATTGTACTGACACTACTTCATTGCACCACTCTTCACAAGTATAAATGCTAGAAAAATATTTTTCAAGTCCCTTCAATTTTTTAAATTAACAGACTTATTGTTTTGTTGGTATTTAGTTTAAAACTAAAATTGGAAAAAGGGAATTTGTTAATTCAAAGAAAAAAATCAGCTGGTATAAGGAAGTCACGTGTTTCTATTGTAGATATGAAGTGACACTAGTGTCAAGAATGAAGCAATGGGTTATATTTTAAATGATTTATTATGGATCTATTGAAATATTTTTGAATACTTTTAATCATTAGTCGAAGTGAACGTTTCATTATCGATTTTTAATGAATCTCATTTTCCTTAAACAGATATAAATGGAATTGAAAATATATACGTAATCTATGTTCAAATGTAGTGTAGCATTAATCAACATTGTTGATTTAATATAATTTGTATGTATGTACATGCATATTTGTTTTTCTAGGTGTAATTATATAATATTTAATGGTTTTAAGTAATACTATGAGATAATCTATTGATTGATAATTATTTCTTTTATCAAAATTCCATTATAATAAGAACAATGCGAAATTTTGTAAGTGATTTTGTGATTTGGTAAGTTTGGTTATAAATTTTAATAGTTGCATTGTTACTTATCAATGCGGTGCTTTTTCTTTTTGGAAAACATAAGATAAAACAACAAACTCTTATGAGATTTATTTTTAATTTGTTCAAATAATTGTTTTCGCAGCATATTACTACTGCTTTCAGTAAGTCTTATATTTGGAGCTAGTGAAATTATTAAGTCTCTTGTCAATACTGGAGAAAATTTTTTAAAAAATACTTCCTATAGTTGGATCATCAGATTATGTTTAAATTTATTGAGTTATGCTACTGTGCTATTGCCAGGTTATCTCATGTACAAATATGTACGTCTTACCAAATATATTCAGAGGGGAGGTAAATAGCAGATAAAAATAAAGTATATTAATTTGGAAGAATACTCGAATTATTATGTAAAATTATATAAAATTTTTGTACAGGTAAAGGATGCATTCCAAGATTAGTACATTCGTGTTTTATTGGTCATTGCGAAACAGGACTTTTGGATTCTTCGTCGTATACATCTACACCCTCTAATCAACGTACTTTTACACAAGATGCTCTGTTACTTTTATATTGCTTTTTTGGATTACAAATCAGTTATTTAACATGGGGTTATTTACAAGAGAAGATCATAACACAGGTATAATTTATTTGATACATATTAGAATTTATAAATCAACTTATGAAAACACAAAACATGCTTTGCAATAAATTAAATTTATGAAATTATATTCTGCATACTTTCTGATTGATCATTTGAGAAGCTAAATAGTTCATTTTAATGATGATTTTGCAAGTTCATGTTGCCGTAGTTAAATGTCCATGTACAAGGACACTTTGTTGACTTAGATTTCAGAATCACAATGAGAATCGTCTAGTCACTACTTCTAGGAGATCCAGGCTTTCCGTGAAACAAAGTACTGAAGATGGTGTTTTTTATCCCTTCATTACACCAAACACGGTATGGGTACTAATCATAATACCCACGATGCTACCAAAAAGATGTTCAGTTACATTTCATCTGAAACATAATTGTTTAATATTATTTGAAGACGATTTAAGCACAAATTGCAGAATAAATTACACAGTACAGTTAAAATTATTAGGACATAATATTGTTATTAATAACTTACACAATTAATTTCATTAATATATTTGTGACTTAGAAATTTTTATGGTACGAATAAATTTGTTTTTCAGGAGTATGAAAATGTTGCTGGTAACAAAGATCGATTTCAAGACTCTCAATTTTTAGTGTTTATAAACCGGATTCTCGCATTTTTGATGTCAGGATTATATTTATTAATTCAAAGGCAACCTCAACATAAAACACCTCTCTATAAATATGCATTTTGTTCTTTATCAAATATTATGAGCAGTTGGTGTCAGTATGAAGCTTTAAAATATGTTAGTTTCCCAACACAGGTAGTTATTATTTTATTTTTCTTCAACTTGTGCCACGAGAAATTTATAAGGTAATTTGAAGGTAATAGCTGTGTGTTATTATAGGTATTGGCAAAAGCTTCGAAGATAATTCCAGTAATGATAATGGGAAAAATAATTTCTCAGACCACGTACGAGTATTATGAATATGTTACAGCAATACTTATTTCTATTGGAATGACATTATTTATGTTAGATAGTTCTGATCATAAAAATGGTAAAACCTCTGATGCATTATTAATGTAAAATTATTTTTATATCTATTATTATTATTTCATTGTTTATAGATGGAGCTACTACTGCCTCTGGTGTTATACTCTTAGGAGGCTACTTATTGTTAGATAGTTTTACAAGTACTTGGCAAAATGCATTATTCGTGGAATATGGTGCAACAAGCGTACAAATGATGTGTGCAGTTAATATGTTTTCCTGCTTGTTAACTGCACTATCTTTATTTCAGCAGTCTAGTTTTCCTCTCATACTATCTTTCATGACAAAGGTGACTTAAATTTCAGAAAATACTATGAAATGAAATTTTAATACCGGCTTACAGTTCTTACAGTTTGTTTTATTATACAGTATCCTAGATTCATCATGGATTGCTTACTTATATCGATTTGTTCTGCAAGTGGTCAGTTATATATTTTTTATACAATTTCTAAATTTGGACCAGTAACATTCGTTATTATGATGACTATACGACAGGTAGTAATCTTTTAGAGATATCGCTATTAATGGTATATCCAATTATTTTTATTAAAATATTTATTTTTTTTAGGGTTTGGCCATATTGTTATCCTGTTTGATATATCATCATCGTGTAACAGTTATTGGCATAATTGGTATATTATTGGTATTTGGTTCGGTATTTTTGCGAATTTACTGCAACAATCGACTACGTGCGATTAGAAGGCGTAGAGCTGCGGCGACTAGTATAAAAGATTAATTCATAGGATGGAACTGTAGATACAAATTCTATAAAATGTTGCGTGTTTTCCTTTTAAATGCACACATATTTTATTAAGTATTTTCAGTCATAAAATCTGTATGCGTATGTCACATACATTTAAAAAGAAAAAGGTCATTTACTTATTCAATATTTATAATAAATATTCACTACTCCATGACGTACTTTTAAGTGAAAAATAGCTTTGAAATACGTATCAAAACTGATTATTTTGCAAAAATTCGTTATTTATTAACGAAATATTTATTTTGCTGTAAATATCAGATAGAGACGAACAAATGTATAATTTTTACTAAAACGTATTAATAAATAATATCGTGAAATTTTACGTGCGAGCTATTGCGTACAACGTTAATTTGTTAAACATCCATATATTTATTTACTTATCACTGATACAAGATTGAAGGTATTAAAATTAAGATGCACAGTTTAATATGTAAAACAATTTTAATTTATACCAATACACAAAAAGACAATATATAATGTTATAAATCTTTTTTTACCTTTTTGATAAAATTCGTTTATTCGTCAGGAGGCGAGGGTCGATAAATAGCTATAAGGCACAAGATTGAAATAATTAATTCAGATGCTAGAAGTACCAACTGTATGCTACAAAGAATTACTTCTAATCTCAGTACATAATTTTGCCAGATTAAAAAATACAATGTTGCCAAAGCACTAGGTACTGTTAAAATAACTCCAATAAGAATTGGTAATCCATGTTCTGTCAAGTTTCCTTTTCTTCCTAGGTAAATTCTAGCACCTTCTGTGATAATGAGGAAAAACAATAACGCAAACTCTATCAATGTTGTGCTTGTACCAGGCGAGGGCAGATTTGCAGCTTTGAAAAATCCCATACCTAATTCACATATAGCAAACATGCCAAAATAAAAGGAATTGAGGTACATAAGAATCTCATATGTTAAGGAGGAACTGGCTATCGTTGGCATCTTTTATATTTATATTAACATTGATAAACCGTGTATTTATCTGATATTACATAATATTTATTCCTTTAGTTCTGGTACTTTTGAAAAGATAAATCTTATATTTTTTACCATCCATAACAAGTTAAATTGTTTTTATTTCATATCCATGATGTTTTTTATCATTCAATGTTATTAATTTATGTTTGTGCACAATAGCAACTGCCAACAGCATCAATATCTTGTTAATATAATTTATTCATCTTTTGATCTTATATTCTATATTTCATATTTTATCATTTGTAAAATTCAGTCAGTTCACCTGTAATAGGAGTTTATCAAGTTAAACGATACATTTCACAAAAACAATAATTTACTTATTCTTATTCTTATTCTTAAATATGCTATAAATACATACATGCAGGGATTTGTCCAAAAATATTACAGTGTTGCTAGATTATCGTTAGAAAATATCAATGAAAATTGTTCTTAATATTAACAGTCAGGTTTGGTTAGGAAAAAATATAAACACAACCAAATCTGTTACTAATTGAACTGCGAATAATTTTTGCACTTTTCATCTCAAAATTTGTACTGTTTATTAAATATTTTCAACGCACGTTAAACGCTTCAATTAGAAAACGTTACATGTTAAAACGAATAGCCTATTTTATCCTTCTGAGAAAGATCGTCTAGCACGCAAATTTATTAGGGCAGTGTTACCACTCGAGACACAATGAAATATATTTAATTTGATCGTAATTATACATACTTATTTTGGAACGTGTACATATATTTCAAAAACTTATCAATTATTACAGAAGATAGGCATATAAATTTATAATGCAGTTTTTAATTGTTATTTAACCTTTATCATATAAATGTTATATTATCTTGATTTGATTTTAATGATGTGTTGGAAGTAACTCGTTTCCACGGAATTTTCTCGAAAATAACACGTTTAGTAAGATAATTGATTGTTCATCATGGCAAAGTTGAAAACTAAAAACGATTGGTAATGGCTATTTATTTGAATTTTTCTCGAGCATTTCGTATAAAGAAATTACTTGAAAGTCGAGGAGGAAAGAGGGTGAGAGAATGTCTAAAAGGGATTCAATTTCACCGATCGGTAGTAAAGAACATCAGTTTTGGAGGTTTGAAAAAGGCAGTTCATGCTATTCTGATTCTCTCTTATAAACCCGAACATCGAATACGAATACAAGATGGCATATCATTGGCGAACGATACGGAACGTTATAGTTTATTCGGTGGTATTTTAATCGTAGCTAGAATTTTTATGATAGGATCTGTCATCGTTGGACTAACCGTTGCATATTTTGTTACACGTTTTACACATGAACACGTATTTCCGACAATTCTGCGAAAAAGTAATTGCTCGCATAAAGTGTAGATGTAGCTCACGTCGCGTGTAATCGTTTGATTTACGCTGAAGACAAATTTTCATTAAATATTTTACTACACGAATTGCAGGTATCGAATTCCTTGGGCCGATTTTTATAAAATTTGGTCAATGGGCATCTACACGAAAGGATTTGTTTCCTGAGAGTATTTGTCACACGCTTTCGCAATTACAACGGACCGCTTCTCCTCATTCCTGGATCTATACCAAGCAATTGCTCCAATCTATTTACGGTTCAAATTGGAATAAAGTATTCGTAAAATTCGAAGATGAATCACCAATAGGATCAGGATGTTGTGGTCAGGTAGAAACTATACCAGTTTGATCGCTTCGATACATCATGTGCATATATTATTGTATGTACGCTTTTTACGTTGGCACGATTCAGTTTAAATTTCCTCACTAGGTATACAAGGCATGGGTGGATCTGAATGCTCGACTGGAAGTAACGCAGGAACCACAAATATCTGCATTCGTTCGAAGTAAATTATTTTACTAGAGGAAACAACTGGTATTTTAGTTAGGATATCACGTATTATGTTCCACCATAAACTTTCAACATTAAAAATGGATGTTTTCGCATTCGCGCGTATATCGTGCATTTTAATCGAATCTTCTTACAGTTGTCGAATATTTCAAACTCGGCTCGCTCGTCACCTACATCGGTAAATAGATGACATACGTGTACGAAAATCTATCCTTAAGTGTAATGAACATTGTTTCTTCAAAATAAGAGTCATTTCATTTTAGGTAAAAAACTGAATGGAAACAATGGAATCGAATGTGATTACATGCATAAAAGAAATTTGCAACCAGTGGCGGTAAAAGTTTTGCATCCCGGAATTAAAGAACAATTGAGGTACCTTACCAATCGAATTTCCTTTAAACATTCTTATCGATTGATCTTTAAACGATCGTTTACCCAACGGTACTCCCTCCTTTCTTTTAGAAGAGATCTTTCTATTATGAAAGGAATCTGTAAATGTGTCACATACATAATGCCACAATTGAAATGGCTTAGTTTGACCGACTGTATCAACGAATTTTCGCAAATAATGGAAAATCAAGTGAGTGCTGTACGTTGATCGTATAAATTGTAATTACGATACTAGAATTTATGTAATGTTTGTAAAAGGTTGACATGAATTTGGAGGCTGCGAATCTAATTAAGTTTTCGCGTAATTTTGATAAAAAGAAGGACGTCGTTTTTCCACATCCTTACACAAATTTTACGCAACGTGAAATACTCGTAGAAAGCTATCACGACGGTGCCCCTATTACCGACTATGTCAAATACGACGATACAAAATTCCAAGGAATACTAGCTAAAATAGGAATCAAAACAATTTTGAAAATGGTTTGAGCTTTATTTACGACTAATTTGACGGAGGTTCAAGAATTATCGATAATATTTTACAGGTATTTAGTGATAATTTTATTCATTGCGATTTACATCCTGGTAATATATTGGTGCAAACGAATTACGAACCAACGAGAAAAACTGGCGCTTGGTTTTGGAAATATATCGATCGTAACCAACCACGTTTAGTCATTCTCGACTGTGGCTTAGTGGTATCCCTGAACGATCGCTGTCGGCAAAATCTGAAAGATGTCTTTCGTTCGGTGCTCATGGGCGACGTATGTACAGGAATTCTTCTTCAGTTTATCGCCATTTGTTGGGAATGGCAGACACGTTAATTGTTTCCTCCCTTTATTTCTGTTAGGGTGAATTAGCAGCAGAATACATCCTGGATCATAGTTCGCACGCGTCTCCAGATCCAGACGGTTTCAAGCGTACGATAAAGGATATTGTGAACACGCATCGTGAGAGTAGAATGAATGTAGGTAATTTTGCAAAATTTCTAAGACCCGTGTTCAATCACGATTCTTTTCATCGACTGCTCTCGGAATTGTTATAGATGAACGTAAGCACCATTGTAACCGAATTATTCAACGCGATGATTCGCTATAGAGTTAAACAGGACGGATCCTTTAGCAGCGTGATATTGAGCATAGCAGTGATCGAAGGTCTCGGACGAAGTTTGGATCCAAACATCGATATTTTCACGGAAGTTGTACCATTCATTTTCGTCGATACGATTTACAGTGATCAAATTTGAAGCCATCGAAAATGTTGAAGCTCTGCCATCGCAAAGAAAATAAGTTCGAATAATTTTATGGACGATAAATTCTTCGATCGAACGCGCGTGGTCGTGACCAATAGAGACAAAGAAGAACATTCCTATTTTACATAACAAAATAGGACTAAACGAATCTCTGGAACTAGAATGTCTTCTTAGTCGTAAGCAGATGGTACGAAAGACGCGATCGTTGAGACGTTAAAAAGCTTGGCAGAATTGCAGCGCGTAATCGCGACAAACAGAATTCCGGCGAGTGACCAGTTTGTTGGCGATCGCTTCCTGGTTGGTTGACCATCTTCGGTACGCCGTGGCCGCGTCGAACCGATACACCATTCGTACTCGCATGTACACGCGCAACCGTTCCGTACCGATGCACGCTGCTGCCCTCAGATTATTCCCGTATACCGTATACATGCCATTTTTACTTACACAAGCATATTTGCTAACGGGACCTTTCCGAATCTTCTGGTGGAACGGTTACGTTATATGCTTTGCTGCAGCGAATTTAATACGATTAGCGCAACAAACATTCTTATACAAATTTTCCGCAGTATTTTTCTTCGATTTCTATCTTTTGTAATTTCTAAACGTTACGTTAGTCCGCAACGTCGCCGCAATAGTTCAAACGAATGACTACCGTAATAAAACGAAGTCGAAGCATTTGTCATTGAAATTCGGTGATTCCTCTTTATCGCGCGTCGGAACACTTGTTTTGTTTGATTTCGTTCGAAACTAGTTCCGATCGGCGTATGTTCATGCTCGTTACGAATACATCTACCTTATTTCCTCCTATTGAATCTAGTTTGTTCTATGCGATGCGGTTCGTTGCAGTCTTATCGTATGTTTATCAAGAGGAGAAGAAACATTCAACTTATTTATTTTTATTCTTAATCGCGTATCGATGACTTCTTCGTTCTTATTCGATCATTAGTTACGAGTGTTTCTTCTTTTCCTCTCCGCAAAGAATTATAAATACGCGCAAATGTACGCTGTAAATTTTGTTAGTTTCAAATGGTAAATGATATCGACGAGATTCGACAAACGAGGAAATCGATCGAAAGTTATAATGTAACCGGTCAGTGAATCCTCGCATTTCTGAAAGTTCGTCGATCGCGATGTCTTGTCGCGCCATCTGTCGAACGTTCTACGATTGTTCTCGTGCCGAATCTCCCCTCCAAGGTAACTTATCCTCTTTGTCGAAGATGATCGAATCATGTACCGTTTGGGTCCAATGAATTCAGCCTAACAAAGAAACGGTGAGACGTGCGAACGGAATACATACATACAGGGAACTAAGAATTAAATGTGGGATGTATACGCAGCGAAACTCCTCGTTCTTTTATACTCAACGCGGGTCAAACAAATATAAAAGTTATAGCAACTTTTGAATCAACGGTGATCAATATACCTCTTCGACTTCTTAGACTATATCTACCGAATATCTTTTCACCGCTTCCACGTTGTTTCGTTTATTTTTTAGTTGCACTTTTTTTATATTGTCGCGATAGAACTAATTCGTCGACATAAATCGATGTCTTATCGAAAGGCGCGATCGGTGTGAAACCACTATTCATCGTCATTAGCACCATCATCGCCGCCAACAATGCGCACCACCATACCACCAGTACGACTCCTGCCACTACCATCGGCACCATCACCACCACCACCACTATAACCACCACCACCGCCGTCACCACTACCGTTGCTACCGCCACGGTACAATCATCGGCGACGACGTTTGGTGTCTCTTTTTACCTGTACTTCAGAGTACGAGCACCCTTCGTAAGTACAAGAACGTCTTGTCTCGATTTTATCCGCGGATCGATCGCCACCTGTGACCACGAGCACACGAACACACTGACACACTAGCACACTTACACACGAGCACACCACGCGAATTTTGCTAGATCCATCGAATTTCTGGAACGAAGTAGCTCATTTTACACCGATATTAAAACATTGTTTTTACGGTACGGTTTTAAATTTATGCGAATTAGAGTTAATTTAAAGGGTCAATACGCGCATTGAAGATAAATAGTGCGAGACGCGTTCTGTGAGCACGTGGTTCCAGTGGCAAATCAACGCTTACTTTACGTTCGCTTACCTGGAAGAAATGTTTTTTCGCATCGGTTTTATCATGCGCTTTCTTCCTGGGTCCTCATTGATTTTTAGTGAAACATGTTCTGTCGGTTCTATGTTATCTTCGAACGCGAAAGAGTGATAAAAGTTTACTTTATAATGACTGTAACAGATTTTCGTTTACGCGTTACGCGCTTTTGATCGTTGGGAATGCGTGGGTGATCGCGAGGGAAACAACGTTCAACGCGTAAACGAAAGTCAGCTAACGAGTCGATATTCGTTTGAGCCGCATCTTTTTTCGTATCGAAGATCAGACGAAATATCGTAGGGATCGATTGTTCGTACGTATCGATCGGGTGAACAATGAACGCTGTGGCGCGAACGCGATATATCCGGATGACGCGCGCCAAAAATAAATACGTACATTGCTATATATCGTGTACGCGTGTTAGAAAGCATTTATCGGCGAGTTAGCGAGCATAAATACTCGAACGACAGGCACGCAGGCTAACGAGATAAATACACGTTCAACTTTCATCGAAGCTTCGCGTTTTGTATCCTCGTTGAAGTTCTGGCGAACGAAGAAGAGACAATGGTACGGAAACAACGCGGATCGATCTGCCTTCTCCATCTGTGTTTATCGCGAAACCGAGTTACTGTTTCACCGGTTCGTTGGTTCGTCTTCGTACGCGATTACGATTACCCATATTCGTTGTCTCTGTCGGTCATGCGTGACGAGTAGCGGTAGTTATTCGATTGTTCCGCACGCGATATTGACAACAGAAGTTGAGCAGAAGTTGGGCGTTGTAGCGACGATTGTTCCGCGCTCGATATGATCGAGATCCGTAAGGAGAAACGTGCATCGATACATTTTCCTGATACTTTTCCGTGTTTTACCGTAGACTCGCGTGGCACTTTCTCCTGCAATTTCCGTATATCGATCGTTCGAAGTTGCCACGAAATATCGGGCGAGAGCGATAAAAACAAAAATATCCGGTGACGCGTCGCTTCGTTCGGTAAATAACTGCGATTTAGATAGCGGTGCGGTTCAAATTCGAGTCGCGAAGATATTTCGGGGAACGAACAAATGAATTTGACTCGGCTGGAAAAAAGCATCGAAAAAAAAGAACGGTTAGAGGTGTCTGGAGGCGCTTTCACGACCCGAGTCGTGAAACGTTGCGACATCGAGTCGCGTCGCGTGTTACGATGGATCGAGTTTGTCAGAGAGAAGAAAAGAAAAAAGAAGGGTTTTAACGACATTCGCGGTTTCCGCGTAGATCGTGTACGAGCGAGCGTATCGTGAGGCAGTAGTCGGTATTTGGGTATTTTCTCCTCGATCCGTGTAACAGTTTCGAGATTAGCGAGTCAAAGAAAGAGCAGGGTCATCGGCGACGATACGCGTTATCGGTGCGTACCGCAAATAGAAGAAACGCGCAATCCGTAAATAACAGTGGGACAGTCAGTCAACTCGTACCAAACGCTGATGCGAGTCGCGTTAACTAATTTCGCCTTTTTTCGCTTCGTCACGAAAATTTATACTCGCTAATAGTCAATTAATCTAAACAGCTATTCGATTTCTATGTAGATGGCGGCGATTGCTCGCGGGTGATTCTGTATCGCGAATAACATCGGTAAATCAAAGTGCTTCGCGTTCGTTGTTCGCATCTCGAGTCTCGCATCACGATTTACCAGTATTATCCCGATCATCGATCGCGAGTTCGCGTTCCATCGGTTAGCTCGTTCGAGCGAAGAATACGGAGAAATCCGATGGTTCGCTCGCGTTTTGCTAGGAACGACGGAAGAACGCGATTCGATTAACGGTTAGTTCTTAACGTTTATCGAAACGCGTTTATTCAAGAATTATGCGAAAACGTCTCTTCCGACTGCCATTCACCGATACGCGCCGAGATTCGCAGTGTACACAGTCGACCACGTGTGCGCTATTTCTTTATCAACGCAATAAAAAACGCCCGTGTAATCCGTTTACCGTACGCTGTGTACCTTTCCAGCGAAGATAAAAATCGGTCGTTTCGACGTCGCGATCAGCGGGAAGGTGATATAAAAGAGTTGAGATTCTGTTCGCGTTTGCGTAGGAATTTTGGCAGAACGTTTCGAGATGTTAATTTCGAGCGCTTGGTTCGAGATAATAGCAGCGGCACTCTTGACGACGTTGATCTTCGCGACTAGCTATCGGCCAGTCTGGTGGTTCTGGAGCGGAGCTTCTCACAGGACCAACGGTGAGTCTCTTCCTTAACGATCTTGATCCTTTTTCGCGAAATAACGACCTCGGTTAACGCCACGATCGCTGGTCGAAATTTTCACAACAAAAAAACGCACGTCCGCAACGCGAGATAAAATCGAAAAAAATAGTTCCACCGTGTGTTATTTCTGAACGACATTATTCATCGAATGACCCGATACCACAAAAGATAGCCTCAGTTTTATAAATACCGTTTGAATCGAGTGTCGCGTCTTGTCAAATGGAAAACAGATAATAGATATCGGTGGAACGCGTGTTTACTCGCGTCGCAAAAAGAAAATTTGTCGCGACGCGTCGGAAATAGGGAACGTTGAAAGGAAGGCACAAGAGCGCGGAGAAATTGCGTTTCGTAGGGGCGTTCGAAGAACGACCTTCGTTTCGAAGCAACCGCGCGTGTACGATCGCGGACAACCGCCTTTCTAAGCTCGAAGGTTCGTGGCGTTAAGCAAGGTCGTCGTCGACCTCGCATCCTTCGACCTTAGAACATCTTTTGCGCTCCTCCAATAAAATCAACGCACGCGTCACGCGCTTCAAATGTAACGAGTTTTCGCGTCGATGCTTGCCAGCTCCGGTCGAAGTGACGGACCGAAGGAAATTTAAGACGGTCTCGGATGTGCCAGGACCGTACTCCTTGCCGATTCTAGGAACCAGGTGGATATTCTCCGGCTTCGGGTCCTATACGCTGAACAAAATTCACGACGCTTACAAAGGTAAGAAGCTTGACTTTGACGCAACGATGTACACTCTGTGAACTTATCTGGTTTGAGACGTTCCGGCAATGAAATAGAATTGCGGACGCTTCAACGCGATTTTTCTCTCATTCAAGAATAGATTTGAATCGACGGTACGGAGCGTTGTGTAAAGAGGAGGCATTATGGAATTTTCCGGTGATTTCCGTGTTCTCTCGTCAAGACATCGAGACCATTCTACGGCGAAGTCCGAGGTATCCGCTTCGCCCTCCGCAGGAAGTGATATCCCATTATCGTCGAACCCGTCACGATCGTTACACGAATCTCGGTTTAGTCAACGAGTGAGTACCGACACTAAATTCGCGTGGTCTTCGACAAAGATCCGGTCGGTTTAAATGAACGAACAATTCGACAGACAGGGACAAACGTGGCACGATCTTCGGACCGCTCTTACGTCAGAATTGACGGGAGCCAACACCGTCCTTGGTTTCTTCCCGGCTCTGAACGTGGTTGCCGATTCCTTCGTTGACCTGATCCGTCGGCAAAGAACGATGGGATACAAAGTAACGGGTTTCGAGGAGCTCGCCTATAAAATGGGACTCGAGAGTAAGCCGTGTTTCTCGCCGTACTGCCACGATTCTTTCTCTCTTCGGCATGGCATCAATAGCGTTTCTATTCCTTCAGGTACGTGTACTCTGATCTTGGGAAGACACCTTGGCTTTTTAAAGCCAGACTCCAGCAGCGAAGTCGCGAGCAGATTGGCTGAAGCGGTCAGGGTTCATTTCACCGCATCGCGAGACGCTTTTTACGGTTTGCCGCTTTGGAAGCTGCTGCCAACGTCTGCGTACAAACAGCTGATAGAAAGCGAGGATACCATATACAAGTGTGTCCAAATTTCAAAACTCTTCAATTTAAATGATTCAAGACTTCAAATGATTAAAGACTACTGTTTCGTTTTCAGTATCATATCAGACATCGTGGAAGCCACGATATGGGAGAAGCGAGACGATGCCAAAGACGAATCCGTGGAAGCAGTCTTTCAATCCATATTGAGGCAGAAGAGTCTCGACGTACGAGATAAGAAGGCAGCAATCGTCGACTTCATAGCGGCTGGTATACACACGGTGAGTGAAATCGCAGTCGCGGAAGTGATCGATGTTCGTCGACGATCATTCGTACATTCGTTTCGTGCAGCTAGGAAACACTCTGGTCTTCTTGTTCGATCTGATCGGGCGTAATCCAACGGTGCAAGCCAAACTGTACGAAGAAAGTTGCTCTTTGGCTCCTCCTGGCTGCGACCTCACCATCGAAAATTTGCGAAAGGCCAAGTATCTGCGCGCCTGTATCATCGAATCCTTTCGGTGCGTAATCGGTAACGGTGCAACGTCTTTGTAATCGGAAAAGCTACTTTTCAACTTTTTAGACTGCACTTTTTCTAACTATTTATACTTTCGCGTTTAGAAAGATTCCTACGACAACTTGTATCGCTCGCATCCTTGACGAACCCCTCGAACTCAGCGGATATTGTCTCAACGCCGGAGTAAGTATTTCTCCGTACCGTTCGTCGCTCTACGCTTCTAATTTCAATCGTGTACTGCTTCTTCTAATCGATCACTTGCTTGCTTCGCAGACTGTGGTGCTGTTGCACACGTGGATAGCAGGTTTGAACGAAGACAATTTCAAAGATGCCTCAGAGTATTTGCCTGAGAGATGGTTAACGCCTGTCGCTCCGCATTCACCGTTACTGGTCGCACCTTTCGGGACTGGTAGAAGAATATGTCCGGGTAAACGATTCGTGGAACTGGCCCTTCAGCTTATTCTCGCGAAGGTTCGTTTACGCGCATACGATTTTCAGAATGTCTCTCCATTTCTTTCTAAACTGTCCATTTACTTATTAGATCGTTCGAGAGTTCGAGATCGTTGTCGATGAGGAGCTTGGCTTGCAGTTTGAATTTATTCTCGCGCCAAAGAGTCCCGTGGTTCTTGGTTTCCGGGATCGTTCTTTGAAAGCGTAACTCGATCAAGCGGATTAAACGATTACTTGAATCGCTAAAATCGTAAAGGTTTCACGATTCATTCCGATTCTGTTCCGTTCAGAATATTTATCGTTGTATTTATACTTTGTCGCGCACGCGTCGTTTGGGATCATTTTATTTTTCTTTCGTTCGATTTGCTCAAACTCGTTATATAGTCAAGGTTTTTTTGTTTAGTCTAGGTAAAAATAAGACGATCCCGAATGTCATCATTTTCTACGTTTATTGCGTATCTTATCGTATCGTTTTTCAAGGTCGAAATTAAAGAACATCGTTGACAAACTTACATTTCTCTGTAAACAGTTGTAATTCGTAACCGAATTCGCCCTGGAAAAACATGTCTTTGATGCGATATAAAATTAATTGACGATACATGTATAACGTTCGTGTAAATAAACAGATATAGATATCGTTTGTTAAATATAACGATGAAAGCGTACAAACTCGATAAAAGTTGATACGCACATTTTTTCGCGCGAACAACGGAATTTAAAAATTCTTCGCAGAAATCTTAACCTATGTTTCGCCTACTGACCGTCATTCGAATTGGCTATTTTATACAGGATTACGACGCGAGCGGCGTCTTGAAAAATATTAAATTACGTCCACTTCGTTATTTTGATTTGCTAATATGGCCATATTCTACGCACGTGTACAGTTTGAACTTGTACGCGTATCATACATGGGCGTAGTTAGTTCATTCTAATAGACTGAGAATAATCATTAATTATATTAACTGATACGACATAAATTATTACAGAGTCGCCGTAGTCTCCCGTGTTCTTGTAATTGTTACGAACGATATTGAAATTCGAAAGGTATATTCATCGTAGTTTCTATAATGCCACGTGTAACGTTTCGACGACAACGAACGACAGTGATGCTCTGTACGACGCTCTTGCGTTACCGGTTTGCGTACATATAGCCAAGCATTAACATAACAGCTCGTGAAAAACGTCGATCGAATTTTTGGTAAAAGAATCATTTGACCAAACCTCTGATGCTTCTCGGCAAATTGGGAGTGGAACCCTTATTTACGCTCGCGGCGGTTGGTCTCATAAAACTGTGGTTTCTGGTTCCGGCTCTTGGCTGAATCAATTTGCTCTTCGAGGTTGACGTTTGTCCGATGTTCGCGCGGTTCAACGAAGCAGGCTGTTGTCCAGTGCTACTACCGCTACTGCTGCTTCGCGAAGCGATTGTTCGTCCTTTGCTCCCTTTTTGCGCGTCGATCGTTGGCTGTAAACATATCGAGCGTAAAATATAGATTCGGGACTGATTTTTTTGCACCACCCCGTATAAACGAGACTTTTCGTGTCGCGATATAAATACATGGTAACGCAGATTTAAAGCCAGGCACCAGTAAGCAATTATCTGTTTAGTACCAATTATGGATGACTATACGAGAAGCGATTCATTCGTGCTACGTGATGCAATGTAAAGAATAAATGGACCGCAAAAAGTTAACGCGGCAGAAAGAAGATATTACCCCGAGAGATTTGCGAATGGTTCTTGCGGTTGGACCGACGCTGCTTCCACTGCTGCTGCTTCTGCTCGCGGGTATTCTGCTGATGGTCGCCCGTGGATTTGTTCGACGTTTCTCCGTGCTCTTGGGAAGCGGTGGACCGTTGGACGGACTTTTCCGTAGATCGTTGGTCAATGCGCAAATGGCGGACGTATAAGTACGTAAATGAGCGTGATTCGGTACCAAGTTTCGTACGGTATTCACGGAAGTGGCACTATTCAGGGAACTTCGCGAACTGCGGAGACTGCTTCTCGAGCCTGAACGTTCTACTTCGTTTCTAGATGGATTGTTATTAGGTCGAAGCGTTTGATTCGAATTCCTTTGGATCGATTCTGCTTTCCTAGATGCCACATCCGTTCGTTTGATACCGTTAGTTCGTTTCGGTAGGAAGCTTGATTTTTCGCTAGCACGCTTCACCGGGTTCGCTCGTTTATCGAAGACTTTGATGGACGACGATTTCACTGCGTTTTCGATCGTTGGTCCGGTAAGATGCTCGGTCGCGTCTATGCGAACGCGTTCGTGATCGTTTCTGGTATAACGCAATTCAGCCGGTGAACACCTTATCGAGTCGTGTGTATCCGTCTCATAATTACCGGACGACGTTTCTTGGCTAAGCGTTTCCGAAACTAAGCTCTGCGTTTCCTCGAATCCTTCGTCATTCATTTCTTGGTCCCTTCCTTTAACTGTAACTGGCAACGTAGGTGAAGCGGTGACGCTTATGTCGGGAACAAATCTACCGTGGAACACCGATGTATCGGTCGTTTCGGGATGCACGGGTTGTACGTTGATCCCGTTTCGATCGTGAACCTGATCATTCGTCTTTCGTCGTTTCGATTCATCCACCGAGTCCGTGCGATCCTCGTTACGTTCTTCTTTTCGGGAATCGTCAGATTTTCGAAGTCTCAGCGACGTCAAAGTCGCTTCGTTGTCGTTGCTCTGATTCACCTGACTCGGTGGATTGTTCGCTAATCGAATCGCTTCTTTCACTTGACTAGGATCGATCATGCTTCTCTGTCGTTCTCGGCTGGTAACTGCTCTTTCCGGAAGAACCGTCAACGATGGTTCTCGTGGTCGCGACTCCTGCATCACGGGACTAAGAACGGTATTCGTTACCGCGACGACGGGCGGTGGTTGGCTGACGGGTAACCGCGAGTTGCGGTGCGTCAACGGTCGCGACAAACGTTGAAGATCCTCGCCGGAACGAACGATGTCTGCCAGTGCAGTGTCGATGTCAAACGAGGACGCTTCGCGTCGTTTTAGTTTATCTTGCCAAGCGCGCAACATAAAATCTTCGTCGTCTCCCTCTTCGGACAAGGGTAGAGTGTGCGGACGTTGCACCGGTTTCTCCTCGAACGATTCCGAGTTTGCTGCTTCCTGTTTCGACTCTTTTTCCGCGGAATCCTGCGCCTTTTTGTATCTCCGCGTTCTTCTCGCCGCTGAGTAACGATCGAAGTTACCTGAAACGATAATCAGTACGAATTTCCTTCTGTTTTTACGAACGAAATTTTACGACTTACCTGCACCAAGGTCCGTGCTACCATTTACATTTTTCACAGCCGCGACCTTTAGATCTCTACTCTGGAAAGAGCCATTACAACGTTCCCTTTTGCACGGTTCCTTTTCAACCGGCTTCACTTCTTTTGGCGGACTAAACAATTTTCTAGTTGCGGGAGGAGTTTCGATGTTGTCCGAATCTATTTCGATCTTGTCGCTGATCTTCTCCTCCTCCGTGCCTTTCTTCAACTTTGTAAATCGTCGCGAAGTAGAGGCCTGTGGATTCGCGTATGGCTGCCTTAGGTATATCGTCAACTCGTCTTGATGATCCGAGTTTATCGCATCCTGTAGTCTGTTCCTCTTTCTATCCTCTTCTTTAATAGACTACGCAATCACAAAAACTGTCAAACTGTCTTCAATCTAACCGTACGTAAATACCATTTAAAAGAATGAATATTAACCTGTAAAGTACTTAATGCGAGTACATTGTCCGCGCTGAGTCTTGATCTTAATCTACGAGAGTATCGAGGATCAGTCTCTTCCATGCTATTTGGTACGTTCAAGCTGGACTTTCGCCAAGGAGATTTGTCCTTTTGCGACGGATGCGTTTCTGCTTCTGAAAACGAAAGCAAAAACAAAAGCGTAAAATATATAGGTTACATATGCAAACAGTGTTTATCTTTCTCGATGGCCTTACATAATAAAAGCAACAAAAACAACCTTCAATAGCTTCCATTGTGCGCATCACGTCCGTCTTCTCGACCGACGGACGCCAGTCGTAAATATCGGAGTATGCTTCACGCGTCGAATTACTTTCGGTCGGGGTGTTCGTCTTGCCTTCGCTTTCTGTAAATCAAATTACGCAAACCAATTTATATTCGTCGTTGTATTCAATGACTGAAGGTATTTCGAGTACTTACCCGAGTCTTCGAAGGACCGTCGATTCGCTTGATGCAATTGTCTCGCTTTCTTCTGAAGCTCTTCACCTGCTCGATCTTCTTTCTCGTTTTCTGACAACCAGGCTTCGATCTTTTGTCGCCATGCTTTCCTAGTTTGGCATACAAGATCTTTGAGTATGTACGCGAAAGAGAAAAAAGAACATACGTGACAGTGTCGCAAGTCTTACCCTGCGGGCTTCGTTTCTTCTTCTTGCAAAAACGGTTTGCTTTCTACCAAAGGCGACGGTGAACTCGGTCTTTCGCGATCGCCCGAAAAATCGGCATTCAATAGGTCGCTTCTGCGAGATTGTCCGCGAGCTCTTCGTGCCCATGAACGATCTGATGATATTACGCGAATAAAAAATGAAAATAAAAAGAATAGAATGATCCCTTGAATTAAAAAAGGAACAATATTTTGTATATCGTACCTAAACTGCCCCAAGATTTTCTTTCTCGAGTACCATCTTGACCCGACGTTCTTAAAAAGTCCATCAGATTACCGTCGTCGTCTTCGCAAGGTATTCTACTTCGGCGACGTCGAAGGGTTCCGTTCGGTGTAACATCTGTCGCGTGAAATAATAGAAAGTAAGAAAACTAGAAACCGGATTTGAATGATGCGACAATCAAACGATAAAACCTGGAGAATATATTTCTTCTTTGGCAGATTGATGATCGATGGTTCCACCGGAACAAGATCCTAGACGTCGACGAATATTCGGCGAGCCGGTAATCGAGACATCGTCATCGGACGTGACGCCTCCGTTTTGTAATCGTTTGATCTGTAAATCGAAGCGAAACTATTTGAGTGAACGAACAGTTTCGATAATGTTAAAACTGCTTTATTATACGCGTACTTTGGCTTCGTGACTGCGACTATAATTTCTTTGAAGTAAACTGGCATTAAAATCGATGGGATCATAGTCGGCTAGGTTGCATTCGGATTCAGAGGTTGGTGCCTCGGCTTGATTGGTTACTGTAAAAGTTATTTATCGATAAAGAATCGAGAGAGAAATGTACATTAGATAAAGCTATCAAATATATATATACATACGTAGTCGTTTTTTAGCCAATAACTGTTCCTCTCGTTGCTTGCGCCTCGCCAAGACTTGCTCCTCTTGAATTCTGCGTCTTTCGTTCTCCGCGACGGCTTGGTTAAATTTTTGACAAAACTGATGGAATACTTTGAAGCATTCCTCGATCTTGAAAGTGTTTGCGTCTTCGCAAAAAAATTCGGCGAGCGATCTCCTTAACGTTTCCAGTTCTTCCATGTCTCTTTTCAGTTGACTCATTTCCTGTTCCGCCATCTATAAAAATTCATGGTTAAAAAACTCGAAATTAATTTATCAACGCTAAGAGCTATACCTGCAGAAATTGTGCCATTTGCTCTTGTATATCGATTTCCGTCGAGGGATATTGAATCTGCGCCTTAATCTTCTTAATCTTTGTGTCGAGCGCGTTGAATTCGTTGTTCAGCTGCTCTGTCGTGGTCCTTGTGGCACAAAAATAGGACGAGAATAAAAATATTAAAAGAATTAAAGAATCTTTTTATTTCTATACTCACTTCGTGGCAGCTTCTAACGCAGTCATATTCTTGGTGAAATCTAACAGATCTTTCCTCTTTCTTTCCGCTTGCTGCAATAAAAACTCTTTAGACGAATACGCGCAATGAAAAATATGTCCAAACGAAAAAATAAAGTTTACTTTACCAAAGCGACGTAATGTATGAGATTCATTCCTGGCTTATTTGCACGAATCTCGGTTAATTTTTGTAAAGAAGACAACTTTACTCCGGCAGCGTTTCCCGCGTAACCACCCTACAACATTAGTTTGAAATTCTTTCGCTCTCTCGAAGTTAGTTACGACATGATCTCGAATTAGATTGTACTCGTACCGAGTTGAGAAAATTTCCAGCGACCAGAACCATGTAGAGCATCTCTTGAAGCGGTTTGTTCGTCATGAGATCCTCGCCGGCTAAGATCATCGAATTGATGCTCGGTTCTAGATACGCCATGTTGGCTGCGAATTCCTCTTTTAACAGCATGCATTCTATCCTTAATTTGTAGCTGATGATCAAAGAGAAGAAAAGATTACATCTGTTCACTACGAATCGTGGCGATACTAGTGAAAATTGTCTCTCACTTTGGCACTTGGACGAGTTGCAGAAAGAACTTTTCGGCATTACCGAGCTTCGACTTGTCGCCGTCGAAACTTTTGAGCATCTCCAATTCATCCACCTCTGGCAAAATCTTTAAAAGACCACGTAACTTCTCCGCCCCGATGTCGTCGTGACCACCCTCTTTTATAAGTCGAATGATATCTTCGTTCGAACTACGATAGTTGACGAAATGGTCATTAACTAGTTCCAAACAGGACATCGCGATAAACTTACCTTCGAAACTGTTTCAAGAATATGTTGACGTTCAGGCTCCTCTTGCCGTCGAGTAGTGCGATCTGCAATACGTCGAATAAGTAGAACGAACAAGGGAGGCTGTAAATAAATTGTAAACGAATGAGGTACCTCGGTCGGTTCTCGACGTCTCTTTTCGGCATCGGAAGTGGCACCGTACGAGGAACACGATGCGGCGGGTAACATGGGTGGTACTTGTTGACAGAACAAACCCTCCATTTCTGCCCAGTCTATATCCGCCATGGGAGAATTTTGATGCTCGTTCGCGACCAGAGACCAAATGTTGCGTTTACCGATCACCTACGCTCAAGATCGAGAGATGAGACACGATCGTGAGTCGTGACAAAGATATAGGACAAGTGGGAGTACCTTGTGATTAGGTATCTTGTTCCAATTGATGGTTTTCATCTTTGCCTTGGGGGTGGGTATTTCCTGTTGCGGCAAAAGTCTCGCGTGATTATTCGGTTGTTCAGGGGTGGGCGCCCGTGTAACCGGTAGCACGTGCAACGGTGGCGGTATAGGCGGCGGCTCCATCGATGCATCGGCGTGCGTCGCGTTGGTGGCAAAAAGGGGCGGAGGCGGTGGTGGCGGTAAAACACGACCTTGATTCGGAGTCAACGGGCCGGCAGGTGGAGGCGGAGGAGGCAAAGGCGGCGCAACCTGTGGCCCCGCTGTCGAATTGTTCACCTGCAACGATGCTTTTCGAGACGTTCCGCACGTCTGATCGGTCCCTCGACAATGACAACATAGGTTCGTCTGCGAAACAGAAGCCCTTCCCTTTTTATTTTGGCCCTACAATACGCTCTGCTAAGGATACGCGACAGATCTGTCGATTTACTTGGAGACTAGGTGATCGCAGCAATTTGGTAGCGTCTTCCCGGTTCTCCAGCAGGGTGGCTCTATGCACCAACGTCTCCGCCGTGTCCCACGCTAAGTCGCTGGCGGCATCCTTGGGATCCAGTCGTAGCAGATGTTGAAGAATACTTAAAAAAGGTATTTCTTGCGGAGTATCGGCGATCTACGAACACGTACGAATTACTCGATAAAGATTCGCTCGATTTTACTCTCGTTGAAGAGACTATCTTGTTTCTTACTTGGCCGAGAATCGCGTAAAAGACATCGACATGAGAAGAAAGATCGATACCCGGTGGTCCGTGATTCGACAATTCTTCGTCGGTTTCTCGTTGATCGTCGAAGGCGTCGAGTTGTACCCTCAAGTCTGGAGAGTGGCTTTTCCTGCAAGAATAATCGTCTTCCTGAATCTGACTACATTTTAAGCCTTTACATAGTTGTTCGCTCTATTTTCGTCGCGCTCGGCCCGAACGTTCTCTCTAGAATTTCAATTTCTACACCACTACGGCCTAGTTTTACTCCCTTGTCGTCGATATTTATTATTTTACCGTCGAATAACGCTACAAACTTTTTCCCCTATAGTCTCACTAATTTTCTCGACGTAGTTGACTATTTGGCATGAACAAAAAACAAAGCAAACGAACTTGACTACGAAAGCGACGTTAGCTAAGCGACTAACAACGTTGCGTTAAAAGCGAAGGAACCTCCTCGATGAAAGCATCAAGTTTCGCGTATCGTGTCGAATTGATTCGCATTTTCGTGACGAATCATCTTCAAATCAAATTTCGATTAGATAAAAATGATAACTGTTGCACGATTTACGCGTGCGACGAGTTCCAGCTGCGCTTCGAAAACGATTTTCGTTTCCTCAATGAACACCCAAAAATACGCAGCTGTCTTTACGGTTATCCAGTCGCAAAATAAGATACAAAACTGCACTTTTCACCATACATCGTAGCTTTTGCAACGACAACCGATCCTATAAACTATCCTTCGCTGAACAAAACGATCTGGTAATTTGGCAATTAATGGTCCTAAAACCGACGGGATCACGAAGGGTAGTTCACTTTCCAATGAGAATCGTATCGTTCGCTTAGAGAGATAATTAAAATACCAAATAATCGAAAGCTGAGATAGTAGTCCGGCAATCGGAACAGTACGATGTCGACCGTTCCAGCGCAATGCAAGTCGCGACTATGGGTGCACGCGTGTCACGCCGCGAGCTTACTCGTGAAGAGTTAATTTCGGCTTTTCTTTCTCTCCCCTCTCTCTCTCTTTCCCTCTTCTCCTTCGAATCACGACGTTTCGTTTTTCCTATTCTCCTTTCCTCATTCTCCTCTATTTCACGTTCACCTCCTTTCGATGTCTCTTTTTTCCCTTCTTCCCCTACTGGAATCATTTACGACGATGTTGGTTCTATGACGATTCTCGGCGCGTTCCTCGTTCAGGAATCGTCGCTACGAAAATTCGGTGCTAATCGATTCCTTGTACCGTGAAGTAGGACCAAACGATTCTGTTTCGAACGATATTTAAAGCAACTCCTTCGAATAGTTTTTGTTCGATCAAGAATAGTTTGCTCTCGTCCGTCATCCCATAGAGGAACGACGTATCGTACTATTCCTGTAGACTGTAGGGAGTGATTTAATCGGAGACCTAAAGAAAGCGACAAAACTTGTAGCCAGTGCATCGTGATTCGGCGCAAATACCTCTAGTTCCGATCGTACCGCTGTCAATCGGTTCCCTTTTCTTCGTTTCGTCGAGTATCGATTGCGATCGCGTCGCGGGACAGTATGAACGGGTTGATGGGCCGCGAGCAAAGAGTACTACCCAAAAGAGGGTAACTCGCGTTACGCGTAACAACGATTGGATTAGTGCATGCAATTACCATGTATCGTACTATACGAATATCTGCTTCGTTAGTCAACCAATCCAGAGACGTAATCGCTTTGATACTTTTGTTCGGATGCATACGCGTCTCGATGCATGCGCGATATTAACGTTGGATTAGGTGCAAATGAAAAGGTGTGGGTACAATAAAGCGCCCTTTCGTAACACTCATTATTATTTATTATTCAACGATGTTAAGGTGTTAATCAGTTAATGTCATGAATCCAGGTCGTCGTAGAGTACTTACCGTAGCTCGTTCAAAATCGGAAGAAGCTTCAAGCCTGCGAAAAAAATTAGACAATCAGGTCGAGTAAAGAATATCTCATTTACGAAATACTCTGTTCATCCATCTTTACCCACCGATGAACTCGTTGCGGATTCTTATACGATCCTTTAACACGGGCGTAGAGATGACCAAACAATTTATAAACGCTAGCAACGCCGTTCGATAATCCTCCGCAGTGGCGTTCTGCAATTCTTCCACGACGATTCGTAATCGGTAGCGTTCGCCTTTCCGTTTCTGCAATGTTTCGTCGACGATTAACGTCTCGCGTAACTTGTGTACCTATTGCGATCATCTCGGCGTAACGTAACGCGTTAGTAAGAATCGTATTTAACGAGACAAAGTCGTGGTCGTTCGTTGTTGGGAACGGAGCTCTAAGAGAACATTACGGTGTAGATCGTTCTTTTGTTTGACGAAGAAAGACCTTGAACCGTGACTTTTACCCAAGAGCTTAGCACGCGTTCCCGTGTACCTACAATGAACCGTGGACGTAACGATCTCTCTCGTGTTCGACGCAACACCTTCGCGATACACGGAGATCCTATCGGAGAGATCGACCAATGAAAGAACTCTATTTTCATTGAAATTATCTATCGAGCTTGCAGCACCTGATACTCGTGAAGAGCGTCGATGGCTCTCTGTCTTCCATCCTGACTGTACACGCAAAGCGCCGAAAGCAATTCCACCACTTGTTTCTTCACCGACGTACAGGCAGTGTCCAAGGCTGAAATTTCACGAGAATCATGATGAATGCGATCGACACGGCTCTGTGCTTCAACTACCGAGAACGCGTTGAATAATTTTTACCCGAGGCGAGCTTCACGCAGTAATCAGGATTATCCACGATGTAATCGAGACCAACGTGGGAATCCATATTGACCGCATTTGTAAAAATCTCTGCTCCGAGTCTGAAATGGAAAGAGGTATTCTTCAAAATTTCATCGTGACAACAATTATTCCGCGGAAAACGGTGACCGACGAGAAAGTCGATAGAGAACGCGAGAAATTTTGATTCCGTTTGGATCGATCGTGAAAGTACGAATCTACGGTAACGAGCCTAGACCGAGGTCTAGGTTGAGAATAGCGGACTGTTTCCACGTGTCTTTGCCGCATAAATACACTGGTATGACTAAGACCGCGTACTAGAGCAAAAAAATGAAGTACGAGGAACATTGCTCTTAATAATTAAAGATTATTCGCGAGACAAACGTTTCCGTTTCGAATCGATGAAATTAGGATACAGCGGCGGAGTCAAAGGCGTCGATATTCGAGACCTCGTGCGAAAACACAGGAAGGACGAAAAGAAGAAAGGAAGAGGATGAAAAGGTAGAAAGAAAGAAAATAAGGGACAAGGAAGAAAAGAATGAGAGGATGGAAAAAGAAAGAGGGGGAAAGCGAGGCGAAAGAGTGAGAGTGAAAGGGCAAGAGAGGAAGAACGGCAGAGAGGGAAATATAGGGGAAAGACCATAGGATTGCGTCATCGTATGCATGCACATACCTCTAGTCACGTTTAAAAATAGATTCTCGAATATTATTAAAAGGGCCACGATACATCGTTTCGCGACAAAATGTTGCCGAGTCGAACGTTGCTAGAGACCGGCGCCACGAACGTTGAAAGTAAAGTTTTCGTGGTCGAAAGATTTTTTCTTCGGATGGATCGAAGATTTAGACGAGGTTGCGATTGCTCTGGCGACAACGGAAAGGTTGTTCCGCGTTTCGAGAAATAAACCGGCGCGCATGGTGCACGGTTGAAACCAAAAAGGACACGATTCGAACGACGATAAGCGAGATTTGCGAGTAGTATTCCGAATATAACGAGGAACGGAGAGGCTGGTCGAAGTGATTCATGCTGGTACGCCTTGCTACAGCCGTACCAAGTCATCGGAGCTTCCTGCAACCGTGCCTACCGCCGACCTCCAAGTTCGCACTTGCGTGTCTGCAGTGAGCACGGTGCACTTGCGTTTACGGTCACTGGCCATCTTAGGAAGGCCGCGAGTCGATCCGTCGAGAAATGATAAAGGAATAATACAGAGTTGAAAAAAATCGTCGTTTATTCGTGTTCGGGACTGCAGAGTTGCGTTGTGTCGCGCGAAATGATCTATGGTCGCGTGGCACGGTTTACAAAAGAGAAAAAGATTACGTTACCCGACCGAACAACTGGATCAATCGAAACGCTGTTTCAACAGAAAATGGAGCAGCGTGGATCGGCAAAGGACGAAGATCGCGCGCGCTACTTACCCGCTTACTTACCGTACTTAATAATTGAATCGCGGGGATCGCTAATAGTTGGCGAGCAAAGACGATCATGGACGTATGTACAAATTTGCTTGTGTATCGTGTGTATTTAGGCATACATATACATGAAATAGCACTCACGGCGGACGTGGGATACCATATCGGGTACCTTGTTGACCTCGCCTCTCTTCTCTGTCTCTCCTTCTCGTTCTCGTTTTCGTTCTCGTTCTCTTTCGTCCGCGAACGTAACAACCTAAGTGTGTGTACACCGACAATCTGCTCTCCTCTCTTCCCACGTCTTTCGCCACCGACAAAAGGAGTTTCGACCGTCGCCAATGTCGTTTCTCGGACGTTTATCCGCGAAAACAGAGAATCGGTCGCGAACCACCAGGATACCGCGCGACGTCGCGTGTCCAGTTTCACCAAATTTGACGCGCGGGAAGGATCGTGGGAACCGCGGGAAATTTGACGAGCGATTCGCGCCGAACGATCGATTTCGGTCGAACGATCGTAGCGCGCGCTAAGCGCCACTAGAGCACGTGCGAGACTCGTCGATGTTTCGGAATCGTTTCTCGATTAATCGACTTCGTAAGAATGCCGCGGCACCGACGGAGGACGAAGGTTACCTCTAAATGTCCATGTATAGACGCGATCAGGGACATCCGGATATTTTCTGTTTCGCTCTGTAACGCGCCACGTTTTGTGTCGAATCTCGAAACAGAGAGACGAAAATCCACCATAACCTCGTTTTCTGTCGACGAAATCGAGACTTTGAATCGACTCTACGATTCGATCCATCCCATGATCCCACGTACGGCTTTATTCGATACAGCGACGCGTGACAATTCGTCGCAACAACGATCTCTAAGTCGATTTTGGTATCGTTGCAACCGTTGTTTGTTCGAACAAATTCTCTTTCGCATTACCGACACGTACTTGCTAATTTCGTCACGTTCGTCTTCGCGTGAAAGTCGGAATAGAACATAAGTCTGCCAATCGTCCTTGCACGGAAGATCCAGTCTGCTGGATTTTCTGTTTCTTGTTAGAGCCGCGATTTCGGGGCTCGAGTTATTTGAGATCGCGTACGCAAACTTGTTAGAAGATCCTTTCCATTTACTTTGATTTTTATTTACGACGCGTTCTATCCCGCGCGACCATGTATAGCTTTCGTTTTCATTGGAATCAAGAACCATCCCCGAATTTGGGATTTTGAATCATTCTGCACCGATGCGAATTAATCGTGGTTACCTTGTCGCAACGTGGTCATGGCCCCGACTGCTTGGAACATAGTGGTCAGGATCGTCCCCCCTTTACTTTTACTTTTGCGCCTATGACAACCTCTTTGATTCTACGCGTTCGTAAAATTCGGGACCGCGACATTTTCTTTTCGCCAGTTAGTTTTTCTACGGCTAATCGTATTCTCTAAATTATCATTTTGTATAACGATAAGGTTATAAGCTTTAAACGGACGGTATCTTATTGCTATTTAAAATATTATTGTTTTTACTGGTTTATGCTCGTCGTTCGGTATTCCGAAGACAGTACGTATTCGCATTAAGATTCTTGTCAAAGGTTTAGTCGACGTTATATGTTTAACGGTAACGTTGGCGTGCATATTAAGAAGATGCAAAAAAAGTCAACAAAATTTATCTTTTCTGCGCGTATAATTTCTAATACTTTCTACGTTTGAATACGACTGTTTCGTCCTTTCTTGCGCAACGATTCTTTCGAAATTAAATTGTTAATCCGAAAATGGAAATAATGTTGGCTACATCGACACAGATCATTAAACGAAACAATTACGAGAAAGAAAAAAAGACACGTGCATCGTTTTAACGATCGATAAATAAAGCGCGAGCGATTTTCTTTCAAAATGACGTTTCTTGCGAAGAAAGAGACAAAACGTGACGAAGTTTGACAAGTGTTCAAAAGACGATTTCGAAAAAATGTGGAAAAATGAAATGCTAATACGAGTACTAATAATCCGACCAATAAGATTCTCTTCCTTTCTCACCTTTTATTTTCATTTGAACAACAGGTTGATCGAAGAATGGGTGATCCGTAGCTTTGTTGGCATCCCGATCGCGGTAACACGCGACACACGCACACTTTTTTCGTCGAGCACCGATTCGCGGAAACTGCGTTTCAGGAGCGCGCGACGGACCGCCACGATGCTACGGAATGATTTAATGCGCATGCGCAATTCCCCTCCGGGATCCAACATCTCGTTCTTTATCATACTCAAACAAACAAGGATCATAGTAGTGTCATTTTAATTTGCACCTTTTTCTTTTTCTTTAAGAAACTTAATGTTTCTTTTTATTGTTTTCTTATCATTTCATTCGATTCGAATTTGTTTACAATTGTTTACAAGAACGCAAAAATGTTTAAGGTATATACAATGTTTAACAAATTTTAATATTTTGTCATAGAAATTGATCGATATCATTTATCAGAGATAACAAACATATTTTGCATACAGTCATTAAATTTTAGTAATCGTTTGCAAATTGTCATCGATGCTTGCCGTAAAATTCGAGATACGTCGTATTGTAAAAAATACTTTGCAGTATATGCTGCGTATTGTACAATTTATAAATAAAATTTTATTACTTTACTGTGAAGTAATATACACGGGGCCGTCGCCACGTTCATCGGTTCACAGAAATTGATTAAATCGGTAAACTAGTAATTTAATTATTTTAAAAACGTTGATGAAAATTTGACGGTTGCGTTGGTTGAGCAGTCGAATAAACCATGCCAGGTGGTTGTTGGTGGGTCATCGCGTGACTCTGGTGCTGATGAAACTCTGGAGCTCCGTGAGGGCCGTTAAGTCTTACCCGCTTAGCGTTTTGTCCGTGGTTATGATCGTCGTTTCCTTGTTGTTGTTGTTGATTTTGTTGCTAAAATTTCGTAACGTACGTGGAAATAAAAATAATATCGAATAAAGCGATATACTTACATTTTGCTGTTGATTTTGTCGTGCTTTATTTTCAGTCTTTTCCTCTGTGTCGTCGTCCGTCAAAAATTCTCGTTTAGGATACGGAATTGGACATCCAGCAAATATGCTAAAACATTATGATACTCGTTATATTTACGAACAAGTATTTAATGTTATGAAACGAAATCACATGTGATGAAAAATGTACTCTTGCGTTGGCAGTGGTTCCTCTTGAAAGTAGGCATCTTGCATAGAATGTTCGGACGTTATTCGTTTATTAGGATCCATCATTAATAATTTTTGAAGCTGAAAACAGCTAAATTACTATTATCGTTCAGAAAAATAATTAGAGTAGGCTAAACATATTTAATGGTACCAAATTAAATGCCTTGCTGTCGGGTTTTATTTTATGCCGGTCCATATATTTTGTGAGTGAACAATTTGCATAACTGTAAAAACATATTTACATTGAAATCGTACTTTAAATGTTTTATAATAATTATTTTTACGCGAATACTAACTTTTGTCTTTTAAAATCTTTCAATAACGTAGGGTGTTCTGGCATTTTCTTAATATCTTCCCAATCTTTTTCCATAGGAAATCCCATCACATTAAATATCCTAAATATTGGGAAATTGTCATTTTAACTTTAATTATATTATAAATTCATCTAATGCTAAAATATAGCAATTATAGTAGTAACATTTAATCTTACCTATCTAACTGGTCATGATGATATGGATTGCTAGTTTTCAAGTCTTCCTGTCTACAATGAAATATGGGTTCAGACGTTAACAGTTCTGCAAATATACAACCAATAGCCCAAATATCTGTAAAAAAGACGAAACTTATAAAATCAGAGACAAACACAACATAACTGTGTCTTTTCAATACGGGTGCAATACCTATAGCTTTTGTATAATGCCTAGCACCTAAAAGTAATTCTGGTGCTCTATACCAAAATGTTACTACAACTGGATCTAAATCTGCCAAAGGTTTTAAGGGAGCATTAAATAATCTAGCAAAACCCATATCAGCAATTTTTACTCGTCCTCTTTCATTTCCTTCTCCCATTACTAAAATATTTGCAGGTTTCTAAAGTATTATAAATATGCAAAATTAATTATAAATAATATTGTATATATATATATACAGATAATAATGTGAAAATAATTACCAAATCTCTATGGAGCACCCAATTGGAATGTAAGTAATGAATACCATCCAGGATTTGATACAACAAAGATTTGACCATACCTTTTGGCACCATAACAGGCTTTTTATTAGCCTTTGCTGCTCTGTGAAACTTGATTATATGCTATAGACCAAAATAAAAAATTGTTAAATATAGCCTCAAGGTTCAATTAATGATGTTAATAAAGTATAGTTTTAAAAGTAATGAACATACCCATAAATCGTGTTCAGCAAAATCAAATAGTAACCATACTTTGCGATCATTATGTGATAGGAAAACTCTGATTAGTGTAATTACATTTACATGTTTTAATTCTCTAAGTAACTATGAAACAAATGGATCAAAGTATCTTCAATATAATAATTAATAAAATAATACATTAAAGAAAGAAAGATAAATACTTACTGCAATTTCACGGCACGCGGACATTGAAAGCCCTGTTCCTTCAATTTGTTTAAGTCCAAAATCCTTTGTATCTGGCCGGGACTTTAATTCGCTATCTGGTACACTATTGAAATTTTATCAACACAAATGCACTTGATTATAATAATAGAAGATAAAGTCAATATAATGCATAAACAATGTTATATAAACAAAATACTGTATATAGTAACACGATGATTATTAGGCATATTTGAAGAATAGAATAAATGATTTTTCAAACAACAATATACAAAAACAAAGAAACGTTTCAATGATTGATGCATTCCAGTACTAGTAATATGGAACATTTAAATAGAAATGATAGTTTTCTAATAATAAAAGTATAAATTTACAAAATTAAAAGAATTAAAGATTATTTACCAAATAAACTACAAAGTTGTCATTGTATACTACAAAATTTTTGACGTAAGCTAAGAAATACTAACCCTTCCTTCCTACGAGCTTTATAGACATGCCCGTAGGTTCCTCTTCCAACTTTACATCCTTCAAATTCGAAAAGATCCTCGACCTTTGTCCGATCTTTTTGGGTTTTCATTTTAAATTCGTAATCCATCATGTTTATTATTATCGGACAATTATCAACTATAAACAAACATCTTTAGTTTACATTTGCATACAGAAAGTAATCAACTTTTGCTCATACTATATACCTCGCTCACTGTGCGTTATAATACTGTATACATACATATATATGTATATATACACATCCAATTACATACGTATATAAATCTAGATGGCAGCATGTACATTTTTCGAACGTGGTGAATCGTAAATTTATATTGTATAACCTGGTATAGTCGTGTTGAGTGATGTTGACGTTTTGATATCCAAACATTTCTGCAACAAAAAGTATTCAAACTAACACGGTTGTAGATTGATTCTTTTGTATATATTAATTACATTTATTAAATGGTCCTGATTTATTAAAACTGTCGACATTTGAGACATTATATAGAGTTATTTAAAGAAATTAAGATATTACAATTGTATTGAATTGTAATTCATGATCAATTATTACAATGTCTGCCACAACTGTGCATAAATTTATCACATTTATAGGACTGATGTCAATATTGCATGCAGCTTATTCAGCCGCTCAACGTACGTTCTATTTATTTACGTAAAACTTATTTAATCGTAGGTCAATACTTTTAAGTTTGAATCGTTTGATATTTAATGTTTAATTTAATTTTGTCAAATATCATTACAGATCGTACCTATTTACGAATAACAGAACAAGAATTTACCACGTTACCAATTGATGTGAGTATTAAATTGCCCTAAAACTTAGTATGTGAAGTATATAATTACTAATAAATGATATTGTTGAATCAGATTTTAATACAGGGCATTGTCAGCTTATTTATGGTTATGTATGGAGTGATGTACATTGCTGGTGACTTCAAAGAAATTCGAGCAGTGGTTGATTTGGAAAATAAATCTTGGGAAACATTAAGAAACCTTCCATCGTTTCAAATATTTAATCATCGGGGAAGATCCTTATCTCCATATTATGCACAATAATGCTTGTGTTAGTAATATTTATTTCAAAAGTAACATAACAGTGTAAGTTTTGTAAAAAATAATTTACTTGTAATGTTGTCATAGAGAATCATGATTCACACAATAAGTAATTTAAATATTTATAATTGATTCAAATTGCAAAATAGGAAACAAATAAAAGGAGACACATTCTTCTATATTTAATAGCTTTAAATCATGTATTTAAAAATATGTGTAAATGTACATATACTTTCTAAACACAGCAGTGAAGTACAAATAAACGGAATATGATAATTTCTTTTCTTTTTTTTACCCATATGTTGTATATTTATTTTATGCAAAACATCATCAATGAATGAGTAATAAAAGTGCAATTCTATATAAAGACATCACTTTTTCTGTTTCTTCTTTTCAGCTTCTGCTTCTTTTTCTTTTTCAATTTCAGTGACATAGTCTCCAATCGTGTCTGAATCTAACATCTGCAATATGTAAAACATTTTTTAATGACATAATTTTTTTGCATAAACATGTAAATACATATTGAATTTATACTTGTAGTGGTTGGCCACGTCGCATCACTGCAATTTCTAAATTTTTTTTCCCTGATTGTACTACTTCCAACAATGCTCTAATAGCTAGTTTTATGGTGCCTTTCTCTGTTGCTACTTCTTCTGGTGTGTAATATTTTTGTAAAAATTCATGAACAGTTTTGGCACTTCGACCTGTTGCATTTGCCTTTATAGAAAGAAAAAAAAAATTTTATTTATGTTTCTTATTTCATGCATAATAAATATTCTCCCAAAAATATACCTTCCATTCGTAATAAATGCCTGAAGGCTCTGTTTGATACAAGTGTGGGATACCATCATAATCAAATCCAGCTAAAAGACACGATATTCCAAAAGGTCTTCTACCATTGCTTTGAGTGTACTTTTGTTTTAAACCTAGAAATAATGAATTAATTTACTTTAGACATACATTTACTCAACTTGCAAATAATAAAATATATATTTGCTTACTTGCAATGTATCTAGTTATATATTCCAACGTAACAGGATCTTCTACAGTTAATCGATGACTTTGACATTCTACTTGTGCACGATTAATTAATACTCTTGCATCTGCGGTTAAACCTTTAAAACAAAATAATTTGCATTAAAGCATGATAAGCTCGTAAACTTCTTAATTTGATAGTTTAAAGATTATCTCAGATCGTACCTGCAAATGCCATTACAACATGTTCATCTAATAGACATATTTTACGAACTGTTCTTTCTTCTTGTAGTTTTGCAATAGATTTTTTTTCAACTCCTAAGACGACTACATCGTTCCCACGAACTCCAACCTGAAATAAAATCAAGTTCATAGAAATATTCCTTCTAAGATGAATGAATGGTCACGTCATGATACGCAAAAATTACTTTAATCTTGCAATCCAAGTATTTTCGAACGTTACTTAATAAAATTACATCTAAACAAAATGTATTTGATCAAGAAAGTGTATAGAATACGGCACAAAATTGATTGCAAACAAAACAGGTTAGATGAAATTTGTCACCGTACCGCTGAAGAACCTTTTCTGACGGCTTCTTGTGCATATTCCACTTGAAGCAAATGTCCATCAGGGGAAAATACTGTTATAGCTCTATCGTATCTTGCTGTCATCGTTTTAAGTTTCTAAAAACTACACTGAACCTATTTAATCCACAAAATGACTTCGCCGTTTTCAAAGAGATTGCTATTCATCCGCAGGTTTGATTCTTCTTTTTACCGATAGAGGGTAACGAGACATGACACGCTTTTCTAACTCGGTATTTGTGTAGCATATCACTGTACTGTTCACTCACTTTTTTACAAAATCAAATTAGTTTATATTTTAAATCGGTATAAGTTTTTAAGTACGTACTATTTAAAAATATTATGCGAGTGCATTATTACGTAATTGTATAGATATTACGATTTCAGTTATTAATCCTTCAAACTGTTTTTTATAACGTGCATCGCGAAACATTGTCTTTATCTTATAAAGAAGTATATTCGAAATATCGGCTCGAGATATGTATATTTTCGAATAAAAAGAGTGATATAAAATATAAAAAGTGCATAAATTAAAATATATCCATCTTTATTAGTTTTAAAAGTGCTAGAAAAATAACGCTCGAGCGAACATCGAGTTTAAAAAGGAAAAGTAAATACTTGAGAATAAATTTTATAATTCATAATTGCATTTCATGTGATTCGAAGATTGCAGTAAATAATATTACATTAAAGAAAAAAAGGTCAACGTTATTTGGCATCGAAGATGATAAATATAAGAAGATAACGATTAGGTCGAGAAAGTGATGGTGCAAGATCTAAAGAAACCTATGGACAAAAATGACTGCTTGTTTCACGTGCACGAGAAGAAGTATGGGTAATTACGATTTAAAGAGAAGAAGACGGAAGAACAGTATTTTGAAAATGCTGGAAGAAGTTAAATGAATTTGAAGTTGCGAACGTAAAAAAGTAGTGGGGATGAACAAATAGAACCTGTATTGTAAGCAGTATAAAAGGCGACGATCGGCTTGGTGAAACGTTTAGTCAAGGTTGAATGCTCTTCAGTGCCATGTTTGTTCACGCAACATGATCGGGTTGGTAAAAAGTTTTCTAATATTTGTGCTTTATCTATTTTCTCACGACCCATTTTTATTCTTCAAAATCTTTTTTACTTCGCTCGAGCACCTATTCCTCGTAATCGATATTGAAGCGCGTTATCTTATTTCAATGTTGCAGGTAACAATCTAATGGTTGAGCAATCGTACGTGTAAATGTGTCATGTTCAATGATTATTTAAAAATGTTTTAACTCAGTTTATTAGTGTCTGAAAACATTCAAGCTTTTTGCCGCGATCATGTTCTTCACACATTACGCATTTTACGCAATAGATACACATTATATTGACCGATAACAATTGCATCACTGGCCATTACTTTGTCTTTTTAAATTGGTTGCATTACATAAAGAATGTTTCTTTGCAATGTTACGCAAATGTATTATACATAAAATCTCGAAAGAGAAAACACCTCGCTTCGATCGAACGCGTTAGTTTTGAACGTAAGCACATTGCTGCTCACGGCGTTACTCCTCCAATTTACAAGCGTTAGATTATCATACATTATCTGCACGAAGAAATAATGTAAATTAAAAGAAAATTAGGGTATTCAAATATCATTATTTTCTAGATAACTAAGCGTACAATTCTCCACATAACGTGTACGTACGAAGTTAATTGCGGCGTTTCTTTGCCGCAATCTTTGATAATATAATATTTTACAGCGCTAATTATCATTGATTCTATTAAGCTCTTCGCTCGTTTTTCTCAGTAATTTTTCGTTAGTAATTCTTGGGCAGTATTACGCGTTTCATAACGTAACAGTTAGAAAAAATGTTTGATATTCTTCGGACTTATTTCGTGTAAATAATTGACACTTATTCTATCTTCTGCACGAAGGATAAATCGTAATCGAAAGAGGCGAGAAATAAGTTAATCGAGCCAGTGATATAAGCGCTTGTTACGCGCATCTATGTCTCGTGAAAAACTTTATCACGATATTTGTTGCAATTGGGAAGAAGACAATTAACTTCTTACAAATTTACGAATAAAAGATTCTTTTCAAATGAAAATTCGACTTCAATTCAAAATTCAAATTAAATGACCTCACTCGAATATAATTGCAATTATAAGTTATCATTTTGTAATCATCAATTGAATTCTCCGAAACAAAAGTATATTTTACACAATAATTTACATAACATTGAGTAACACGATAAATCGAAATGATCGATTACGCATAGACTTGAAGTACCTTTTCATATTTCTTTCGATGACACAACTTTCAACAAACAAATATGAACCGTACTCGTTGAGGTTCAAAGACTATCGTTAATATTTCTAATCAAATTAAAAGTATCAAGAGAGTTGTCGTCAAAATATACTCTTCACGCGTTACTTCGTTTCGAAGATTAACCCGATTATTCCTTCCTACGCAGATTAAGCAAAAAGAAGATTTTAATATTTGGGGTGAGCATCGCTATAATTTTAGGCGTGATCATAGCAATAGTAATCGTTTCACTCGCTCACAATTCAGAAAATAGAAACGACTCGAGTGACGCTTCGTACAGCGGAGCATATAGAAAGGTAATTAATCAAGCGTATTGGTATTAGTATGGTGCAAAAAATTAACTAATCGTTCTTTCGTTGATCTTTTGAAGGCTGCGGTATCTACGAATGGACAGGAATGCGCGCAAATCGGTGCGGACATGCTTGCCAAAGGCGGCCATGCCGTGGATGCGGCTATAGCTGCGCTTCTGTGCGAAGGAGTATCTTCTTTGCACAGGTAACACCCCACCTTTATTTTTCTCTCTTTTCCTGCTTCCGTGAATCTAAATTATTCTTTTGAACTTAGTTCCGGTGTCGGCGATTTCTTTTCTTCCGGAATACCAACGTTTCACCAATGTTACAATTAGTTCCGACTGGAAGCGTACGACTTTCGGAGTACCGATTGGATCCAAATTTTGAACTGTACTGGATTTTCCTTTATAAGGAGACTAAAGGCAGTCAAATCGTTTGAGCATCAAGTACTTTTGCTGAATTAATTCCAACGAGATGGAAGTAACCACAAACTGTCGAGTTCAATCTTTTATTTACCGTGCCGTACCGTGCATCGTGACGCTCAATTTTTGCAGTGTACACGGCGCTTTTTCGCTATCGTGTTCGTGTCTTTTACGCGCTTCTAATTCTGATATTTTATTGTTCCAGAAATAACAATAATATTTTGCATAGTGTTTTCCAACAACTTACGCTTCACCATAGACTATAATACATTATAATCTAATCTGTACTTATTATCGTTTTATGATCGTTCATAGTTTGGACTCGATCGATGATTCGAAGGTCATGCGCTTCTCTCGTTGGTAATTTAGCAAGATTAGCTACGTAATCGGTAGCATTATTTGGTCCTGAACAAGTAAAATTCGTAACAAATTCCCAGTTATTTTAATAACTCATAAATCTTTCTCCGAAATTAAACATAACATGTTTCTTGATGAAACAAAGCATGGGATTAGGCGGCGGATTCTTAATGACAATTTGGGATGCTCGCACAAAAACGGCAGATTATTTGGATGCGCGTGAAACAGCTCCAGCCGCGGCACACGAAAACATGTTTCTAAACGATTCAAGAGCGTCAATGTATGGTAAGTTGTATCTAGTTACTCTTATCGACACGAACGTGTCAGGATACAGTATATGTATGTTACATTCATACGATTAACAAAAGGTGGCTTGGCGGTTGCGGTACCTGGCGAACTTCTCGGTTATTGGGAAGCGCATCAAAAATATGGAAAACTGCCGTGGTCTGAATTGTTCGAACCAACTATTTCTCTGTGCGGCACTGGATCACATGTAAACAATTATTTGGCAAGTTATTTGTCGAACAAGGAATCACTGATAAGGGCAGAAAAAACCTTGGCAGAAATTCTCATAAACCCTGATACCAATTCAACGTGGAAAGTGAATAGATTCTTTCATTCGTTATCTTGATTCTTCATCTACGCATCGATCGATAATAATAGAATCTGGCTGATTGTTAGGTAAACGATAGGATAAAAAGACCACGTTTGGCGGAGACGTTGAAGTTGATCGCCGAGCACGGACCAAAAATATTTTACAACGGCGCTATGGGCGATATTCTGGTTGAAGAAATCCGAGCCTTCAAAGGAATCATCACGAAAAAAGATCTAGAAGATTATAGGTTTGCCACCATTGTTAAATTGTTAAAACATTTGAAGGCAAAGAGACTAACGTTTAAATTATCGTAGAGTAAGATGGATGAAACCCATCGAATCGAAGATTGGAAATTTAACCGTGTACACTGCACCACCACCGGGCTCTGGAGCGGTTTTAACTTTCATTATGAACATTCTTCGCGGCTTAATACCTAATGCCGATGTCAGAATCACTTGGCAATATTTCGCCGAAGCGTTTAAATGGGCTTATGCCAGAAGAACGGAATTGGGTGATCCAGAATTTGTTAACATTAGTGAGTCAGCATCTTATATTATCTTGGAATTACTGAAGATAATCACATACAGAAAAAAAATACGCGCATTCGTTACATTGTTTTCAGATAAGCGTGTATGATAAGCTTCTGTCTGACTGTTACGTTTTAAACATTGCAAACGCATTAAAAATATCCGATATTTGTGATAAGCGATTAATGCCAAAAATAACTCTGAATGTGCGTTATTTTTTTATTTGATCGAGAGTTTCAGATATTCTATTTATTTAACTAGTAGAAAGATATTAATTACAATAGTATTTTATGAATGAACGCGTTATCGCTGTTCTTTCTAAACTTAACACTAAAGTGCTGATAACTTTTTAGCTTCTTTAATTAACGACTTGACGTCTATCGAATATGCCCGCGCAATTCGAAGGAATATAAAAAGTAATGAAACAAGTAACGATCCAAGACATTACGGTGTCAATATGACTATGCAGGAAGATTCGGGGACCAGTCATGTTTCCGTTCTGGCTCCTGATGGCTCAGCGGTGTCCGTAACGTCGACCATAAACCAAGTGTTCGTGAATGCTGCTAAATTTATGCTTTCCAGTTTTAATCGCAAATGAATTATGTACTTTTTATCGTACCGTATTATATTTTCACAGACTCGGCGCGATGATACGTTCGCCATCGACTGGAATAATATTTAACGACGAAATGGATGATTTTAGTTCACCCAACAGGAGTAATGGATTTAATCTACCTCCTTCGCCAGCGAATTTTATTCGCCCTAAGAAGAGACCTATGAGTTCTATGAGTCCAACGATAGTTGTAAGTGTTGGTTAATAAGAGAAGTCTTTGTATTTGACGAATGTATCGTGTAATCTTCTATTGGATTACATCGATGCAGTGTACACGAACTTACAGACCCATTGCTTTTTCATTTCTTTCTAAAGGTTGATGAAAGTGGAAATGTTCGATTGGTAATCGGTGCCGCGGGCGGTGCGAAAATTACGTCAGCAGTTGCAATAGCAATGGCATTAAATCTTTGGTCAGGTTATAATGTAAAACAAGCGGTTGACGCGCTTAGAATTCATCATCAGGTAAGTGGAAAGTCGTAATTTGATATCAATGCTATTGCAACATTATCCACTCCGCAACGCGATACTAATCGCAAGTTCATTAAAATTGCAGTTATTACCAATGACTATTCAAAATGAACACGGCTTTTCTCCAGATGTGTTAAATTATTTAGTCAGTATTGGGCATAACGTTACCACTTACACAGGAATTGGAAGTGCTATTACAGCAGTGTCCAGAGAAAATGGAAACGTATATGCCAGTTCAGACTTTCGTAGAGAAGGAAGAACTGCTGGTTTTTAAACGATCGGTTGTGCTTTGTATCATCGATGAAATGTATCAATATGACAAATCAAGATGGTGCATGAACATGTCTTGTTTTTAATCGGAACACGCGACGAATCGTTTCAATAATTGACATTGAACAATAAGAGACCGATAAGAGATTATTAAAACCGCAACGGTAAATTCTTATACACGTACAAAATACCTGATCGTGCTTGTTTTGTCAACTTTTCAGAAAGTATTAATAGGATAAGTACAATAGAGATTTTAATGATAACACGTAGAATAGATGTACGTTGTTTTAAACGTAACATCAAATTCGGTTGTTGAATTTGTTATTAGACTATTTCGTGTATTTGTTACAATAAATGTTTCTAAAAAAGGAAACTGTATTATAAAAAGAAAATTTATTTAACACAAAAAACTTATAGGTATATATGTATAACACTTTATAAATAATGTGCTCATCAAATGTCATCGATACGAGAATTTGATGGCTAATATTTATTCTGTATATTATATTAAATAATTTATGAACTATTGCTATCACTTTCAGAAAGCTCAGCTTCCTTTTTCACTTTTCTTACGCAACTTTTTACTTTTTTGGTTTTGCAGAGTCCTTGTTTCGATTTTCTAAGTACTTCAATGGCGTGCAATTTCTTTTTTAAAGCGTTCGCTTTATCCTTCTCTCTTTGAGGTATATAATCATTGATACTTTTATCGTTACTGGTAACGACATTACTAACTTTAGGTTGAGTAGAATCATCGTCGCACTGTTCGCTCCTTGGTGCTCTCTTTTTCTTTTGATTTTCATTAAAAGTTTTCAACTTCCGTTTTGCAGGTTGTGATTGCCCCTCCTCTGTGGTTTCAGGGTTCTCTGTGTTATCGTTGTTCAATTTTTGTACAGCTTTCTGAACTCGTTTACTCAAAGTCATCTCGATCGATTGTGGAACAGTTTGTAATTTAAAATACATATCAATTAACTTCTGGGTTTTGTTTTCTTCTAATCTCTTCAGCACAGGTGTCATGACTGCGTTAAATTTGTTTTTGTCCCAAGCAAATTTCTTTTTCGTATAGTCGTACAATAGCATCATGTTAGGTTTACCCCAAGTAAAACCCTCTTTTGATTCGTCTACTTTTGGGAAAAGGTATGCTTGTACCACAGCTTGACTCGGAAATCCTATACAAGAGATAATATTATGTAAATACATGTAACTATAAAATGAATGCAACGCACCTTTATGAACTTTTAAATTCTGCAGTTTGGTCCGCAAACCCGCTTTTCCAGGAGCTGCTACTTTTCCTGTTTCAACCCACGAACAAAAGTCTGCTAAACCTTGCAAAAGGTTGTCACCTTGTGAAGGAAATGCTGCTAATATTTCTAAGGCAGTAACAGGTCCAATACCACTTAAACCTACGGTATAATCGCTGCCAACTAAAAGCGCTAGTTGTATCATTTCATTCCGCGTTAATTCTAGAAAATAATATTCACTTTTAACTCAGACTTTTAAATCAACTTATAGATTTAATGAAGAAGAAAATATGTTTGACGTACTAAAATGATGCTCTATGTCGCCTACACTGAATTGAAGAACTTTCTTATTATTATTAAAAAAGTTTTTATAAACGCATTGTCCACCAAACAACCAAATATCCGAATCGTCTGTAATTGTACCATCGGTGAGATGAATTTGTTCCAAGTATGCACATTGCGCCTCTGCCTCCATGGGCGCCACAATATACGGTATCCCAAATAATCGTAACAATTCCTATCAATAAATGATTTCTGTCGTACTTCATTGAAAAAATAAAATAGTTACTAGCAATTTATATAATCGTACCTGAGCTTCGGTTCGTATTCGATCAGAAATATCGATACCTTGTCTCTCCAATTTTCCGATATTTGCCATCAACTCAGTTTGTTCATCCTCTAGACGACCCTGAAATTATATGTAAGACATTATACAAAATTACCTGTAACTACATTTAAATATAAATTAACAACATATACTTTTAAGGATAATAATTCGTCTTCGGTCATAGGTGTTGGACTTATTTTTTCAATGACATCGTTCGACGTATGCGCATCTGCATTATCTCGCGTATCCGTAACTTGCGTGTTACTTTTCTCAGATTCCCTTACGTGCTCCATATTATTCGTCTCCTCTACTTCATTTTTTTCCGAAGGTACATTTACTTTTTCACCATCACTTTGTATTATCTGTATTTCAAGATCGTTCTCTTTTGTGACATCAGATAATTGTTTATCTTTAACTTGATCTTCCGCTGGTTTTAAGTCCGTTTTTGTTAAAGTAATTTCATTCCCTAGTGTTTCGTGTACACTAGAAATCTTTTCTGCTGTTTCTGTCGGTATTTTATTAGACAATAATGTATCTTGAGAATTTATTTCTGATTTCGACTCGCTATTTGGACCCTCAAATACATCAGCAAAGATATCATTTTCTATTTTTTCGTCAGATCTAAAAGTTATTTGAATCCCGCCTTGGGAAACATTTTTATTGTTGGTGATGATTGGCATTGGTACGTCTTCTATCTCTATAAAATCATCCGTATCTGAATCCGTTGAACTAGCCGTAGTTACTTCCGTTGACTTCACTTCGGATACATTTGAAATATTTGATGATTGGTTGGTATTTGTTACAGTACTTAATTTAAATAACTCTGTACTCTGCTTATTAATAGATTTTATAATTTCTGTAGAATCGGATTTCGCACTTTCTTCGTTATTTTCAGTTTCTGAAGTTAAAATATTTAATAAATTATCCTCTTTCTCATGATCTTTTGTTTTAAACAAATTTTTACATGCTTTCTGATTGTCCTGTTTATTCTGTTCGAGAAGATTAAGAATTTGTTCTTCCGGTAATCCACTATATTCTAGCATATATGTCAATGCAGGATTCGCAATATTTTTTCCAAAATATTTTTTTGGCAGTGGCCGTGATTCGTTCAATTCTACTTCCGACTCAGTGTTACTGCTCGCTCCCATCGTCAATTCAATATCGTTATCCCATTCGTCGCTAAGTTCATATTCATTTATATCATCACAAATTGATATAGTTTTACTGGAACTGGCTACAGTTTCATCAATCTTATCTGCATTACTTGCATCTACTTTATCCGTATCATTTGTATGAACTTCTGCATCGATTTTCTCTGAATCACTTGTATCGCTTCCATCGCTCACGATATCATTACTACTGTTTTTAAAATATGCATTTTTATCTACGATAAAAAAATTGTGAGAGACAAAAAAAAACAGCCGGTTTAAATATAAAAGCTACTTAAATTTATAACGTACCGCTTATATATAGCAATCTAGTTGTACTGTCCGAAGCAACGCGATAAGTACAGTTCTGACCATTAGTATTTATACCCTGTTCTTTTAATAATTTATCTAATTCATCCAATGTAAGTGTTTTTCCACCCATTTCCTTTTCTGCAGATTCTAAACTTTCTTGAACTAATCTACGTTTTAACAAACGTTTCATTTGGAAACCAGAAAATTCGTGAGATTCCTAAATGAAAAAAATGTTTAAGGAAAAGATATACAATAAATATTTATCTAACACCGAAAATATATATACCTCAGGCATTTCATGTAAACGACCCCACGAATTTTGCTTCCTTGTTTCCTTGAGGTCGGTAAGGATTTCATAACGCATATCAGCAGGTAATGCCTTGAATTCGGCACTACTCACGTCCACGTTATGAATGTTTCCAATCCATTTCGTTTGTTTTCGCGGACTCAATTCAACAGATGAATCGGAATCGTAATCATCGCTAAGACTTAATTGCGTTTTGCTAGTGCTTGGTTCATCTGGTAATTTAAAAATATCCTCCTCAGGATCCTGGTTTGGCAAACTTAAAATTATTTCAGAAGAACCACTATCTTGTTTCTCTGGATTCAGAACTGTTTTCACGGCAGAATGCTTTATCAAATTATTTATTAATTCTGTCCTCATCTGTTGGGCTTTATTCTTGGCCATAGATTTCTGCTTCCTGCGCAAAGCCTGTGAACACACAAGAATAGGAGTCTTTTTTCTCGCTACCTGGTTCCCACAGCAAACTAATTACGTACAGACAATATTATAATCAAGATAAAAGTACAGTTGTGTTAATACATGCATGCACAATGTAGTTAGTATGTACTATTTGAGATTCATGACAATTATATTTTATAATATAAAATTGAAATAAAATTTATTAACTGCATATCCATAAAAATTTATAATCATATCTTCTATGTAATAGTAAATTAAAAATATATTTACAATGGTGTTCTTTTTAAGCATTGGCACACCTCCATCAAAAACAAAGACTGGTTTTATCCTGTAATACAAGAGTTTACATATTCTGTAGAATAAACCAATAAGATGCGCATTAGGTTTAGGATTGCCAAAGCGGTCTTGATATCCTTGTAATACTTGATGTATCCAAATCGATATATCTAAGAATATACAAAAGTATAGATGTTATTTCATCAAATATAACATAAGTATAAGCAAATGTTCAAAATGTGTAAACTTTTATTATATAAATATCAATGTATAAATATACCAATAGCCAACACTTTTCCTTCGAGTGTCTCTAAAGGAACTTGTTTTCCTGTTTTATCAAGTAAACGCCACAGACCATAAACACCCATTGTGTAAGGTGAAAAATCTGTAAGACAAAAATAATACATATAAGAAACAGAAATGTTATATATTGTGTTAACTGACATAATGTATTATTATATATTCTGATATGAGATATGTTTCCAAACACTCATAACCTAATTACTAAACAAGTGGTAAAATAACAGAAAAAGAAATCTTAAATTTATTATATTTTTATATAAAGTAACGTTATTCACAAACTTATTACGTACATCAATATTACACCCTATCAAATCGTTTAACATTTATAAAAATTAATAGGTACCTTGTTGTGTATGTTCTCACCCAACTAGACATCGCACGTACCGGTCAGCTGATTACAAAAACAATGCACTTGTGTTCGGACTGATGACATTTGCATCTCCATACCGGTTGAGAGAATTAAAAATTAAGATAACAAATATGGGCAAATATTTATATTAATTATGTTTATAATTTATTTCGATAGTCTTTTTAAACATTACTTAGAATATTCTGTTTTCGCTAAACTGCCTCAAAAGTTTATCTGTAAAATAGGATACGTTTATACAATTTAAAGTGCTCGCGTTATTTTTTTCATTATTGCTATTACAGATTGCATAATTCTACCGTATTATTTATTATCTCAGTAAATGTAATTAAGATGTCACAAAATTTACTTATTATAAATGTTATGTAAATATCAAAATTAATATATCATTGTATGAAATGTTTGGCAGATTTCGAAAAGAACGTATAATTTTCTCAATTACATTTTTTTCTACATAGATACAGGCAATTGATGTATGTATCGTAACATATACTTTAAAGAATATTGTTCATTTAGTTTGTTTAAATATTTTGTACAAATGAAAGTGTATATTTATGATAAGATAAAAACTATCTATAAGCTCATAGAACGTTAATTTGCCTAACCACACGTATGCGTCCTATATTACGCAGTACATATCAAGCTGTTGGCCGTTCATGTGACTCGTACACAAATACGGAACGTAATACGTAAAATGCACATGTGTGTTTCACATATATTCTATATGCATGCGTGTACACATTCATAAGTATGATGTACTTATATATCGTATCGTCATCATCAGAGAAGCGAAGTGAGGTAGAGGCCACCCACTCTTTCCCACAGCAGGTTTTTCCCACGCCCCCCAGGGTAACCCCAACATCCTTTTGCGGCAGCAATTCCAGGGCATCTACGGGGCAGAGGGGAGTAACTCACATCAGGTGGGGAACAAGAGGGGAAACTGGAGGCGCTTGGGTCGACCGGGCCATTGTACAACAGTAAAACAATAGAATCTGCAACTCAGTAACGTAGCTATTTACAACACTTATACACTAATCTGCTTCGATTAATATCTCTAATCAATTAATAGTCGATATTCAAATCTTTCAGACAAATTGAAATTATAAAAATTTTATCATTATTTAGTAACGTAAATTGCAATTTTATAAAAAAATTGTAATACCTCATAAAAATAATAATTCCTTTTTCGTTTTTAAACATTTGTATCTTATTTTGAAAATTTATGAATATAATGCAGTCAATATTTATCGTTTATTAAGAAAAATAATAGTTCAAAGCGTATAAACGAACTGTGAGAACTGTTCGGCTATGAAGGACCTTACTATGCTGTGTAGCTACGTTCCTGTTGCAGCCACTTACGCGGTAGTAATAACTCTACGTTGTCGTTTCGAACTTAGTTACTCGGCGAATACCGCCGGGGTAGGTTGGGTGTTTTTCGGCCGGTTTAATAGAACAAGTGTTCGTGATTTGTTGTTAGAGGCGAAGACATTGTAAATACTTTGCAAATAAAAAAATAACGCATAGATTTTACGATTGCAATTGCTATTAATTTTAAACGGTGTTTTAGGATATTACGGTTCAATTTTAGATTTAAAGTGGCGCGCGCGGCTAAGTAATGCCTAAGAGTTGGTAAGACTGTTCGGAAAATTCGGAAAGTGAACAGGTGTTTTTTGAATGGATTAGGGAGAATAGTCGACGAGGACGCAGAAGGATTCACGAATGGTGAACGATCGACAAATGGTGTAATATTTGTGAATAATCGACAATTTAGAAAATGCATTGGGATTTATGTTTCAGTTCGAGCTATTATGAAAAATGAGGTGAGCACCGAAAACGTAACCTGTTTTTGTACTATGTAACTTTCCCTGTATTAAAAAGGTAAATAAACGATTTTTATCGAAAGGACTGCATAAACCTTTTGTTTATAAAATGTTTATGGTCCATTTCTTATATCGAAAAATATATGAAAAAGAAATATGATATTCAATTTCTGTTATCAAAGTTTTCATATAGAGTAAACTCATTGTTTTTAGTAAATTTCTTTTAGTAAAAAAATAATTTGCATTTAACTATAATATTTTAGATACAAAATAGAGAAGAAATATGTAGTATTAATTATAGTGGTTGTAAAATTTATAAAACTTAAAGCGGTTTGTCACTTATGTATTAATATAAATGTTAATACAGCATTAATGTAAAACATTGAATCTAGTTTAATGATTTTATGCAAAATAACATGGCTATATTTTTGTTTGTTCTACATTCAGTTAACTTACAAGTATAAATAACTTATATCAGCTAATAACTGACATTATAAATTTTGCAAAGAAGTGTAAGATTTCTCTTTTTGGGCTGTTATTTCTGTTTGCCTTGAAATGTTATTACATGTAACAAAATTATATATTTTTTTTTATTAGCAATGATATATACGATATTAGAAAATCAAGATGATGGTGAAAAAATATATAATAAGATATAAAAGCAATGAAACAATACCTTTACATTTGCAAGTACACAGATACAATTGCACAGACACAATGAACAAGGGTGATTTAATTCATGCAGGAAAAATGAGCTCAGCTTGGTTCCCACAACGTATACGCGTGTTTCCTTTTTCCTGTGCTAAGACTAGCAATTCTTAGTAACTCATTTAAAGAAAGATGCCTCGCGTTAATTACATCTTAGATCGTGAAAAACAGAAATCTTTCTCACGCTAAAGTCTTCGACTAGCAGCATCGTATGTTTCTGTCTATTCGAACCTATGTATATCTAATAACATAGCTTTGTCTTCTATTACACTATTGTATCGTTACACTGTTCTTCTTAACTTATATTAGACTTTTTACAACAAATTGTTAGCAGTTACTACATTTAATTTTTTTAAAATATATATCTTTTAATAAATAACTGTGCCATAAACAGAAATACAAGAGAGACAAGTTTGTAGTAAGACTATGATTATCGAATATTACCTATCATAAGTTTTTACGTTGAAATTTATTTCAGGTAAATCAGCACAGACAATTATGACAAGCCATAACATAGATGACAAGGATAGCATGCAGCCAACCTAGCATCTTTGTTGTACCATAGAGAGAATCGAATCGGAGGTTAAATATGCCACACCAGTTTGGTTTGCCTACAATGGCACATGGAATGCAATCTCCTCCGTCGCCGACCTCGGTGATGTCGGTTTACCCTCGATATGGATCCGGTGTCTACAGACCGGATCATCAAGATCAAAGGTTGACACGCGAAGCGATGGAGCGTTATTTGCGCGATAGAAGCGACATGGTTATCGTAATTCTTCATGCTAAGGTTGCGCAAAAATCGTACGGTAACGAGAAGCGATTCTTTTGTCCACCACCGTGTATTTACTTGTTTGGAGATGGTTGGAGAATGCGTCAAGAACAAATGCTTCGCGAAGGAGAGAGCGAACAATCTGCTCAACTTTGCGCGTTTATCGGAATCGGTAACTCGGATCAAGATATGCAACAGTTAGATCTCAACAACGGTAAACAGTATTGCGCGGCAAAGACATTGTACATTTCGGATTCGGATAAAAGGAAACACTTTATGCTTTCGGTGAAAATGTTCTATGGTAGCGGACACGATATCGGCGTGTTTCACAGTAAAAGAATTAAAGTGATCTCGAAACCATCTAAGAAGAAGCAATCGTTGAAAAATGCCGATTTGTGTATCGCGAGCGGAACAAAAGTGGCACTGTTCAACCGATTACGGTCCCAAACGGTAAGCACGCGTTATCTTCATGTGGAAAATGGAAATTTTCACGCGAGTTCCACGCAGTGGGGTGCATTCACGATACATTTGTTGGATGACAACGAGAGCGAATCGGAAGAATTTCAAGTGCGAGACGGTTACGTGCATTACGGTAGCACGGTAAAGCTGGTATGTTCCGTAACTGGAATGGCGCTTCCGCGTTTAGTAATTCGTAAAGTGGACAAACAAATGGCCAGTTTAGAAGCGGATGATCCTGTTTCACAGCTGCACAAATGCGCTTTTTACATGAAAGACACGGATCACATGTACCTTTGTTTGTCCCAGGAACGTATAATACAGTTTCAAGCTACACCGTGTCCAAAAGAGGCGAACAAAGAAATGATAAATGACGGTGCTTGCTGGACGATTATCAGCACCGATAAGGCGGAATATCAATTTTTCGAGGGTATGGGACCCGTAAGATCACCGGTGACTCCGGTACCGCTCGTTCACAGTTTGCATCTGAACGGCGGTGGCGACGTGGCGATGCTGGAATTGACCGGGGACAATTTTACTCCGAATCTTCAAGTGTGGTTCGGCGACGTGGAGGCAGAGACTATGTACAGGTGCCAGGAAAGCATGCTCTGCGTGGTACCCGATATATCTCAATTCAGAGGCGAATGGTTGTGGGTACGGCAGCCGACTCAGGTACCTGTTTCGTTGGTTCGTAACGACGGTATCATTTACGCGACTGGCTTGACGTTCACGTACACCCCGGAACCTGGTCCTCGACCACACTGTCCGCCTGCAGACGAAATCATGAGAGCGCCGCGAACCATGCACAATCAAGCCAGTATGCCACCCGCGATCGCGGACGTACCCTGGAACACGCATCAACCGCCTCAGTCGGGTCTCTGATATTTTCTAGACAATTACAGTGTGCATCACCAAAGTTTACGACCTAGTGAGACGAACGCTGTTTCGAACGTTATTCATGCTCCGAACGATATTTCGATTTCAGTGGATAACGAGTCGATCGGTGACGATACTAGCTCAACGACCTACGCGACGAAGAATACGTTGCTCCGAGTCGATAACGCGGTAGCAACCTTACACGATACGAAGACGTAGCGATGTTTGTTGCGTTGTATCGTGTTGTTTCGCGTCATCTCACCTCCCGCGAAACATAACCCTCCGTGGATATGTACAATGTGCCGTGTATCATTTCCCTATGTTTATAATACGTAGGTTCCTAGCTTTAAGCGTTGATACAGAGCGTTACACAGGGATTAGAATTTATAGCGATCTTAGAATTAAGAGCTTTGTACGAATGTGAATAGCTAATTATTTGATAGAACGGAGGAATAGAACGGATTTGTTAGTTCTACTCCCCCGTCTTCTACGAACCATCAAAATGTACGGCTTAGTCCGTACAGTTCCATATCGATCGCTAACACTGGTTGTGTATTCGACATCGGTTCGACAAAATCTCGTTGTCGAAGAAATACTCTTTGATTTAAATGTTCGAGTCGTGAACGCGATACAACAGACTTGCGATGCGTTCTGTACGCGTATACATTTTACACGTTTATAAAGCTCTATAACCGAGAGAGTTTTGCGATAAGCAACACCGTTTCGTTTATCGCGAGTAGACGACTTGCGAGCGTCGAAGATACCGATTTAAGACAACAGGGAGAATCCGAAGGTAACATCATGTACGCGTTGTTCAAAAATTTTCCCACACTTTCTTTTCTCTTGTACAGTACCGAACACTTGGCTTTAACTATAAGTTTGCCTTTGATTCGGAGGTGTGCTACGGTTTTGACGTACCCGCGTCGACGTAAATTTCGTGAGATAATCGCGTTTGCGTAATAATACGCAAAATTACATGTAATCTCAGAGAGACACTTGCAATAGTTTTACAAAATTATCTGCATGACATAGGAATTAATTTAGTTTTAACGGGGAAGGGGGGAAGAAACGAGTCGCGTTTTAAGGTCTCGTCAAAATTACCTGTGCCACCTCGACTAATTTATCGCGCTCGGGTGTATCATGGTTTTCGTTTACCGAACATTATTTATTTCTATACAATATATGTTATTTTCCCGACGACACATCTCGGATCCTTAGCTTTTCTAACGTAGACGAATATCACGTTACGCACGCTTTTTATTAATCTCGCTCTATTTATCGGCACGTTGGTTTCTCGAAATTCGCGGTATCGTTTTACAAACATGACCATGCGCTTCAAAAGGTATCACACGTATCGATGCATTTCGGATGGTTGAGACACAAAGATGAATCAACACACATATATATATATGTGTGTGTATGTATATATGCATATATATATATATACGTTTTTATGTCTCTCTATGTTTTACAATAAATTTGAAAGATTTCTATAATAAAGCCTTTTGCTTTACGACCTGTACACGTTACTTCCAGATCCCAAAATCTTATATGTTTCGTAAGCGATTGTTCCACTCGATAATACTGTTATTAAAAAAACTGTATGTTCGTTTAAAATCCGTTATAAAGAATACTTTGCTACTCTTGTGTATACGAGGCGGTAACAAACTTCTGCAAAAACGATAAAAATAAGTAAAAAATGAACGGTCACAAGCGATTCGTTTCTTGACTTCTCGACTACCGTCGAATCGGTACAGATTTTTTTACCAGATACCATCAAATATAATTATCTGCAGCAGGAAATGAGATAGGATCGCTTTGGGAATTGTTTTCCCAAAGAGATCCATTGTAAAAGAGGAATGTCGGTCTATGTATACCATGGGAATTTACCCACGATTAAAATTTGCACCGAGTACCTGAAGAATACGATTATCTTTATTCACAGTAATAAACTGCGGATTATTAATAATTACATCCTTACATGTATCAGTGGACGGATAATCGATGAATAATCACTGCGATTCGTTACGTCGGAACATTATTTTTGAGCATAAGTTTTCGTACATATATGTATATAAATACATATACATGTAATCTAATTCATTTTCCGAAGAATTTTCATCGATATAAAATATTCTTTTGGCCACGCTCGTAGCTTTAATTGCACGTAACTTCGTCTTTGTCCGATAGAATATGTTCGAAGGTGAACTTCTTTAATTGTATCTCCTACATATTAAAATAATACTTTACAAAACTACATGAAAATCTTATTTGTAAATAAATCATGTACAATTTCTTCTTTTTTTTCAGCTAATCACTTGTGTACACGCGAATTTTGCGATATTTCTCGAGTTCTCGAAATGAATAACATACAAACACGTATAATACGCACTTAAATTAAAGATTTAAAAAGTGACTATTTCGGTATAAAACATTTTTCAGCGCCTTGAGGAGTTTGTTATTTTCAATACTGCATAGAAATCTCGTACGAATTTATCGATAAAAATGAATTCAGTTTTAAACGTAAAACGTGAAGTTACCAATTTTTCTGCTACTCTCTTGTAGTTTTACTTTGCCGTTTTATACGAATTTACTTGTAAAATCGTGTTCACTTGATTCGTATTGTACGTTGTTTGTTCATATTCGTGAGCATTAACGAGATGTACGAAGTTAACAGGTCATCCATTTTGTAACCCAGCGAAGTTTCACACAATAATTTCGAACCACGCACTAAATTTCCGATCGTCATATGGAAGTAAGTGTTCCCTGACGACCAGTTTGAGATTCTAGTGAAGGGATGCGTGATCAATATGTCCTGAAAGTAGAGGTATTCGCGTGAACATTTTACTACACATTTTCCAATTAAATTGTATACTTAAAAATGCATTTACTTACTTTCGTTTGCGGATGTATGAGACTTACACCGTGCTTGTTTATCGCGATCAATAACAATTCCGGATAATTTGGTTCTGTACTTTGTTTGACTTCGAAAAATGCTGAACCGAATGTTGGCCATCGATAAACAATTTTCAAGAATGTTATCTTTGCGTCTTCGGGGCTCATTCCTACGAATCAAAGCATTTACATGTCACAAGCGTGATTTTCACGTAGGAGACTCGAATGAATGACAGAAATACGCGTTAATTTAATACGTCACGTTAATAAACGCGAGGGTCACCGGATAACCGACACCACCAATTTAATAGACTGAAAATGATTAAACAGGGAAGAATAATTCTGAATGACGTTCGTACTTATTGTGCTAACAACGTGTTAATTAACACGTTAACTGGCAGTAAAAGGAATCGTGCATATTACAACGTATTATAATAACAATTATTTTTGTACATGTGTTTTTCCTTTTCATGATTAGATCTAGTGAAATTTTGTTTTTGTGCGTTGAAATATAATTGAAATAATGCCTTACCGGCATCTTGATTGTACGCCGCTATTATCGATCTCTTCCAATCGTTAGCGCTTTGTACCTTCACCAAATCGCCCGGTATCAGTTCGCGCAACATTTGCCTGTAATATGATTCACGTTGGATCAATGTCTTGTAAGTTCTTTTTCGAACAGCATATGCGTCTCACTTACGGTATGGCTTGAAGTTCTTGTTTACTTTCTCCGAAACGAACTCTGTATACTAATGCAGCTAATCTCGAGGCTTCTTCTTTCGTACATTTATGATAACCTATATGCGAATGAAACGTGCAGTAAGATTAGAGATAACAGCGCGATGTGGAATAGGATGAAACAGAAATCATTTGTACCTCTCAACAATTTAGGAAGCTCTTGATGAAAGTGGAAAATAAGATCAGCATTCCTGTCTTTTCCTGGCACGGTGTTGGTCCACAGTTTCTTCATGAAGAAGACTTGATACGTGAATTGGGGCGATACACCTACGATACGAATCCCGTAAAGTCATGTAACTGATCGAGAGGAATACTGAAACGAAAGAGAATAGAAAACATACCGTCACGAGACGGTCGAGCTTTTCTGATCCAATCCGTTAAATGTCGCACAAAGTCGAAGAAGAAATCTCCTTCCGGAACCGAGATGACTTTATCGGCAATTTTCACGAACAAACTGAATCCTTCCGCGGATCGTAAATTAAGTCTCTGCGCGATATTTTGACAAAAATCTTTCGCTCTCGTCGATGAATCCACTTCGAACGCCTATATACGATGAAAAATCACAATTAAATAATTGTTTTTTCAATTGATAGTATAAAAACGAAAAAGAAATATATGCGCATACTTCGTCAGTGTCATCAGGAAAATATACTTTGTGAAATATTTGGGTTGTTTTATGTTGTATTGCTTCTACTTCCACCTGGTGTGGTGGATATTTCCGTTGGCCATTGCGAAGGGTCTTTTGCAACCTTTGCAGAGAGTCCTGTGATATCGGATGTCGTCTCGTTCGCAAAAATAACGTCAATTCCTATCAACGATTAAAATTTCGTAGGGTTCGAATAAATCGATGAATACATAAATATCGAGCAGCGTGTACCTTTAAAAGACTTTGGCTACAAGTGAAGAGACCAGTGGCGAGCCACATCAGTTCCCATCCACGTTCTTCGCTTAGTCTGTTTCGATTGTCGGTGAGCTGTTTCATGATCTGACAGTAAATTTCGTCCCGAAGAATTTCGTTTTTCAGTGGTCCGTCGAAAATAAGATCGGTGTATTCGTTACCGATACGCGGTCGTTTGGTCGGCAAGTCTCCCATGTATTTCAAGATCGCATTAAAAGCGAAACACGCTTCCTCGGCTAGTTCTTCCTTGGATATCAACTTCTTCAAAAGAGGTTGTTTTATCGGGTCCCTCGAGTGATGCCATAACTCGTCGACATGTCCGCGTCTTGCTGTTGTCAGAGTCAACGCTTTTGACATCGTTCTCTTTGGAGGTGTTCTATGGCCGAAAATTCGTCGTTATTCATCAATGTTGCTAAAAATTTATAAAAAACAAGCAAACTGAGCATTTACCGGAAATGGTCAATGGCGTATTCTAATAGAGTATGGGGCTTATCACGAGGTTCTACTCCGTTCACTTGTTGCGGATACAGTTTGCGACCGTTTTCAGTTCCTTCAATGCTGAACAATGACTGAAAAAAGAAGAAAAATCAATTCGTTCGTTCTCGAGCAAACAAATGGTGAAACAGGATGCGAGAAGTCATTACCAATATATCGTTCGGAGGTTTCGTTAACGAAGGTAACACGTAAACCGTCTCCGCTGGAAAATCGCCCTTCTCGCCGGTCCTTTCGCAAGTACCCACGCACCATCCCGAATTGAGAACAGTCTCGCCCGTACTTTCGTCTTCCAGAATAATAAGATCTCCTTTCAGAAAGCTGAGGAACGACGATCCTTCACCGGGAGCTTTGTAATCTTGCAAAGCGATCACGTATTTGCTACGTTTCTTTAGACCCTCTAAAAAGTACACCACCAGATCACGAATATCTTCGGCGTTTGGGCTTTGAAACGTGAATTCTTCTCCTCGCACCGTTGACAAGTTGAACGTTTGCGTGAACATTTTGTTCGTTCTGGAAATAACGACGATACCGTAGCAGAGAGTGAACTAACAGAGCGGGAGAGAAGGGTAGATAAAAAAAAGAGAAAGCGACTGTACTATTCGGCAAAGAAAAGCGTTACGTACTTTTGACTAGATACGGTGGTGATTTCGGGAAAGGATAATTCCAAAAGCACCTGTTCTTGATCATCGACGACGTACACACCGGTCCAATTCACGGCTATGATAACGTCATTTTTCGGTAGATTTGGTCCAGAATTCCTATACGCTTCGTAGAAACGGGAAAATAGTAAAGGCCACTTGAATTTTGCGTAGCCAACGATGTCCTCCTTGACTCGTAACGCAGGTACTTTTTCTTTCAGATAATAACTCTGCAAGATAGGACATATTAGGTGACGGGAACGCGTTCTGTTTGAAAAGTATATAGAAGGCACTGAAAGTTAGCCGTCTTGTTCACCTTTTTGTACGCTTGCAAAACGAGGTGCCCCCATCTGTCGATTGCCTTGTCGATGCCCGTTAGGCAATAATCCGGAATATAGTTGGGCAAAAGAGTGTACAACCTTTCAACGTTCATGTCAGTGTGATATTCGATGTAATACTGCTGCGCGGCGATCATCGCCAGATCTTCTTCCTTGTCGCAACGATATTCACCGAATTTCACACCTCTAACCACCTGCTGATAAATTAAATTAGTGGCAACTTGATCTTCGGTCGGTTCGTGCCACGGCGCGAATATCTCCTTTCTAAAGAACAATCTCCACGGAGCATTTCGTTCTTGAGCACCTTGCTCCTTTGCATACTGTTCGCACTGAGAGATCGCGTCCATCACATGATCTCCTCCACTGCCCAGCGACGAGACCTTGTCGAACAACGCGATGTAAAGAGAGAAGCCAAACTGGTCGCGAAGAGATATTTTGTCGGACAGTTGATTACAAAGTTCCCTGGCGGTGGTCGCCGAATCGGCGAGAAGCGTTTTGGTGTTCCCATCCATGAAAGTGATCGGCAACATGATCGGTTTTTTCGATTTGGTGGCTTGGAGCTCCAGCCAACTAGGCGGTTGATTACGAGTGCCATTGTTAAACGTTCTCTTGAGCCGATCTTCGCAATACGGCGCGTAACCCGGCGGTCCCTCTCTGATGAACGCGCGCAAATAATTGACAAACTTCTCCGAAGGAGCGAAGCATCCAACGCAGAGCGAGAGGAGTATCCAGCCGCGAGCGTGCGACGACTTGGAGGGATTGTTGGTCAGTTGCTTGCATATCTGACAGTATATTTCGTCCCTCAGTTCTGCTCGCAGTATACCGTGACCAATGATGAAGTGGAGCTTTTCGAGATTCGACGTGGGTCTCGCTTCCAACCAGGACTGGTAACTATCCGCCGTGTATTCGTCCTCCTGTAATTTTCGCCTGACATCCTCTCCCAATTTGTTTTTCCGTTTCAACGTCAGCGAGACCAATTTGTGCCTAATGGATCGTGGCTTTTGTCGTAAAAACGTTTCCGGGTCCATTCCCATCATCTGTGCCTCCTGAAATTCTTTGCTTCGTATAAAATTACGACCAAGAGTGGCTGTTACTTTCGACATGACCGATGTCGTGTCTCTGTCCATCGTGTGGAATCTAGGCTCGGGTAGATCGCCCGTGAATCGGAGTATGGTGATCCATAATGCTTGCGCGGCCAGCTGATCCCCTTGAGTGTGTAAAGGCAACAAGGGATGTTTCAACGGTTTTCGAGAATACTGATGAGTGATATTTCCTTGGAAATAGGTGGCAGCAAATTTTTGGAATTTGAATTCCGACAAATCCTCTTCGTCCTCGGATGCCGTCTGAACGGGACTAATGATCTCTTGTTGATCCGCTTTCGGCGCGGGTAGATCATTGAACACGGAAGTTTCCCTAGCAGGAGTTGGAGCTTCGCTGCTGGAATCTGGCAAGAAGTCGAACATCGCCTCGACCAATTTGCTATCGTCTACCGGCTCGTCTTGCTTCTTGGCCGCATCATTGATCAGATTCTTCTTGATTTCCATTCTGCGTCGATCTTCCAGTTCCATTTCTATTTCTTTCCTCTCCAATTCTTGCATACGCTCCCTGTAATTTTGCTCGGCGATCTCTTTCGCTCTCTTGTTACCTTGGTCCTTTAATTCCCGTTCTTCCTTCTTTCGAAGTCTCAACGCCTCGACATGTAACCGATACTCGTACTTGATTTTCTTGTATCGTCTTTGAGCGATCAATCTCCTAACGTGAGCCTGTATCTTCACGATAGCCCACAATTTTTTCTGGAACATCTTCCGAACCAAATAGCCTCTGGCTCGGGCCTGAAGGGCGACAATGTGTCCCCTCAGGTGTCTAAATCTGTGAGAAAGTACCCGCGATCTAATGAGTGCCTGAAGTCGCATGTAACCTATACGCATGCGTTTGTATCTCTGTCGTTGCGCGTAACCTCTCCAATACTTTTGAACGATGGTCGCAGCTGCTCTCGTGCGAAGGAACCTTCTTCTATACACCCAGCCGCGTATGTTTCGTTGCAATATCAAAATTTTTCGCGTCAAAACACGATCACGTTCCTGCTCCAAGAATAAATCGTGAGCATCCTTGAGAAAAACTTTCGTATGGCCGAGTTGGTAGTCCGACTTTCCCAATACTACGTGACAAATCTTTGCGGTGACCGCGCGACAATCTACTTTATGCGCCGGTGGAATGCCAGGTATGAGAAACCGGTATCTATCGACAAACTCGGGAAACGAGTGTCTAATCGGATAACCGGCTCTACGAATTCGAATGGTTTCCATCATTCCAGAATATCGTAATTGACGGCAACAGAGGCCCCTGTCAAACATCATCGGTTTCTTGAATTCATTGGGTTTGATGCATCTGATAAAAAATGGCTGACAACTGCACAATGTTCTCATCAGAGAGTCTAAGGATTTTTTGAACTGAGTGGACAAGGTGGGTGCCCTTTTCCTAGTTTCCGAACCCATACCTATATCTTCGACAAAACAGGTTTGCAAAAACTTGTTCGATGTTATGTGAATCAGTTGTAACAAGTCGGCGCTGAACGTGTCCCGGTTCTTTTCGAGAAAGCTCCTGGTATCGTAAAATACGACGCCCGCAAAATGATTTAACCCGAAAGACGTATTGATATCTGATTTTGGCTTCAAGTAATTCCGGTGACTTCCGTGCGTTTTATGTATCTTTGCCAGCATCGTCTGATCCGTGCCCTTAGGAAACTTTGACTCCTCGTCGATCAAAGCCATGATGTTCAATTGTTTAATAGCTATCAGATCCAACGCGTCCTGGTTGTCGACGAACTCGATGTGTTGCCAATTGATACCCTCGTGATTGTATTCTTCTTGCTCCAACTTAAAAATGTGTTGCACGAAAAATTGTTGGAGATTTTCGTTCGCGTAATTGATGCAGAACTGTTCGAAGCTGTTGTGGTTGAAATTTTCGAAGCCAAATATATCTAGTACACCTATGGCGCTCCTGGAGGTGTTCTTAGGCCTGTAAATGGCCTCGTTAATCTTCTTGACGATATGCACGAACAGTCGTCCATAGATTCCTTTCACGAACGCGTCTCTGATGTCCACCGATTGCTCCCTGGACAACGTGGAGACCTGCACACGCGGTACGATCGACACGTTAGGGCGATACCGTCTGTTCTAGCAATGAAACGCGTCGCTCGGTTTCTACCATTACGCGTATCGGTTCGCAACGCGGATAATTCGTTACTTACGACTGTCTCACCGTGAGCGAATATCGTTTTTCGAGTAAGCGCGTCTATCAGCGACTGAACGGGTACACCCAATAGATGCGCTACCCTCTGCACGTTCGTCTGTTCCGGGATTTCTGTAGCATCGAGGTTGTCTGCGGAAGCAAAGGTTACCGATAGAGATGGAAATAATACGAAATGGAAGAAACGTCGCTTCGACGTCCAGCTTACCTACGACCGTGGCCCTGTACTTGACGTTTCCCATGTGCAACAAGGCGGCCAGTAACTTGAGTATCTCCCATATCTCGCTATCGGAAAATAAAAGAACCTTCATGGCTGACCTTATATCGGCAAATTCCGCGGCATCGTCGCGACCTTCGCAAGTGATGCTACCGCCCTAAACGACAGAAAAATACCTTGTTACGATTAGCTTGGTTGTCGCTGATTCGATTCGCGTTATCGTGATTCAGACGTTACCCCCGTTAAGTATTTGTAGGAGGACGCGTCTTCCAGTTCCAGTTTTTGCTTTTCTTCCTTCGAGAGACCAGCCAGCATGCAGTAAAATATATGGTAGTTTCTCTCGTCCAAGCTTTGCGAGACTATTCGCGACTTCTCCAACAAATACTGCTCGATCTTGGCTCCTTCTATGACTCCTTGATCGTTGAAGTGAATATCGATATATTTCCCGAATCGTGACGAATTGTCGTTTCGCACCGTCTTGGCATTACCGAATGCTACGAAAAGAAGAAAATGGTTCAACGATTACCTTTGCAATCGAATCGTTAGTCTCTTTCCTACTAACGGATTCGAGCGTTTTACCTTCCAAAATGGGATTCGCTTCCAAAATTTGCTGTTCGATCCAAGAATGTTTGCCGCTGATCGCTGCCAAATATTGTAAAATTAATTTCGTACTTTCCGTTTTGCCGGCTCCGCTTTCGCCACTAAGACACAAATATTCGTAAATATGACGTAAATATGAAAACATCGAAGACTGCCGTTCGATAAATATTTTCAGAAGACGGAAGAAAACGTCGGCCAATACCTGATCACTATGCACTGGTCTTGACCATATCTGTTCATGTGCGCGTAACTGTTGTCCCCGATGGCGAATATGTGCGGTGGCAATTCTCCGATTTTACGATCCTTGTACAGTTTGATTTGCTCGGCGGTATAAATAGGCAATATCTGATACGGATTAACAGCGACTAGAATGGAACCCGTGTAGGTCTGCGCAAGAAAAAACGACACCGTATAGAATTCGATGCTCAACTACCGACGTTTCGTACAGATTCGATCATCGCTTACATATATGAGATTCTCGTTGTAACGAATCAACAAATTCCTTAGAATGCCCGCTTCATGGAGGTCTCCTAGGCTGATCATGTCCTCGACACCTTGCACGGAAGTGGCGTGCATCGCCTTTATGCGTCTCTCCGGAGTCAGCCATTGTTCCTGAAAATTTAAATCGCGCTATCGGAACAGATTTTCGGCAACCACCCACGCATCTCGACATTGTCTCACTCGCGAGCTTCTCGACCGGTCGAGACGAATTCGAGATCAGCGCGGTAAAGTAGGCAACGATTACCTTGTTATCGTCGTCTTTCACTTGGATGCGTCTGCCTTCGGCGGAAATTACTCGAGCTCCGATCGCAACGTCAAATTCTCGTCCTGAGATTGGCTCGATCCATATGTAATCTCCCTGAAACGTAATTTTGCGTTTGCGCGTAATTTCCTTCGCCGTTCCTACCCCACCGAACAAAACCGACGGAAATAACGAGTCGCGTCGAAGATTCGAGATTCGTCGAGGAAATCGTGATTCGCACCTTGGGCGTTTTAATCAAATAACCAATAGCGGACATCGCCGAATAGTCCGACAAGCGCGCACCACGGTTGCCCCTTTTCCTGCGCGCATCGATTTCCATCGAACGGCTAGCAAGAATAATTGTGCCGCTTCGAAGCGATTGATCCGCGTCGATTTTGTCCGTGTTGATTCTATCGAACTCGCGACGTTTCTCGTTCGCCGCGATCGCGTCTTCTCGTCGTTCTGCCCGTCGTCCACGACAGTCGATAATCGCATTAACCGAACGAACCAGTATTACTCCGGCTTCCGGTTAAGTATTACACCGAATGCAACGCGATACGCGTTAAGTATCAGGCTGGACTCGCTATCGCGCTGCCGACGCTCGAAACGAAACGGCAAGAAAATCGTTCTTTTCGCGGAGAATCTATCGGTGTCCCGCGAAGCGAGACTAGTCGATAGGACAACCGGTGAACGTAGTCCGATGGTCAAGGTGCGCGAAAATCCCACGAAACGCGTTCAACGACCATTCGTGCTAAACCTTTCGTCCGTGTCCAAGAATATCCTCAAATTGCTCGCTGCTCCGCGTTCGTTACGAACAAGTATCGTCTCGTTCCTAGACAACCGCTTAAGGGATACGAGTTTCTTAAACGAGAACAACAATGAGTCCGTTTTTAGCGCGAGAACTCGAGATAACCTCGTCCACGAGTTCATACGTCGCGTCGCTCGAAAGAAAGTTTGAGAACCTCTAGCCTAGCTTGCGCTCGGTCTACGGATACGCGTACACGCGAACGCGCAGCCTGTGCTTGATATTCGTATACGTTCCGATTGTTCACCACTCCGGAACATCGGAAGAGCTCGTCCGCTCGTTACGAGCCTCGAACCGAGCCTCCGTTCGATTTGGAGCTTCTTTTGCCGCTCGGCGCACGATTTTACTTTCGGCCGCTCCTCTAAGATCGTTTCTTCGACCGCGAAACGACCTAGACGAAGGTCTTAGCAGACGACCGGTCTCCATGCGAGTTCCGTTCGAAAGATGAGCCGTAGGTTCTTGATCCGATTAGTAATTGATGCGACGAATGCGATCGATAAAGATTATCGAAGGCTCGAAAGAAAAAGAAGCGATCGGTACGGGAAGCGCTTTGCAGCATGATCGATTCGTTCGAGGAAGGTCGTACGCCTAAAAAGGTTAACGCGGAGCGTGACGGTCGAAGGGAAGTTAGAACGATAGGCGTGAACGTGTTCTAGCGCATGGTAGCGCGCGCACGCGAATGCACACGGGGAAGAATGGAATACGATCGAGGGTACAAACGCGTGTCCGGTAAAACGATTCGCGTCCCGTTATACGACGGCTGGTTCGCTCGCGCGAAATGCTAAGGCGCGTTCTACAGGGCATTCGCGAAGTGACGAAGGACCGTTAACTATGCCTAATTAACCGACCATTCGTCTCGATACGCGTTGCGCTTTTCTGCTTGCTTTTTCCTCGAACGTCCGATACGAAGATCGAGAAGACAGAGAAAATCGCGGGAAAACGAAACGAACGAAAGAAGTCGATCCCGCCTATCTCGCTTTAGGCGCATTCCAGCTTTATCGAGGCACGAACGCGTCCAACGAGGAAAGCGATCTCCTCGATCGAACCGGCTCTCCTCATTCCTGATCAACCTGTCGTTCGACGATGGGACACCTAACAACATCTTAGGACTCGCTCGAAAGATCCATCGGAATCATTTTAATTTCGTTCGATGCGAAACACGCGAATAGGTCCAAAGAGGTTTAAAAACCGGTGAGTCGCTGCAACGTCGAGAGAGTTCGTCTCTCGGACGTGACTTTTCATGCGGAGAAAGAATCCGAGGACGGTTGTCTTCGTCAATTTCACTTGTCACAGATTCCTACTGACCGTCTTCGAAGAAACGGCGACGAAAGAAAGCGCTGATACGGTACGTATAAAGGCGCCAACATCTTTGGCTAGTATGCGCGTGTCGTGGTGCGATGCGATGGGGAGGAACAGCATTTCCCGAGAATACTCACCCGCGTGACGATGACCATCTCTCGAGTCGTGGTTGTCGGCACTCCACCTAGAAGAAAACAAAACTTTTCCTCTCTGCTTTGGATCTCGTTTAACGTAACCGACTAACTTTCTGAAAAGCTCGTATAGTCGAATATCGAAGACTTCGTATGTCATAGTCGACGATACGCGGTACCGTTCGCTACGGTTCTCGCTTTTATCTCAACATAATCGAAAAGATGAGTAGCCGAGCTGTCCCCTTTGCCAAGATAGTTGTTCTTCCACCCGATATAATCTCACGATCCCCTAACTAATCATTTTCTCGATTTCCGCTCAATCGGTATCGTTGCGACCGGAAGAGGACTCGCTACCGGCGAATAAATAAATTGCGGTCAACGGGCGATCGTCGAATCTTTGGTGCATCTATTCGGGGAAAAATCGTTCCAACGTGCGACGATCGTGTGTCTGGCCGATCACCGTTAAAGTGGAAGCAGTACGAGCATAAACCTGTTCGCAAAAGTGGGTTAGGCAGTTTCTGCTGTTACCATGTATTCGTACACGGTTTCGAGAACGTCCATCGAGGATTCTCTCGAAGATGTCAATTTTCTGTTTCTTATCCTCCTATCAATTTCGACGCTTTTACTCCGTCTGGACCGTTTCGAAAGGACCTGATCTAACCGGCGCCGGGGAAATAGTAATTTACGCGTCAATGGCATCGATTTCGTTCGCTAAAAATCTATTGTCCATTCGTGTTCGAATTATGTTCGCACGAGTAACTTCTGGGTCGACGAACCGCATCGCGTTCATCGATTTTCTCTTCTTTCGCGATCGATTGAGCGGCTCGTTCAAATATCGACAAGGTCCAAATTACTATCGCGTCTTAGAAAATAATATCGTTTCTCTCGAATGCGGAACGATTCGATTCGATGACGGCTCTAAACGGTAGAAAAAGTTAGCAGCATAACGTGTAAGCGGTACGAAGGTTCGATATTTTTTCTCAAATTGGTGAATCGAAACACGTTTCGACACTTTTTGGCGGTTGATTTAAAAAATACATATCCGGAGAACAGAGAGTTGTAGCGGTAGTACCGCGTGCAGGAGACTTTAACGGCTGATCGAACGACGACGCATGACCGTGCGCCTCCGTTTTACCGAATTACACGAAACTCGTTCCAATTCGAGTAATTTATCGAAAACAACGATAACGGAAAAATAATCCCCATCGTTTTCGTGCAATTTTCATTTATCACCCCTGAACAAATTTAGAATCTCTCGTTTACTCGGTTCGTTGATTCGAGCCTTTGCTTCTTACGTCACGCTCGCTTTCCACGTGTGCATCTTTGCTCTATTCCACTCTCCTTCTTTGTTTCTCGATTCCACTCGATTCAACCTGACGTAACGCGATCTATACGCGAATTAAGCAAAAAATGAAAAATAATTATGTACATACGAATGTGTGGTGCGTTCGCGAAACGTTTCCCGCGAGAGAATACGCGCAGCTTCGAAACGTTACCGACAGAGGGAAAACCGATCTGGATCATCGGCGAAAAGTCAGACGTGTTAGGTATGCGATCGTTTAGTAAACATTGTAGGATTTTACAAGCGCGAAACGTTAATTTTATCTAAAAGTTATGCTTATCTTGCTCGCTTATTATCGCGATACGAGTACGCGGATATCTACCATCCAGAATTATGCGAAACGGTCATCGCTCTGCAATTTCCTTGAATCACCTTGATAAGTATCGGTATCACCGTGCACGCCGTATTACGCGTATGTAGTTTGCGACGAACGTTCATTCCACGCGTGTTGGACTCAAAAATATCAGACGACAGCTTATTGACAAAAGGAAAACATCGATATCGATGCGGTAATAAAACAATCGGCTAATACATCCGTACGGTTTATGAGGAAAAAGGACGCGACTCCGCGAACAACGTCAAGATTCTTTCGAATGAAACGTATACGTTTGTGTGACGAAGAAATTCCTTGCTCTCGACTATACGAAATTTCGATAAACGAACGTCGATCGCGTACGAACGGATAAACGAATTGAAACGTACCTTGTGCGAGTAACGAGAAACACGACGAAAGCGGCTACACGATGTCGGCACACTCCATTAAGAGGCACTGCACTGCACTTCGGACGCGGTGTAAAGCGCGCTTTTCATGTCCGACGTGACTGGAGATGATCGTCGGAGCTTGGCGCTTGGCAAAAGCGACGAACGTGGAAAGAGGGAAGAACGCGTACCGTGCTAGGAAATGGGACACGAAAAGCAACAGTAGTCGTTACGAAGAATGGGCCACGGTGACCGGCACATTAACGCGTCCACTCGGGGAGCTTCGGTTCGAATCGGGCGTGCCAGGTGGAAGAGACTGGAAGAGGTGGAAAAACTACCTTGAGTTAGACCATGATCGGCTTCGACTACGCTCTGCCCCACCAAAGCCCGTTCTACCTTGACAACCGTTTCAGCTCGATCATCGAATCGTCTTTCCGACGACTCTCGCTCTATCTTTGAGTCTCGCTTTGAACATCTCTAAATCTTCTTCGATTCTTCTTTCGATCGTGACGTCATCGCACTCGCGATGCACCTATCCGCATATGCCCCCGTTCAACCTGTGTACGTGCAACCTGTTGCGATTCGATGCCATCTACGATCCTCTTCGTCGTTCTCGAGCTATTTTATCGTTACCGATCGAGACTCTTGTTCTCTTTAGCTCTATAGTTCTACAGTATCGACCGCGATTCGCTACGAAACCGATTCGAACCGGTTCGTTCGCATTTTTTCCAATTCGATCATTATCGATCCGCGCTGTTCGGGTAATACAGGCAAAATGAATCGCTTACATTGAAAATATATTTTCATTCCATACGAACTTCACATGAACATTGTACATACATATACTGTGATTTCTGTAACTCGTAACATGTACATTAATATGCAAAGTATTGAAAATTCCAGCAACAATAACAACATTGGCGACGTTATGCGTATTCGATTAATGATTTTATAAAATCATTTCTATATATAAACATGTTCTTTCTTATTCCTCTTCGTACAACGAATACGACGCTTTCTTCTCAACCATCTATCTTTTACGAGAGCATTTCGATTGGTTCTGTACTAAAATCAGAGTAAAATACCATGCTACGTTGTTATCGACTCGTTGATTCTAATGATAAGAGCAACGAAACCATGACGTTGAGCAAACTTTTAAAATAATTTTTAACTTGTACGAATATAAATTAACTCGATACAACAAATTCTATATATTCTATTGTACACGATATAATGAAACAATGATAAAGCTTACTAGTTTTAATAAGTGTATAAATTAGATGGAGTATACGTACACGTACATTTATATATATGTATTTCGAAACGATCAAAACCTTGATCGCGAGCATTAATGCGCGACATAATGCTAATACGCAGAGCACGTGGAAATTAATAGGGAAGCATGTATTTTTTTTTTAACAATGTACAAACTATTTATGATAATACACTGCGACTTCGTAAGTTCTTCTAAAAACATATGGAATAGATACGTTCAAAAATAAGGATGAATTCGCTGTGGTAGAAACTATTGCACCAAATTACGGTTGAACGTTCTCTTAAAATGCAATCTTAGTGCGTTATGACGATAAATGTAATTTCCTTTACCGCAACTACTTTCTTTAGTAGCTACAGTAGAGATATCAATGTTATTTTGTACATCGCTCCGATGTAATTACAGTGAATTTTATTCAGGTACAAGTTATGCATATTTGTAATAAGCGAAAGAATCAATATATAATCGGATACAACGTTTGTGGACGTCTCATCACTTTTAATTAATACGTATTATTTTCATATAACTTGTACCTGTTTCTCGATCGAATGTTAAGAAGTCAATGGCGAGAAATTAATCAATTTTGATGACGAGTTGCCTTCCCAGTTACTTATATGAAACTATAATATTAAATAATTAGAAATACGATAAACAGAACGACTAGGAGCTATAACGACTTATTTGTGAATTTCCCCACTGTTTTAACAAATTTTTAATAAAGTTTTCTTAAAACGTTCCATAATTTATATTCTTATACCAATTATTATTATTATTATTATTATTATTACTATGTAATTCAATTTTATAGTTTAAAATAAGTATTAATATTGTACAGACTATTTTTCATTTTGCCCTTCTGTAACAGAAATAATTCGTTCGTATCCACTGTATTATTCGTATGCATTTTAATATCGTTAAAGTTACTTCTTTGTATGTATTGTAATTCAAAATAATAATTCGTTGTAATAAATTCATAACATAGTCTACCGTTTCATACTTTGGTCATTTTTTAAAACGTGATTGCACAAAGGAATATTAAAAAATAGACTGATATATATTAGATTCTTAATAAGTTATCCTGTTATTCCTTTTTTTTCTGCCGAGAAAAATATTTGCAAGTAAAATATATTTTAGTGATTTTATAAATGGACTATTTCGGAATTGTAGAATGTTTAAATGTTATAGAACTTTTTGTACAAGAAGCAAATTGTGATTTCATGATTACAAACACAAGCTTTGGATAACGAATCTTCACACTGTAATGTGGTAATAATAGGGTTCTCTTATATCTTACGATTTGATTAGTTTTGTTAATCTTAAATTAACGTGTCTGGAAGTTCACTGAAGAAGCGCGGAAATATCCCAAATTTTGATGAGACGATCCTGACCGATAGTCAATAATCTTCGCCTGGATGCATCCAAATCCATTCCAACAACGTTATGCTTTGCATCGTGGAAAGATGCTAAAGGAGTTTGGCTACGCAACAAATATATATAATAAACGAATGCTTTGTACATTTTAATTTTTTGAAGCGATAAAACTTCATCTACTTACTTTGCTGCTTTAAGCTGAATATAACACGGATCACACACCCTAACTTCAAATTCAAAACCCATCGCTGGTATCGGTATCCGTTGAGATGTACATCGTGCACACAACGCGCGACCACAATGACGACAATGATGTTGCCTCAAACCAAGTTGTCGTTGATCCATCATTGCTTTAATGTTCCAAAAAAATGGTCTTCCACAAGCCTACATTTAATACAGTATCCATGTTGAATAAATGAAAACAACAATTACTAGAGTAGCTCTTATTTTATAACTTTATGTATACCTGACATGTGTCTGATTCTACCCATGCTGCAGTTTCTTTCCTATTTGCAGCCATATCCCAGCATACTATCACTCCATCTTCTCCTCCAGACAATAATATGCGTTCGGCGCTCGCGTAGCATAATGCTGTTACTTTGTTACTACAATGTTATAACAAAAAATTACAAGATTTAAAAATTTATTTAGCACAATGATTAAGGAACAGAGAAACTCACTGATGTCCTTGAAGTTCATATGCTGTACCCTGACGTCCACCAATGTCCCATACTATGATACTTTGGTCGAAACTACCAGAAAATAGAAGCTGCTTTTCAAAATCCCATGCTAATGTATGAATACTACCTGTATGTGCTTTTAATGTAGTGATTAATGTAACACCATTAGTATCTAACTTTAACATTGCTATTTGTCCGGAATAATCGCCGATAAAAGCATGTTTTGATTGCGCGTCAAATCTAAGCAAGTTAAGGCAATTTTTAATTTGAAATGGAAACCATTATAAATAAATTACATGTTTTCGATAAGTAAAACGTATGTTTCATTTAACTTGTTGTGAAAAAGGATACTGCAAGGCAGTGTACCATGCATCTGTTTGATATGATCCCAACTTTTGTCCAGTTTCTGAACAATGTAATTGAAACATTTTATCTCGACCTATGCTTAGAACCCATTCACAATTCGGAGCAAATATAACACCTGTGACTCTTGCTTGATGCGCCGCGTATTCCCGCATAGCAGTCATTCGATTGTAATCTTGCTCCAAAATAAATTCCTGAAAGTAATACCTAACATATTTATCTTAAAATAAAAGAATCATTGATAGTAATATAGAAAACTTTCATAATACACACGTTTATAGTACCATTTTCCAGACCAACAAATAATTGTCTAGTTTGGACACAATAATTCATGGACGTTGCACCAGCAGCCATATACTGACAAACGCTAGGCCAATATTGGCCTGAATCGCGTTTCAACCAAACTCTAACCGTTCTGTAAAAATTAGAATAAAATGAATTACATAAACATGAATTTTTAATCATTTTCTTGTTAACATGAAGTCGTAGAAAGTGTAAATGTCATACTGAAACAAACATATCCAAGAAAGAGTTTTATTTTCAATAAAATTATTTAATCTACCTGTCATCACAAACACTAATTACACCATCTTCCCGCGGTATAATGATAGCCGCATTGACATCATCGTTACATCCTTCCAATTTTGACAAAAGTATAGGTTTGCGGCTTGTACTGAATTTATCATGATTCACTCCAGGAGCTGGTTTTATTTCTGCTGCCATTTCAACTTTTAAAACGTAGTATTCTAAGCAGACTTGTCATTTGACAGTTGTCAGACTTCGATGTTAATCAAAGTTTATACACCTCACGAAGGCGGAAGGATGGACTTTTTAAGAGATTGTGGAGAACCTATCGGCGTTGTTCGTGCTATTCGTCCCAAGTTTTCTTTCCCTTCTTTTTCTGTTCCTCTTTATCGACTGTAGACGTACAAGTATACGCTCGTTTAATGTTCGATTCGAGGTTCCACTTAAACATCAGAATTTCTAGGTAACGTGAATTAAACGCGCGTGAGTTAAGTCAACGTATACTTTAACTCGTAAATTCGCAAGACTATTAATCGTAGAGGGCACGACAAAACCTCTGATTTTTTGCACGATCAGTATTTTCAATACAAGGGACACGAAGTCTCATAAGATCATAGATCAGACTTTTTGTATCTTGTTTGTGATGTAGATGTCAAAATTTTCAGGATTCGTGCTTTTTTTTTCTTTTAAATTATTAGCAGCATTTCCAACGAAATATAATAAAATCTAAGCACATTACAATAACACAATTTAATTTAAATTCAATTTCGTGACAAAAAATTGTATATAATGTGTTTGAAATTTTCACTATTTATCGACACTTATTGTTGGCAAATATTATTCATTTATCAGTGAGATGGAGTATTACAAAGAAAATGATGGATGGAAATCTTTTCTATAGTTAGTTTATGTTACTAATTACTTCGTCGCAGTTTATAAAAGTATGGATGTTGTTTTCTTTATTTAAAATTATCAATATCGATGATAGTAATTGAGAAAATATTTTGTTGATGCAGTTATATCATTATGTCAGGAATACAGGTAATAACAAAAAAAAACCAATGAATGTAAGTCTGAAATAATATCAAAGTTTTGTGACTATCAGGGCGATGCTAATAAAGATAATAATCTAAGAAGACAGGGTTCGTTTAGAAAATTACTACCTTTAAATACTAATGGAGATTCTCAATTGAGTATGTCCGTGAAAATGATCGATAGGCCGACAGTTTCGCAAAGTAATAAGGAATATGCTATTTACTTGCAAGAGTACAATATTTTGTCAGAATAGTAAGATATTTTCAGTAAATGATAAATATGTATCAATATATAAACACTTTGATTAAATAAAAACAATATTTCTTCCCTTTATAGCAACATGGTATGCTCGCAAGACCTAAAGGGTATCTATGTCATACCATCTGCTCAAAATTCATTATGTAAGTAGAATGCATAAATAAATATTAATTTTTTATTTCAATACATTTTATAAAAAAGAGCAAGTACGCTTAAATTATTTAGACCAATTATCGATTGATTCTTAGGTCTTGCTTGTCCTGACTTCACCTTATATAATGGTTTCCATGTAAATATGTGCATGATTTATTGTTTGCCACATTTTTTTTATATTTAGGTTCGTAACAAGCATTTGTTAGATTATAATGAATTATTTTATGTTAGTATGGTTTGGCGTTCAATTTGTCCGACAAGGAATATATCAAGGAGGAATCTTTAGATTTAATATTATGCTACCTCAAAATTTTCCAGATGGAGGTTGCCCTGTAAGGCTTTATTTTTTAACGTATAATAGTTTGACTATAGATGATTCTTTATGCTCTATAACTCGACTAAATCTAATTGCTTTAATTAAATTTTAGAGAGTCACATTTCAAACTCCAGTTTTTCATCCTCTAATCGATCCTGAATCTGGAGAGTTGTGCACAACGTGGAGCTTTCCTGAATGGAGAAAAAGCAATAGAATTTGGCAACTGGTACAATTTATAACAAAAGTATTGACAAAAGTAGACATTAAAATGAATTCCATAAATCAAGAAGCATTTAATTTGTGAGTATACAGTGTATGACATGTCAGAGCATTGAAATTGAACATGGATATATGACACATTAGTTACATATTGCAGATTAGAAAATAACTTTGAAGCTTTTCGAGATCGAGTAAAAAAATGTGTAAGGGAAAGCTTAAACAAAGTTTATGATCCACCTCCAGTCGATGATCCTCATTATATTACTTTTAGTCCATATGTTGGTGAACTTTATGATTCTATTAAACAAGAAATTTACCAGTCCAAGGTTAGATTTGTCTAATTGTGAATATTGTTTATTCTGCAAAGAAGTTGATAATATGTTATACTTTAGGATGAAGAAGAAAACAAAGCATTGGGTTTGTCCTGGGTACAGCCAGGTTCCCTTCAACCATTTTCAAAACCTGAAGTGAGATAATAAATTTAGGTAATAAACTACTGAAGTAAATCTACACGTCCTTAGGATATAAAGAAAATACATTTTATGTATGCAGGGGATAAATTATAGTATATTTTTGTATTTTAGAAAAGTTATAAACTTTTAATTATTTTGCGATTAACATGTTTTTTTTATACACGTATATCTATGAAACTTTATAGTGAGCATGTATAATACTCTTGTATTTAGCTAAGTTAAAAATATAATCATTAATTTATTAGTTGCTATGTGTGTATATATATATATATATATATGTATTGTGTGTGTGTATATAGTACAAATGTTAAGGAGTAATGAAACGGCGATGGGAAATATTAATATCGTTTATGTGTTTTTTAATGTTTTATAAGTTTCTTAAAATTACTTTAAAAATCGAGAACCAAAGACTGAAGGTATCGCTAATCGAATGTTAAAGTTAATACGTTAATTACAAATTGGAGATATTTTATTTATAAAACAGAATTTGAAAATAAAAGAAATTAAAAAATAATACGTGTATCTTATATTTTGTTGTAAGGTTATACAAAATCTACCATTTTGAATGTTGAATGTCCACACGATGTACGCATGCGTAAATATATTTTGCCATATATGCGTGTACATGTGAACATATTTGAATATAATTATTGGTATTAACAATATCACTATTATCGTTATCGCCATTATTTAGTGCAAATAACAATTAAATGTATTTTTTATTATAATTGAAAGTTATAAATCATTCCTCGAATCGAAGACGTTACTCTAGCATCGATTATCATGCGTACTGGATTTTAGGCGTATACGACAAGTATTCATGAATCAGTATCCGTCAGAAGAAATGTATATTTCTTGATAAATACATATAAAGTACGGTAGAATATATTATAACCGATAGTGCCGGACATAGATGTTGTTTACACAGTGTTTCATTTTCTTTTGACATTTCGCATTATTTGCTTGTTATATTTAAAGATTATGAACTATAATTTTAACGTTTAATGATAAACTTAAAGTTGTAGGTAAGTAACTTGGTTATACATTTAAATGAATTAATAAGATTACTTTTTGCGAATAATAAATGCGTAGCAAATATTAAATAAATGTAGCAGGCAACAAGAGATATTAATTTTTGTTAAAAGCAGCATCAGGTTTTAAGTAATTTAACTTTCTTATACAAGGCTTTTGGTTACTTATTCGTAGGTTAAGGGCGGACTAACTCGCATGTAATTTATAAAAAAACCCGTATTAAACGTGCATATTTCGTTTAATTTGATAGGTTTAAGAGACTTAATTAACGTTTAACTTGTTCAGAAAACGTTAAAATGGATGAGAAATTATTTATAATTTATATATTCGTAATAAGGTCATATTGACAGAACACACATAAATTACATTCGTAACGTTTTACGCATAACATTACTTTCATAATTAGATTAAACATTTGCACGTAACTAATTAATTTATATCTTACATTTTTTGTTTTAGGCAATATAAAAAATATCAATATGCAGACAATAAAATGTGTTGTAGTAGGGGATGGTGCTGTGGGTAAAACATGCCTTTTGATTTCGTATACTACAAACAAATTTCCATCGGAATATGTACCTACAGTTTTTGACAATTACGCGGTAACAGTAATGATAGGAGGTGATCCATATACTTTAGGATTATTTGATACTGCTGGTAATGATCGATTTATGTTTATGATAAGATTTGATCTTTCACGATAAGAACAAAGAGTAAAAGTCTTTTTTTTGTTATAGGTCAGGAAGATTATGACAGGCTTAGACCTTTAAGCTACCCACAAACGGATGTATTTCTCGTATGTTTTTCAGTAGTATCGCCATCTTCTTTTGAAAATGTTAAAGAAAAGGTTTGCATTAATTAATTTACTTAATTTAATTTGATTAGATTAAAATAGAATATAAATTTTGTATATGCTACATTTTAGTGGGTACCTGAAATAACGCATCATTGTCAAAGGACTCCTTTTCTACTCGTTGGTACTCAAATTGATTTAAGAGACGATGTCGCGACCACCGAAAAATTGGCAAAAAATAAGCAAAAACCAATATCGGCGGAGCAAGGCGAGAAGCTGGCGAAAGAGTTGAAAGCAGTAAAATATGTGGAATGTAGCGCGCTTACACAAGTAAGGACGCGCATCGAATATTACGTATATTATAACTTTTATCGATGCATATACATGTACATATAAGGTTTTTAAAATCGTAGAAAGGCTTGAAGAACGTATTTGACGAAGCTATCTTAGCTGCACTGGAACCTCCAGAACCAGTAAAGAAGAGGAAGTGTATAATCCTGTAAAACGAGCATTATTTGGAGAAGGAAAAGAAGGGATGTATGTTCAAGATGGGAAAACAAAGCGACGAGTGAAATAGCGAGCGGCGAATTTTATACGTAGTATAAAGCACTGTTAAAAAATGAAAAAATGTGTGCTTACATGGTTCCTTGTTGGGAAAACAAATATTAATCTTTGGAAACTCGTTAAGAGCCGCTAATATTACAGCGCGACAATTCGAATCGTTATTCGTACGATTATATCGCGATCGCGACCACATTCCACAACGTAACATCTTTATCGGCTTTTCGAAATTTTTCTTAAGCGAATGCTGCACAAACATTTTTTAATTCGTTAAACTTAATCTTGAAAATTTATACGTTGTTCTACGGCAAGCGTTGTTCTACAAATTTCATCAAACAAGTTTGTATCGTCTAAAATATTTTTGGCATTTTTATCGGTGCTATCGATTAATGATATTTTGCGTGTTCGATGCATCGTCATGGCAAAACGAACGAGTCATAGATTAAAATATGCGTCGAATAGACCAAGAATCAAAGTTTTCATGAAAGGAAAATCAGTGTTCGTTTTTAATATTAGCGATACCAGTATTAGAAACTTCACGAATGTGTAGACGTACGATACACGTAGGTACATTATATAAATACTTGTACTTTCGATTGCGGGATGAATTTGCAAATACTTTGAAACGTGCAACGATAATTTTTGAATTCTGTGCGGCAGCTACGTCAAGCAGAAAATTTTCGCAGAAGCACGTCGTTGTTTTCATAGACTTTTCACACCTGATTTTGTACATATCAGCGTTCGTTACGATACATACTGGTACGAGAAATGTAAAGGACTGATTGCGAGAAGCGAATGGTAATCATTGGCATTTATACCTTGTAAAATTCGATCGGTAAATTTGTTGGTAATATCGTTCGCGTTATACGCGAGTACGACGATCTTGCAAAAGCGATTGCAACGTTCGATGAGTAGTACACGCGATTAGGCAAGCGAAAGTAACGAACTGGTCGAAAGGAGTGTCGAGCTCGTTCTTCGTCGCTCGCGCGTTTATTCGCTATTTATTGAACGAACATGACTATTATACGGTGAACGAAGAATCGATGCCTAAAGTTTTCTTTTTCATTATCTCTTTTTTCATAAACTTGAACGTCACGTAAAGTGGATAACGAGAATTCTTAAAACAGTGGATGATCGTTTCGAAGAGAACTCGTTCGCTCGACATCGCGTAAAGAGACGAGCGAAAACGTCTAGCAGGATCGATTTTGACACGCGATATTCATTGACGAGAAGGTGGCATTTATTAACGCTATACGTGTCACGATACGTAGACGCAATCGCATTACAAAATATTCACATAAATATATTTATACTACGCATAAAGATGTTTTATTTCTTCGTTCCGACCTACCGTCTTCGTTCAAAAGAATTTCAATCGACATGGTCGATTTCACGTTTGATCGTTCCGTAGCTTTTCTCGTTTAGAAAGTAATGGAGGTCCGGAAAGCGCACGGTACGCTCGGTATTCTTTGACTTGGAATCGGCACGTGCGAACAGAAATGTAGGGTGCAGAGAGACAGAAACGGGAGGTAGTCGTTGCGCGCGATGCAGTCGAGTATCGTCCACGTACATAGTTTGCCCACTGTGGTTCGTGCGAACCATTCTCCCTTTTATTTTTCTTTTCCGTTTCTCTTTTCCTCTTTTCCTTTTACTCTCTTCTTTTTTTATTCGAGCGTGCTCTTTCTCTCGGTTTCTCTGTCCGATTCGGTCTTCCTATAGCCAGTTTCCTCGATTGCATTACCGGCGTAGCGTTGCGCCTTGTGGTTACTTCAATTAGGTGGATTCGTGGTTACGTATCGACGTACTGGAGCAACTTGAGCACGCCGACACAAAAGGTACACCAGTCACGGACTCATCACGGACGTGCCTTCGAGCTCCCTTGACATTATCGCTAATCACCTCGGATCGATTCTCGTATATAAGCGAGAAAGAGAGGCTCTAGCTATGCACCGGCCGTGCAATTTCCTCAATAATCTACCGCGATACCGGTACCGAGCAATTATTTAATCAACGATTAGTTTGATTTGCAAACGAGTAACGGCCCGGTTTCGTGCATAACGACTCGATCGGAATTGGAAAAGTTTCGAGGGTCGACGATCCCGTAGAGATTGTTCGAGTTTCGTCGGAATCGCGAAACGTTGGAGGAGCTATGAGACGAGCGAGCACGGTTACGGGTACGTGTAATTCCGAGACGGTCGAAAAAGATGAACACGTAGAAGCCCGTATATACGAAGCACGTATTATAAAACAAGTTGACCACCTGGTGGTAGCCGCGCGGGGGGTCTCGAGCAGCACGTTGACACAACTCATTTTTACGCGGTGTCCCACGCATGATGGGCGGCCCTGCTCGTCCGCGCCACCACCGTTTCTCCGCCGTGTTTATGCTGCTTTATGCTGCCTTCCTACCATCGCTAGTCTGACTAATGGCGCGAGATCTGTTTCGAAGGGATGCTTCTACGATATCGGCACATTCACCTCTCTTCCCTTCTCTCCTCTTCTCTTTACAGAGATACCATCGATTCTTAAAGATTTTATCGCGAAAGTTCTCCCTCCGCCTTCCTTCTACCTTTACCTTATGACTCAACGAATCCACGGATCTCGAATCTTCGAAAAACAACGGTACGTTTATTTGTTCGTTTCGAACGATCGCTTTCGAGAAACGAATTCGAGGCGTTCGCGTACGTTAGAGGTAATTACCCGCGCGAGTATTCGCGTAGGTAACGCGATACGATAGGTAATTCGATACGCTGTTCTTTGCAAATTACAATTCCGCGTGCTTCGTCCGTACAAAGTTATTCGTTACGAGCGCGAGCTTTTTTGCGCGTATCGATAACCGATCCGTTGTCTTTCACGTAATCGTTCCGGTCATCGATAAAAGAAACAAACTCTAAATTACTCCGGCGAAGGTCGAAAGTCGAACCGAGCGACCGACTCGAGAGGAGCGTTCGACATGGTACTCGCGAGCATTACGTCGCCGAAAACCGTCTCGCCGCACTCGAGTGTTCGAGCTTTCTGGTATCTAGCTACCCATAAGTCGGACGATAAGACGATGGATAAGTGGCACGCGTCGTTTACGCTTCTTTCTATCCGACGCGACGGACGATTCCGCTCTTAGATCCAGTTTGAAGTTAAACCAGACGCTCGACAGACTCTCGGACCAGCGCAGCTTTTAGCCTGTCGCTTGTCGCGAGAAATTACGCAGAGCTCGAATATTTTTATACCCTGTTAACGTACGAACGTTAAGCTACATCTAGAACGAGACGTTCCTCTCGAGCGTAAAACTCGTTTCCTTTGGTTTTTCCTTGGACAACGATGCGAGCGATAATGAGTTGGCGACGAATAGAGTAGGTAATACTTCCGTAGCAAAATATGGCGGATATCAAGATAGGAGTATACGTATAATTCGTCCGTCCGTAACGTTAAAGAAAAGTGGTGTGTCAGTCACTGACTCGTTTCACGATAGACGTGCTCGATGTCGTTAATAGTCATAGGTTGACCAAGCCCGAACTCGTTCGAAGAGTATTTTATGGATAACGGAGGATTCGATAACGGGCGTTCGTATCTAATTTTACGACAACCATTCTTTTCCTGCGCAACCGATAAGAAATCTTCGAAATTCGTTCGCGGCCGAAGGGACAGCCGCGTTACCGTTCTCCAATCGCGTAAAAGGGTAAGTCTCGCGGGAACGTTTCCCACGTATTTATATCTTTTTATCCAAAGTTTCGATTTTGAAGCGGTCAACGCGATTTACGAGAACCGTGCGCACTGGGATTCGCCTCTCGATATCGCGTGGAAATCATTGGCAAGACTAGGGTCGCTTAGAGAGCGGACCGGAAGCAGGAGGTCGAATAATCGATAAGAGGAGAGAAAAATTGGGAAATACGCTGGTCGGTGTTTGCAAGGGCGGCGCGTACTGCGGGCGGAGAGGCCCGCGGTCGTTGCGGCCAGAGGTAAGAAGCAGAAGCCGAGAGAAAGACGCAACGTGGGTGGCAACGATAGCTCTTTCGAGCGGGCAGATTCTGGTGGCACGACAGCATCGTACGAGCACGGTTTGAACGTGATTGATCACCGTCGGTGATCGCGCGTACACGCGTGCACCGTCTACGGATAGCGTTCCCTTTCCATCCTTAACGAGGGTCGCATACCCGTTTAACGTGTCCGCTCGACGACGAACCGATCGTCGTCCTTGTCCTGTTGGTCGCGAGTCAGATCTGGATTTTCGATGGAAGCGAACCGTGGGGGGTAAGGATGCCTAGATGCGTCCGATTTCGACCGAGGCAAATGGCCCTTCGGTGAAACCGAGAGGACCCCGTTTCCGACGATCGAACCAAATCTTCGTTGTTCGCGGCAGCTCGAGTCACCGCGTTGTATCGTCCACCGGTAGCGGTTTTCCTCTTTCGTTTTTTTTCGCAAAATCGTCGACGAGAGGGTAGAGCTCATTTCAATACAAATTGTTCGGCGTCTGTCTATAGGACGTAACCGCGTGTCGCACGAAGGACTTTGCGTCCCCTACGCCGTCATTACCAGTCCCTCGACGATCGGTAGCGTCATATGGCGAAGTCGGAGCGGACGTTTAGCGTAAGTAGCGCACTTACGCTTCCCGCGGGGCTAATGCGTGGACCGCTCCGCAACTCCGCGTATCTCGTCTTCTATTATTCTTCGGTCACCGCGTCGCAACGGATAACGCGTTTAACCGTTTCGATCGCGGAGCGTTCGAGAAACCAGCTCGAACGACGAGACGTCGCGGTAGTTACGCGTAGATGCGTTCGGATCGTAAAAAAAAGGGAAGAAAGGAAAAAAGGAAACGGTGCGGTGATAAAGCCGGCGAAGGGGTAGGTAGAGCGCGGTAACTCAAACGCGATTACCGACGCGAACGCGGAAAAGAAGGAAAAAATGAGGGGAAGGGGCTGAAGGGAGAAGGTCGGCGAGTGTCTCATCAGGCTGATAACCTAAGAGGAGAGAAGAGAGAAGAGACGCGCGTGTCGCCCACTCACGGTGATTGCTGCCACCAGGTTTGTTCCTCAACACCCCTCTGACACCCCTGCCGCGATCGTTGCTTCGGTGTTCATCGGCATCCCCACCGCGGCAGTTATCCCCGCTCTGGACGGATCCACGCTCCCACCAGAAGTCCGGTTCATCCCTACTATTCTCGAGCCGCGACCGTTCGACCGTGCCTCCGTATCACCTTCTGCTCTCGAGGACCCGGATTGTCCACCCACGCTCGTCTCTTTCCTTCTCTTTCTTTTTCAACCACCCCCCCGTTACCCTTCGCTTTGCCTTCACGCCCATTCTCGACCTTTCTTCCTCGATTTTACTTTCCAGGGGGAGAGAAAGAGACAAGCAGCTGCACTCGATTAGAAGGCAATAGGCGAGAAGCTGCTGCTGCCGCGACCGCGTTTCCAGCGACCGTGCTATCGGGGTTGAAAGCATCGAACACTGTACCGTATCCGTATCGCTCAACGGTCTAACACGATACTCCACTTTCGGCTATGACGATGATTTCGCGAACAAATTGCTCGAGAAATCTTGTCGATGGGACAGTTTCTCGATGTCCTACTCTACAGATATTATTTTCGCGAAACGATACGTATTTTCGTGTCGTTAACGAGAAATTAAGTTGATCAGCTTTCTCCGACTCTCCGAACATAAAAGACAAAATAATAAACGGAAGAAACGAAAAGAAAGGATGCGTGGACGGGGATAAAAGTCTTATCGAGTAGAGGACGTTTGCGGTGGTAAAACGAGGCGCGTAAACGCGAGCACGAGCTAGCGGTTAAGCGACCACGCGATACGTTTCTTCTTCGGAAGTTACCGTTCCCCGGGGATCTTCGATCGTCGTCATAAAGAAGATTGCTCGTGGTCGGTTCGCGTGCGATCAAAGCGTGCGTGCTCGACTCGCGTCGTCGTCGTTGGTCGCCGATTTTTCCCGTGGCCGGTAAATTGGCAGCAGATGACGGCCGTTTCTCGTGCGTGCGTGCTCGAGAAGCCGAGGACAGCCGGAAGACGCATCGGCAACGAGGATCGAGCGAGCACGAGTCGAAATTTGCAGGATCGGTCGATAGCGAGAAATCGAGATCGAGAGTCGCGGGGTCCAGCGCAGCGGTTGCGGCTACGAGTCCGATATCCGGTTGTAGCTCGAAGCTGAAAAGCGTAGGGGAGTTAAAACGCGATCCAATTTCTCAGGCCATTGAGTGCGGCGACTGCCATCTGTCTAACGGGTGGCCCCGTGCTTTTTACAGGCGAACCGTGAAATGCGCAAACAGAAGGTCCGGACCTCCTTTACATTTTAATCAAATCATTTCTCCGTTACGTGGATCGACCGCCTTAAAGGATCTCGCGAGACCGAAGGGTTTAATTTCTTTCCGCTTCTCGTTTTCCGGCCGCTGGGGAATCGGTTCTCTCTCTGTCCCTTTAATTTTCTCGCGTTTTCTCCTCGCCTGGAGAACGAGAACGAGAACGAGAACGAGAACGGGAACTGGAACGGGAACGGGAAAGAAAAGGCGAGAAACGAGCGAGCGGAAGAGACTCGACGCGACGGTAGAGGGAGGCGACGAGAGGCGATCCGTAACGCGTCGGTCTCGAAGCTCGCCGGGATCAATTTAATTTTGTTACAAATAGCTACAACCCTTTGGTTCCCGGCTCCCGTGGCGGGCACGTACGCTTCCAATCGGTTAATGACTGTTTCGAGGATCGATCGTTCGCCGAGCGAAAGCCTCGAAATAATCATCATGGTTTCAGCGTAATTGCTCCGCGGGAAATGAGAAATAGCTCGGAACGTCGGCGAGGCGCAATTACGGAAAAATTAGTTAATTGTTCGCGAGTGGAGGATCGTAAGCGGGATCGAGCGATCGAGTCGATTCGCGTAACGCGAATCGTACGACGGCTATTAGGAGTTTCCGAGCCGCGAGCCACCGTCGCGTCGAAGCGAACAACTTTCTTTTCGGTTCACCGGTACGGGAAGAAACGCGAGAAAGAGGGTAAAAGCCGGCTGATAAACGACGAGCGATGCGCGTTGGTCGTTTACCTTCTGTCTCGGCGCGGACGCGTACGGCTAGAATCGTTGAACCTTTTTTCCGAACGGGCCGATACGCGTCTAGTCCGGATTGATATACGTCTAACCGTGACGTCGGTACGTATGGATTTTACGGCGCGTAGCCGTCTGCCACGGATGCTTGATGGCGGCCGTGGAAGCAGATTCATCTTTGACGCGAATTGGCCAGGGCTAAATAAAGCTGCTCCGATGAGTCTCAGCGGGACTCTCGCCGCTCGATATACTCGCTCTTCATAGATAATTTACCGGCCACGGAATCGCGTCCAAGATGGATGCGACTCGTTGATGCGAACCGTCGTGCTACGCGCGAATCTCTGTCGGGATCGTTCGCGATAACGTTATCGAAGTAACAGTTTCCTGTTATCGTTGCGAACGGAATCGAAGCTAACTTATTCGCGTCGCTCTCCCGAAATAAAACGTCGTAACGTCGCGAATCGATTTCCGAACGAGTCGCTTTCGGCTCGCGCAAGAAATCGTTGCGCGACAACGAGCAGCGAAATCCCGCGAGAGGACGATACTTTTCGTCAAATTTCCTTATCGTTCCCATTCTCGAGCGTCCATTGGTCGTCGTGATCGAGCGACGACGCCGGAACGGAAATCGAAGCGGAGCGAATTAGAAGGTTGTCGCGCGAAAAAGATACAAGATCGGCGAGGAGGCGAAGAGACGAGGGCGATGGAATAGAAACGACGAGACGTTGGCTTCCAGCGAGAGATACGGATCCGGCAACGAGAAAGGGGAACGAGAAGGGGTTGGAAGAGCAAAGGGGAACAAGGGTAGGCATAAGGGGGTCGATAAAGTAGCGATCGCGCACGGGACTCAATTACACGCTCCGGCGCGCCTTCTCTCTCTCCCACCCTTTCTCACCCTTCTTCGCCTCTTTCGCTCTATAGTCATCCCTCCTCCGCTTCCGTTCTGCTCCGCTTTTCTCGCTCGACCGCCATCGGCACTCCCGCCCCCGAAGCAAACCCCTTCCACCCTCCGCTCCGGTTTTCCAGGCACCGTTCGCAACCGGTTCACCCCTAACCTCCCGCTATCCCCTGGGAATCGTCCAAGGGACGGCTACGTTCGAACCAGGAAATCAGCCAGACGACTCGACGGCAACGCTGTTCCTGTCGCGAGTTGCCCGCGTGATTCGCCGCTTTTACCGATTTCCTTTTGCTCTCTGCTTCGTTCGAATTTACCTTTCTTCGTCTCGCGATCGATCGCGCGAAACTTGTCGCGGTTTACGACGCTGTCGAACGGAAAGACGGCTTTTCCGAAATCACCGACACCGATATCCGATCGCTTTCGACGAGAAACGTCGAGAAAAAGTAAAAATTCTACGACTTGTTCGAACTCTCGATAACTTGTTATCGTTTTTCGACGCGTGACCGCGAATCGACGCGATCTACCTGTCGGATGTAATTCGGTCGTTGCGATCGGCAATCGTTTCGTCGGATAAGCATATCCGTGCAACGAACGTTTACGAGCGTCCAGTAATTTAATGGTTCGTGACCAAGGCTTTTTGATTCGGTTCGAATCGTTTCCATCCGGGAATCGATCGTTTCGATAATCGCGAACGCGTCGAAAGAATCTTCGTGACAGACGTCGTTTCGAATTCCCTCGACGATCGGTTCGTTTGGACGTTTCTGGATCGCGGTCGATTCGAAAGAGGGTAGGAAGCGAGAAACTATCGCGATATCTTAAGAGTATCGGTAGGCGGAAAGAGCGCGCGGTCGGCGAGCCACGAAAAGAGAAAGAAGAAAGAAAGGACGAAATACGAAGAAGGAGAGAGACCAGGTTCCAGCGTAAGTAAAAGCGGAGAGCGAACCGTAGAGGAGGAAAGGGAGAATGATTCAGTAGTGAAATATGTTAGGAGGTCGGCGTAATGCCTTTCTTTCTCCCCCTTTTAAAAATCGAGTGTACGAAGCCAGCCAGACAATAATATTTCACGTGCCGCGAGGCTAATTGAATGCTACCACGGTAGTTCTGGTCCTTAGCAGGCCCTCGGGAGTTCTCGCCTCTCCTCCGCCTCTCCAGTGGGTCCCTTTCTCTCTTCCAGTTGCCGGATCTTCCTACACCGTTCCTTTTCGTTCCGTTCCATCCCGTTCCTTTCCTTTCCTTTCCTTTCCTTTCCGTTCGTACAGTGGCACCGATTCACCGTCGCGCGGATCGGGCCCGCTTCGGCTTTCCTGCTTCCTCCTCTTTCGTCCGTCTCTTTCCCGAGCGGAGGAGGGATTCTGGACCCGCCGTGCGAAAGGACAATAATTAACCGGCGGTTAGTTTACGTCGCCCCCCGTGGTTTCAGGCCTCTATACGCGCCTACCTACGGCCTAGGGGTTCCCAACTCGAATCGATCTCGCGGTCCTCGCGCGCCGGATACTCTCGTTGTCCGTTTCTTCGCGTCCTTTCGCTCGCGATCGTCCAACTTTGCGCGTCACTTCCGTCCTAGCTGGAACACGCGGTCGAATCGAGCAACTCGAGTCGCGTCGTTGACCGGTTCGAGTCGCGTCGTCGAACCGATAGCGGTTGGGAACGTTTCGCCGGGCTCGAGATTCATAAATATGGCTGTCCGTAGGTGTAGCGAGCCAGGCAGAGTCACACCTTCTTATAATTATTAACGGGACAAATGAGCCGGGACCCGTAGCTCGTATACAATACGAGATTGGGTACGGCGATTCGATTCGCTCGTTTCGCGATTCACGACCGCCCGGCCCGTTCGCTCGACTTTCGTTCGCGTCCTCTCCTCGTTTCGGATGAGAAACGACGGAACGATCTCGATGGATCTAGCTATTCGCGACGAACGAAATCTTTCTTTCTCGAGGAGCATCAGGCTCGTTTACGCTACGTGGCTTTTTGTCCCGCGCGAGCCTGAAACGTTTCGTGGCCCGTCGTTCGTCGATTGATTTGTGGGCAGCGAAGTATGGGCGTGGTCCAGCTTTTCGAACGATAAATACCTGCACGAGATTTCCATCTGTTAGAATTCGAAGACACCTGCTGTTCGAAACCTTTTCACGCGCTCGCTTCGACGCTGGATCGTCGAATCGTCCAAGAACTCTCCGCGTGTCTTTCTTCCTTTCTGTCCGTCCCGGCTCCTCCGCCTCGTTCGTACGGGTAAAACGATGTTATCGAACGACTTTGATTCGTCGACGAAAACACGATCGTAATTGTTTCCACGAAACCGAACGGGAACCGTTTCGAAGAAAGAAAGAGGGCGAGGCTCGACGAAAACGAGAGGTTCGGATCGCGTAATAAAGCGTCGCGAGACGCGCCACGTCGAGGAAACGCGTTTTTTTTTCGAGCCTCGAAGGCGCGTGTTTTTTGGTTATCGGCAGCGGACGGGCCGATTATAATTGTAAATGCTACCATAAAGCAAGGCTAATGCCGGCAGGAGAGGAAATGAATTGGCACGTTGGGGTTAAGCTCCGCGCTGAATCCGCGGGGGGTCTAGGGACGAGCGTGCAGCCACGGCGAGGCTCGTGAATGGTCCCGAAGAATAACGTCGGGCCCGAGGGCCCAACTCGGTCATTAAGTTACGCGTGGCATTAAATCATCGTTGCTGTCATCATCCTCGTTATCTACCGCCTCTGCCGATTCTTAGCACCGGTTTATATTCGCGGCCGGTCGTTTCTCGTTCGATCGAGATCGATCGGGACGCTTCGAACGACGGACCGTTCGAATTTCGCTTCGATCGCGGGAAGCGTACGACGGGACGAACAGTCCGAGAAGCGCGGTCGGTGTATTCGTGGCTGGCGCGTTCCTCCGCGGGGGGTACGTCAGTGTCCCCCGGTGTTAGCCGGTTAACGTAAGGTTAGGCCATTCGTTCCTATCGTGCCTCTTTCTTCGATCCTCTTTCCCCGTGGATCGCGGCGTGGAAGGCTTCTTCGCAGCCTGCCGGTCACCGCATTCCAATCTACCCGTCCTCCTTTTCTCTCCGACCTCTTCGTTCGAGTCGCCACCCTTCTTCGCGTCCACTCGTGTACCGGGCATACGTTGCAGGCCTTCTTCGAGGCTTCAAACCTCCTGACACTCTCGTATACCGCTGGTATCATCGTAGTTGGCTGCAGCCTTTAAGCTTTTATCCCTCTCCAGCGGCGAAGATAACATCGGCTCGGTCCTCTTCTCGGCTCGCCAGCATTTAGAATAAGAGAGGAGACCCCACTGAGCGAAGCACCGCGGTGGGTATTCCGGGTACAACCTGCCACTCGTCAGCCCACCCTCCTTAGCGCGCGAGACCGCTTGCTCCCTATCTTTATCCTTTTCTTTCGCGCGCCTCCCGAGAACTACCTGTCCCCCTATCCCGTTCTTCCTTCCCTGTCTCACCCGAGTATTCTCTACCCACTCTTCGGACCCCCGCGCCCGCCCCTTCGATCGCGACTCGAGTAAACGACCAGATTCGTCTACGCTCCAAACTCTTTCGCTACCAGTCTCTCTCTCTTCAGGGACTTTGATTCGCTCTCTACCCACACCTAGAGAAACCAACGTGATCGTCGAAGCGAACGTACGATCGACGCGGCTGATACAGAACGCGCTACCAACGCGAAAGAAAAGGCTCGCACAGGATGCATCCTTGAAAGGATCCTGACGTATTCTATTAGGACCGATACATCTCGCGCTGACGCGACCCGACGCGACGCGTTCGCCGATTCCGCGTATTTCGTTCTCCTCCTGGACTTTGCACCGTTCTCCTTGCTTTCTTTTGTGAAATTACTTGAAGCAACCTGTCCGCGTCGAACATTCTTCTTTTCAACGACGTTCGACCTTTCGAAGAAAAATACTACTTTCTCGATGCGTCCGATCAAATTTTACCCTTTGCACTCGAAGATAATTTTACTGTTTTTAAACAGCAACTTCAAAACATTAATTAAAATGTTAAATGACTTCTTTTGAAGTTATTATTTCTCTACTAATAATTTCCACTATTATCTATTTCACTATGTTTATACGTTACATAAGCACTATTACAGAATTAATTATATGTATAATGTTTCTTTTAAATTATTGTATTAAATTGAATGGCGTCTAAGAGGCGCCTCTCGAGTGCAAATCTCGCGATTTCGATTTCGAACAAAGCATTCGCTGTACAATCAAATCCCTCGCGAAAACTCGCTAATCAAGAAGAAAAGATTTTTGAAGTAGGTATTTGGAAATCTCCGAAACACGGGAATCGAATAATTTAGAAACGTTTCGTGTTCGCGTGTGCGTCGTTATCGAAAGGAAGCCTAGGTTGCAGCCGGATGTACGCCTACGCCGTATCCGTTTATACCGAGCTAACGAGACTGCCCGGGGATCGAAAACCGCTGCCACGCTTCCTCTCTCCGCTTTGACGAAATCCGCGTATCATCGACGTAACGCCTTCTCGACCGAAAGAAAACTGCTCGAAAAGATACGCCTGGTCGTCGAAGAAAGTCGGTAGAAAAAGAAAAATTGTCGGCAGACCGCGAATTAAACGGTGAAAGCACGAAACGCGTGAAATCGTTAATTGCGCGGTGATTGATCGAATATTGCGTCGAAAAGGAAAAGAAAAGGGATATTCACGCGGCACGATGCGAGGAAAGAAAAAGATCGCCTCGTCATCGTTTGTCAGCGTCCGAACGCGGTTTTCTGAAGTAGCTACGCGTTAACGTTGTTTTCGTTGCTACCGTATAATCGTTGCCGGGGTTGTAATGCCTCGAGAAAACCTTCTTTCAGGCCACGGCGTCGAGGGTGTTCGGCGATGTTTGAAGAGGCTTACGACGCGGATAGGTCGAGTGGATACGAAACACTCGCCGTGCCTGATGCAGACAGGAAAACACTCGAACGAGTTCACCCTAACGAAAACACTAATTTGCCTTTCTCGGTTCCCTCTCGTGCTTCGCGACTCGACCAACGATCCCGTTCCATTATTCCGCCGCGATTTTTCCTCTTAACGTCCCGTAATCGAATCTTACAGCTCCGCTATTTCCGCGATATCGCGAGATCAAGTTTATCGGTTTCCCCCCTAATCGATATCGCCCTTTCCACGGAATTAAACATCCAGGGAAAACGAACGACTTTTGGCGAACACCGAGATACTTGGAATGTTCGAGCAGTGTTCGAACGGAGCAAAGTCCGAGTCGGAATCCGAACAGTGGTCGCGTTTAATTCGACGTTTGTCTTCCTCTTCAGCTCGCCGCTCGCAATTTCTGAAACGTTACGTGGTGCCGGGTACGTGATGGTTCACCCGGTATGCGGCTAATAATTCCGGCGTTATATCACCTATCGACCTAAGTATTAGGCGGCGACCGATATAATGACGTATCTAAGGCGAAATAGGAGGGTACAGAGAGGCCGCGGGAACGCGCGTTATTACATGCTATTGGGAACTAATTTGAATCAATTTACTTTAGGTGGCCTCTCGGCGCACTTTCTTAACTCGGCCTCGCGTTTAGCGAGGACGTGACGGCGCGGCGCGACGCGCGGTATCGCGAGATATTCAAAGGATACGTCTAAAGGTATCCATCGATCCGTGGCTTCCTTCGCCGTTTACTTTCCCCCTCGAAACCTGTCCGATCTATCTCCGAATTCGTCACGCTCCTTCGTTCGAATTTTCCGTCCAGCTATTCGAACGCGAGTCGGATTTAGCCTTTTCCTCGCGAACGACGCCGTCACCGGGTTAGGTTGCGACGTTGCCGAGGCTAAATAACGAAGCGGAAAAGTTTGATAACGAAAATGCGCAAGAGGATCGTAAAGTTTAGATTTCGCACGGCCGTCGAGCCGATCTCGGTACATAATCCTTGAATCGGACACGAGGGTACATCAAAATATCGCGACGGTGATTTCATTGAATTCTTCACGGCTTTCCTTTCCCCGTGCCGTTCTCGAGAATCGTAAATCTCCCCATCGAGGGATTTATTGGCGTCGAATCGGTTTCTCGATCGCGTCGAACGACTTATCGAGCTTACGCGCGATACGCCTACCCGTCGATGCTACGAACGACTTACCGTTCACTCGAAATCGCGATATTTGTTCGAGAAAAACACGTTGGACGAGGTGCGTCGACGAACAAGCAAGGAGAGGACGAAACGAGTCGTAACGCAAAAGCGATTGCACGGATAATCGGCGTGACGCGCTGCTACGGGTGCATGGAGTCCGCGGAAAGATTCGAAGAGTTATTAGGGGGTCGAGGGTGGCACGAGTCGAGGGTGCGTTTCGATTCTTCACGGGGATCGGGATCGCACGGTACCCTCTCTCCCGCTCGTAAATCAACGATTAAATCGGATGCGTATAATTCGCAGTAGTTTTAATCGTAAACAGTTTAATCTCGGTCGGACGCGTAGCTCGAAATCGGCCACGTCAAAACAAGAGATTCTTCACGGCCTCCCGAATGCGACTCGATGCAGGGGACCCGCGCGCCAACGAGCGGAACCGTATAACGCACCGTTTAAAATAGAGAACCGTGGGTAATGAGATCTCTTCTACCTATTCTATTAATCGAATTTTCATCGGGGATTCGTATCTCGTCCGAAGCTCGTTCCCTTCTGCTCGGACGTTCGAACGGCCGTTTAACCTAACCGAACCGAGTCGGCGTTCGACGAAATTTCGATCGATTCGACAGGATCGAAAGGATAGTCGGGGGGTGAGGGAGGCGTGGGATAAAGTCGACGAAATTTTTACGATCCGCGTCATCTGCCGAAACGACCGCGGGCATCCGGTAGCGGTTGCCCTATAAAGTAGCTCGTAAGTTTATTACGATCGTTATTAGACCGATGCATAATATCTTTACCATTTATTGCCGCGATATCGGGAAGCAGGATATTGCCACGAGAAAAACTTATTCGCTGTCGAGCCTCGAATCGTAAGCGCGCTCGTACGGGAATAGTTCTTCGGGAAAGTGGGGAACCGGATCGCGTCGCAAGTCGTTTTTTAATTCGTTTTCCGATTGTTTTCCATCCGGCCGTCCTGGCGACCCTCGTGTCCAGACTTTTCTAACGAATTCCGTCCGACGATTTCAAGAGTTTCGCTCAAGTTTATGCGGCTATATAAAGCACGTGATACAAGCTACTTTGGTAAGCAGGCTGGTTCGCGTTCTCCGGACCCGTTTCTACCCCTTACGGAGGATATTCGGCGACATATGCGTACGCGCGCGAAAGCAATATGCGGGCGAGGGCGGAGGGCATTCTGCGAAACAGAAGAGAAGAGAAGGGAACGGGACAGTAGGAAGGAGAAACGGACGGCGAAAGACGGGCGGAAGAGAGCGAGAGGGTGGCCTTTGAAACGGGATAGTCCGGCCACAGCTTGCGGGTACGCGAACCTTCCGAGAGCACCCCACGAATGTTAACGCGCCGCATTAACTTCGTATCGGTTAGAAACGCGGGCTCTTGCAATAATTCTGATAACGCAGCATGTTGTCGCGTTGCCCGGCATACCAATCGGCCGTTTCCTTTCCGTGAAAAACGCCTTCCAACACCCTTCTCTCTATCCACCTCCCGAGTTTCTTTTCTTTCGAATATCTGCTTCGCTCGGCAAAGTACGTCGCTCGAAACGCGTAAAAGTTTCGCGCGTGTCCTTCCCGAGGAACGCTCGTGGATCGTTTCGAGGGGAAATTTCCGCAGCGAAAAGCCTTCGTTGGCTCGCGACCTCGTTCGGTAGCGCGGATAAGGGGCCTCCGAACGAGCCATCCGCCATAAAAATTCGCGGATATCGTCGCGGAAAAGGGGACGTCGAAAATGGACGATTCCGTGGAACGTTACTCGGCCGTAAATGTAACGGCAAACGGTGCTCGCTAATAAATTTACCGCGTCACGGAGATCTTCGATCCGTTCTTCCTCCTAATGGATTATCCGCGGATCGAAGGTTCGCGTCGATAGATTCGACGGAGGTTTCGTTGGGAAATACGGAAAAGGAAAACGGCGTTCTCGAAAGTCGGTTCGGGGGGAAAATCGGAGGCGCGGACGAACGTGGGCGTAGAATCGGTTCGACAGCGTAGCGCGTTTGGCGGTGTGCGGTCCGAGAGGAGAAAGATGTGCGCGTGTATGCTGCACACGAACGCGCGCGTTACGAAGGCAAGAAGGTAGCTCGTAGCCAGCCAGGAAATCTATCTCGCATCGGCTCCCTTCTCCCATCGCCAGGACCTTTGCGCACCGCCCTGTAATCATCGCGAGTCAGTGGCGGCGGCCGCTAATTATGTTTCATAACACTTCTTACCCCCACTCCCTAATATCCACTCCCTTAGGGGCAGCTCATCATTTATTTACATCGTATTCGTCCCGAGGGATAACGCAACGACCTCCGTTCTTTCCGACCGTCCTCACGTACGGGGTTCGACGCGATTTCCGAATGAAAAGCGTCATTGTATCGGAACGTAACCCTCGTGCGCGATTAACCCGTATCGACTTTCGTAATTCCCTATTACGTCTTTTCTCTTTTCCCGTCCGTGAAAATCTTTTCGGGCAACGCGAATCCTTGACGGAATTGGTAGTTAACGGTATTCCGTTAAGATACACCCGGGAAATCCGAAGCGAACTCGGATTTAGCCGACTACCGCCTAATAGGCGTTCGCGGTTCCCGATCGATTTCGGGATTACGCGAAAGCTTCCGGCTGCCAACTGCGATCGTTTCTTTCCGTTTTCTTCTCTCCTCTTTGTCGCGCTGTCGGGAATCTCGAGGGTTGTTCGCCGTAGCCGTGCTTCGCACACCCGGTAAATTGGTGGCACTTCTGCGGTCGAGCGATTAAGTGGTTTCGAGCGATATCCTCCGAGAAAATTGGCAAGGTTTCGAGCGAACCGAGTTTTAATTAACCCCTGTCTTTCCACGAGCTTTTTAGAGAGCCGCCTTTCTAGCAGCCCCTCTACCTTTCGAGAGATTCAAGGAATTTACAAAGCGTGCGCGCGGAATTAAGAAAAGCTCGTTTATACCCTTTCTTTAGCTCGATCTCTTGCTCTTTCGAGACGCGAATCAACGCTTTCGCGGCTATTGTTCGAATATGGAAAGAAAAAAAGGAAGGAACTTTGTTCGAGCGGCACTCGTCAAAGAGGTTTTCGCTGTTCGATTTCCGTGCGTTTCGGTCCGTCACGCGAGCCGAACGACTCGCGTTACCGTGCCCTTTCCGCGCGATATTATTAAATATCGGACTGCCTTTGCGTATCGAACGTGTCAAAATACAGGGGTAAAGTTGAGTCGGTTTACGGGCGCTGCGCGCAGTCTGGTAGCCGTCAATCAAGCGACCACTCGCAGAAAATGAAAGCGCCGCGCCGACTGCGTAAATATTCCGGATAGGTATAGCGAGTGGGACGTACGTCGCCGAGCAGAGTCGAGTCGCGCAAGGGCGTAAGTAATCGTGCTTAATCGCACCGCTATATGGAAGTCGGTTATTTTTCGCTCGCGATCGACGCTAGTATTCTCGATAATAATCGTTATGTACCTATTACGGAAATACACGTGGTACGTATCCGCGTTAAGTTGACGACTAAATTTCCGGTCTTCTCGACGTACGTTTTACTCGGTAACCACGATCGCTTCTTGGTTCGAAATAAGGCGGAAAAGGCGCGGCAGTAAAAATGAAAATAACCAAATATCGTGATGTAACGTGTAAAATTTGAAACCGGTCATTTTGATGGGCCGGTAATTGTAGCGTTAAAGATGTATCGGAGGTACGGGTTCGCCGAAGTAAAATCAAAAGGAATTAAGGATCGCTATCGATCGATTATAAACGGCGAATTCGTTTGAAACGTTCCGCGAAGAGTAATGTCCTAAAGTTTCGTAAACTTGGTCGCGTTTTAAAGTACTCTCAACGTCCGCCGAAGACAAGAGTTTAGACCTGGTAACGGAACGACTTATAGATCGGACAAGTTGTTCGGCTAACTCTTCGGACACCCCGTAAGCGACGCGTGTATAAACGAAGCACAAGAAAAAAAGGCAAAAGGAGGATCACGGCGATGCGATAAGTAGACGCGATTAGGCGGAGCCGGTCAACGATTATCCGAGCGCCACGAAACCGATCGGGAAATCTTTGGACGTCGCGACGAGCGTTCCGGCGTATCGACCGGACCTTCGAGAGATCGGCAACGTCATCGATCAGATTCGTACTCGAACGAGCGAAGGAAGAACGGTTGTCGCGAGCATCGAAAGTCGAGAATAAGTGCCGCGTAACCGGGCGGCGATTTGTCCGGATCAGCGTCAGCCTAAGCAGATTACGAGCTCTCCCCAAACGAACCGGTAACCCCGGCAAGGAAGCGCGTCGATCGGATCGGCTCGAAGCCAGTCGACGTCCGCTGGGAGCTACGACTCGAGAAAAGAATTCATCGATTCGAATTTCCCGCGTTTCTCTCCAACACCGCGATCTTTTTTTACGGCGATGCGCTCGTAACGATCGCGGCGCGTCTGGTTTCCGCCAGCCGCTGTTCGTATCAACGATACGGTAGTTACCAACGGGTATTATCGATACAGCGAGCGTGCTTTTAGCGACTAAATATATCTGGTCGTTTGCCGGTGCTGGCAAAGAGGCACAGCCACGTTGAACGAGACCAAACGATACGCGACGACTGCAAGGGAACGCGTCTGCTACGACGCCGTTCTTTGAAGTGGTTTCCCTCGGACCGCGAGTATTAAACGGATTCACCTGATCGTAACCGCGGCCTCGTACCCGAGACATTCGAACAGGAGGAAGCGTGCTACGCTCCGGAAGCTTCTAAACGACCGGAAGCGAGTTCGCGGCGGCTTTTCCTTTGACGCTCGCGGCTCGGCTTTCAACGTGTTCGTTGCCTCCGACGTTCTCTGAGAAATATCGTTATTTAAGGTAACGTTATATATAACCTACGGTGGCAACTTCGAACGTTATAAAACACCCGATCGATCCGAATTGCGATACTCGTGTGTCGATATTAATAACGTTCGATCGACCGAGTCGAAACTGAGCCGGAATTTTTGAAGGCGGCGAACTCGTTAGACGTTACGCGATAATAGGTCGAACGGGCGTATTGGTCCGAAGCTAAGGGGTGTAGGGGGAGACGGCGATTTTGCCGAAGCGGAACCGATCGGACCGCTCTGCGTTTTCCGCTTTATTTCTGCCGCGTATCTCATCGAGGATTATAACATTTATCTTTCGTGGTTAATAACGGAATTGAATCGCGTGAAATTTCTAACTCGTAATAATATCGCGGCCCGTTTTTTCTACGCGTTAAACCGTATAATTACGATAATCCGTCGATGGATATCGCGCGGCGTTCACGTACGGCTACCTACGTATTTAGCGCGCAAGGCAATTTCCTGCTTTATTATAATAATATCCGGAGCAATCTGCTCTCTACCCGCCATCCACCGCGTGCGCTCGCGTCCTCGCGAGGAGCATTGTCGAGCGCGGATGCTTTTACCGAACTCCGTCCGCTTCCGTTTTCCGCGATCAGGGACGTCGTTCGGGAAGATTCGAGGGAAGCTCGAAGAAATCGATCAGGCGTACGACGAGAAAGCGAGGAAGGAGGATGAAATTAGGGCGAAAAGCGTCTGGAAGCGTCTTCGAAGATCCGTTGACGACGAGGGCTCGACTGTCCTTACCGGTCGGCCGCGATAAATCGCGCGACTAGAGTGGCACGCCGCGCCACTGTAGAGGTAAGAAGGGCGAGAGGAACGGAGAGGCGGGCAGGAGTGGCAAAGAGGAAAATGGAGAGAGGAAAACGGTGCTCCCTGTCAGCGATTGCCCCCTCTGGTAAGAAAAAATGGCTGCTGTCGAGGCTGGATGCCGCGTACCGAACCGTAATGTCGTACCACCCTCCACTGTTACTCGTCCTTCGCGCAGACCCCGCGAGCGGGCATTCGAAGCCCGAGGAGGAACGGGAGGGCCACCGTGCCGAAAGAAACAACCTGGTCGGGAGAAAGGAGGACGAGCGAGCGAGCGGAACGAGGAGGAAGAATAACTCGATACAGGAGGCAAAGGGGCAGGCACGTAGAATCCGCGTGACAACCACCACCGTCTCTATCGTTGTCGCTACCAGCGTCGCCTTCGTCGACGTCGTCGTCCACCAGCACCACCACCACTACCACCACCATCGTCAGCAGCAGCACAGTTACTACCACCACCACCACCACCTCAACTACCACCGCCATCATCGCCGTCGTCGCTAGCAGCATCGTGCAACGACACTACCACCGACGTCCACGTTCGGCTCGGCCGACGAGAGAGCGATACGAGGCATCGCTATGCTACCATTAACGGCGACGTGGCCTGCCAGCGGAATCGGTAACGCGTCGACGACGAAGACGGAGACGGCGACGCGGGAACGAGCGGAAAGCGCGGAAAGGGAAGGACGGAGAGATGGAAGGAGATCGAAGAGAGCAAAGAGGCCGCGGAGGTGCGCGATTTCGCGCGGCCTCGTAAGCGAAGGTAGCGAGCGGCACGTAGCAGTAGGTTGTACGCGCGCAGAAAGACAGCTGGCTGCCGGTTGGAGATCGCGATCCTCGCGTTGGAGAAGAAGGACGGAAGCGGTAATAAGGTGGTCGCGAAGCTCTCGTCGCTAGGCTAGGAGGAGAGAGAGGCTACGGGCGGAGTCGGGTGCTGATCGGTCGGGCGGAGCTTGGGTGCCGAGGCCCGCCTACCGTAGAGAGCGTAGAGTGGCGCGCGTTCTCTCCCGCCGCCCCGTCGCTTCGTTTCGCTTCGCGTCGCGTCGCGTCGCGTCGAGTCGACGAGCCGGTGAGCCGCACCGTACCGCTCCGCACCGCGTCCCGCAGCGCTCGACGCGGACGATCGAGCTCGAGAGAGAGCCGCGGTGCGCCGGGGGTGGGGGCCGAAACGAGAAGCCGACCGCCGGTGGCGCGGGTCAGTCTGTCGGGCAACCGGTCGCTCTCTCGTTTCGCGTTCTGTCCGCGCTCTCCGCTCGACACGAGCGCTCTCCACGTTCCGACACCGATACGCTCGTAATCGCGTAACCGCGATATCGCGATCGAGTTCGCGAGTATTCGTTAGCTGCGTTTCGCGTCGACGACGCGACGCGACCGACCTTTCCGACCCGAAGTGATTCTCTCTCTCTCTCTCTCTCTCTCGTTCGTTTGCTCTCCTGGTTGCTCCCTCTTTTTCTCCGTTTCGACGTGCGCGCGTGAACTTTGCTCGCGCGAATCCGTTGATCGTTTTGCCCGCTGGATTCGGCGTATCGCGGCGTCGTTACGATGCGCGCGCCACGTCGCGCACCGCGACTTTTCGCGTAACCGCGTAACGACGCCGATCGAAAACGGAATCGCTCCCGTTCACGGAGTCCAACACCGTGTCGTCGAGTTTCCTCGCTTTCTCTCGATTCGATCGACACGAAACGCGCGACGACGTTGAAACGACGACGAGCCGCGAGAGGATGCGGAGGATTCCGCGGTGCACCGTCGGCGAGGTCGCGATCGTTCCCGACGCCGGTCGACCGTTTGCCGTCCGATAATATCTCGGCAGTCGAGAGACGAGCGAGGTCCGAGCAGCAGAGCACGGGGTGATGTTGCTGGAGTCGTCGCGAGGTCTCCCCGGCAGGAAGAGAAACGGATTGACCCTGTCTTCGTTCGGTGGTGGCGGTGGCGGAGGCGGTGGCGGAGGCGGAGGCGGAGGTGGCGGCTGCGGCGGTGGAGCCGGCAGCGAAGAGGACGACGAGGAATCTCGACATCCGTTTCTTGCGAGGAAAATGCAGACCGAGGGCTCCGCCGCCTCCGCGGTTTCCACCAGCCTGTCGTCCGGTTGCACGCGCGACGACGGCGACGACAGTTCCAGCCCTTCGCCGAACAGCAGCCTCTTGAACAACTTGAACAACAACTGCAACTCGAATCGTCAATGCGCCACCGACTTTAGTATCGCGGCCATCATGGCTCGGGACTCGCGACAGCAACAGTCTCAGACGTCGCCGTCGCCGCAGCAACAGCAACCGTTGCAGCAGCAACCGCAGCAGCAACAACAGCAACAACAGGTACCGCAGCAGCAACAGCAGAGTCAACCGGCGCACCATCATCGACAATTGCAGCAACAAGCCGTCGGTGGCGGGAAGCTGCACCAACACGGTGAGTTCTTCTCGGTTCGTTCGCGGTCGCTGGACGTCGTACGGGTCCGCGAGCTTCTTCTCGAGATAAGCTCGTTTTTCCTCGTTTGACCGGCTGCGTTGGCCAGCCTCGTGGAAACGAGCTCCTCTAACGACCCTCGTGTCGCTTTCGTTTCTTCTAACGAGCAAAAAAGCCCATCGAGAAAAATATTCTTTTGGGACGGTCCTCGGTTTCTCGCCCCTTTCCGAGATAATCGAAGATAATCGGTTCTCTACGCTCGGTTTTCCTCTCTCGTTCGACGACGCTTCGTCGCGCGAAAGGTCGTTGTCCTGGCCGCGGTCGAGCGATCGTACGCGGAACGCCGATAAACGCGACGGAGATAGCGACAGAAGGAAGAAAAAGATTCGGTGGTTAACGAATTATTTAGCGGATAAGATTGTGAATGAAGCTTGGTGTGGCCGCGCGGGGGTCCGGCCGCGTTAATTCGTCGCGCGAGAAACGGCCGTTTCGCGCGACCAGGTGAGGTGTCTCATCGGAATTCTGGAAACGACCGTGGCTGCTTTGCCCAGCCAGCCAGACGTCCGAACGAGACTCGACGGTGTTTGGTTTCATCATCGCGTATCTTGGACGCCCGCGGCGAATAATCGCCCACGAAGATTCTACGCGGACGAAATTTACGGTTGGCCACGGTGCAATTCACCCACGGAAACGGACCGTCGTTCCCAAATAAACTTGGGTAAACGGCGCGATGAATCGACCAGGCTCTCTCTCTCTCTCTCTCTCTTTCTCTACTATACAGATACACGTGTGTTGGACACGCGCGACTACTCTGCGCGTCCTCCTCCTCCCTCCTCTTGCTTCTCCTCTTCCTCTTCCTCCTGCGCCCCTCCAGCGTGATCTCTTCGTCCCTGGGTGGCAGGCTTTACGCTGGAAATTGTTAAATAAATCGCTAATCCCGAACTCGCCTCGTGACTCGTGCACCGACAACAAACTATTCATCCCCTTCCGCGAGCTCTGCTTTTCGGTAACGCGTCAGCGGGTATCGCGAGCCCTGTTTGCTCCTCTTCCGCTCGACGGCTCGACGACCGCGATGCCGTACGTTTATTCGCGAATCCGTGAACCACCGGTTCTCCCGACCGATCGACGTCGATCAATTTTCGAGAGATCACCGAAACGAAGAAAGTCTTAAGACGATACGCGAACGAGGCGAGTTCGAGAGACGGAAGCAATCGAAACCGCGATACGGTTAAAGCGTTTATCTTTTCATCGATCGAAAGAATCGAGTACTTTGCATTCCGTGCGTTTGCGTCAAACGAGATTTCTTACCGCGATAAACGATAAGCGACTCCGATACGACGTCGATGATTTTATCGCGGTCGAATTCTGCGACAAAAGTTGGACAAAAGTTGGAAACGTTCTTTGCATCGTGCCTTCCTCGGAGCGGTGAATCGATCGATCGATAATAAGTTTTAGCCGGTCGTTCGAGATCGGCAGGCGGCCACCGAAACGTCGCGACACGGTTCGTTCAGGCAGAATTACACCGTGGCAAACTGCTCGAGCGAGACGGATTCGCGTGGCACGTTCGGCTCGAGAGCCCCGTCGGAAACGACGGAAAAAAATTATAACGATTCCGGTCGGGGTACGGTAGTCGATCGTCGACGATTTCTCTTTGGAAAACTCGCGAACGCGGATGAACGCGAAGAGAGACGAGAGGCGTCTCGACGGGAGCCGAGGACCGCGTGGGAATTCCATCGAAGGGAGCCGATCGAGAGAACGAACGCCTCGTCACGGCCAGATTAATTTACGTTTCGCGAACAAACAAGCTGCCTCTTTTAATTACTTGTCGACAGATTGATCGATCGACCAAAGTCTCTCTGTCGCGATCAGATAACGCGTTAATGCTCCGCGTAACCGGCAGGTAAGCAAACGCCGGAGCTACGCCAATTTTTCTTCTTACGCGTCGCGCACCTACCGTCCCTTTCGAGCATTCTTTACGGTTATTTCGAGGCGAATAAAGCGACGAACATTAATAACGGGAGGATACGCAGTCGCGATCGAACTAACCGTAACAGCCTTCCGTTTTTTCGACGCTGGACTCGTACAATTTCGTGCGCGTCTCCGCTCGTAAACTTGTCTCCGCTACCGAAGGCGCGAGACGCTCGCGACGATACGAAACTCGTCGATTCCTTTGGTCGAACGACGAGCGAGACGATCGGTAAGGGGATAACGAGGCGGTACGTGTAAATATCGCTCGAGTACGAGACGCTAGAAGCGTTTGAAACGCGTAGAGAAAGGAGGGAAAATAGAAGAGGAAGAAGAAGAAGAAGAAGAAGAGGAGGAAGGCGAGGTTCTCGTAGATCGTGGGAGGGATATTAGCAGCCGGACTCGTTTCAATCTGTCCTCCTTTGCGTCTTTGATCCGGCGGCATGCACTCGCGATCGTAACTCACTTGACGAGGTCGCTCGTAAAGTCGGCGGAAACTCGTGCTGTTCGACGAACGCGCAACGCGCGAAACTCGACCGTCCCGACGCGACGCGACGCGACTCGTCATCCGTTTCGTCAGTCGTTTAACACCGCCGTTCGTTGCGTCGAATAAAAATACGCGGATGACGGACCACGCGTCGCGGCAACGTTCCCTGACCGTCCAATTAGCCGCTACGCGACCGCGCGAAAATTCTCCCTTTAAATAATTGTTCGCGTTTTCGCGCCTCGCCTCGCCTCGTCTCTTCTCGCTTTTCCGCTCCGACTCTCTCGAACGCCGACACGAGCGTTCGACTTCCGTGAACGAACGCGGAGAAATTTATTTCGATTTACGTCTCGCCACGATGATCGTTATTTAAAGCGCATCGATCGATCGTTTCGCGTTAACATCGTCGAAACGCGTCCGCGTACGATAATTCGCGGTTAAGAGAACGTTTTTCCTCTATGTATATCGCTTTGGTCAACGAAGAATACGGTTAACGAGCGAAAGTAATTTTTAACGCGCATTCCATTAAACGAAATACGCGGCTATCGGCGTAGAAAATCTCTACGGGTATTTATTATTAATCTATACGCGATAATTTCGAGTTCACGACCGAGGCTTTTCTTTTTGACCACGACACTCGATTCTAAAGGCGAGTAAATCGATCGAAAGATCCTTTTGCGTTTCCGGTCGGTCTTTGGGCGCGGAGATCGTCGTAATTTCACGAATCGCTGCTGCTCCCTTGGCGCTACGATTAATAAAGCTAAAGCAAAGCCTCGACCGTGATCGGCTAATTATCCTTTGGCTATTTTAGCTAATTTTAGCTACCGCGGCCGTCGTTATTATTTTAGGAGGCGACGAGTTCGCTGCGAGCGAAGATACAGGGAAATTGGTTCGGTCACGGCGAAACGGCGAGCAAACGATCCTTGAAAATCGCCACGGTTCGATCAATTAGCCGAACGCGCGCGCTGGATTCGAGCGTCATCGCGCGCGGGGAAAATGTTCGGTTCGGTCGGTGCCACGCTATCGCGTGATCGCGTTTACGCAATCGCGAAATCGGCCATCGGGACAACGGCTAATTATCGAGTAAATAAAATTCATCGTATCGGCGGACAGGAAGTTTTTCGCGAGAGAGAAAGAAGCGAACGGTGGATGGCTCGCGTCGCGTCGCATTAGCCGCGAATTACCGGTCTCGCGATAACGGCAATTTTCTTTCTCGGCGATGCCAGTTTTAACCGCGAATCATCGCTCGCGTCCCTCGTGGTCGTTCTTCTCTTTCTGCTCACCTTCCACTTACCGCTCTCTCGCGGCTGGAAACCTTTCAATATAGCGAGCTATTTACGAGATTATCCGCACGCAACTCGAGATTTCCTTTTGCCTCGATGACCACGATTCGACCAATTAATTATCCGCTCGTATCGGCTTTTTACTCGTTAGATCGTTCGGTTCGCGGTAGGTAGACAGATAAGTAGGTAAATGGAAGAAACGACGGACGTCGTTAATCGTTTACTCGCGTTAAACGCTGTATTTTTTCCTCTTTCTTTCTCGCGAATGCTCTTCGCTTTCGATTTGAACGACGGTGTTCTCGAACGAGTTTGTTTGGCTGGTTTTCAGAAAGGGAACCGAGCGTGTCCGGCGTGGTTCGCGGTCCTCCGGTTATCCAGGAGCCTATCGTCGCCGAGGACGATCCGGAAACCGACGATACCGGAAGCACCAGCGGCAAAGCCGCTTCTCCCGTCAACCCCCTGCTTCAGGAACGATCCAACTGCGAGGAGCTCAGACACGTGGTGTGTCACCTTGAGACGAAAGACTTGTGGGACAAGTTCAACGAGTTGGGCACCGAGATGATCATCACGAAGACTGGAAGGTGAGTCGGAGGAAATTAAAAAGATCGTTCGCGTTACGAGGAGAAGAGAAAAGGAGACGTACGCGTCGCGTCGGTTGAAATTCAATATTCGAAGAGGGAACAAAGGTGGAATTACAAGGCGAGAATTAAAAGAAATACGAAAAAGGAAGCGGTGGCAGGCGGTCGGTTAAATTGCTATATCGAGGTTCGGTCAATTAGTCGGGCCGGCGTAGCTCGGCGCGGCGCGGCATGGCGCGGCGTGGAACCCGAACGAGCTTGTATGCCAGTTTATAAAGGTCCTTGAAAGGAGCAGTGGTAAGCGGTGGCAAGCGGAGGCGCTAACCGTTTCGAGAGGGATATCGCGCCTCCGCTCCGATGGAATCCGGTCGGAGGCCTTCGGGGCCACCGCCCTTACCTTTCGCCGAATAATCCTCTCGCCCTCTTCTCGTATCTTCGTTTCCTGCTTCTGGCTGTTCCCGTTACCGTTTTCGACGTTCGACGTTTCGCGGGAAACGGGAGGAAAAAAGAGCGATATCTCGTGTACCGAGGCACGTCGAGGGAAAAAGGAGCCGCGGAAGGGAAGGGATCGAAGAGGGAGAGAAGAAGCGACGCGGCGAACGCGCGCCTAATTGCCCGCCACGACGGCAACATCCGTGCTCCTTCTCGGTGCTAGGAAGCTCCCGAAGGGGTTCCGCTACCCCACTGCGCGCTTACTCGCGCGTCAGTAATTAGATCTGCGCGACGCGACACCCTTCGCCCGTCAACTCCCTCGTTCGTTCGATCTTCCGTCGCGACCCTTCGCCACCGCCTTCGGCTTCCGTTTCTTACCCTCCGTCGTCCCCTCTGCATCGGGCCGACCCGCGTCTTATTCGCGGAGAGGCTTTAAGGGCAGAACTTCCCCGTTCTCTTTCCCCCTCCTTTCGGCCGCGTTCTTCTTTCTTCCCGGTCTCGCACGAAATTCTCCCTTCTCGCGATCGTTCCACCCTTGTCCTCGCGGTTCGCTCGCGCGTTCCCCGAGTGGGCGTGAACGTTCGGCTCGAGGAGGGAATCGGGCGGCGGTAGAGGGGCGAATTTGAACGAGATCGAATCGACGAAAAACTAGTCTCGATTTTCGAACGCGAACGACGTCGTCGAGGCACGGAGGAAGTTGCTCGGCAAAGTGGCGAAGGGGCGAAAGGGCTACGCGCGCGGTGGAGGAAGGTGGAATCGAAGAGGCCACCTTCTCTCGCGAGGCGAGTTCAATTCATTAACAAAGGACGGCTTGATAAATAAAAGCATTACTCACGCTCGTGGCGCTGGCGGGATGAATGCATACCGAGTCGACAAGGACCGAGGAGAAGACGTAGATAAGATCGGCGGGTGTCCCCGCGTTTTAGTGGTCGAGCAGCGGGGGGCCCGACACGGTATTAATGTTTGGCCTCCGAGGCAAAACATTCACGCCAGGCCCGATCCTCTGCCACCTCGGCCCTTTGCCCCTCCGCCCTTCCTCCACCTTTTTCCGTATCCGCGAACGCAACCGTCTCGTCTCGTCTCGTCCCGTATCGTCCTGTCGTCTCGAGTCGCGCCGTTATCCGTTTCGCCGCGTTCTCCTTCCCTTTTTCTTTTCTAAATCACCGGGCGTTCGTTGCTTTCGCAGGAGGATGTTCCCGACTTGCAGAGTGTCGTTCAACGGACTGAAGGCGGACAGTCGGTACGCGGTGCTGATGGACATCGTTCCGGTGGACAACAAGAGGTATCGTTACGCTTATCACAGAAGCTCCTGGTTGGTAGCGGGAAAGGCGGATCCGCCGGCACCCGCTCGTCTCTACGTGCATCCGGACTCGCCTTTTACGGGGGAGCAACTCCGAAAGCAGGTCGTCTCCTTCGAGAAAGTCAAACTGACCAACAACGACATGGACAGACACGGACACGTGAGTATCGAGTCGATTTCGTGGACGATTATCGAGTCCTCGGGGTGTCGCTTCGATCGTCGGGGTTGGCGGTACGGGGCGGTGGTGGGTATCCGACTCCGAGAGAACGGGTCACGGAGCGGCGGGTCCCTTAATTCATCGGATGACTGACGTAAATAGGAACTCTGATCGGACCTACGGTTCTTCACGGTTCTCATTTGGTATTCAAGACGTTACGCGCTGCCAGACGAAGGCAAAGTGATTCTTTTGAACGGTAACGGCGAGGGGGTTGCGGGAGGGAACGAGGGTTGTCCGAGAGCGACAAAGCGCTTCTAATTCGTACGCTTTTTCTTCCATCGGAATCTCTCGGTATCGTCGATCTATCGCTCCCCGGTCGACGGCTCCGTTCGAATCGTTCGAACAGAAGCGCGAAACGTTTTCGACCTCGTTCGAGGGTGCTGCGCGCCTTAAAACTACCGATGAATCGCAACGATTTGCAGCTGGTGTTGAACTCGATGCACAAATACCAACCGAGGATTCACCTGGTGAAGCGACCGGACTCGGGCACGGCCAAGCCGATAACGGACCTCGAGAAGGAACCTCACAAGACTTTCGTATTCCCGGAGGCGATATTCACGGCTGTCACCGCCTATCAGAATCAACTCGTAAGTGTGCCTCGTTTTGTTTCTCGCTATGGCTCGACACACCCACACTCGCTCGTTTCTTCTCGTTCTTTCTCTTATTTCTCTGTCTCGATCCGAATCGATCGAATCCGACCAATTGCCTTTCTCTCCGTTTCCTTTTCGTTTTCCTTCCGCTCGCGTCTCCTATTAAATTACCGATTAAATTAGCGATCGAATTAGCTCCGTGTCCGCGTTAAGGCTCGACGATCGTACATTTATCCTCGCCGCGTCTCTCCTAACGTTCGCTTTGGAGCGCGCGAGCGGTATCGTATTTTACGCTAGTCGTTTAGAAGCGACCGCCACGTGTGTGGTCCGGCTCGCGGGTCGTTCGCATTCCGGCGACGTCGCGATGCTTCGCGACGCGATTTTCAGCCTCGCTACCTTTCTTACGCGGTGATCGCGCTTCGAGACACGATCGGAATTTCGTTTAAACGACGCGCCGGCCGACTCGAAGAAGGCAGAACAGTTCGAAACGACGACGGACTCGGTTTCGACGAACCGAGCGAACCGAGCGATCGAGCTTCAAAGCGCTAACGGGTGGTCCGCACCGGACCCACCCTCGTCGCGCGCGACGACCACGAGAACGACGGAGTCGAGCCGTTGATGACGATGATGAGGTGCGAAGAGACGCCTCGGCAATTACCTCGAGCCGGCTCGCTCCTTCTTTTCGTCTCCGCTCCTCTTCCACCCGTCCATTTATTCTCTCTTTCGCGTCCTCGCTTTCCTTCTTCTTTCACCTCGGCTCGTTATCTCTCGGTTCTTCTTCTTTTTCTCCGCTGGCTGTTTCTCGGACCAGTTAAAGCGACGAAACGCTCGAGAGATCCTCGGAAAGATCTCGACGGGTGTCGCAGGCGCGAAAAAGCGAACGCAAAAAGGTCGAGGGAATCGGAGAAACGCGAACGCGCATCGATAACTCGTAGAAAGTGGTCGGATCGTTGGGTTTACGCGACTCGGTAGGATGTCTCTCGTTTAGCGGCCGGTCTCGAAATTCATTCGTCGCGGTTCAAGCCTTTCCCGTCGCTGGTCGTTATCGCGTTCAACGTTGTCTTTCGTCTTCTTTATTGGCGTCGTTGTCCTCGTCGCGGTCGTAGCGATCGTCGTTCGCGTCGTCGTGCTCGTCGTCGACGTCGAGGGATGCGCTCGTTTAGCAGGGAGCAAGTTTTTTTTTCCCCCCGGACCGCCACTTCCCGTGTACGACGCTGCTCGGCGCGGCGTATCGTCGCGGACGGTTTTTGTCTTCTTCTTGTCTCTCCTTTCCGAGTCTCGTAACGACCTCTAAGACCGACTCGATTCGTCTTTCTCGCTCGCGCGCGTCATAATTCATAACCTAACTGCCGTCCTCGTTCCCTCTGGCCACGCTCGCCGCAGCTATTGCTCCATCCGTTCTGCTCGCTCCTTATCGCCAACCGATGTCCCTCTTTCTTCCCGTTTCTCTCCCTATTTTACTCTGAGCCTCGCTTTTCCCGCTCCGTCGCTAATCGTTCCGCTCGTCGTCGCGATCGTTCGTTATCCGAGTAACCGCTTGACCGTGCGCTCGTTCACCTTCGAGCCGTTTCGCTTTCGCGGAAATTATCGAAGGACGTCGTTCTCCCGAGGGAGAGAGAGAAAGAGAGAGAGGGAGAGATAACGCGGAGATAAGCGTCGAATCGAATCGGCCTCGAGCTCTCGAGAAAACGTCTCGAATCTGGGCAGGTAACGTCGAACGGGCAATTCACCGATGGTTAATAACTAGGAAAAGAGGTCGAATCGAGCGTAACGGCGGAAGGAAGATCTGGACGAGTGCCAGCGGTGTTCGACGCGCGATAAGCGACGTCGCGAGCTCGAAATTTCGCTCGTTATCTTGGCGTTTCGCGAATTGCTCCGAAGGGAAGGGAAAAACGCGGTCGCGAACGAGTCGGAGCAGAAGCAGCAACAGCAACGGCGGAGAAAAGGGGCGGACGTAGCGGAAGGGAAGGAGAAAGAAGGAGCCGATGGTTTTAGTGGCTGCAGGCGTCGGCGTCGGCACGCTCGAACGAAAGAAAACATAAATAATCGCGTTCAAATGAGACAGAGGCGCGGCAGAGGGCGAAGAGGCGCTCCCGTGGAAACCACACACGGCGGCTGGACGGTTGTTCGCTCGGCGCATACGAATTCGTCGTTTTCCATCTCGCGCACAGTTTTCGCGGCCGTTATCGCGTCGAAGGAAAAACAGGAAAAGAGGAATCGAAAGGAATACGAGATGAAAGGAGACTGTGTAACGAGAACGGAGAAGAAGAGAGACTAAACAGTGGCGCTCGGTGATGTTTCAAGGCGACCCTTTCTTCGATGAACGCGTCTCTATTAAATCTATTATTAGCGGACCGGGTGCGAAAGCATCCCTTTCAATTATCTACGGCTTCGTTTCGCGGAGCTGCTGCAGAGGGAGCAAACTAGGGACAACCGAGGGAACGGCTCCTTTTTTCCTCGCTCGTTTCGACCGGGAAATTCTGCTCGCGTAGTCCTCGAGTTATCGCGAGATCGAATCGTAGCGGTACGGCGCGAACGCGACAACGAACCAACGAAATTCCCTCGAGTTCGAGAAACCGTGATCGTTCCCGAGAGAGAGAGAGAAACGGAGATAGGAAGCGGACAATCGGGCCTTCGCGTTCGCAAATTCTCTCTCGATTTTCGTGGACGCTCCGCAGCTGGAGTGGTAATTGGCTACCTGTCCTTCGATCGGTAAGACCAATCCGTGTTTGGACCTTCCGCGCCTTTGTTCGGTACGCGTAACAAATTACTCGCTGCTTCGAAAGCGAATCGCGCCCTTTCAATGCCCGGCGTGTCTCGTACGCGTACGAGTTTTACGCTCGGAGGCATCGCGTGACGTTCCGCGACGTTCTTTCTTCCGTTCGCGCGAGATCGAACTCGAGACCGCGCGCGTTTCGTCCTCGAAACGAAACGGGGCAACGACCTTGTTCCCGCGCCACGCTCCGCCGATACCGGTGACAAAAATCTCCGGCATTTTTTTGCGCGATTCCCGCTATCCCACCCGATATAGAGTAAAATATCTGGCGGTTCGCGGCGGTCGCTGCCACGATTTATATGTCCCGACGACGCTTTGGCATCGAAAGAGAACGAAGGGAAAGGGGAATAGGAAGAGCAGGAGGAGGAGAACGGTACGAAACGCACGAGGAAATTTATCACGGCGCGTACCACTCGCCGCGCGTCCACCGTGGACGCTGTAAATCGGTCTGGGAAGTGGTCCAACCGTTTGGTCGGCCCGTGTCAGCGAATCGTATAACTTGCGCGCCGTTCGCGTCCTCTCCGCTGCGAACAATTTTCGTAGCGATCGAGAATCTTTTCGCATCGACGAGGAAGCAGATTTCGGTACGACGAGCGGAAAGGAACGAACGATGAAAGCAGAGGAAGGGGAGCGGGCGGAAAGCGAAGCGGAACGACGACGCGGTGGAAGTAGCTAGATGCGCGCGAGCAGAAGGACGCTGACGGCGGAGGTGGGCCAGATGTTTGGCTAATGATGTCAGCGGAATCGTAACTAAAACCGAGGCAGCTCCGGGCTTAGCGCGGCTTAGCCTCGGCTTTGAAGGAAAGAGTCTTATTACCAGGCTGCACGTGCTGCTCGTGAGCGCGAAACCGTAGGGTAATTGGACCACCCACTCGACACCGAGTCCGTCGTCGTCGTCGTCGTCTTCTTCTCTCTTTTTCCTCTCTTCTAGTCTCTCCGTTAACCACTCCATCTCGGCTTTCCCTTTCCAGACGGGAAGACTACTTCTTTCACGAGGGAGAACTGCTCCTTTCGTCGAACGAATAAACCCTGCTACGAGTAATCGTTCGAAAAACTGCCAAACGAGCCTCGAATCTCGAGCGGCGACTCGTTCGCGATGGACGCGAGACTTTGATCGTAGCCACCTGCGATTTCGTCGCGTCTCTCGCGCGACGTGGGTGGGCCGAGACGAGCAACTCGACTCGCCTCGTAGCCGACTTAGGGTAGATTTCCACGTTAGGGTAGACGCCCCGTTCCGCGAGTACGCTTTTCGAACCTAACCCGTCGGTCGGTAGCGCGCGCGATCGTTTTCCCGGCTTCTTTCTAATTTTACGAGCCGTTGACTCCCGATCGATGGAACGAACCGTTTCGAAACGGCCGGCCGTTTTCCACCGCCACGCGTCGTTACCGCGACGACGGTGACGTAATTTCGCTCTCTGTTGCAGATCACGAAGCTGAAGATCGACAGCAATCCGTTCGCCAAAGGGTTCCGAGACTCGTCCAGGCTGACCGATTTCGAGAGGTAAAGACCGACGATCGTCCGACCGGCGGGGTCGAAACGATATCGCGTCCCGAGAGCCGTATTCGCGAAAATGCGTAATCGAGCAGTTTCCCTTTCAGGGAGACGATGGAATCGATGCTGGCGGAGCAGCAGACGCTGAGGTTTCCTCATCGGCTGCCCTTCGAGATGGAACAACTTCAGGCGGGCGCGGTGAGCAACCTCAGTCTCGAGGAGAAGGCGTTGTGGGCGGCACGGTCTCAGATGTTGCTACGAGCCGCAGCGGCGGTCGCGGTCAGTCCGTACGCGCAGCTGGTCGGACCCGCGGCTCTGGTGTATCCCGGTGCTTCGTCGGCCGGTACCAGCCATCAGCAGCAGCAGCAGCAACAGCATCAGCAACAACATCAGCAGCAGCAGCAGCAGCAACAGCAGCTGGGACACCTGTGGTGGGCGTCCTCGATCGGACCTACCCTGTTCGCGGCCGCCCATCACCAACAACAACAGCAACAGCAGCAACAACAGTTGGCCGGCTCGAGTTCGCAGAGTCCGAACGCGGGTCCAGCAGCGCCTCGACCTCTCTATCCTTCGGCCCTGGCCCTGGCGCACCATCGATTCTCCCCGTATCACACCGCCGCCGCTCCCAAGTCGTCCACACCCCTCGGAACCTCGCTCTCGCCCTCCAGAAGAGCTACGCCCTCTCCGACGGACAGTCTCGGCAGAGACGCTCAGGACTTGTCGCCCTCGTAGTCGCGAACCAGGCCAGTCCGGTGAGATCGCGTTCGTGAAACTCGGGACCACTCACCGTCCGTCGGCCGAAGCGGCGCCGCGACGCGGACGAACGATCGGTGAACCTTCGCCTTTCGTCGAAGAGGAACGATCGGTGACGGTCGCCGCGCGAACATCGCCAAACGAACCACTGTAAATATCTAAACGCGGACACGAACGACGCGTCCTACGACGATCTTTGACTGTACATAGCTACGTGTACGCACGAATTCGCCCAACGTGAGTTGTATATTTCGTATCATGACTTATCGTTATTTATGTTTCGACTCCGTACTCGACGCGGAAAAACGCGAAGCGACGATCTTAGGCGCGCGCTTCGCGTTTCTTTCGCGATATCTTAATCGACGATCCATTGTCGCCCCGTGCCGGCGATTAGCGTTAGCGTAGAGCGTTGTATCGTTGATGCTTGCGTCGCGAAGATGCATACACTATGTGCGAGCTATTCCCTTGTAAATAACCCCTAATAAACTCTTGTACCGAGCCTACTTGTTTCTACTTCTTTCTTCTGGATTCTCCTCCGTCCGAAATGTCCGTGGGCGGTTCCGTGGCATCGCGTTCGAGTAGAACGTCGACGGATCCGTTCGGTTAACCGAGTACAAGGCGAGCCGTTTAGAAGCATTGTCGAGCGGTTAACGAGGCCAACGAGGGTGCAACAACCAGGATCTGGTCGGGCTTAAGCGCCCATGGGAATCCGTTCGCGTTGGACCGAGTTTCGACGATCTCGAGGAGTAATCCTCTAAATTGGAAAGCTTTTTAACGTTTGTTTTTTCAGCGAGAGGAAGAGAGAAACGTCCGCGAAAGGGATACGAGCGGACCGGTGGCGTTTCAACGCGAAACGAAGGCATTATAAAGCCATTAGCCTTAGCTCGGCTTCGCTTTAGTCGCGACTCGAGTGTTCGCTCGCTCGCACGCGTGCGAACGCGTGCATCGACGCTCTTTATTTGAATACACAAAACATTAACGGCTCGGCTCGGTCGCTCACCCCCTATCCGTGGCGACGAGTTTCCTTCCTGTCCGTCCCGAGAAGATCGCCGCCTAATTTTTACCCGGCCGTTTTCCCTGCCCCTCGCTCATCCATCTTCTTACACCGCTTCTCGTTCCCCTATGTACGGTGGCTTCGCGGTTCGCGACGCTTCGCTCCTAATAACAGCTTGCTCGAGCCACTCGAGTAGAGCGTGGTCGAGTTTGGCGAGTCCGTTAAATCGCTAATTACCCCCGTAGAAACCGGGGAAACGAAACGGAGAAGAATCGAGAATCTTCTTCTTCTTTCTCCTTTCTTGTCCTCGTCCTCTTCGATTCTTCTCTTTGGCCGTTCGTCCGTTTGGACGGTGACGGCGCAACGCCTACTTCCTGGCCGATTCTCGGCCGCTTTATTCCGCGCTTCGGCCGCGCAACCGCTCGAATAAAGCCGGGAACAGTGAGGCACGATACCTGGCTTTCGCCTAATTTGCTCGGTAATGTCCCGTCGGGAATTAACGAACAGGCCGAGCCGGGAGAGAGGGGGCCAGCCGGTAGCAGCTAGCCGACATTAATTATGTCCGCTGCCACAGGTGCCAACAACTCGATTATCGGATCTCGATCGGATTCCGATCGCTCGTTTAGATTGCGCTGCCTACCACGCTCCGTTCCCTTTCTCCGTCTCGTCTTCCTCGCTTTTCCACGCTCGACTTTTTTGCTCCTCTAGACGGGCATCGACAAGAAAGAGAAACGCATGGGCAGAGAGGAAAATCGAAACGTTGGATTTCGTTTCGGCGTAAAAATTGCCGCGGTCGGTGTCGTCGGTGACGGGGGTGGTGGCGGCGGTGCGGTGATCGCGGTAGGGATAGAAAAAAAGGGCTTGCCGCGAAATAAAATGGCGGTGGCGAGGATGGCACCGGTATCGATTGGCTCTCGAAACGCCACGGCAGCATAGGTACGCGCGGCTGCACGTAGGTGCGAACCACAGGGCATCGTTTCGCGTGGGTGGTTCCACCACCCGCTGCAACCCGCTACAACCCGCCGGCCGAGCCTCCGCCGAGGCCCTGCTCTCCTATCCTCGCTAAAGCGCCTATTAATTGATTGAATTAATTTGCCGATGCGTTCGCAACGAGCGTGCCGGGGATACGAGGTCCTGCCGCGCGAATTTTCGCAGTAACTTGGTCGCGCCGCTCGTCGCCCGGCTAAACCTCTAGCTCGAAATTCGATCACGCGATACGTTCGCTACGCGGCCCGATTTTTCACGATACATCCGTTCGTCTATTCTACCCCAACAGCGAGATTAGCGACGCGCGGTAGGTCGATCGACCGGAGAGGATACCAAGAGGATCGCGAACGACGAAGAAAGCGAGAAAGGAAGCGGATCGAATTTCGTCGTCCTAGGACTCGGTTTCCTCTTCGTTTCGACATAGCCTGTTCTCCGCTTCTCGAATTATTTGGATGCCGTTCGTGATAGTAAATTTTCGTTAATTCGATTAGGAATCGTGGCGCGAGTCAACGGTTGTTAAATTTCAAAGTCGGACAATGGATTCGCGTGCTCGTGTTGGCCGGAACGGTCGAGATGTTGACCCGGCTAACCCGCGCCAACGTTTAACAAGGGGATTACGGTGAAAAGCGAACGCGAACAGACCGATCGATTTCGAAACGTCTCCCGGGGTGAAATCGTCTTTTGAGAGCTTTCAATGAGAGAACCGACTCGTCGATCAAAAAGCGACGTCTCCGAGCGTATTTCGGCTCGTCCCGTTGACAGTTTCGGAAAACGATTCGCGAACAAAGTCGAACGATCCTCGAAGCACGAGGACGCTGAGTCGATCGACTCGGATTGTCCGTGGTAAAAGTTGTCCAAATATTTGGAATCGAGTGGAATTCGGATGACACGAAGGAAAACGCGCGACGAGTCCGTGACGAAACGCTCGACTGCAGGTGGCCTACAGATGCCAGGGGATTACGGGGTTTATCCCCCAGCGGGATATCGATCCTATTGTAGTCTGGCTATGAAGCGAACGAGTGGAGTAGAGTCGAAATCCACTTCCCACCCTGTCTTCTATCTCGCACGATTCACGACCGACTCGGAAGGAAGATACTCTTCGGATTTTCCTTACATCTTCAATGCCGGAGAATCCGCGTAATTCGCGTCGACGACGAGAGTCACCGGGGTTAGACGTCTCTTACGGCAGAGACAACGAGTACGTCGGCGTAAACGGAAGATTGATTTTAATCGGAAAAAACGAAAGAGGGTCCCGTCCGCGTTCGCGTCTAATTCGAACAAGTGGCAACGTAACAGGCAAATAAAGTTGGATGTAACTTTATTAGCGGTAGGCGGCGCGCGGCGAGTCGCGAAGGGGAGAAGTCGGTCGACGTTTCTTTTGGGAAATAAGCTGTCACGTATCGTTGGTAAACGCGAGGGGAGCTCGCCCCGTGCACAGGGGGAATAACGGATTAGACCTCGGTTATTCCTCGAATCGAAATATTATTCCATGTCCCGTGGTTCCCGTACACTCGTCCGATTCCCGTCCGAGTCGGAGCAATATTCGGTAGAAGCTTATTTCGGAGGCTAATTTATTCGCGAGGCGCGTCGTAAAGCGTCTCGATAAGAGGCGAACGGCGTACGAACGAGGACTCGTCGACCCGTAATTATCCGGTCGTAAATCTGAAAAAACTTAATTCAATTAAGCCGGGCGTCGCTCGAGGCGGCGTTTGTCCGGATGTCGCCGCGATTGATCGAGAATCTCGGCGTATCGAGGAGGAGAAAGCGGAGAGGACTCCGCGAGCGATCGAGAATTCGAGAATTTCCGTTCGTTACAGTTGGAAAGGCGCAAACTATATCAGGAAACGGTGCAATTGTCTTGTCGCGAGGAGACGAGCCGTTTGCCCGAGGTGTGCGAGCCTCGACACGCAACTAACAGGAACCCGATAATTCACGGGCCCACGAACGTCCAACCGACTTCGCTTCGCTCGGCTCTACCGCTCGAGAGGCCGTTTCTATCCCTCGAATCCTCTCGAGTTCGAGCTCGAAAATCGAAAGTTTTCCTCGCGATTCGGTGCCGAGAGGACCGCTTCGGGCCCATAGTTCGTGTACGCGAACGTTAATTAAGCTCGAACGGAATGCTCGACGCGACTCGGTGCAACTCTTCGAGTGCAACGAAGACGCGGGTTGTTCGGAGGTTGCCACGTAAATTACGGTTAAACGTAGGAGGCGCTTCGGTTTGCCTCGTCTCGGCTCACTGCCGGCAATTAACTCGGAAGAACGCGTCTCCTCCGTCTTCGACGAAGTCACCTCCGCGTTTCCTCTTTCCCTCTTTCTTCGTTTAATTGGTCGGCCCGTTGCGAGCGGTCGAATCGGCGCGTTCGATGCGACGATAAAACGCGAGAAGCATCGGTGGGACGTGTACGCGGCTCCGCATCACCGATCGGATGCACGTAATCGTGTCCGTTGTTCCGCTATCGAGCAGAATCAACGCGCATCACGCAACGTTAATTTGTCTTCGATTGCCCCGTCGAGGTTCGTGGCGTGGGAGACCTCTCTCTTATCCTTTCCCTCCTCTCTACCTTCTCCCGGCCCCGCTGTTTCCTCCGTCTCTTCTCGCAGGCGCGCGTCGTCTCCGTCGAAAGAGATCGACGTCTCCGCGATTTCACCCTCGACCCCGCGACGCGCGTTCTTCTCTCCAAACATTTACTATTTTTTTTTACCGCTTTTCCTCTGCCAGGTTGCCAGGCTTTAAAAGCTCTCGATCTCGCAGAAGGAAATTCGCGAGGAACGTTTCGCTCGATCGAAGCGAATCGACTCGCGGAATATCGTGGGTCATCATCGCTGGGCGGCTCCGCGAGGATACAAGCTCGTAAATAACGTTCGTTTCAATGTTAATCTGTTGCTCGAATCGGATCTAATAAGCACGGAGGCGACTGGCGGCGCGGCATAGACACCTCTCGCTAATCGCCTCGACCTACGACGGGGATAAACGAAGAATCGAAAAACGGGCCGAGGTAAAGAAACGAGCGAGATGGAGCGAAAGAGAAAGAAGGGAAAAAGGGGCAAAGGAGGAGAGACGAGGGAGAAGAAGACGGGCCTCTCGGCATTGTTCGCGGCCGCTCGCTCGTGACTCGTGACTCTTGCGACCCGGATGACCCCTAGCCTCAATTACCTCGGACACATCCGCCCGTCTGCCCTCGCGCGCGCACCTCCCTTCGACTCTCTTCTTCGACATCCGTCCGAGTTTCGTTTCTTCGTACCACCGCCTGTTTACCCGCTTCTCGCATCCGTCCTCTTGGTCGCGTCGGTCCAACGATACCGCGGAATTTCCGTTTCATCGCGGGTCAATCGTTTCGAAACGCGTGGCTCCTCTTCGCTCCACGGACCGGACACTGGTTCGCGACTCGAACAACTTCCTGAGCTAAGCGAATATTTTAGTAGTAGCGAGCGCTATTCTGCGAATATTTCGATTAAAATGTTGTATATCGATTGTAAGTTAGTCGGCGCGTTAAATATCGGACGAGGTTGTTCGACCAAGTATAGTCGAGACCTAGTTAACTAACTCCGTAGTCGGAGTTCGTCGACGTGCGGTCTCGCTAAACGCGATCAAAATTGCAAAGTCTGTAGACTCCAATAAACTTTTTATACGCGGAATTAGCGAAATAGTCCCGGTGTTTCTTAAAATTCCATTAAAGGGTCGAAGATTGGCCTTCCGCGATGTCGTGATCGTCGGCAAGACGGACGCAAGGATGCTGCGGCGCTAAACGGCAGTTTAGTCGACCGGATTTCGGGTTAGGTCGGCTCGCTCGAGAGGCTCGAACGTCTCGATAATTAGTCGAGTTATCGGTCTACCTGACGCTATCCCGCTTCCATCTACAAGTGTTCGGAATCCCAATAGTTCGTAGCGGCGTGTCGTCGTAAAGAGCTCGTCGCACGCCCTCCGTGACACGAGCGTAGCCACGCGTGTCCGCCGCGCCGGTAACTTTATCGCCTCGGATAAAGATCTTAAAGAGGTCGGCAAACGAACGGGGGCCGCGTTTCCTTGCGAACCCTTCGATTCTCTCGCATCGGGTCCCGTCGGAATCGCTATGTTTTGCTAATTTTCGCGTCGAACCTCTCGTCCACGGACGATCGTTTCTTCGATAGCTATTCGCAACGTTCGTTATCGCGTGCAACATCGTTCGAGATCGATACGGTCGCGGAACGTGGCAGAGGAGAGAGCACGGATTAACGAGGGAAACTAATCCTCTCGAAAGATCCCGAGCGATCTCTCGCCGAGGCAAGATCCGCCCACCGAGCGCAACGAGGATCAACGCGTCCAGTCGGAGAAACTCTCGAGGTTAGAGTAACGAGAGTCCGTGGAATCTCGAGGTTAAAGGGCAAAGGCGCTCGATATCCGAGATCGTCGAGATACGCGTGTGCCGGTACTACCTTCGGGAGGGACATCCGCAACGACTCTCTCGCGAGTGCACGCTCGCCCGAGTACGGAACGAAGCCGAGCAGCGTAGCGAAAATATCCGAGTATGTTATGAAGACGTCAAAAGGGCCAGGAGTGCCAGTAAATTCGTGAGTCGCGAAAATGATCGTTAATTTGCGAGCTGGAAACGCTCGCTAACGACTAGGACGACGCTCGTTCCGGAACTCTGGAGGTTCGCTCGGTTTCTAGGAAACTTTGACCGGGATGCCTAATTCGTGTCTGTTCCAGCGCAATCGTCGACTCGCGAATCACCGCCCTAAGCGGAGTATAATTGAGGTCGTTAAGGGCAGCAGGTTGTCGTTTCGTCTCGTGAAAACGGCCCGCCCTTCGTCGGAATATTCGCTTCTCGAACAGCGACGATTGACTTTCCTCGAAAGTTAGTCGTTCGAGGCCACGAATCGGCGAGAACACGATCGCGAAATCGAATCGGGACAGGTGGTCGAGCGTTTGGCAACGCGCTGCCGCGCCGCGGGCAATTCGAAAGCCGCGCGAATTACAGGCTTACTCGTAGGCGAGATTATCCTGGAAAAAGAAGAGCGATGTCGAAGGCAAAATCGATCGAGAAACGATCGTCAACCTCCAAGAGGAGTCGCGAATTCGTTGGCGAACCCTCTTGATATTAAAAAGCGAAGATTCGGAGCCGCGAAGGGTGAGCCGGCAATCGGCGCGATCGAAAGAAACGGGGAAAGAAAGAGACGTTTCGCGATCACGTGGCGAGATGCGGTGTTACCATAGCGACAAAAGTACCGTAAGCAGAGACAGGTCCGCGAGGGAAGACGAAGGGTGGCGAGGGATAAAAGCGTGCACGGATGAGAGATAAACGTAACGCAACGTAACGTAATGTAACGTAACGTAACGAGGGAGGAGGCGTAGCTGGGATGTTGGCAAGTGGCGTTCCATTGTGCCACGACCAACCGACTCGGCCCAAACAATTTGTCGGCGCGTGCAAGACGAGCAGCCCCCTCGTGTCATCCCGCCTAGGCGAACGATCTCTTTCACGGGGTTGTTTGCGGACCCTGTGGGCGTGTACGTGTCATCGTACATGCGCGTCTCCGCTCTTTTATCTCTCGTCGTTTGCCGCGTACGTACCGAGGGGAACTTCTGCCCTCGAGCGTGAACCTGCAGCCGACTTTCGCCTTTCCTTCCGAACAACCGCGAATACTTCTCTCGGCACGGTGCATCGACGACTATCCCGCGCGCGACGAATCGCGAACCCCATTTTAATTGACCGAGCTCGCAGCGAACGTGGGAAACTACTTTACAGCCTCGCGCTCGATACTTGGAAGCAAAAGTATTCGTTTCGCGAGGCGCCGCGCCTTGACCCGAAAATATTTACGAATCTCGCGGCAATTTCCTCTCGATTTAATTCGTGGCTTGCCAATTTGATCCGCAGGGTTGACGCGTTAATTCGCGTGTACGCGAACGTGCCGCGACGAGATCCCGACAGAACAAACGAAAGGAAACGAAGAGGATGAAGAAAGGTAAACGAAAAAGAGAATAAAGAGCGAATGGAAAGGAAGGGAAAGGAAATAGCCTCGAGACAAAACGATTGCAACGCAATTAGCTTGATTGGAGGCATCGAGGCATCGACGCGGCACCATATCGAAACGTTAATTAGCACCTAACGATTTCGCGTGTGTACGGTGACGCAAGGTGTTCCTCGATTCAGCGCGATTACAGGGGCTGGCGCGGACCGTGGATGACTGTGCAACGCGCTCGTTATACGCGCGACCATGACTCTGCTGTTTGGGCGGCCCAGCGCTCCGCTCCGTTCTGCTCGATGCTCTGGCCACGCGTAATACGAGTTGTTTATGCGTCCTGAATGATTTCAGGCAATATCAATGGGAGAACGTCGGCCACGCTTCGAATCGGACTATACTTAGCCGTCGTGAATTCTGCGAACGCTCGAGACGAAGGCGGAGATCTCTTTTCTCGTTTCGATTTTGTCGGAAAATCGGTTGCGCGTCGACCGACGAGAGGCGGTTGCGGCGAACGGAAGGAGGGATCGAACAATTAAACGAACGGAAGTAGCGCCTCTGCGCGACGGTCGGGAGACCGCCCCTGAGAAATAACGAAAAAGTTAAGAAAGAGTATGCTCGTACGAGCGATAGGGATGACGAGGGGATAGAGAGAAAGAACCGACAGATGGCTCCCACGCCGAACGAACCGACTCGACGCGGCACCTTGATTTGTGGTCGAGCATTTTTCAAGCCATTTGGCTCGACCGCCTATAATTTCCGTCGGTGGCCGCGCGCTCCGGCCCTCGCGTGTTTTCCTGCCTTCTGTTTATTTTCTTAACGGCCGAAATAATAAGCTCGACTAAGCCTCGCTACGCCACCGAGTAACGGCCTGCCTACCTCTTTGCGAGTATTACGCGCTCGTGGAAATCGCTGCACTCGTCGTACCGCCATCGCTCCCGCTGTCCGTCTCTCCGTTTTTCGTCTATTCGCGACCGTCGGGATTCGTCGCAGAAATTTCGACGACGCGCACGGCGCGCGCGACGACGTTTCGATCGCGACAGCTGCGTGTCGTGACACGCGACGAAAACGGCCACTCTGCGAAATTGTTTCGAAGCCGAGTCGCGTGCCGTTTTCTGTCGCTCAGCCTCTCTCGTGGTCCGCGCTAACGAAGTAGACGCGACGACTAATCGGTTCGATCTTTGGCGTTTTCCGAGGGGGCAATTTCGAACGAGCACGGAGTCAAGTGTCGGTCGCTCGTCGACGCTCCGACCGACACCCTCCGTTTCGCTGCCCCAACGCGACACGTGTCACGAGGTCGGATCAGAAGCGCGTCCACTGGAAACGGACAAATTTCGATCGATCCGTCGCATTTACCCCGATTAGAGTCCTCGAGGAACCCGAACAAGAATTATTCGCGGGTAAATCCGGGACAAACGTCCGTCCTCGTTCCCGTCGTTTTCACCGGTTACGCCTTAAATAATTCATCGAGTCCAGAGCAAGCTTGTTGCGAGCATGGAAAGACGGTACTCTCGAGATCGTAAACATCGATACAGAGTATCCGGTCGGCGATTCAATTTGCGGAAGGGACGCGAAACCGCAGAGTCACGTATTTCGTATCGGATTAAGGTAGCCCGGAGTAGCCGCGACGCGTCCTCGTTCAACCACGCCGCGTTCCGCTCGCCGCTCGCGCGCTACACGCTGGAAGGGTCGAAATCTCGACGCGTCGCGTTGGATGCTAGCGCGGCATTATCTTGAATAGCGGTTCGATCGCCGCGATTGGTTCTAAACGCGAACCGACGTCGTTGCCAATAAAAACGGTGTCATCTGGGTCGGGACAAGATGGGACGGGACGGCACACGTGCCGGTCTGCCCATCCGAAACGTTCGAAACGCGTCGCGTCCGACGATATTTATTAGCCTCGCTTCGATTCTCGGGGATGACGCGAGGGTGGCGCGAACGAATTTAACGGGGGGACGAGGTTAACCGGTTTAGAGGTTAGGACAAGTGTCGCGAATCGCGAGGGGGTACGCCGCGTCAGCCCCCGACGGTCGAACGCGATCGCGGCAACGATATATCTTGATTTCGTGACCCTTCGCATGGGTATCAGGTTCCACAGAAATCGGGAAAGTCGGTAATCCAAAGCCATGGGAACGGTTCGCCACCCGCCCCTTTGTCGTCCATCGTTTCTACGCAGTTTCCTCGGTGGTCGCGTAACGCTGCCGCTAATCAGCCGAAATTACCACGCATCTGTAACGCGTTTCGGTCGTTAACGCGCCACTGCACGGAGACGTTTCGTTTCGCCGCGATTCCCGATCGGTTTTCGTGGGAACGACCCTCCTTCCCTCGCCGTACTCTCCGAGTCGTCTTCGAAACGGCGATTCCGCACGGTCCGATTCGAGTCTCGTTTCACGGTTCGAGCAGGAAACGCGGAAAAACTTTAGCCGGCTGGTCGAGCGAAGGGACAACCCCCGGTCGGACATCGAGAAAAATCGGACCACACGCAGCCACTGACACGCCTCGAAGGACCACGAAGGAACCGTTTAACAACCCTTAGCGGTGATTTACTGACAACTTCGAAACGCGGCGACGCTAGTCGAATTCGTGTAACTTACGAGAATTCAGCTCGCGCTTTCCAAACGGTTAAGGAAATCGAAATAGATCGAAGGGGTGGTTCTTGCCTCGCTTCGTCTCGGTCCGACACTCGGTCGGGCCTGAGCTATTGCGTCGGAAGAGGATCTTGCCGACAAAGCCGAAGATTTCCCGGCTAATTACTAGGAGACTAATTGAATGCCGTTCCTCGCACGCTCGTTCGGCCACCTCGTTTCGTCCTTCTTGTTCTTCTCGTTGCTCTTCCCTCGCCCCTGCTCTCCTCAAGTTCGCGGCCGCGTTGCAGCGCGCGCGCTCCTGCATCTTCGATCTCGCTCTTTCTCGACCACCTTCTGGCCACCGTTTCCGTCTCGCGATGCGCGCCGAGGCACCCTCTGTCGGCCAAACGGCCCGATCGCCGCCTCTCTTTCTCCCTTCATCTTATCCCGTTCGCCAACGTTCTTTCTTTTTCTCCGCTCGTCCGGTCTCATTCATATTCATGCGCTGGTAATAGTCTGCCGCTTGGCCGCCGGCAGACATTACTACACTTCTTGCGCGCGTTCTCGCCACCGCGAGCCGCGCCACTGCCATCATCCTCCTCTTTCGCTCTGCTACAGCCACCGATTTTTCTCCTATCTTCCGCCGACTCGCGACCTGTCAAAGTCGGAATTTCGAGATTTCCCGTACAAAGATCGTTTTCCGTTTCGGTCGATGGTCGAGATGGATGGAAAGCGCGCGTGTCGAGAAAAGCGACTTGTCGCGTCGAGGGAATCGTTGCCGGTGGTCGACACGCCCCGAAGCGCAAACACCGTTGTCGCGCGAAAGGTAGACGTTGTCCTTGGCTCCGAAGAAGCCAGTCGTCGTCGACGTCGTAGTGTCGCTAACGCGGCGTGAAGTTATCCATGAAAAGACCATTTTCGGGATGTAAACTCTCAAATAGAGATCCTGCTTGCAGGGCGACAACAACGAGACGCCCCCCGTCACAGGGTTGTCCCGGCTATTTACGTCGAGTTAACGGTTCGTTACTGAATAGAGGACCTATGCTTTATCCGACGATGAAAAGATGTTTGGCCTCGACACGGTGAAATCGTGCGGGTACGAGCAGGGGCGTCGTCGTTCCTCGAAAATTTAGGCACCGTCACGTCTCTCGACTCCGCCGCTGTACCATTGTCGCCTACAGAAATCCCTAACGATTCGCGTTTCGAAACGAACGACTTCCGATCGGTCGCGATCCCAGCGTGAGCGGATATAAACGTTCTCGTTAACGCCAATCGAAGAATCGGAAGGAAAAATCGTGATACGGGGCGACGGAGCGAACCCGACGAACCTGAGTTAGTCGCGAAAGATACCCAGGGGGTCGATGGGGCGCCCAGGGGTGCGTGTCGAATCGAGGGGTGGTTTTTGTCACGCTGACCGCAGCCAAGAGTCAACATTCGACACAGCGGGCGTTGTCCCAACGATCCCAACCAGCCCCGAGGATCCCCGAGGATCTCGACAATGGCCAGCTTCCTCTCTTCGTACGCTTTCGCGTCGACGTTCTCTTTAACGCGTGTTTCGTGAAGAATGTTTCGAGAAACAGAGATGGGCGGTCCAAATATTATTCGAAAAGAAAGTCTGTTCGTCTTTACATTTAATTCCGACGAGCGAACGGAGGAGAAAGAGCAACAGTTCTTTCGATATCTTACTGGAAAAAGGATATTAACGAGAATACGCTCGACTCGACGAGGAAGAATGATCCAGAACGGAAGCCAGTTGGCGAACGCGCGCGAAAAGGAAGAAAAAGTGGAACGTATTTAGGCGGTTAATCCGTTTCGGAGTTCGGTCCGGAAGGGTGATCTTCTTTATGGGATTTCGTCGGTAATCTCGGGCGGATCGAAGATGCCGCCGTGCAACGAAGGTGCATCTTTATCGAAACCCGGAGATTGCGCAACGCAATTTAGATCGATGATTTAGATCGACGGTAGCGATCGATATCTTCGCGCTACGTGGCTCCTCTTCCGTCAAGCGGTGAGAAAGATGTCGAAAGATACCGTATCGCGAAATTTCCTCCTTCCTTTGCTCTCCTTCGAACATTTTCGCGCTTATAGTTTTCGAAAATTCTAACAATTTTACTAATCGTGCGAGTCGTTCTGTTGAACACCGCAGGGTCGTATAAAGCGTTGTTTGTAAAATATATATGTATAATTACGAGAACGTATCGATCGACGATCAAAAGTGATGTTAAGCGAGTGTCAACCCTTGGGAGGATAGAACGGAAACGTTGTAGAAACTCGATAGACTCGTCAAGTCGATACGCTGTTTGTTATCGATAATGACGCGTTCGATAGGCAAACTTATTCGGTAGAAGTCGATACGCCCACCTCTGTTCTAGTTCCCATAAAGGCGAGGAGCGTGAAGAAGCTAGGACGAGGTCGCAGGTCGTAGGTCGTAGATCGTAACAGGTAGAGAAGATATCGTGACTCGACGACGGTGTTGCTTGGTAGGGATGGATTAGGTCAGAGTGACTGTAAATAAGGGACGAAGCGGATAAAAAGGAGAATTTATGGTGAAAATATTTGTGCCCATTCCCATGCTAGGTAAACCATCTCGTAGGCGAGGGTGGCCCATTGACGGTTTTGTTGAAAGTTTCTTCCATAAATCCCGTTCGCATTGTCGGACTTTCAAGAGGAAACCCGCAATGCTATTGTGACACGCCTTACGGACTGCTGTAAATAATAACCGCCCCCTCGTCCCCGTCGTTCTCGCCTTCTTTCACGATCTCTCCAGTCCATTGCGACCTCTTTCTAACCGAACCAGCTTCTCCTTCGCATCTTTTTTTCCTCTTCTCCGACTGACTCCTTCTGACTTTTGCTCCTTCTTCTAGAACTTGTCGCGTTTTTTCACGCTCTTTTTCTCTCGCGCGAATCGTTGTCCGTTTATTTCGCGCGGCGAGCGAGACTTTCGGGTGACTCCGCGAATTTTATCGGCGAAACGCGAAAATAGATTGTTTCGATACGCGAGAAAAGTACGTTTTCGCCTGGCCGATGATTCCAGAGGAATTTATAGGCTTCCCGGTGGCAGGATGACGCAAGTTGTACCGTCGATGATCCTTCGACGGCGATGCGCGCGATCAGTTTGTAATTGATCGCGTTGCGAGATCGCTTTTATAGCGCAACGGGCCACGCGTTATAGGTTTCTAGCCGTCGATGATCTCGAGTAGAGCGAGCCAACGATCGTAAAGTTGACGGTAATATTGAAGCAATAAAATCTTGTCGAAACGTCGTGAAATCTCTTAAACGCCCACGCCGTAATCGAACGTTTTCACGTTTCTATCGATGCTCGAGCAGAGTTCGCGCGAGCAAGCGAATAACCTAACGCATCGATGGATCGATCGATACACGGAAAAGCTTCGCGTAACGAAAACTATCGTCGGCCGTTGAAACGATCTCGTAATTAGTAAGTAAGAAGAGGGTGGCGAGTAGGTTCCGTGCCGCGCGATATTAAGTTTTACGGCGGCAAACCTTTGAAAGGAGATCGAAAGATTACGCCGTAACGATTAATTACGACAACGTTACGAGATTTCGCTTCATTTTTATTCCGCTCTGATACTTACTTAAACCTCTGATAAACGTCGGGAGCCACGCGTTAACAACGGCGGAGAACGCGCGTGTCCGAGCCAAGGAAAAGGAGAGAAAAAGGATGCGCAGCCACCCACGAAGACTCGGTGCTCGTCTTTCTTCGATTCGTCGATAAAAAAAAATCCGAAAAGTTTCAATTCACGCGTGCGCAACGGAGTAAAACTCGACGAATTTTTAGTTTTTATAGCGTATCCAAATCGTGCAGAGGGATTCGTTATCGTTTAAGTGCTGATATTAACCCCTTCCCGTACTTTGACGAATCTCACTCGTGACGCACATACGGCTCAAATGTGACAAACCATACTCCAATTTTGAGCATTCTTCAACTTGAAATTTAGATCCAACTATAAGTTGCATTATCAAGGACCCCTGAATATAAAATATTCACAACATTTTAATTTTCTTTGTTCGTTTTAATGTTACGGCCTTTACAGTTAGTCTTGACTGAAGCATCTGTTAAATAAATGGTACGGGAAGGGGTTAATTGTAACGCTTAGTTGAAAGATTCGGCTGAATGTCCTATCGCGAATATGCCTCTTCGAGCTGTCGACAGTTCGTTCGATACGTGATACGAGTAAGGCGTTGCCCGACAGCGTGAACGGGTTAAAAAAATGGGAGAAAGAACTAGAGAATATCGGAGGGTGGCAAGGACGCTTAGTGGCGTACGCGCGGTGGCGAGCTCGTTCGTTGGGAAGAGCGTCGACTCAGTCTCGATCCGGACGGTCCCGCGTCTCGCTACTTACTGATATTTATTGCGGCCAGAAACGTGTACGGGCTGCCATAAATCTCCGCATTCACACAGAGTTCCTAATTTACATATTCTCCGACGACTCTCTCCCTTTCTCTGTCTCCGTCTGTCTCGTTCTCCGCGCGCCACGAACGCCCTTTTCTTTTTCTTCCGGTTGTTGGTTCGCGACGCGGTGTGGCGCGGAACGTCCACTCGCCCCTTGGAATTTCCTCCCCCGCCTCTACCGCAGCTGCTCGATCGACTACCGTGCGACGACTGCTGCCGCCAATTTTTTCGCGTTTTTCCGCCGGAACGAGCGTTGCGACGCCCACCGTTGCCCCTCGAAAGTCCTTCGGGGGACTTTGAATTCCGGCTTTCGATCGACGCTGCTGCTCGAATAAGCGACGAGACCCCGTTTAGAGAATATTCGCTGGTTTCCGCGATAGTTACGATCGTTAGACATCGCCGCTTTTAGAAACGTTCGATGGCGATTAAAGTTTTAAAGCTAAAAGCGGTCACGAGAAAGTTGACGAAATCGATTCTGTTCGCGTTCCCGCAGGCAAATACGATCGTTCTTTAGAGAGGGAGAAGTCGCGAGAAACGAACGAAAGATTCGAACTAGAATTACGAGTGACAGACATCTGTCGCTGGATTTCATTAAAATCCTGTCCACCTCTCGCGACATCCTCCGACCGATTCGTGCACCCGTGACTCGTTAATTATTCATTCGTTCAATCCGTCACACCGTGTCCGTGATCTTGGAGCGAAGCTGTGGCGTGCCGAATTACGATCCGAAAAGCGACGACTATCGCTGGGAATCGAGTCGACGTCGAACAACGAACCGTGGATCGGGTACATGGCGCTTCCGTTTCATCGAGAACTCGGAGCGGAACGAGGCGTGAGAACCCGATTCCGACGCGTTCGTCGCGACGTTTTCTAAGATCCGCGAGAAGTCGCGATACGGAGACCACGGAGGCGGCGGTGCCGGTGGTGATGGCAGTGGCGGGTGGAGCGTCTTCTCGAGAGCCTCGTAAAATGGAAATCAATTACATCTACGTTTAACCACTTAAACTGGTTTCGCCACGGTCCTAAAGCCCGTTTACTCGTTGCGTGGGGATGAGCAACGCGTATAGTCGGTACTACGCGGAGGGAACGCGTCCGTGCGGTTCGAGGAACGAGGCAGGGAAGAGGGAAGCTTCGGAAGAACAAGGAACAGGATAAACGGCCACGTTACGGAGCAGCCGGTGAACACCGCTAGAGGCCTCGTGTCTCCGTCTCTCTTCTTCTCCTTCTTCCCCCTTCTTCTTCTTCCTCTTCTCGTTCGCTTCTATTTCTTCTTTTCGCTTCTCTCTTCTCTTCGTCGGTTTGCGGCGAGCCGCAGATCATTCGTATCAACATAATTACAAGCTCGGGAGCCGCCTCTCTGTTTCTCTCACCTCGCTCCACCCATCACGACGTAACACACGATCGCTTTCGCGCCCCGGTGAAACCTTCTTCTTCTTCTTCTTCCTCTTCTTCTCTTTCTACTACTATTACTTGCTCTTCTCCCTTTCGTTTTGTCTTCCTACTTAAACGCGTTGATACGAACGCGGTCCTCGATACCGGCGTCGAAATTCGCTTTTCCTCTTTTCGTTCTCGAGCGAAATACGCGGCGTGGCAGGCCGGTGGGTTCGTTCGAGGGGTCGCGAGACGTTTAGTCATGGAACGAACCGGCCTTAAAGCGGCTGCGTCTAAAAGTAATTGCTCGTTGACAGGCCGTGAAACGAATTTATTTAATTTCAGATAGGTATAACAGAATTACACGGCAGTTGGAGGCGCGATGAAGCCTGGCTGGCGTGACGAGCCACTCGACGAGCAGCGGCGGCAGCAGCCCGTCGTGCCTCGGGAAACATCGGAGAACCCAGTCCCCCGGATCATTCGACCGAAAGAGATCTACCTACCTACTTACCGACCAACCTACCTCCTTCCAGTGTGGCTGCGAACGAATCGTCTGCGTTGAATCAGGCGTTTCGAAAACGCCAACGGTCAGACGCGCGGCTAAAGGAACGGTAAAGGAACACACAGAAGACGACGCGTTAATGAAAACTCGTTTATTCGTATCGGTGCTACATCGTGAATAGGGCGACGTTAACGCTACTGATCGCTACCGGTAAAAGATTTTATGTACAAAGTCGGTCGTCTCGAGAAAAGACGAATTCAATACTATCGTGGTATATGTTACAGCTATGCACGAATTTCTTTTTCCGTCTTCGACGCGCTTTCACTTTTTATTCGAGTACGCGCGAATCGCGCGCGACGATGACGACGATTCGTTTCGGTTCGGTTTATTTACAAGTAACTCGGAACTCGGGAAAAATGGAAGGACAATTGGGGTAAATTGGCGTTCTCTCGAAAACTCCCGCCAGTCCTCCGACGGCCCGAATTCCGAGGCGAAAGGTCTACACGGTTACGTTACGCGGACACAGAGAGTCAACGAGTACGGGACGTTTCCCTAAAGCTAAAGATCACGAGAATTCGGAACACGTTCGTCAACGCTTTCGCAGCGAATTCCTCGCGGTTCGAGAGGACTCGATGTCGCGAACGATTACGCGCAAAATTACGTCTACGTGAAACTGTATCGGTAGAAGAGAAAGAAAAAAAGAACGGACTTTCTCGGACGAGACTCCGCGACGTCGATTCTTTGGCGTGTACTTCTCGTCCGATAAAGCGGGATCGAAAGGATAATTAAGGGCGAACAGCCGCGGAGGTGTAACGCTAATTGGGGGTGGAAGGACGAGTCCTGAGCGGCGGAGGCGTGCTGGCGGGTGGAGGATACGGAGCGTACCTGAGGGAAGGAGCGGTTGCCGTGGGGGGCGAGGATCTTCTGGAGATGATGGCGACCGGTGGCGGCTGCCACGGCCACGGCAGGGTAGCCGAATAAGGAAACGGAGCGGCGGCCGCCGTGGCCGGGTATGGGGACGAGGATCCGGTGGCGGTTCTGGTGCCGGGGTGGGCCTGGCCCACGCTCCCGTACAGAAGCGCCGTCGACGGCGTTATCCACGGAGACAACGGATGCGCGCCGTTCTCCTGTTGCGACTGCTGCTGCTGCGATTGCTGGTGATGCTGTTGCTGTTGCTGTTGTGCTCCGAGCGCGGCTGCCGCTGCGGCCGCGGCCGCTGCTGCTGCCGCCGGCGACGACATCGCCAAATGTTCGTACAATCTGACCGGCGCCACGCCGCATCTCACCAATTGTTGCTCCATTAACTCCATCGGATCCCTGAAACGAATCGAATACAGAACGTAAATATTACCTTTCGATTCGCTGCCACGAAACGCTCGAGTCGATCAGAAAATTCATCGTGCGAACGCGATCGTCGAGGAGATTGATCTCCTCGAAGGGAGGCGCGTCGTAGCGATTAACCGATCGACGTTATCGACATCGAGCTCGCGCCCCGAGAAGAATGAATCGACGAAATTTCGCGCGAATAAAAAGATCGAAAAGATAGAGGAGAACCGGGCTGACGGTCGCGCGCGATTAAGACGACGTCTTTCTCATCGACGCGACGTCGTTCGATTCGCGACTCAGTCGCGTCGTATTAGACGCGAGCTTAATTAGGGTTAATTACGAGCGATTGTACGGTCGGTCGTTGCTCATTGGCAGGACGCTAACGAGCGGATTATTGGTCGATCGCGAATCAAACGCGTCGCGTCGCGTCACCTTGGTGGCGTTCGCGTGATATTCGCTATAATTAATGATCGGTATCGTTGCGAAGTCGCGGTGGCCGCGTTGCACCGTCATTTCCTACTTTCGTAATTACCAGGCGGGCGAGGGAGTGCTACGTAAACACGGCGCGATTATCGGCCAGACTATCTCGACGATTAAGACTTGGTCGCGATCGCGAACGACGTTCTCGGGTTTTGGCTCCAGTTACGGGTTTCTTTCTTTTCCTTCCGCGGCGTACGAAAAGAGAAGCTTCTCCGTTGTCTCGAGGACAAATCCCACCCGCGTTGACCTACGCGAGAAAACGATCTCGATGGGCGAGCGCAGTTCGGTAAGCTCCGGGAACGTCAAGTGGTCGAAAGAAAACCTGATACCGGCTGCTCGTCGGATAATTCTACCGCGCGATACTCCCCTATCGATCATCCGATTCCTCGAAAGTCCGACGAACCAACCTACGGAGATTCTCTTTCACGCTCGCTATTCTTCGTTCCTCGGAATCGTCCAAGATGGTCGATTTCGCGACGAAAGCTCTCGCGAGAGGACGTTGAAAAAGAAAAACCAGTCGACTAGCAAGGAAACGAACGAGAAGGCGAGGCCGAGACAAGGAACGAAAGAGAGGAACAATGGGTGTTATCGTAGTCTCGGTTACCACTCGACTACACCGCTTAACGCGTAACGCGACACCGACGAACGCCAGGGAGAACTAGACGAGAGGCGTTTTATGCGAGTCGAGCGGAAACGTGAATTCTGGACCACCGTGACCGCGCGAAGAACAAAGAACGAACACGGAAACGCGGTACGCACCCTCGTTAACGCGCAACACGTACGAACTGGCTGGTTCGGGGGGTATCGACGTTACGCGATTTCCGTTTCGACGAGCGTATCTCGATCCTGGGACGCTCCGGGAACAGAACGAGAGAGAAGAAAGAAGGAAGAACGCGCGAAAGGGCGAACAGGCCGAAGAAACGAGTCCCGGTTGAAAAAGGCGAGGGATTAGGGAGGGGGCCCGGGGCTAATCGCCGTCCGCTCGAACGTGCCGGACCACACACCGCCGCGTCTGCGGCCATTCCTCTTCTCGTTCTTTTGAAATATCGCTGTCAAACGGCCAAACTCTATTAGTCGTCGAGTACCGTCGTCGATTTCGCTCGATATCGATTAAATCGAGAATGTCGCGGTGACGAACGGAAAAGAACCGATCGATTGCGGCGCGCGGGAATTCATTTTGTTCCGATACTCGTGGATCGCCGAGGTCCTACTCCGAGGAATCGGTAGCGAATAAGTTTTTTTAAGTCGATGAAACGTTTGAAATCGTTGTCTTCTCGCGAGAGCGAACCTACAGGATCGGTCGAGCAAAGAAACGTTTAAACCTTACCACTCGGAACGAAAGAAATAAAACGTCGAGCAAGAAAAGAAGAGAAGAGAAGCGTAGCGCGTGCTCGTTACACTCGACGTTACACCTGTGTGTAGTACGCAAAACGGAAATGACGCGGCACGACGGAGTCCGACTCTGTACGCGTTAACTCTGCGCGCAGCTCGCGACGCCCCGTAGCTTGGCCGTCCTTGAATTACGATCCTTAATGTTTTCATAAAGCTTCCTTATGTACAGACAATAAAATCCCTAATTACGGTCGTTTGCCAGTACGAGAGAACGGCTCGAGGCGGTCGCCTATTACTATTCTTGCTATGCCAACTCCTCTAATCGTTCCACCGACCAATAAATATCGCTCGTCGATCCGACGAGTCCGCGTTTTCCGCCTAATAGCACGGTTACGCTCGAAACGTTCTAATTACCGATCACCGCTGTTACCCATTAAAATATTAAAGCGTCCACGACGCGCGCGGTTACGCCTTTCGATCGTATAGAATCGGCGAACAACCTTTCCGCGCGATTTCTTCTTCCACGTTCGCGATTTTCCACGCGGCTCTCGAACGTCCGTCGATTTTCTCTGTTCCTCGAGACAGCCTGGCGGAACACTCGGTCGCTACGAGCAACGATCTCGAAAGGCGAATTCTCACGCGAGACGGAACACGCATGCTATCGTAGAGGCTGCGTTCCATTCCCGGCCGATCGAATCGTACACGATCGAAAAAGAGGGGAAAAGAAGAATCGACGGAGGAAAGTTTTTCCACGGTAGACGAGAAACGCTTTCGTGAGATGCGACGAAGCGGAGAGCAACGATATTAGCGAACAGAGGGGACTCCATTGACCGGGGGAGCCTGTTATTCTCCGCCTACCCCGAGGCTGACACAGGGCATTAGGTAAGTGGTAGATAATAATAGGTTACACCCCACTGATGGCCGAAGGTAGTCGATCGAGCGACGCGGCTTCGTTCGACTCGTACCGATCGCTCTCTTTCTCCGTCTGTTCTCCGAACGAAACGCGAACGAATCGGCTTTCGATAGAAATTTTAGCGGAAAAGCTTAAGAGAAAGAAACGGAACCGGGAGCGGGAGAACGAGTCGAAGAGAATGGACAGGAGGAGAAAAAGAGGAAGGGTAAATGAGAAACGAGCGAGCGAGCGATCGCACTGAAATACGGGTAAGAAGAAGATTCGAAAGAAGTCGAAGCGAAAGGAAGGACGGGGGGGCATCGACGCGAACAAGGAAAGAAAGAAAGGGAGAAAGGCGCAGAGAAAGAGCGAGCGTAACAGTGAAGAAATTAATAGCCATAAAATATGAATAGAAATTAGCAGGTTCGGGGTGGCGTGACGCGTTTGCTCGCTCATTTCCTTTCGGCGCGTTGAAAAACAACAAAACAACGCAAAATACGGTCGAGCCTGTAATTTACCCGGCTGCCGCCGAGCCGTCCGACGCGCGATCGAGCCGCGCTCTCTCTCTCCTTCTCTCGGCGCGTTTGCGCGCGCGTGTGTACCCGCCTTTTCGACGTGTGCGTGGACAAGGATCGTGCGTGGAAGCCGCGTACGATGCACGGCGAGTAGCTCGCGAGTGTGAGTGCTCGCTTCGAGTCCCTCGCCGATCGCTTTGGAGCGAGCGCACCGCTGCGAGGTACCGACCAGTCGGTGCTCGCAACTCGGCCCCATCATCGTCGTCGCACGGTAGGTATGGAAGGTAATGATCCGGTAATGACCCTGATGCGTCGGATACCCGTCCGATACCTACGTTTCGTCTCCGCGCGCGACGCGTCCGCTGACTTTTCTTCTCGCGTTTTAAACGTTAGCTGATAGACGCTTTCGATCTGGCATCCGGTAGTTCGGTAACGCGCTCGACTAATGGAGCATTACGTTTCGCTCGGCGAAAGAGGAGCGTTCGGGTATCGGTTAAGGTCCGAGTTACCTGTATGCCGGTGGACGCGAAACGGTGGATACGAGGGCAGAGTATCTTCCTCGCTCGAGGACGCTCCGGGACGCGAACGGCAGAGAGAGAGAAGAGGAAGGCCGAGAGTTTGCGAGGAAAAAAAGAGGAGGAAGAAGGCCGGAGCGGCAGCGGTAATGACAGGCCGTCCGCTCTCGAAGCTAATATAGATGAATGCCCTGCCCTCCTTGCCCTCCGGAACCAGCGGAGAGAAGAGAACCTGGAATCGCTCTCTTTCCATTCTCTCCCTCAACGTTCCTCTTCGCCGCTCGCTTCTTCCACGTTACCCGTTTCTCGTCTTTTTTCGCTTTTGTTCGTCGCGTCGTCGAGACTCGACGTTTTCGCGAGGAATCGTCGCGCGATAGATTCGATCTGCGCGACCGGAGAGGTGTCCTCGTTCGTGATCGGCCCGACAAAGAGCCGTACCTCTCGGCGGCCGATCGTTTTTCGCGAGCCTCCGTACTCGGTGTCGAGGCAATTTCGAGTTTCTCGCGGCAGCTGGCCGTAAATTTGGACCTGCGAGGCAAGGTCAGGCGGGCGAGGCAGAGCGAGAGACGAGGCGAAATAAGGCAAGGAGAACGGAGCCGAGGAGAGGAGAGGAGAGACGAGACCGAGGCGAGCCACAGCCACGTTTTTATAAATGGTTCTTAAATTTTCGCAGTTACCGTAATATCTTTATAACAACGATTTCGTGGCTTTTTGCGGCCACGTATGCGAGCACGGACCCGATGATGGTCGGTTCGGGCGCGAGGAGAATAACGGTGGATGGAAAAGGGAGGGCACCACAGGGATAGATCGAGAACGCGCGAGGGTGAAGAAGGCGAGTTCGAGGGTGAGAGCAAGGGCGAAAAGGAGAGGGAGAGGCCGGGGGGAGGCAAAAGGGCCGGAGGGGCATCTATCTATCAGCGGCGGCGTGAAGTGGGCGGGAGCATGCGCCGTATTGCCCCGTACGGCCGCTCTCTCATTAACTCCGGACGCCGCCAGAGCCGCATCCGTGCAGCCGAACACGACTGCCGTAACCGCCGAGCCACTCCGCTCCGCTCCGTACCGCTTCGCGTCGCTCCGTGCCGCTCCGCACCGATCGATCCTTTTCTTCGATCTTACACGCCCTTTGTTATCGAGCTCTTTCGGAGATCCGCTCGTTTTCACGGGACTTCCTCTCGCGCCGAAACTCTCCGTCCCTCTCGAACGACGAGAAAACGCGAGGGAAAACGGTCTTATTCCGATTTCTCCGGCGAGATTTCTCGGGAGATATCGACGCGTAGTCCTCGTCGCGATAGAATGACGACGCAAGATTTTTCGTGATCTCGGTTAGGCAGGTGCTGATTTGAGGAGGGTCGCGTTAGACCCCGGCCAGTGATTTCGAAACGATCGCCTCCTCCAAACTGCCGTGTCATTAAAGTGGTCGATCAGCGAGCGCGAGGTCGCGTCAACTTCTCGACCTCTCTCGTTCCCGTGTTTCGTGAAACGACGATTCCTCGCCCTCGTCTTCTCTCGTTTCTTCGGTTTGACGTTTCACGAAAAACTTTTGAAACGCTCGGAACACGCCCATGGTTTCTCGGAAGCGCGTCCAACGTCGCGTCGAACGCATTAGCCGAGAGAAGGACTTTCCGCTTGAGCCTCGACACGCCTCCGATTTGCACGTGATTACCGGTCAACCGAACCGACACGACGTTGCTCTCGAGAGAACGCTCTTCGGCTAAATATCTCGTGACTAGAACGCATCTTCCGACCCGAATTAAGTACGTACTGTTGCGAGAAAAAGATTACGCCCGAAATCTACGGTCGATACTTTTAAGATATTTCTTGAAAATATCGGTTCATCGGTTTTCCGATGTTCCCTCGTTAAGACCGCGACTGCTCGCTCGTTGTACGATTCTAGCAGCCAATGTAGAAAAATCGATTCGATTTAAAATCACAAGCAAGATTCGACGATAGTCGTTCAGGCGACGACGCAAAGGGGCTTAATTAGATCGGCACAGTTCCGACGGTACTAAAATCTTTTACTTATTGCTCCATTACGTGCGGACAAATTATTTAATCGCATCGCTTGCACGATCCCCGAAAGCAGGTGTTTCGCAGACCGCGCGATGGCTCGACTCGAGGGAAAAAAATAAATAAATACGTACCCTTACACGCGTGCACGAGCAGCCAAAGGAACACGTTTCGAGCCCGATATCGTTTTCGCGAGGCAAAAGCATCGGAGGAAGACGACTTTATTGAGTAGCCGTTATCGATTCTCCGGGCAACGCACACGGCCACGCGCGTCCTCTCCATACGCCAGCATTTGCATAAAACCTTGAAGCGCGATCCGGATATCGACTGGGCCCGACACGGGTTAACGATACGGTGGGCGTATTTGCGGCCAAGTAGCCACCGTTTCTACTCGTTAATCGAACCTCCAACGATCGGATAATCGTCTCGAGAGAGACTCTCGATCGGGTGCTTGGCACGCGTACCGATTCCGAACCCGAACGATCCCAAGCGCATCGCCGAGTTATACGGATCCTCCAGGGACACCTACTCGAGAGAAAAAACGCCGTGAAACGTTCGAAGCGTTTCGCAAATTACTAGTCTCGACTTTAGTAACTTTGTAATCTTTCTTAACACTAAAACTACCAAACCGGTCAAATGACCGCTTCATAAGTTTCTTATTATAAGGGACACATTTTGTTAAAGTACATTCCTTAAAATCAGCATTGATTTTCATCAAGGTAAAGAATAAATGTGTGTACTAATTTATGTTTGGTTATTTGTTTACTTATTTTTCAACTTCATTTTTAGTTTCAAATTAAGTACGCATTATATGTCGGTAGGTTTAGTGTTAAAAAATAAGAGGTAAATTAGCTTAGAAAAGCGAAGAAGGTAGAACTCGAAGCCCGGTAGCGATCCCTCTATCTTTCGCGTAATGTTCGAACGTTGGTCGGACGGGATTATAGGAGCCGAAGTTATCGAGGATCAACACCCACTTTCCAGAGACGAAACGAGCCGTCAAAGTTTGTTCAACAATATCGGAAACATCTTGTAGAGTTTGATAAGGAAAGAACTTGTTCGCGTCCATCTGCCAAGATTAATCAAGTTATCGAAGCATTAGTCGTTGTCGTAAACGATAATCCTTTGACGGGGCGCGTATAGAGCCGGTGGAAAAAAATTCTTTTCTGTCACGCGTGTATCCGCCCTGCTCGTAAACGCGAAGGAAAAGGACGCGAGAGCAGGTGCATCGTCATTCACGTAGATAGACGATCGTGGATAAGTCGTCGGAATCGAGCGTTCGTGCGAGCAGGCTTATTCGAGATCGAAACAGTTCTCCCTCTTCCCGTCCCTCTCGTACCTCGCTCTTTCTTCCCTTCGACATTTAGCGTTGTATAAATTTCCACTTTTAACGAGATCTAAAAGATCGCGCGATAATTCGGCCCGCGCTATGATTAAGGTGCCGACGTTATAATGGCGCGTAATGATCGAGGCCCCGCCACTCTGGCCGAACTGCCACAACACGCCGCTACGAAGTATCGCTCGTGGTACGCGCATCGAAACACACCGTGAAACGAATCGATCCTAATGCGTTTCATCGCCGAACAAACTCGCAACGTGTATTTTACCTACCTATCGAAATCCGTCAGTCTCGACGAGTCTCGGAAGCCTTTGGCGAACGGGTTACTGTCGATCTTCAGCTTGGTTATCTGCGAAATAATCGATACGTTCGTCCGTGGTTACGAAATCGTTACGAATCAGAGTTTCAAGGATTTACGATTAATGCCTTTCGAAGCTTTCGGATATTATTTCCATTTTCGACGCGTCGATTAATCGTAGCTCTTTCGCGGCCGAAATCTTCCAAGGGTATTAATCTCCAACGGCAGCTAACTTGCTCGTACTCACCAGCTGATTCTGATAGGCAGTCACCGCGGTAAAAATAGCCTCGGGAAATATAAAGGTCTTGTGCTCTTCCTTCTGCAGATCGGTTATGTGAAGATTATTGTCGTCCGTGTGTCGGCAACGAACCAAATGTATCCTGGGTTGATATCTGTGCATCGAGTTCAGTACGATCTGAAAACAGACACGAACAAGTTTATCGATGGACAATTTATAGAATCTTAATTTAGTTTATCGCTATACAACATAGGCGATCACGGAAACGAAACTGTAAAGAACACCTTAGCCGCCGTAGTCGTCGGTTCGGCAACAGGTTAACGTTTTGACCGTCGCGTGAAACGTGTTGAAGCGACGCGCACATTTATTAAACCCATCGAGAAGAAAATTTACCGATCGGAAAGACGCGTAGGCGTTAATGTATCTTTGCGAAACGTATAATTTAAAAGTTTCCACGACGAGTCTCTATTATTTGTAACGCAGCGAGCTCGAACGCGGGGATGCTATAATCGATGGGACCGGAACAGAAGTCGCGTATCGATTTTCTGTCTCAAACAATGTAGCACGATGAAGCAAATTTCTGTCGCGTCGAGCTCGCGCGAACGCTCTGAATACTTGGATCGTTTACGCGTCGATATCGCGACTTTAGCGCGAAAGTGACGCAAATTTTCCACTTCTAGGTGAAGCGTCAACCTTTTCCGCGCAAACTTCTCGATCGTTTACGTGGACAAGTACACAGCTCGATCGATACATCTACGGTCGCGAATCTAAATCGTATACCTTCCATGCTTGCTCCGTTTCCATCGCTCACTGTCCCACTGTGGCATTGATACTTTCAGAAACAAACTTCTTAAACGACGCAAAACATATTGAAAACGTCAAACGCGAAACAATAAGTGCGTATCGCGTTCCTACCCGCTTTTACTTACGCGTATCGATACGATTTCATTTTCTCGTTAATAAATAAATTCGAGGAGACGTTAAAGGACCGCTCGCGCGACAAACTCTGTAATTCGAAGCTCGGAAAACGGGGGCGTGCGCGAAATCGCGTTTCACACCTACAGACACGCTCACGATCGCGATGTCCACCTGATAAACCTGTCGAACGTATCCGATCGAATAACTTATTTCGTTGTCCGTGAACCACGATGTGCAACGAGCCTACGTGTCGCGAAATATTACGAGAAGCGAAGAATCGGATCGCTCTAAAAATATTTGAACGAAAACGCGATAAATTTGCGAACGTTAATTCGGAAATTAGTAACCGAGTTACCAGATAATCGGACGAAAAGATCACGAATAACTACATGCTTGGTGAAAATTCGTTACCGTTATTAAAGCCCGAAGTTCGTTAGGAGACCTACGGCAGCGCGCATCCTTGAAACGCGTTATTAAATGGGATTTTTATTAGCGACAAGATTATCGCTGATAATATATCTCCGATATCTGCGGCTGGCATCGCGCGCGTTAACACGCTGGAAGACATTCCCCGACACGAATACACCGGCGTGCCGTTGTACGAAAGGAAAAAGAAAAAACCGGGAAAAAAAGAGAAAATTGCGCTACAACCTGTCCCCAATCGCGTGAAGCGAAACTCGTCGTTATCGCGTTATTCGATAATTAACTAAACGTCTCAATTTTTCGTAAACGAGCCTGGTCATCGAACAACCATACGCGTGTCTTCCGCGGAGCGTGACTCGATCGTATTCAACTTTATTAAGCTAACTTACAACTCTATCTCTCTTCCCCTCTTATGAAAATTTATTCTCCTTATTGTTACGATCACGCTATCTTCGCTATCGAAAAGACCGCATAAACCGTAATTGTAGGAGACTAGAGAGACATCCTGTGCACGTTTCGAGACCAAACCAAATTATACCTACATATTGTTGAGTAACTCCCACAGAGCTTTAGAATGATTTATTTACAAAGAAAAACGTAATAAAATTGACGACAAAAACTGTTGAACCGCTCGATTTCTATGCGCGACGACTACTGCACGCGGAGACAATAAAAAAATAAGACTATCGTCTGTGCGATTAAAACAATGGCAACTGTGCCACACTTCAGGTTACTTCGCACAAATATACACAGCGACCAAACAGACATGAATTTCAAAATACATTAGATCATTAAATCTAACACATATATTATTATATTTCTGATTACATTGGGAAACTTGAAGTAACTCGCCAGTGTTCGTCCATCGGCCTGTGATATTAAGAATTGTCCGATTCGTAAACGGAATAGAACAGTATAGGCGGTAATATCGCGTAGAACGCGGCAGAGTCGAGAAATCGAAGCCAATCCAGTCTCATCGTTGGACGTTGGCAATTTGCATCTGGCGATTTATCAAACAACGCGGCGTCCGTGTAATACACGTTGATAGCAGTATTACACACGGGATTTATAGTCGTTTTTCTTCTTTCGTGAACTCGCTCCGACCGATAGTTCTCGATCGAACGAACCTTCCTTCTTCTTCCATGGCCTGGATCTCCCCCGGATGGAAATGTCCCCGGAACGCTTTTGTTACTTAATCCGGCTACACCGTCGACCGCTCGTTTCTCGCTCGTAATTTATTTTTATAACGCGAGATTATACCATGAAATTAATATCCCGATACGTTGCTGGCCACGAAGCGTTTCCTCCTCTTTCGTAACGCTCCTTTACCGCGAGTATTTATCGTTACCGTTATGCTTGTTCTTACGCGACGAATTATTATATCGTTCCCCTTGTTTTTCGCGACCTTACTCGTAGAGCCGTTGCGAGAACATACTTTAGCTACGGTCGCTGAACGATCGAGGCGAAAGACGAAACGTTTCGCTAACTAGAAACGCGTTGTTTATCTTCGAGTGTACTTTCTCGAAGTCGTCGCAACTTCGAGAACGTAAGAAAGTTTGGCGAAACGATCGGTCGTCGAATCGTTAACGCGATCTGGTTGAGAAGAGCGGTGCATCGTCCGATCCGTAGCGAACATTTTTTTCTTCGGAGCAAGAATTTCACCGTGGCATGGAATTTCGTAAATCGTTGAAAGAGAGTGCGAGACGGCGCGATTACGCAACGCGCCTTATAAATATTTCATTGGTCCGTCGCGGCATGACGTTGCAAGGACAAATTTGGATTAGGATTCGTATAGGGTGCAGCAGCGTGTAAAATTTTCTTCCCTCGTCTTCCGTCTCGAGGAGAGAGAGAGAGAGGCAAAAGTGACGAATTTAATCCGAGTCTGGATAACGAGTACGCGGGGTCCCGTGGACCGGACCGTAGCTTTCCAAGCGGGCAACTTTATGCCCGTACGATTATAGGTGTCTGGGATCCCGGGGTGCCCCTATCCGTTTTCTCTGCGCCGTTGGATGGTGGGACACCCCACTGCAACCTGTCAGAACTCCAATTTGCTCTACTCTGTTCGGTTCCTGCGTGTAGATGCCACCGTACACACACGAACGCACACGAGCACAACACCGTTCACCGTGATCCACTCGTAAACGCGTGTTAGATGATACACCGTATCCTCTTCGGCCGTTACTTTTTTACCTCGATTACGTTGAGTAATTTATCCCAAACCGTCGAGCTTCTTAGGCTATCATCCTCGAGAACAGGCTCGAACTTTCTTTTTACTCGAAACGGTAGCTTTTTTCCTTCGTCGCTCGTCGCGTTCACGCTCGCTGGAGTAATATTACATTTTCGAAAGTCGCAGTTATCGCTTCGTGTCGCGTATTCGTGACTCCGTTCCGTTTCTGCACAACGTACCAGTTATCGATCGCGATTTTGCGATTAATAATTTCGCGGCGTGCATTAACGAAACATGCTACATAATATTTCGTGTCATTAGCCTGCCGTAATCAACGAATTCGTTCATCTCGCGTACGAACGCGACGAATCGTCGTAAATTAAACTCGCGTAACGTAATGCACGAGGATGAAATAGCGCATCTGCATAACTTTTCGTTTAATTGATCGACCCTTCCTCGGTCGCGACTCGCTCAGATATTTCTACAGGAAACCTAATACTTGGCGTGACGAGCAAAAGGAGATTCCTCGCGAGATCGTGAGAAACATTTTCCTGCTGACTTCGTTTCGGATTCAACGAGTTCCTACGGAAAATCCTGTTGCTATTTCTTTCGATTAAAAAGTCCTTCTTTCATCGTCGCGCTGCGAACCGATTCCTCGAGTCGACGTTTCTAATCTGTCTACGGGACAAACTATAACGATACCGCTTTATTAGCGCTAACAACGTGTAAAATCTACACTGGCGTTTTCTTTGAATAAACATCATTATTTAAATAAAATCAAGTAGCGCCGTCACGCATGAGTTTTACTGGCGTTAACCTTGTGATTTATAACGTCGAATCGGAGTCGTACCGTAGGTAGTAGTCTACTAATTAGTTATCGTCGTGTTTCAATTTGTGTAACGATTAGACAAGATAATCTATAGTACTAATGATAAATATGTATCCTTTTTTCGAAACTCGAAAGTCGTATATAATTTGTCGAACAAGATTACGTAATCGATTTGCTGCTTAGCTACGCGCAAAAAATAATAATACAAAGCGTTAAAAGCGTGAACGAAAGAGCCGAAGCGTACTCGAGCACGAGCGACGTCCGCGTTTCGCGTTTCGGAAGAATTTCCATCGAAAAGCGCGTCGCCCGAAAACCGTTTGAACGATTAATTTTCGATAGAGCAATAACGAGCGAGTAATTATACTTTCGTCGAACCGATCCGAGTTAGTCGCGGCTCGCTCTCTACGCTCGTGTTTATTCAATTACACCGTAAATCCCGATCGAGTATTCGCCGTCTCTCTTTCGAACGTATCATAAATCGCGTTTAATCTCGATGTTATGGCTGACTAAAGCTTCCTGGCATCTCAGGCGCTACAAGTGCGCCGCGTTAAGAAATTATTAATATCCATTGATTCCAACATTCCCTCTTCGCGTACCCGTACAGCGTCGTTCAATATTTTTTCCGGCTAGAAGAGTCGCGACTACGAAAAACACTCGAGACCGTTTTATCGGCATTTGGTCGTCCGTTCTCTATGGAAGGATCGACGGACAAAACGGAAGGACGCGTGAATTAAACGCGGTTCGAGTTGACGTTGCGTCGAAATTGCGAGAGAGGAGGGTTCCGAGAGTAATTTAGATTTAAACGAGAGAGAAACGTCGGTAGATCGGAAATTCCAGACGCGAGGATCCAGCGTTCGCGCGAGAAACGCGCCTCCCCGCAGCTATCTCGTAGAGAAGAGAAGGGTCGCGGTCGCAGGTGGATGCTCGCTTTTGGACCACCGTGTAGTAGCCAGCACGCAGGCGGGGGTCTTATAATATCGCGTCATACGAAACGATGAAATAGTGGCCGTAGCGAAGGAATGTTCCCTACCACTTGAGTCGTCGAGTTGAGTTGACTGGCGTTGCGTGGCTCTCCCGGTCTCTCCCGGCACTGCTCCGCTCCCCGCGACTGCTTTTAACCGGTGTGTCTGTTCCTCGACGCTTGGCTGCCTAGCTCTTTCTTTCTTTCCTTCCTTCCTTCCTTCTTTCTTTCTTTCTTTCTTTCTTTCATCCGAACCTTCTTCTGTCCCTCGTGTTTCCTCTCGTGCAAGCTTTACGTGTATGTTCACCTACGTGAGTCTATCTTTTGCACGGCAATGTTTCATTCCACAAACGCGTTCCTACAAATCTACCTTCATCACGGTTGCGCGGAGAAACTGACTGTTCGAAATTCCACTACTCGTGTTCTAAACGCGAAGCGTCCGAGCTTATTAACGCGCTGTAAATTTTGTGACCGCGTAAAAAATCCTTTCAGCGCCGATAGCGAAAAGTCGATTAGATCGAGTTAGTTTCGGTCCGAACGGTTTTCGGATTCGTCGCGAGCTCGTGAGCGTCGATATCGCGATACCAACGAGATAGCGAACGAGAGAGCTAAAGGTGCGCGGAGAAAAGAAACCGTGCGAGAATCTCGAGGCGAGGAGCAGCGCGAGAGACGGGAACAGGCTGCGTGGAGAGAGATTCAAAAGGTGCTCAACGGGCCAGGCGTGGGCTACTCGTGATCATCATGACAAAAGCTCCAGGCAAACATCCATTCAATTTATTAGCTTATAGGCACGCCGTCGTGCCTACTATACGCACCACCTACGACACCACCACCAACCGCCTATAATGCTCGTAACATTATGGCCAGTCCGCGAGTGGACGGTTCGCGCGACCCTCGTTCGCCTCTCTTTCTCGCCCTTTATCTTCCCTTTCTTTCCCCTTCTCTCCCTTTCTCCGCGAACACGCTCTTTTCCCCCGTTACTCTCTTTTCGCCATACAGTTACACTTCTTACGGCTACGATATTTCAGCGAACGAGAAAGAAACGGACTCGATTCTATTTCGATCGCGTTCTCGCGGAGAATTCCAAAGATTCAAACAATTTTTTTTTTATTCGCGAAAGAGACGAAGGTGGCCCAACTACCGGATAATCTCTAATAAGATACTATTATACGGTTAGCCTATGATTAATCCCTGTTCAGTACGTAGCGCGGTACGTCTGTCGTTTCTTTAGGAGCACTCGACGCGTAGCAGGTCGCAGAACGTAACGCGAGACGAATATAAAATTCATGCTGGATAGTAATTAAGCGACAAAGCGAAAGGAATAAGAGGGACAGGGAACGAGGAGGACAGCGAGGGCAAAGGGAAAGGTTTAGCACGCGCGCGGAAAGATTGGTTCGTCATCGATCGGTCGACGCGACGATGGAATATTACGTTTCACGGGCTGGCAGCTTCGACGCCCACGATTAACGAGCAACGTTGATGATAACCACGCCTACGTGACTCGGTAACGTCGCGTATCCGTTTTACGAGGCCATTTTCGGTGCGCGCGAACGTCCGAAATCTCGTCGTCAACGACGTCTTCGATGCCTCGAAGGAGAGCGAAACTGCTCGATTCCGCTCGGTGAAAAACGACACTGTAATCCGTGAGCATTGTCCACGTCGTTGGCACCGGTCGTTCGTTAAATCGGCCGCCTTATATTCGAGAAACTTACGCGCTTTCCGGCCAAATGACACCTCTACACGACCAAACTCGCGAATCTGTGAATTTACCGATAAATAACCCTCGAATATATCGTTTCTCGCTAAACGTCCTTCGAATCTCCATCGATTCCTCTGTCCTTTCTTCGAATTTCGATGGGTTTACGTCGTTTCTCGCGATTCTTATTAACCCCTCAACCTATGATTCTGCAGTTGTATCATAGCTAACTAATTATTGCTATAATCTTAACCCTTTAAACTGCAATTTACGTTCAAGAATTTTAGGCCGAAAGCGTAAACAAGGTTTACGTATGTCCTGATGATTGTACGATGAGCTATGCCTATAATATTTAGGTTTGGCCCAATTATTGTACTACTTGTAGTTGTAGGCTAAGGGGTTAAAATAATTTGCTTCTATTCTCGTTGTCGAGCCGATCGGCAGCGAATAACGTGTTAAACGTTGCTCGTTCGTCTCGGAACGTTCGTCGAAACGAAAACGAGCGTACAGTTGTCCCCGTGATCGATATTTGACCCTTTGTGCTCCAGTTTACGAGGGTGCTACACGAACGAGCGACCGAGCGAACGATTAACCACGAGATTTCTTACCTGACCGTGTTTGTCCATGTCGTTGTTCGTCAGCTTGACCTTCTCGAACGAGACCACCTGCTTTCGAAGCTGATCCCCGGTGAACGGCGAATCCGGGTGGACGTAGAGCCTCGCTGGCGCCGGAGGATCCGCTTTACCGGCTACCAGCCAACAGCTTCGATGATACGCGTATCGGTATCGTTTGTTGTCCACGGGAACGATGTCCATCAGCACCGCGTACCTGCCTTCCGACTTCAATCCGCTAAACGACACTCGGCAGGTGGGGAACATTCGCCTGAAACGCCAATCTTTCGTAAGATAAAACGAAGAAGAGACGACGCTCGGACGTTGTACGGACAGAGAAACGCCGTGATCTAGTACGCGAGACGAAAAGTTCGAGGTTGTCGTCGTTTTTGTTTTTACCGAACGGATAGAAAATTTGACGTATAACCTGGACGAAATCTGTAGTATCGGAATGAGAGCGTCGCGAGGCTGACGAAGCGTTTGGACACGTTCGAGGCAGAAAAGAGCGGAAATGCGAGCAAAGTAGAAACGGGGTTCGAAAGATTCTTGGAACGAGCGTGTTTTCGTCGAATCCGTGGTGAGTCGAGTTCGAATCCGAGGCAGAGGCGCGTCTAACTAGCCAGCTTGATTGAAAGGAGCGCCCGCAGGCCTTTCAAGCTTCGTTACGAGCGAGTCACCCTTGAACCTCGTTATATGCAGTCAACTTTTCAACACCTTCGCCGTCGAGGCGCACGCGCCGCGCATATGCGCCCTTTCGTTGACGTCGACGTGTCCGAGAACACCGACTTCGTTACGGCTTCGAGACTCTGGCAAAAACCACGAAAAGACTGTTTCTGAAAGAAAATAACTCTGGCAAAAATTGTTGAATATCGAGAAATGAGTTTATCCCGACGATCCGAATGTCCAGGACCATGCAATCCGCGAAATAGAGGTTGTCGAAGAAACTGCGTCCAGAACGTCGCGTCGATCCTCGAGGAACTTCCTCCCTGTATTCGGATGAGACTCTGCGAAGAGGATTTGTTCGCGGTTCTCGCGAAAAACGAGCAGACGACCCCAACATCGAATATCCCCCAAAACGCATCGACCACCGTCGACTACGCGTCTTCGATAGTCCATCCAACCTGGCTCTCCAACCAAACGACGAAACTTGACAAGGACGACGCGATATCCGGAGCGTCGCGTGGAAAAACGAACCAAGGGGAGAAGCGGAGCGAAGAAGACCGGATCTCGATGATCGAAGACAAGGATACTCAGACGGAGCCGATCGACATGGAAGCTGCTAAAACAACGATAGGGGCTAACGCTACTATCGGAATGCGTACATTGCCTCCAGCTAAGAACGCGACAGCGCCAGAAACGTGCGCGCCGAATTCGACTGGCGACTCGCCGCGCGCTTGTCGTCGGATCAACGCGACCATATACACGGCCATTTTGCTTCTGCTCGCCGTGTTCGCCTGGAACAGCCCTACTTACCGGATTTTCTTATCCAGTCAAATTTGCGGAATTCTCGTCGTGTTGAGTTGGAAAATCTCCGGGTCCGTCCCTTTCTAACGCGAATTGGATCCGGTTTCTTTCTTCTTCCCCTTCGACATCGGCAAGCGGAGATAAACACAGCGTTCGCGACACGTTGAAAGTTACAAAGAGAAGAACCACGAGATAATTATACAGCCACCGAAGCGAAGACGCGACGAGCATACGATTCAGGTTGGTTAACAACGATCACGTTGAAAGCCACGAACGCAACAAATCGTGAGATCGGGTTCATTGAAAGACGCTCGGAACCGAGACCGCAAACTCCGCGATCGTTTCAAAGTCATCGACCGCAAGATTCACGGACGAACGAGCTTTCGATCTCTTCGCGATTCAACGACGCTACGATACGATACTGCTCGACGAGGAAACTCGTTTAACCCCTCTTCGAGGTTCAAGCGGCTCTCTCTCTCCGCGGTAGATTTCGACGAAAGACTACCTATTTTCGGACCTAGTTTCCGAACGAACAGCGAAGCGAGAGAAAAGAAATGTCTGGTAAGTAGCAAACACCGATCGTGACGCGATAAATCATCGCCGTACCGAAGGGTCGTCTCCCCTCTTATCCGAGACACGAGCGGAAAATCTATTCGAACGACTATTAAGCATCGACTGTTCCCTCTTAAGAACGATCCTCGGTCGTCCTTAATTCGCGTTAGCCTCCTAACCCTCGTTTATCTCTCGCGCGATATCGTTGTTATCTTTATCGAGAACCGATTTGTTCCCCATCGTACGCTCGTTTTTTTCCCTAGCGAAATTCGAAAGATCGAAGCGTGCCCGATATACCGAATAAACGAACCTCCGAGTGTTAATCCGAAACAACAGAGTCCTCCATCGAGTAAATTAACCGCGTAAATTAAAGCGGAATGTCGGAGAAACGAAGCGAGACGCGATCAAACGCGGAGAAAAATCGTTTTCCAATCTACGTTTCGATCTCTCTCGTTCCGTCTACTAGCTCGTTCTACCGTATTTCCCTGTCAAATTAGGCAGAAACAAACAAGCCCTCCATGGGCCGTGGCTAACGAGCCCATAATCGCAGGAACACCTCGACCCCAAAGCACCCCGACGGCTACGCGCAACGTACGTACGCGTCACGCGTACACCTATACGCGTACATCTGTTTGTTCGTAGCTGGAGAGCAGAGCGTGGTGTGGGCGCGTTTCGGGAGCTAGAGGGAGTCATCAGGGCCCGAGGACAGACAGAAGCGGCAGGAAGGGCTGCTACAAATGGATTACGGAAGCACTGGATATTATAGCGATCCGAAAGGCCATCCGAGTTACTTAAATGTTTGCCGAGCTAACGACTTCGCGGCAGCCCGCGCCAGGTGTTGTTCCTGTTATACCTAATTATGCCGGTGGCACTTTTCCTCGTGGTCGAACCAGCTCCGGAAACACCGGAAGCCGTTTCCGCGCTCGATCCACGATCTTCGAAGAACAAATCCAATCTATATCGAATCGCGAGGAATTCTATCGAATGCTCCGCTTCCCTGTCCGTCGTCTTTTCGTTCCCGAGAGCGTTCGTTCCCTCTGTCGTGTTTCGCGATCCGTGTACGTTCTCGCGTAACGTGCACGTTCAGCCTGCCGGTCGAGGCACGCGTGAGTGTATAATGTAGGTTGCTGGCACCTTGATGAAGGGTTCGCGTGACGAGTACCCTCTGTCTGCCGGTATCCTGTCTCGCTCTCCGCGCTGACCTGCTCGTCCACACCTTCTATTCTGCCCCGTTGCTTCGCGCTCCACGATCGCCTACTTAAACTTTGAAAAATATACTCGCGAACTCGACCTCCGACTATCCGAAACGCTTCCGAGACTCGATCGACGTCGAGCCTCCGTGGACCAACCAGACCGAATTGCTTCGGAAGTTTCAAATCGCGTTATCGACGCCGATCGCGCTTCGTTTCTTTTCATCGGCGATAACGTTCGACTTTGCACGCACGAAATTGGCTTTGTTCGCGATATTGAAATCGTGGCCGTCGGGAGTAGGCAACACGAAGAAAGAGAGAAAGAGTGAGAGAGAGAGAGAACTGGCGAGTGCCAACGTGGGAAAAAAGACCCCGTGAGTTAGTCCTCGAGGTAGAATCAGAGGAGTATACGGTGCTGGCACCCCGTAGGGCCAGACAATTCCACCTGATTGGTCCGAATTCGTATTGTCACTCGAGAGACTGACGTTTTCGTTCAGCTGGGATTTCGTGCCAAGTTTCTCGTGCTAACGACGCTATTCGTGCATCGCCACGTTCTTGATATATCGATCGTGCTCGGGAAGAACGTCAGCCACGGCGACACGCCCCGAAATTATTACGAAATTTTTCTTTTTCTTTTATTCCCCGAATCCCCGATTTCGTCGGACAACTCGCCGCTGTGCTTCCATGTGCTCGTTGATACCCTCGACGATCGGGCGAAACGGGAAGAGGAAAGAAGCAACGCGGTTGCGCGATTACGCGCGAGTCGGATCGATGACGCTTCGAGAACGGAAGAGAAGAGGAAATTTAACCGGGGACAGCGTTAGACGGGGCTCCCTCGCGTCCAAATATCATCGTAATTTCGACATGGTCACGCATCCTTAGAGCTCGCGCAGCTGCGGCCTCGACTTTATTAGCATAGCTATAAAAATGAAGGTGCACGCGCGCGCCCGCGTGTCGCGTATCCACGCAGAGGCACAAATTACCGCGATAAATTACACCGAAAGCTCCCTTAAATATCTCGTAAAACGCCAATCAATGAAATCCATTAGTTCGAGTACGCCGAGTCGAACCGTGCGCGTTCGTTCTTTTTCTCCTTCTTCCGTTTCTGTTCGACTCGTCGCAATTTACCGGTGGCACGGCCTGTAAGGAGGGTTACGAACCACGAACAAGCTTTTATCGTACGGTAGACGGGGGTCAAAAGCAACGATTCGAATTTGAAATACGACTTTGGAATATCGTTAAGTCCACTTTACGGCCTCGTGCAATTTCGAGAAATTGACTTGTAGCATCGAATTTATACAAATAGATCGTTGCGAGAGAGTAGAAATTTCGAGTCGAACTCGGACGAGACGCGTAGGAACGGAATCGAGTTCGGTATCTGTTCATAAATCGAAGTCGATCGCGATACGAAAGTTTCGCTTTACGAGATTCGAATGCTACTCGTAAAAGGCGATATTTCAGTGAAAGCACATATTTGTGCGGCATGCGCGGATTATACGCGTCGGTCCCGACCGATTTCAACGAGAAGAGAGGAAAATTTCCGACGAAAAAAACGTTCGGAAGATGTTCGCGCGATCGGAACGGACAATGAGCGATATATGTTTTGAAATATTTAACCGGTTACTTTGAACCCCGGTCTACCCTAACCGTGACCCGCGCGTTCGAGCGGCGATAATTAACGACCGCCACGGTAATCGCAGCGGCGTAGCGGCGTAACGGCGGGTAATTACGGTCGAAAAAAGAATTCCCTTTTCCCGTTAGCGGGCGAACGCGTTTTTCGTTCGGCGCACCTTCCAATTCGTTTACACTTGGCAAATCGAGGCAATTATCGAAGCCGTAACTCGAACGAACGGAAAGCAATTTACCGTGGGACCTCCTCTCCTCGATCGTCGCTCGTATTCTCCCTCTTCTTTAAAAGCAAGAATCGTTTCCCCGAGCGCGAAACTCGCTCGGCCTCGCGACGAATTTCAGCGTATTCGGCCATCTTCCGTTTGCAGCTGCGCGCGCGCCACGCCACAGAACTCCGTAACACGCCACGCTCGCGAAAACCTACCGATACAACGCGCCACTCACCTTCCCGTCTTCGTGATGATCATCTCGGTGCCGAGGTCGTTAAATTTGTCCCAGAGCTCCTTGGTCTCGAGGTGACACTCGACGTCACGAAGCTCGTCGGAATTGCAGCTGGTCCTCAGCCGGTGCTTCCGTTCGTGCTCGCCGTAAGCGTCCTGGCACTTTCTCGTGGACGTCGAGCTGCTCAGATCGTCCGGGAGACCGTGTACGGGACCGTCGTCGACGCTGCTGCATTCCTCCACGTCCACGTCCACTTCCTCGTCCTCCTCGTTGCCGGACTTGTCGGTAGCCTCGCTCTCGCCTTCGCAGTTCTCCACCTCGTCGTCGGCCAACAGCGCTTCCTCCGTCACCACCGTCGCCGTCGCGACAATGTTCACCGGGGATGTTCGCGCCCCTGAAACATCGTCGTCTGTTTTGCGTTTACTCGTCCCGTTCGTTCGACAAGGAAACGAAAGTAACGGGGCAGCTGGATGTTGACGTTGCTTCGAAAGTGACAAATAACCATGGTAAATGGAGGAGATCGTTCGCGAAACGACGTTTCTTCGCGTCGACGGATTCGGAATCGAGCTACGAGTCGATTTAAACGAGCAAGATGAACCAAAACGATACGCGAGGGAGCCGAGAGAAGCAAGGCGGGGGTAATTAATCGAACCGGCCGCGCATCTGCTACGAAGGTGGCGCCTAATTAAACCGTCAGATTTCAAGAAAGCCAATCCACCGCGCCAGTGTACACAATGTTAATTGCACCAGTCACGATACCGATCTGTTAATTTGTACTATTCCGCGCGAACAATGCGTCTTCCGGCCTCGTATCTCAAATTGGATCCGCGGACTGATACCCCGTGTGCGTTTACGCACACTGTGTCGGGCGCGTGTCGTGGACACGAGTAAAAAATTTATCCTAATTCGGACCAAATTCTTTTCCTCTTTCTCTTATTCTTTGTACACCGTTTATCGAGCGAACATTTATTATCGATGTAACGAAATTCGAATCGAAAGGAGCAATGCGTAAGAGGTAGATAGGTAACTATTACAGGGACGACACGGAAGTAGAAGCGAACGGTAGCGAGACGAGTTGAAAACACGGTCATAAGTAACGCGAAGAGAAAGAAATTCTGCCCCGTTAAGAGGATTGGCGACCATCGCGACGAGAAGGCAGCAATTTCGAAACGGTCATCACGTTCCAAAAGCATACGGCATACGGTATCGCTCCAACTGTTTCGGAAACGTTTCGACTCGTACCGGCTAACGTTTTCTTCGATACGTTGCCTGCCTAAACCGGTTTTCCGTCAAATTTTCTACCGTGCGTTTGACAGCCACGACCGTCGACCGATCACTTTCACCCGTTTTCGACTTACCGCTTCGTCGACCTCTGTGCTTCGTCGCGAAACCACGGAGCCGACCGATTATCTTTGTCTCCGCAACTTATTTCGTCGATGAAAGCGTAATCCGTTCCATAAATCTGATCGCGAGTTTCCTAATTGCTCGACGCGTAAATTAATAACGAGGATATTTTGTAATCTAATAAACGGTGAAAAAGAGAAACGGTGATATTTTAATTATTTCGCTCGTGTAAAGAACGACGCGTTAACGATCTAAAACCAGTTAATGGTTTCCGGTCGATAGATACATCGAAAAGTCTACTAATGGGTTTATCGAGCGGCTACCGTATACGCGTCAACTTCCTCGTTGACACATTTTTAACCTTCGCTGATCACCGAGTCTCGCTAGACACTCTCGGACCATACGTGCTCGACGAAATAAACGTTCTATTTTCCTTTTGAATCGTTCCAACATTATTATCAACCTGTTAAGCACGTCCGATAACTGGTCATGCGGAAACTCGCGCGCGACTCTAGTTTGCCGAATAAACCGACTTATCGTTAAGAATTTTCACCTTCTAAAGGGGACAATCGCGCGTCGGGTGTGTACGACAGGAAGCTTTAGAGACTTTTCCTTCTTGTTACAGCGTGTTTACACGCGTGACGAGTCACCGGTGATCGGTTCATTACAAACGTTTATGCCGATAAACGTTCTTGTACGGGTAAATTTCCTAACGAGTCTGACGGAAATTTTCTCGCGAGAACGATCGGAACCGCGACAACGACGATCGAAAAACGAAGCAAGAAAAAGAAAAGAGGCTATCCCGATGAACGAAGGAACGGGTAGCAGCAGTCGGCCGGTAAGAAGAGGAACAACGAGGACGCGTTAAGAACGAAGACGAGTTAACAGCGCATCGCGTGCGTCTCTGGTCGCTTGCGTGCACTCGCATCTGCGTGCACGTACGCACTCACGCACGACCTGGCACTTGTCGTACACTCGTACACGTATCCTTTTCCTCCGCCTCTCTGCCTTTCGTTTCTCGAAACCGCCTTAACAATAAGAAGGCGCGATTCTAAAGAGGAGTAAACGCGCGTGTTACGTTCGTGTACGTGCAACGACAGTGTTCTCGTAGCAGATGAAATTCGACGATTTCCTTATTGAGCCATCAAGCGCAGGACTGGTTTCGCGAAACAGCCGGTCGACGACGCGGACACCGGACGGTGCGAAGATCGGGGAAAGCCTGCCGTTAAAATTAACACCTCTTGCGTGCGCGTGTTGCTCCGTGTCGCGACCGTTCGCGGTTTTTCTTTCCGACTGTATCGGAGAATCAGGAACGCGCGATTGTCCGAGAAACGCAAGAGGCAGCAGCGACCGGGAGATTTCTCGAAAACCGCTGGTAATGGCCACGTACGCGATCGAACGAACGCAACGACGACCTTCCACGTTCTCGAAGCGTGTGCGCGCGCGCGCGTTAATAAGGTTGTATAACGGCACGACACGCGACGCGTTACATCGTTGCTAGAATTCAAGTACGCTCGATTGCCGGATGAATCGGGGATATTTACGACGTTACGTGATCGAATCTAGAGCGGTAGCTTCCATAAAACCGGAAGAGAGGACGGTCGTGAGCTCGAGTGGACAACGTGGGTCTTTTAAGTATCCCGAAGGGGATCGAAATATGTATTTGCAGGCCGCACAAAAGAAGATCCGTGAGGACGCATGCCTTACCGGAAGCTTTCCGGGCCAACAGAAGGAGTTAAAGCTTTGGGCGGTGGTGTGCCACGAGGTGGTCCCATGTTCCATGATCTTAAGGCAAGAAGAAATATGACCGAGCTACTGACGTCAGTTTCCTTTTGCCACGACCGACAGCCGACCACCCAGAATCCTGTCACCACCCAGCCGTTCGAAGGACGTTGCTCAAAAGGATCGAGACGCTACGAGCCGAATAACGATCGCGTTACACGAGTTGACGCGCTTCTTCTCTCTCTATACAGAACAGATTCTCCCTCGCCAACCGCTCTGCTCGGACAAACGCGAACCAGATTACCCGGGAGGATCGAATCGAATCGAATCGAATTCGAACGACCTTCGACAAGGATTTGTCGCGTTCGTCGACCAACCGGGTGTCATTGTTGCGTTGCCGAGTAGCTCGAGTACGATGGACCCTTTTAACGTTCGGACGTCGCGATATTTTAGTGGTCGCGTTGGAGATCGCGCAAATTACATTTACAATTAGACGGGTCGAGTCAGATTTGTCGCGTTAGAATACAGCGTAAGTTACGTGAGAGAACGACGAGAGAAACATAGCTGCTCCATTTTTCACGCGGTAACGAGATTAAGAATCTGGTCGAATTAAGAGGGTCGTTAGAGCGATACGAAGTAACGCTAACTGTCGAACGGTTTCTCGACAATTATTTGAAAAGTACGCTTCGAAAGGGAATTCGTCGATAAAATTCCTCGTCACTACAGGTGGTAATACCACCTGAAATTCACTCCAGAATATTCGAACGATGCGGCATAAAATCTAGTCCAGACCTACATACCTACTTTTGTTCGTGAGCACGCAAATAAATGTTTAAACGCTGTAATATACAAAGCCGAGTTACGCTATCGAATAAATGTTTCTACAAGAGAAACTATTCGCGTACAGTTTTTCCACTATTTTTAAACGTCCGTTTGAATATTTGCGGGCATAGTACTTAGTCGGTAAATTCGGCGTTATCGGTTCTATAATTGTTTGGTCGAATAAAGGCTGGTTCGTTCGATCTCGAATCGCGTAAACGTCGAGACGTAATTTCCGTGTCCAAACGACTCCCAGTCGATACTCGATAAAGGTAGAAAGAAAATCGTCGGGGATTTTTATCGTTGACCGTGTTATTAATGTAAATTCTTCGGATCGTTATTGGTCGGCACGGTGGACGTAACGCGTTCGCGAAACAATCATCGCGGACGCGGCCAATAAGGATCCTATGAATCTAATTGAGGCTGTGGTATTTAATGTTTTCCACCTCGCCCACTCTACGCGGCGAAACTTGTTCTCGAGAACGATTAAGAATCCCGAGATTGCTACGGGAGCTGTAATGGCGTCGTTAAGTGCGCTAATGTGATTACCGGCTGAAAGCACCGGACGAGTTCCCGAACGCAAAAACACCGGGCAATTTACGTTCCCTCGTAGAAAAATCGTTCGTTCGTGAGAAAGATACTTTTTCGTCCGAAAATGAACGCGAACGTTGCATCGCGTCCGGTAATTTAGTCCTATTTCGCTCCGAGACGGTCACTCGTTGGCGTTGGATCATTATTTTTAAGAGGAACGATCGCTCTTTTTCACGTCGATATTCCGCAACGCGTTTGACGCAAGCAACCAGCCGACTAAACGAGGAGAATCGAGCCACGGGACGCGGTCTCCGAGGTAGCCTCGATCGTTAATTTCGCCGTGAACAGGTAAAATTTACGCGGCATCCGTTGGCAACAATTAGTCGGTCTGCTCCCGTTTCGGACGCCAATTATCATCTTAATCCGGGCCAAATGTCTTTCTCGAGCACGCGGCTACTATTTTCACGCGTCGCCTAATGTATCACGAATTTGTAATTAAACGGACAGCGGCCAGTCAACGCCTCGACTAATGGATCTCGACTACCAAACTACTACTACTCGGAACCAAGGATTTCGTCCGATTAACCCGCTACAAACGAGCCTAACGAAATTCAGATCTCGAGAGTTCTCTTCCGACAGTATACCGTCGGACGTCGGATATAAAACGGTTCACGGCGAATTACAGAGACCACCGAAACGTTCCTCGAGAGATGATCGAATTCCGAGAAAGAGAACCGTCCTTACCGAGAATTTTCGAGGGTTTTACAGTTGGTACTTTCGACGAACGACGCCGTGCCGTCGGAACTATATACGTTTCGAGCGAGTAATCAGCGAGAAAGAATCGCGATATCACTCGCGTCGCGAATCGTGGTATCGAGGGACGCGGTAAAATAGGGGAAAGGAGAGAAATCGGAGGAAACTTACGGTGATCGAGAGCGGAATCGGCGACGAACGCTTTGCCTGTTGGACATTCCAAGCTGGTATTAGCGGTAGCGGCGGCGTTGCCAATGCCCTGCAGGTGGTAATGCCCGAAGGACGGACCCCTGGGCGCCATGATGGCCGCGATGCTGAAGTCCGTCGCTTTTCCCCTTTCCCCCTTCGTAGGCATCCCTTCACGGCCGACGACACTTTGATTTCTACTTTATTCTCTTCTTCCCTGCTTTTCTCCGATTCTGTCGCGTTTTCTCTGCTCGCGAACGCGATCCACTTTTCGTTTCGTTCTCCCGATGATCGCGCTACGCGACGTTATCACTAGTCTCACTCGCGACGAGACCCGTTACAGCTCCGTCGGTTGGCTCGTTTCGTCAACGGATCCGCGAGAGATCGTCGACGACGCGACGAGCGAGCACCACCGCGGTCGCGCTTCCCATCGACCGTTCCCGATGTCGCGATATCGTGACGCGTCGAGGCGCGAAAATCAAACGTTCCGAGGAGAGCGCGCGATCGAATCGGCGTCGTAAACGGGATGCTGGTCCGAAACGTAGAACGAGGATCGGTTCGGCTGGACGCGACGCGAAACGAACGCGTCTGCGCTGCTCGACTTCCCGAACTCCACTGGGCCGCCGCTCCTCCTCCCACGCGCACCGCTCGCCCCACCAAGCGAACAACGGCAACGACGCTCTAGCTCGGCCGCTCGCGGAGCCCCGATAACATAGCCCGAACGCTTCCGAGCCGCGTTCGAAGGAGAAAGAGAGAGAGACCTGGCTCCCCTATCGGGGCGTTACCTCGGCTCGGCCCCCTCGACCGATCGAGGCGGTCGCCCGAGCGCCGGTCACGTGACACCGAGATCTTGCGCCAACACGGTTTACCGCGATACACGGTTTACCGGCGCGAGACGAGGGCGGCCCGTTACGGAGGCGCCTCTTTCCCAGGACACGCCCCTCGTCGACCACCGACACGACCACCGTCGAGCTACCTTCGACCATCGTCGTCGCCGCCGCTGGCCGCCTCCGCCACCTCCACCGTCCGAACCACCGATCGCGGAGGTATCTCGAAGCGGCGTGGCAGCGGCACGGTGGTCGCGCAACGACGAAAGAGAGATCGATCGACCCCCTCGTGCACCGGATGGCCGGCGTTTCTACGTATCTACGTATGTACCACGGTTGTACATACAGTGGCGTAGAAACTTGCTCCGACAAATTTTCGCTCCCACCGACCTCTCTTACGTCCTTCGCATAATCGTATCGCCAAAACTGGACCTACCTAACTAGTAAAGTTCGCGCGAGGTGTCTGGAGCGACGAAAGACGTTTCTTTCGTAAACGGATGCAACGTTTCGACGAACGACCAAACTCCTTGCGTCGCGGTTACGCCATTGCTGCTGGCTCAGCCGTCGCGATACGCGTTCCTACGGTGGCTGCTAATAGAGGCGTACTCCGCGTCTGGTCGGCTTCCCGGGTAAAATCTCTCGCCTCGGTGATACTTGGAAAAATCGTTCGAGTTCCAACGCCATCTTGATTTCGGCCATCCTCGCGAATCCGGCAGTAGCGTAAGATGGGACGGGTTCGACGAAAACGATAAAAGAAAAGAAAGCGACTTGGCAGGGGGAAGAGTTACGAGTCGGAGCAATAAAGACCGTTAGAGACAACCACGAAGACGTATACCGATCGATCAAACGTCGAAAGATTCGGATCGTCGGTTTCGAGGAGCATCGCGTTTTACCGCATCGGTTGGATCTTCCGGAGCACCGAGGGGAGATTTACGGCGCGCGTTTAGGCACTTAGCCGGTCTACCTAGCCCCCCTTTATTATACTAATTTCTCGGGCATGTCAAAATACCTATCGTGTACCGGCCTCCTGAATTCTATTCGACACGCTGGGTGCCTCCGTAGTCGACCGCATAAAGGATCCCATTCCGTATAAAATATGAAGACCCGTGGTATCTCGCTCGCTCCCTCCTTCTTCCTTCCTTCTCGCCTTCAGGTAGCTGAAAAGACGCGGCGCGCTCGAGGAGTCCTTCGAACCGCAGGAACGAGCTGTCCCGGACCCCCCGTTTGCTTTGGCATTCGAATGTTTTTAAGGCGGTTGCGGATACTCCGAGGTGTCACCGTCGCTTTTCAAATTCGTCACCCGTGGCGAAACTCGCCGTTTAACGAGCTACGACTGTATCCACTTAACCAAGTTTCCCGCGTAACGAGCATCCTTCGAACGTTACCAAAACTTTGCGCTCCTATCTCTGCTCGAGATCGAGCTGTGTCCGAGACCGAGAGCCGTTCGAGGAAAAAGAATAACTCGAAAGGCAAAAATTACGCGAGTTCGTTAGCAAATTGTTTACGAAAGTAAATTTATAAACCGGAATTAACCCCTTAGGATTGGATCAAACCTAAATATTATAAGCATAGCTCATCGCACGATCATCAGGACATACGTGAACCTTGTTTACGCTATCGGCCCAAAATTCTTGTACGTAAATTGCAGTTTAAGGGGTTAAGATTACAGCAATAATTAGTTAGCTATGATACAACTGCAGAACAGAATCATAGGTTAAGGGGTTAACGAATATTTCGCGACTGACGGAGGGGAAACGATTATTGCCTGGACGTTGTACGCGAAAGCGATTGGTCATCGAGGGGGCGGAGAGCAGAAGTGTAAGTCGGTAGACGGCGAAGGCCACCCACGCGATGCGCTCGAATTCGGTGGCGAGGCAGATTTTCGCGTAATTCGAAATCGACGGAGAGAAGGCGACGCTGTAAATCGTCCGCTGTCGTTTCGAGACTCGACCGACTGAAAAAGAGAAGAAACGAAACGCGCGAGATTCGTAAACTAAAGTCCCTCGTGGCACGAGCTTCTCGGCTCGTCGAGTGGCTTCTGGAGAGAGTAAATACACGGTTGCTTTTTTTTCGATGTTCGGACGTTTCTAATAATAACAAGATTGCCGTTCGTGGCGGCGATAACGAGAAGGCGACGTCGAGGTCTGACCAGACGAGTAGTAAACACGGAAAGCGACGAGGCCGTGTTCGGCGGGTCTTTTCCGTGAGAAGGAACACCGCGTATACTCGAGCAGCTACTCGAGAACGGTCGAGGGTCGGTCGATCGTCGAGAGCGTCGCGGCGCCAGTCTTCGTTCTCGAGAAGCCCGACGAATCTCTTTTCCTCTCTCTCGTTCCGCGTGGAAAACGTAAACCGAATCTTCCGAGCGACACAAACTTCTCTGATCTTTGCGGTCGCTCCGTTCCAGGAAAAGAGACTCACGAACGCGCACTCGAGCCTAACGAAGCCGCGAGATAAGAGTCTCGCGAGTCGCGAGCGAACGAACGATGGGCGCGACGAGAACGACGATTATTCAAATTAAAGCAGATACGGATCGGCGGAAAGGCTGCGCTCGCGGAGCTAGAATTCCTCGTCCGCGCTTCACGAGTTCCGATCGCGACCGCGAGCGCAAAGCGTACATAATGCGGCCACATGCCGCGCGCGACACGTTCCGCCGCCGCGTTCCTTTTTCTTTTCCCCGTGCGGCTCCCATCAGCCTGGATTACAATGCGTGGGTTCGAAAGTAGCGAGACGAAGAGGATAAGAGACGAAAGAGAGGAAGAACGAGCAAAGCGGGGGAGGGCGGCAAGAAGATGCGTATACGCGCGCGACGTTAGAACACGTGTAAGAGGCAGACCGGAGAGGCATATACTCGATGAATAACTCATGTCGGGAGGAAACTCGCTCGTTCTCGTGGGTGTGTTCCTATTGGTAGCTTATAACGATGCCGATTCTCGATCGACGGCTGCCTCGCTCGACTCCGCGAGCGTTTCCTTCTTAAACGCGACCACCGTCGTCGATCCGTGACCAGACATTATCCTACGATGACAAATCGTAGACAATTATCGAACGTCTGTCGAATTGATTTACTCGTTTATGGGTACGAAGCGTTCTAACGCATAGCGCAACGGGCCTATACGATTGTACCGGTCATACCAAATATTCGGCAGTAGAACGAACGAGTACGATAAGTAGAAATCGAGCAGTAGTAACGAATGGGAATTATTTATCTTGTCGTGCCAAAGCTCGAAATTGATTCGTTTTCACGGGATTCCTCTCTATTCTATCGAGAATCGTCGGCGAACGCTTAGCGCAGGGAAACGCGAAGATTGGCCAAGATAACGATCGCGAGAAAGCAATCGGCACGCGAGCGCGTCGACGCGCGGCCCCGAAGGAAAGCGCGAAAATGTATGCGCATCGAGAGTGGGCGGGATCGCGAGATAGAGCGAAGATCGAGTCGGAGGAAGCGGTATCGCGTCCGGATCGAAGCGTGTTCGTTTAGCAAACTTTCTTCCTCGAGTTACGCGTTTCGCGAGTCTTACCACCGTCGGATCGATAAATCACCCCCCGCCCAGACATTGGCCGATATCGTTAAGCGAACGTTATAATTTAAGTTCGCGTTAAACTTTTTATTATCCGTCGGTTTATCGTTCGTTCACTCGTCAACGGACGTGTAAGCTACAATCGACTGTTACGAACTTTCGAGTAACGAAGCAACGGAGTTAACCAAAGAGCAACGAACTTGAGCCTATTCGAACGACGATCTACAAAAACTCGTTTAATCACACGGTAATTATTATTTTAAACGTAGGAGTATGCTCGACTCGCTACCTGTTCGCGAAGAGCAAGTTACACGCGTCAAGTTTCACGCTTATTCGCGTCCGCGCGGTAACCTCGTAGGAAACCAGTTTTCGCATCCATGGCTACTAATTTATTCGTTTATTAATTGACCAGGCGAGTCGAGCTTCGTAGCAACGAAATCGAAGAGAAAAATTCGAGGATCTCGGTTTGGTACCGGTGTCCGGTTCTGACGAACTCCCTGGTCTGTCAAGAAGAATATTCGATTCGATGAAACGATCGCGCCAAGAGTTACGAGGCAAACTCGTCCAAAGTCCAAGTGGAAAAGAAATTCGACGCGGAGGCGGCTATTAATTACGGGTCGGATGCACGGACGGACATAATGAAGTCAGCGTTTTATCGTCGCTACCGGTAGTAAGTTTGTTCAGAGGAAGGAACACCGAACACGACCAGGAAATATCAGAGTTGTAAATTCCGGGGGGAGGCGGTCACGCGGGCTCTCCGAAGATAAAAATCTCTGGGCCGGAGATACTGGCCCATTTTCACGGTATTTCGTGACTTTACGAAGGGTCGTTCGACGAGAACCGATGTGTTCCGCGTTTCCCTCGGACATCACCAACGGATTATAAAAGGAATAAATTGTTCAGAAGCGCGAGAAGTTGCTTCAATTCGAATATAGACGAAACGTTTGGCGTCCGTCTAGTCGTCGTCGTCGCAGAGGTGAAAAGAAATCACGTTGGCGTCGACGAAAAGCTTTTCACGGGTGTTTCGAGGGGGCGGTATAGAGGGCTGTCGGGCAGAACCAACGGAATGGGATTCCAGGAGGACCGACTACGCGTTACAACGTGTTTCACACTTTGGGTTACTCGCCCACGCCCCCAAACAAATATATAATGCGACATTAGAATAACAAATACCGGTTGAAGTATCCGCGCCTAAGAGCCACGGGGTGCCTCGAGCAGCGTATACCCGACATAAATACTAATACGCGCATAAATAAATATGTATATCTTTGGAGCGACTCGGTCGCGAGTCAGCCACCCCGGGGGAATCGAGGAAAATTCTGCAGATTTTTTCGTCGACGAATTCTCCCCCGTAACCCCATCGGTGCCAAAAATCTCTCGGAAACGATACAGTACGAGAGATCAGTGTTGTTTCGTCGTTAGAAGAGCGAAAGAGAAGCATCGCGAAAAGTGGGAAAAATTGCTCGGTTTCTCCCCGTCACTTTTTTCCTCGATCGAACGTAACCCCGCTTCTTCCCGGTTTCTCAGCCCCGCGGCCTCTACTTACCCGATACCGAACAGTCGCTCAGGGACCCTAATCGAAATGACTTTTTTAATCGAGAAGACTTATTTAGCCATTAAGAGCGTTGGAGTCGAGGGAATCGAGAGACGACGTCTCTGCACGTCGAGAGAACGATCGTTTTTCGGTTCGAATCTTGGACGAAATTTCTACGCGAAAGCGTACCGGGCGAATCGATGTCGAGCAAATAGGGTCGAAAGCGGAAGATGCTCGGGAGACTCGAGCGGAATATTGCGCCGCGGCCCTTCGTGAATATTAATCGAGTCTCGAGCTCTCGATAAAGGAAAACGCCGGTGGTAAACGTTGGTACTTGTACGCGTCGGTTAATCGAATAAGAAGCGGTTGTTCGTTCGAGAACAAAAGGTAAAGGGTGAGCGAATCGATGATGGCGGTGAGGCGAAGCGTATGGAAGCGGAAGAAGAAAGGAGGGCTCGAGAGCGCGTACGAGGGCGGGAAGGTTAGAGAAGGGATAATGAGGAGGATGAAGAGAGTATCGGCATAATTCGCGCTCAAATATTGCTTCGAGAGTCCGGAGGAAAGAGAGCGAGAGAGAGAGCCGAACAAGAGAGTAACCATAGTGGTTTCTGGGTAATTTCATAATTAGCAAGGAGGGGAATGCAGGTGGGGGCAAGTAGAAAACGACCGCGAGTTCCATTAAGCTCGGAAAGGAAGTTCGCGAAACCGACCGAACTGAAACTATTAAGAAGAACCCCTCGAAAATTATAAACGCGTTATTGTTGCGATCGAACCCTTTTTCCGCCGATCCTATTCTCGTTCTGTCTTGCGGAACAGCGTGGCAACTGGTAAAATCGCGCGCGGATTAAAATCGACGCGACGGTTTTGCCTTTCTTTCCGTGTACTTCGATGCGGCCGTAAGAAGAACTTTGTTCGCGATTCATCGAGCGAGAACTGCTCGACGAAACCTTTCCGAAATTTTTCCATCGTAAACTGGAAAGAGTAACAAGAAGACGGGGAAAATTTACTTTGCGAGTGTTCGCCCCCTCGCGAAGCGACTCGTAAATCTGTGTAAGGTCAACGGAATGGGGGATTCGGGGAAAGGTCGGAGGTGAGGCGCGGAACGGAGTCACCCTCTTTCGAGATTGCTCTTCGAGCGGGACAGCTCGGTCGATAAAACAATTGCCGGGGGGATAATCGGCATTATTTACGCCGGATTCTCTGGTAGATAGGCGAGGGTAACAGAGGCGATCCGCTCGAGGGGAAGAGAAGAAGAGGGTTGTCGTATCACGGGCCAGAATACGCTGGTTGCAAACAGAAGCACGCGGGTGCACGAGGGTGGATAGGTAGAAAAGAGAGAGGTCCGAAGAAGATCTCCCGACAGTTATAAGCCTAGGGTGATCTCGTGCAGCGGCTTCGTCGGCTTACGGCTTATCCTACTGATCCGCCCTCGCCGTTAAATTGCTCCCAATTAGATACGTCACTGGATCTCGATGTCAACCGGCTATACAAGCCCGCGATCTCTCCCTCGGGACCAAACGCGTACCGCTCTCTAACCCGCGAACGCGAAGCGCATCGTGTTTTATCCGTCTCTGTCCTCGAAAAAGCTACTTTCTTATCGCGCGAACGTTCGTCGATCATTTTTCGGTTACGCATTCGTCGTCTCTTAGCCGCGAGAGAGATTCATCCTTGTCTCTCCGCCGATTCTCTATCGATGTCTCTAGAAACCGATTAACTCGCTAATCGTTTGATTCGTCACTGTCTAAAACGCGTTGATTATCGAAAATAATGTTTCCTACAAATTAACCACCCATAAGAGTAATCTGTTGAACGAAACATCCCGCAGCGTTACGTCTCGTGATCCCGATACGTATCCTCTAAAAGGCTCTATCTAATGTTCTTCGCGTCGGTCACGAGACTCGCCGAAAACGAAATAGACCGAACGAACGGTGTTCAATAGAGGCTTCGAAAAAGAAGATTGCTCGCTAAGTGGACGCGTCCTCCGTTTGGCGAAAATTATACCTGTAACATTATTGCAAAATCGAGTCAATTTGGACGACAAGCCATTACGTAGAGGCACGCGAGACGATTAGATCGGTCTTTTCGACGAATCCGACATGGGTTGCGGTTCGATCGTTGTTCGGCTACCGGTGTTCCGTCGGTATCGCGTCGGAACGAGGCAGACCGCAGAACTCTGTGCACTGGCAAGCTCCTCTTTCTGCGTTCGCGCCGACCAAATGTTCCCTGCAAACCTGTCATTTCGCGTCACGAGCATAACCGGCGACCTAATAGACACCGATCAAAGATGGCAGGCACAATGGCCGCGAATTCCCGCGGGCGCACGATTCTAACCTCTTCGAGTACACGCTTTTAGCCCGCCTAAACCGTCTTTCATTTCGCTAAACGTTGACACGCGATTCTTCCACGGAGGCGGGCGATCGCGCGGCAAGTTAAACGCCATTTGCTCGACCCTAATCGGACCGGAGCTTTTGTCCTCTGGTTTTTTTGCTTCGGATAAATATACCCTTTGAACTCGGTTAGTTTCTCGAACCGGTTCGATCCCCACGGTTTCCTTTCAGCGCGTAGTTGCCAAAGGATCTACGAAACCGCTAACGAGTATCGTTCCGCTGCTCTTTCGAAGCGTTTCCGTCCTTTCGAGCAAATCGTTCGACGATTAAAGGTAGCGGCTTCGCGACACGGTATGGAATTCGCGTTGGACCACCGAGCAAAGAGCGTGTCAGTCAAGTCGGACGGTTAGTCGACGAACGAGCGTGGTCTTTGTTGATCGGGGTGCATGCGTAATAAGGTAGACGCGCCGTATCCTCGCACCCTTTTTTTCCTCCCCGTATTCCTCTCCAACTGTTCTCGTCTTCGGTGTATCCCTCCTACGATCCCTCGCTGTACGCCACCCTTCCTTCGCGGTGCGAACGAAGGCGGGCTGACGCGATCAGCCCTCTCCTTTGCCACCGAGCGTCCACCAAATCCTCCCGCAAATACGCTGCCAACCGAACGCAACTGTTCCGGCTTATAGCTGCCTAAACGCGACCCGATGGTTCGATCGCGCGATGCAAATTAGATTCGAATTCGATACGATACGGACCGAGTTTGCTCGACGATTTCTCCTCGACGCAGCCTCCGTTCGCTTCCGTTCGAGTCCGAACACCTCCTTCTATAGAGAAGATATCTCCGTTATTTTTTCTCTTTTTTCGAAATTTCACGTTACGAATTTTCTGCGTATATTTATAGCAGCAACCCTCTAAATACCTGCTTCCTAACGATTCGAAAGCAAAGTTACGGAACTGAGGCAGAATGACTTCGCGTCGATGTCCTGGAAAGGAAAATTTGACGCGTTTCAAAGAAGATACGGGATGACAAAGGACGGTCAGCTGACTTTGACCGTATTCTAGCTGCGGGAACATTGTGTCGAGCTGGACGATCGCGTCGATTCGATGAATGAGCTTTCTTCTCGTCGTTACATGGTCGTTCGGCCGTTGTTTGGACAAAACCGAGTAACCGAGCGGGGAATCGTCGAGCAAACACAGAAAAGTAAACGGTAAGCTGTCAAGGGATGTCACGAGTCGACCGAGGTTCGATTCGAAACGTCGACTACCGCTTCGAGTCACGTATTTTGCCATCTTTTTGCTGGGTATTCCTTTCGTTCTGGAGTCCTTTGCCGGACGAATGAAATACAGGGACGTAAAAGGGAAGGGAAACGGTAATCTTTCGAAATTTTATTACGAGCAATTTCTTTGATCACGGGAAGCATTATGCGCACGTGCGCACCTTCGAATCGGTAAATTAATATTAATTTTTTTAATCGTCGCGCTGCTTTGCATAGCGTATACTTACGATTTACGATTAAAATTACGTGAAATTTGTTCGCGTAGCAGGTTTATTTATTTCGTAATAAATTAGAAACGATGCGTGAACGTTATCGATGGTGCCTATCAATTTATCGGTTTTCACTAGGCTCGTTAGAAGAGTTTCAATTTTCGGAGCTCTAAATTTCATAGCAGGAAGATCTTCTCTGGGGGAGGGGACCTCCCGAGTCGAGTCCGGTGCCGCCATCTAGGTAACTTGGTCGAAAGCAACGGGCTCATTTCTCGTGGGGGATGAAAAACGCGATTGCTTCCTAATCGCGCGACGCGTGCGTAAAGAAAACGTAACGGCAAACGGTATCCAACGAAGCGAGTTAATTAGCTCGACGAATAAATAATAATTAGCGAAGAACGAGAAACGGGAAGGAAGGCGAACGGTGGGAGAGAAATCCGGTAAAAAAGTTTCGAAAAAGCTCGGTCACACCCTCGACCTCCTGCCATCGAACAATATTTCACGATATCTTCTGGGATTCTCGTAGGCCTGCGAAGACCCCCTATGGGCCTCTGGCTACATGAAAACGTATACGTCACTGACGCACTGTTCGCGGCGATTCTGATGGATCCTGGGATATTCGATGGGAACAAAAGAATGTTGGTTTAGCATGGAAGGCGTGTTTGTTATTTTGATGAGGTATAATGGGATGGATCTTGGGTGTTGATGCATAGCGCGTAGCAGGGTGCCGAGTCCAGAATCCCGTGGATCCAAATGGAGATCGGTACGGGCCCCGTAGGCTCCTTCGAGACCCCTGTAGACAGGGGCCGCAACACGTCCATCACGTGTCACGGTTATGTATTTAGACATATCTCACTACTATCTCCCATATCCTTCTTCCTCCCTCTCTCTTTCTCTCTTCGCTATCCCGTTCGACTCTGACCTTTCGTTTATCATTTTTCTTTCTCCCTTCTGCGATCCTCGTATTCGTCTTCACTTGCTACCAGCTTACAGTTGCCTCCTTTATCCTGTCTCGTACTCCTTCGGATCGTAACAACGGGCCATTAGGAAAATATCCTTGTTTCGTCTTTCAACGAATTCGAGCCGCGCGTCTCGTTTTCTCCCGACTCTTGGTAGCAACGCGACGCGGTAAGTGGAGCACGCTCCTAAAGAGGAGGAACCTTCGACGCGTTGGTAAATCAATCTTTCGTCGATTCCCCCTTTCGATCCTCGTCGATCGACGCTTTCGCCGAACGGGATTGCTCGATCGATCTTGCAACTCTTTCGAATTCGAATGAATTTTTTTTGTCGATTTTCTTTTTCTTCGTCGCTATCGCCATCCACTGTATTTCAACGTTAATTCCCAGGATGTTGATACATGTCCGGATATCGATGTCGCGCACTTAGTATACTCGTCATCGTAATCGTTCCGCGCTCAATTTCCTCCCCGCTTTTCTACTTCCTTTTTTATGATCCTCTTACTTCCGCTGCCCCTTCTATCCGGCCGTTTAACCGTCTTTCTTTTATCCCGAATAATCACGCGCACGACACAATCACTGTCTCGATTGCGGCTCATTAATATTGCCTGCCGCGTGTGGAGCCGGTAGTCCTGGCTATCCGCGCCACTCGAGTACCTCTCCGTCGCGTCGATTGAATTTTTTATCGCGCCAAAGTGGGAGCCTGTTTCGAACCGGTATCCTGCCGTTTCTGTCCGTTTCTGTCCGTTTCCGACGTTCGCTTTAAACGCTCTCGGTATCGATCCCGCAGGAAATCAAAGTCGAGTCTTTCGAACAAATCGTACACCGTTCCTATCGATCATCGATCTTTTTATTGCGTACAAAATAGCAAGAACAAGTATTAAAAATAGAGAACATTTTATGGAAGACCTACGAACACATGTTTACGTCGAACGATTATTCGTCCTTTGCTCTTTCTTTTTTCTTCGTCCTCTCGTTTGACAAATTGACGCGTTCGCTACCAGAGCGTATACCAAGCGACTTTCGTTTTTAATAAAATACAAGATAAAATAATTGAATTTCTGATCATGCACCTCGTTTGTAATCGTCACGCTACTCTTTTTGTGCCATACGACAGTTTCAAACGAGTTTCATTTATTTCGAAACGAATAAAATGAAAAATCTTGTGCGTCGCGCTCGCGTGACGAGGATTTTTCAGAAGAAATCGAAAGGACGCTTATACAGGATGCTTCAAACAAGCTGCACACGCTGCAGGATTTTCCTATGCAACGCTAATACCGAACGTATTTTTCTAATTTCCTACGCGATTATTCGCCGTTTGCGGTAGGTTTAGCCGGTTTCACCATAAAATTGATAAAACCATCGACGTCTTCGAGCTCCTTCGAGTAGAACTTTGCGGCAATAGTGGCGCGACCCTCGAATTTCGGTACCATAGAGAAGGAACATTCCGCGTCGGCCTCGACTTCCACCGATTCCGACAGCTTGATCTTCAACTGCTCGTCCAAACCTGGCCCTTCGATTAAAAATCTGCATTTCTTCAGCGGAATCGGTAACGGATTTCTAAACTTCGCAGTCGCCTTCAATGTTTCGCCAACCACAGGTTCGTTCTCCAACTACGAACATTAGAAAACATAAGATCGATCCTGTTCGATATCGAATGAACGAGGAGCACGCGATATACGTACCATGATCTTGATGTCAGGCTTTCTCACGCGAAAATCGTCTTGCGCGAAGTACTCGTAATTGGTGTCTTTGACGGTGGCCAAACAAGCGATATTGAAAGCGCATTGATTCATCAATCGAGGCCCGTATTCTTCCCAAGAAAGATCCATACGCACTTCTTCGAGAACTCCGGGCCTTACCAATCGATCGACGTTCGATCTCTTTACCGGATCGCCGACTCTGCCAGTGTACAGAACAGTTTCCACTCGCAAGATCACCGACACTCTGTATTCGTTGTAGCTGCTTCTGTTTTTAATTAGCAGCACCACGCTGTAAATAGAAAGCACGGTTCGAAAAAGCCTTTTAAATTTAAGTGGTTTTGGAGGAAAAAGCACGGAAATCACCTGAAGGGTTGTCCTATTATTATGTCGTCGCGTAGCTCGAAATTGAACATGATGTCGTTGAACTCCTCGTTCAAGTAATAACGACTGAACAACGACTGGCTTTGACGTAGCGCCTTCAACATGGCAGCTCGTTCTTCCTCGGATTCTGCGAAACGACGGAAACGAAGCGTGTCATTTTCATCGCGTTGAAAAGAAAAATTCTACTCGAAGAGGATTGCCTTACTTTCCGGGTATTTGTAGGTATGCGTGATATCTTCCCTGGCCCATCTACCGACAGCCTTCGTGCTGATGTATTGACCGATTCTGAAAGTCGAGAAACAAAGGTATATTAAACGAATATCGACTCGAAGAAACGAGAAACTCACCCGTATACGTCCTTTCGAATCAATTTTAAAGGCTGTGTTGGTCCATTGTATCGCCAAAACACTTTGTCCGCGTTCACCTCGGCGAAGAGGAAAGCGTTGTCGTAAGGTCGAAGAACCTCCCCGTTCTTCACCGAAGCCACGGAAGCAGGTCCGCATCGATACGCGTCCTCGCTCAATTCCTGGGGTGTAGCATCGATCGCTTGCCAGCCAGGATTTTCGAGCGACAAATCCAATCGTTTCATCCAAACCTCGTTCCACACGTGGAAATTCCTGTAACGAACGAATACGAATCAGAAAGGATGGCGTCGCTACCAGATGGATCGTCAAAACACACCCGAATGATCGGAGTGATCGAACACGACCGTGTCGATGGCGATTCGAGTCTGCAACGCATTTTTACGCTTACGTAGTGGATTTACAATCGTTACGCGTGCTCGTAATATTTCGGATGGATCACAAATTATTCGTCGCTTACTGTTTCTATTGCCTCTGAGATATCGTCGTCCTATTGTTCGCATAATGGTACGAATGGAGCGATCGTGAAAAATGAAAAATTCGATGTCGCAAAGGGTATATTTACTCGGACCGTTTATTTCTTTTATGCAAGTTCCATTAACTAGTCGGGTCTCTACGTCTTGTTATCCCTACAATCTTTAGTTTCGTTCGAGCGAGCGTATAAGTACTTGCCATATTGAGTCGCTGTTCAACTCCTCCATTACTTTCCCCTCTGCATCGACGAAATAATCGACAGTCAAGCTGCTTTGAGTGTCGTGAGCGCTCGAGTAGTTGGTTACGACACGACACGGAAGTCCCAGAGTACGGCAGACGGTAGCCAACACCCCCGAAAACACCCAACATTGCCCGTATTTTACCGGTTTCTTGGTTTTGTAATACTGCTGTAGAATCTTCTGCGAACCCAACCACTTGGTCGGTGGAGTCCCGCCTCCAAAATCGTCGGACCAATTGCCCATTACAGCCCCGTTATCGTCCGGCGAATTTACCTGCAGCACACGAAACGTTTACCGAAAACGTATAATAATTATATTTGATCAAACGGACAGGTGAAGGTATGCCGTATGTTTTCGTAGGCTGTCGAATTAGCAACGTTCGATTCGGCGCGATAAATTATTTTCGTCGAGTACTCACGGCTGCGGACAAGATACGAGATATAACGACGGGATCGCTTCTGCCGGAGATTCGAACTTTTCCCACTTGAATCATCAGATGTAGAGCACAGTCCAATATATCTCTTTCGAACTGCGAATACTTCCAAACCGTTGGTCTCAAGCGATTATAACTTCCCCGCCATATCAAACCGTCTTCCGCCATCACGTATTCTTGTCGCTGATCTTCATCCTCCATGTACACTATGTCCTCTGAAAGAAATTGGAAATTCTAGCGTATGAAGTTACGAGAGAATAGAGGAAGGTACCATCGCAGATACGTGTCAATACCTGGGCACCAAGGATTGAAGATCAAATAAAAGGGTTGTTTCATCGTGTAGCTGATAGCGCCGTCCAAATTTCTGTTTTTAGTGTCGATATCCATTTTCCACTTGCCTATTATGGCGTTGGCGGATGGAACGATCTAAAATTATTCTACCGTTAACACAGCGAGCCTGTCATCGACGAATTAACGAAAAACGAAAAATCGGTTGCCTTCAATCGAAGAAAGTTCGGTTGAATCGCGTCGATGGTGGCTTGCCAGGAACCCTCGGATACTTCCCCAGGATATAGGACAGCCGTGGCCACCAGAGTTCCGTGGCCGTATTGCGGCTTCTCCACTCCATCCACCGTAAAAACTATCGACATACCGTCAATGTTCGGATCGTAGTCCCTGGATAAAGTCAAGTGCAGATAAAACTCTTGTCCCCGTCGAACGACCAGCCTCGACTTATCGTCCTGTCGAGTCATCAAATCGTATCTCGACGTCCTGTGCAAGTCTCCGTTCTCCGGTATGCATAGGTCCACGTCTATGATCGTCAACACCGGAACACCAAAGTCTTCCCCTGATACACGTGTCAAATTTCGTTAGTTCCCGATGAAAGCATCGATGCTTTGCCTAATTCGCGGATACCAAATTTCTTATAAGTGGCAAACTGCCAGGACATCGATGTAAATCAGCTCGAATCCAACGAGCAAAGATTCTTAATAATTTATCGCGTTTCCTTTCGAAAAATTATTTTTAACGCGATCTATTTTCCGTCCTTTCGTATTGTTTCTGTTACTATCGATTAGGTAAAACTCGAGACGTTACGGAACAGCAGTCCTATAATTTTTCTAATAGGCACAATAAACATTTAGACTGCCATGCAACATAACCCGTTACGTAATTTCGACAATGGCTAGAGTTCGTAATTAGAAAGGGGGTGAATCGATCGAAGAAAGGTACGAGAGACAAGGAAGAACACTCACAATAAAATCGGTACGGAAACGGCCTGAATCGGCGATCGTCGAAAGACCGGTAACGATCGTAAAATCTATAAAACATCCTTCGAGAATTTGGAGAGCCGAGCTCGTCCCTCGAAAACGAACGGAATACTGAATCCATCGACGTCGTTCCCACCAGAGTCTTTTGATTCCTAGGAGTTCCGTGAAATCACTGAGCTATCGATGACGCTCCTCGTCGATCAAGAGGAAGGAACACGGTACCGAACGGGACGCGACGGGAAGAAACGCGACGCGACGCACGGCGTCGGGTGGGTTGCTGCATTCTAGGAGAACCATCAAGGATCTTTCTGCATCGACGAACGCGGCCATACATGGTGTCATCGATGACTGCAACTGCCAGTAGGAGTCACCTACTTTTCATTCTGTCAATTACTCGTCGTAATTTACGCACAATCGTCAATCATTACTTTCCTGAATTCCACGAAAGAACGACACCCGATGACATCCGTCGAAGGTGTACACGCCGGAAGTTACGGAGTACCGGTGAGTCGCGCGTCTTGGAAAGTCGGTCGGAGGAAAAGCCGTAAATCGCGTCGTTAAGTCGAAACGCTGACACGTTCGCCGACTTTGGAAAAGATAATTGCTCGATTTCCATATTGCCGTTTCGAGTATAGATCGAAGCAATTAGCTTCTCAAGATTTCACGAGATTTCTTCTCGTTACTTAATTCTCCCAAGAATCTGATGAAAGGCGACTGACAGGATCGTGTCCATCTATGACTCGGACCTTGACCGAGGAAACTCGCGTCGTTCTAATGAACTCGTTTAGCGTTTCATCGTCGAAGGGTACCAGAAACGAGGACTCGCATTGACCGTCACCCGATTCTCTCTGTATGTCTTTGATCGCCCATTGCCAACGCGCCGCAACGCGTATTTCAGCGATTCACCTTCGACGAGGAAACGAGCGAAAACGTATGCACGGAACAAACGGAACGCGTTTCCGCGAATACTCGTAAATAACGTGCCAACGACAGAATAGATAGACGACGAATGTCTAGGTCACTCTTTCGCGACGCGTTTAATACGCTTAAACTCCTTAACGCGCTCAACCGAGTTAACTCGAGTTCGACAAAATTCAATTTCCCTTCTTGTAAATGCGTGCGAACTTGAATTTTCATTTTTCTCGTTCTCTTCGATGTTTTCAAGATTCGTTAATTTCGAAATTGCGAAAACGAAGATGGAAACGAAGCGATATCTCAACCCTTGCGTTGCGCGCGAAGAGCGTAACGTTGAGCGTCATCGATCGTTACGGATAATCTGCATTCTAGAACGATGCTGTGTACTTTTGCTCGGATATATATAGCCGAGTGGCTGGCGTTGTTATTTTTAATCGAAAACAATACCGACAACCGCGTATACGTTTAAGTATCTCGGAACTTCTCGTGGCTTACCGACTAGCTAAAATAGCATCGGTTTCCCGCGAAACCGGTCCAAGTAATCGAATGACAACCATAACGTACAGAGAATTGCTTCGTAATTCGATCGTTCGCTGCGATATTTATTACGTAATCGTTTGTTGCCGGTTATTACGCGATTAATCGATTCGGCCGCGTATCGCGTACGAGCGCGTTAACGCATTAGGTATTATCAAAAGCAGAAGGTGAATACCGCGACGGGGAATCTTCGATCATCAAACTTTCTCAGCGTGAAAACCGTCGAAGATTAAACGGAGAAGCGATAAATCTTACGTTCGCGTTCCTCGCCTAACGTATCCGCGATTAATCGTTGTCGGGCGACTTTGACGTAACTTTTTACGTCATCGTTATTTGTCCCGTGTTGGTTTACCGCGTATCGCGTATTATGCTTTGCAAATTACGATTTTTGCGAAGATTTTGAAACGCCGTGTACGCGTTTCGTAGGTGTGAATCACGATTAATCTAAAACCGCGGTGCAAAGGTTGTAACGCGATACGAGATAATTTCGTTCTCGGCCGTACATTTTCAGAGGATACGTGCGGCCTGCATCGTGCGAATTCCATCCTCCCGGTTGACTTTGTAATCGAATACAAAGACCTCGCGAATAACGATAACGCGCGAAGACAGTTGTTAACGATGTAACGAGGAAATCGGTCGAAGAAAGGGGAAGTCCCGTTGGCGACAGGAACGCGTGTAACGTACGGTAATTAGACGAAGGTCTGTGTTGCGACTTTTACGGTACGGTCACAATTATGTCGGCAAAACGGCGAGTTATCTTTTCTATGCAGCTATTATTTTTTTGTCCGCGTTACTCGACTGACTATAGCCGTATAAAATTAGCATTCTCGTTATCGAGCGCAGCATTGTTGCATCCTCGAATGCGAAACGACAGAGACGAACGTTTTGAAGAAATCTTGGAACTTCTCGAGATGCTTATCCTATAATAAATTCTACTCTTCGGACGTTAATCAAGTTTTATCCGTGCTTAAACATTAACACGCAACATCCTTCCGATCCGAAAGCGACGATTACTAATTCTTTATTGTTCTTTTTCTTCTATTGTCATCTTGGAAATTTATGCACTCCCACAACGAGTGGTAGAAACTAACCGCGATGCGCGTTCTCTACAATCCTTATACGTTTAGCTAGTTCTTTTACGTTATCGAATCGCGTTAAACTTTCCTGTGACGAAATTGACTATTTATCGCCGAAATATGTCGCAACGAGAATATAAACCCGTTACGAAATTAGTTGAACGATAACGAAAAGATGAAAGCGAAAAGAATCGCAAGGATGAATCATGAAAAGCTTGCTCCATTTTCGGTCAGCGTAATTCGTCGTGTTCGGAAGAGTCTACGATAATAAGCGAGCGCGCATAATTAAAGGTGATGTCACCTTTAAATGGTCAGAGTGTCGTAAACTCACTTTCGTTGGTGGCGATGTTCGCGCCTGGATCGTGTTTTGCAAACGATCGTTAAATCTAAAAGTATCGACAACGATCGTGGAGTACGCGTTCAAAAGGTTTGACGTAAAAAAAAATGAAACGAGAGTAAAAATCTCGCCGAGAGTGGAACGCGAACCGATTCGAAAGGATTTCTCGCGAAAGAAGCGAAAACTGAAATTTACCATCTGGCGGAAAGTTTATTTTCTCTGATGAAAACACTAGCGACCGAGTCTTCGAGCAACGAACACGGATTTTTGTTTGCTTGCTAATTCCCGACGGAACTCGTTCCTTAAACCATCGAGAAACATTGTTTTCCGAAATTTCTCGTAAATTTTCGAGACGACTTTGGTCCGAAGCGAAACACGACGAAATTCGAAAACGCCGTTCGCGCGAGTACAGTTATTTCCAAGAAGCAAATGGCACGCGTGTAAATGAATGAAAGTGATATATTTATACGGAAACACGGTGACATCATCGACAAGAAGGACACGATGCAAGGCTTCGCGTAGCTCCGAACAAATCGAAAACACGTTTAGAATCGGTAGAAGGGTACTCGATCCGCTGGCACGTGGTCTCTTAAAATAGGCTTTAGTATGCAACCGGAAAAACAACTGTTCGTACCAAACGCTGGAAACTTTGAAGATCGTATTCACGGCCGTTTAGCCGTAATAACGTTGAAATAGAAGCACGATAAAGCACTGCGTTTTGCTTACATCGAACTAAGTGCCTCCGTGTACCCGAAACGTTAACTAGAAGCATTACGCGGCGACCAATTCTATCCACTGAATCATGGAAGGAAGCTCTGGTTTTCGAGAAATTTATTTAGAGAAGAAGAAAGAAATACGATTGCAGAACGGCTATGACCTCCCGTTTCGATGATATAATTTCAATAATGACATCGTTCGCCACCCACGCACCGATTCGGTGCCATTCTTTTCCGACACGTGCCACTGCTACGCGCCCTCTGATATCATTTATCTGACAGTACGAGCAATTAACCCCTCTCGAGCACGGGTCACATGCGCTATGAATGGACGCGAAAGGGCGAGACAAGAGAAAATTAACTTATGCCAGCGGAAATAAAAAGTAGCTGGCTATACCATGATTTACGAGTCGAAGGCATACGACTGGTGTTACGCGGCCGGCTGTAAAGAATGTTCGCGCGCACGAGGTCTTTTGGATCGAGACTAGATACTTTCATCGTTAAACACGTATATGTGCAAACATTCTCAAAAGATTAACTATCGAATCGCGATGCAACCAGCATTCTTTCTATCAGCTTCTATTAAACTAGTAATTATTTGTCGAGTTACAATCTACAGTTGTCGCGCTAAAAAAGCGTCATGATAAAAGGGACAGCAACTTTGACCCTTCGTTTACGAAAGCTGATCGTCTTTCGTAGATATAATCGGATGTTTCAACGACATTCGAAATCGAAGAGAAATTAAATATCGCGTTTGAACGCTTACAGGTGTTGTTCTACTTACCAGAATTAGGCGATGCAGGTGGTGGCCGTGGAAGGCACTCTGGTTTGGTGCATAACGGCTTCAGTGGACTGTCAGTCACAGTCTCCGGTCGAAAGATTGCACTAAATCTTGAGAAACACGGACAACACTTGCAAAAATTGCCCATTTTCTTTCAATTCCATACGAGCGCAACAAAATTTCCGTCCTTTTTCCACTGTGTCAACGTTTTTATTTTATTTTAAAAGCATCAACAGTTCAAACGTTTTGTGTTCGATTTCGTCTCGTGCCGATTGATCAAATAAACGTGCTTGCTTCGAATCGTGGAAGAGAATCCTGGAGTAACAATTATTCGATCAAGGGCATCTAGTACAATTAAACTAGTCGATCGAATGTCACACAAAAAAAGGGATAATTTTATCATTCACGGAAGAACTCTTTTTAATGATTTCTGCAAATTTGTAACAACGGTGTAACGATAGTTGTAAAACGACGAGTTTCAAATGAATCTTAAATATACATAGTTTCAACGAATTTGAAAATGTACTAAAAACTTGTGTGAAAGGTAAACAGATACCACGTCACATTTTAAGCGCGATCGCGATCCGATAGAGACGACACGTTGCGTCGATCTGCTCGAAAGTAGATGAGCGACTGTCAGAGAATTAGCTGGCATCGAGAATGATGCAAACTACAAGATCTCCCCGCAGCCTTCGGTCAATTTTTAGGTGGTCGCTAATGGTATCGGCGAATTCACCTTCCTACACAGGCATTCCATTGTTTGCCTCTTTCCTCTAGCCTATTAGAGCAAATGATTCTCAATGATGCCACTATGTTTTATAATAAAACATGATGGAATGGGTTGCGAGAATTTTCTAATCTTTCATAAAAATAGTTTTTGAATCATTTGCACAAAGAAAATTCTCATCCGAATTGAACTTTAACACTTATTATCGAGAAGAACGAATCATTTGAAGCAAGTGTAGTGGTACTTCCGCGAATATTTCGAACGGGATGTCTATGTTTAAAGAGGAATATCGTTACTCATATGTTTCACAGAAGTGGATCATGGTAATATTCAGAAATATACATGTATGGATTTCTTCTATAGCATACCATGTACAACTATCGTCATTCGATAATCTCCGGTATCTCTACATTTTATTTCACGTACGTTATACAAAATTATATTTAAAATTAAGTATTTTTTAGAGCGCATAAAATACTATTTGACATAAGTTAAAATGTTAGCTCAAATCAAATTGCGTTTCATCATAGCTGGAACTACTCTGTTGGCTCCTGTTATCTTCTATTTTAACAATGGTTTTCATTAGATCATCTATAACCACGTACAAGTATGTGTACACATAATTGTTAGATTCGTTCTGTAAATAAATTTGACGTATCAATTTTGTGCAAAACCAAATAAATGTCCTATGAGAAAGAATGAAAATCTTACTTCCTGCACTTCTAAGTTTACAGTGCCCCGCCTCCTTATGCCTTGAATATAAAACTTCATTCTCATGTGTTTTACTCCATCCTTTTCAAAGATTATATACCTGTAAAATTAGATATAGATTATTAGAAACGAACAAAAAGGTTAAGATGAAAATTTGTAAAGAAGGAATTTACTCTTACTTTATGGGACTTCTACGTCCAAGCTGTCTGTGTTCTCTGTACGCTTTGATTGGCTCTCCAAGGGCATCGATTATTTTAGGATGTTTGATACAGTCCTCTAATGCTTTACTGTATATGTTGTTTGGACTTTTACTGGAAAATAATTCGTTAAAAATCATGTAAAACATGAAAGCCGTGATTCCTACTCCGCCAACAATTACAGCTAGATATCCTGCTGATTTGGTGTTTTCTTTAACTGGAACGACAAAGAATATTCAGAGAGGCAACAAACTAGGTTGTTTGTGTAATTACTTTTATGTACACATATGAAATTTACCTACTTCCGCAAATCCCACTTGAATCTTATTTTCATGTTCAAGAGTATCGACTTTAGCAATTGTCTTTTTAGTACAGTACGACGCGTTTTGTCGAAAACCAGATGATACATTGTAATAAGAAAAAACGCATGGTTTTCTTAGACTACATATTGCTGCGAATCTTTTGTATGAAATATAAGGGATTACTCTTGCTGGAGCCATTTTCTAAAACGTCGATAAATGTAGCATACACGAAAAAAAATACGAAAATTGATGACTGTTTCGAAAAAGGGAAAGACCTCATCTGGATAAACTAATATAAAACGATCAATTAAAATAACATAAAAAACACAAATTTAATGTTTATTATCGCATAAACAATGTTAAAAACACTTTGTATGTTACGAAACGACCGTATTAATATTCTTAAAGTTAAAAAATATACTGGACAAATTATACTACCACATTCTCGAAATGTTCATCAATAAATATTTCTTTCCTTCTTAACTTTTACGTACCTATTTAAATACGCATAAAAGAAAATTGTTTCATTTACAAAAATTATAAACTATTTCAAAAGTTCAATAACTATATTTGAAAGTAATACCAATTCAAACGAGACTCCGACAATTCTTAATCATGTTTGGTTATTTCATGAGCTATTTGAGAGACTAAGTAAAGTTAGGTTAGGAAGCATTAAAAACAAACGGAACATAACCTTTCATATGTATCGACGGCAGTGATCACAGTGGTTACTATTACAAAAGTGATTGTCAAAGAATACATTAATCAGAATCAAAATAAAGGAAAAATAAATCAATAATTCTTAATGAAGACTGCTCCACATCAAAGGTTGGTCATGGTTGGCGATCGCGATGGGCAAGTATTTTTTGTGTATCTTTTTATTTATATATTATCGCTAGTCTTTTAAATATGAAATATTCAGATTAATATCATATTATAAATAATCGCTTCTACGCATTATTAATTATACTGAATTTCATATTTAATTTGATAAATTACAAATTATGATTCATCTTATTATTATTTTATTTAGATTAAAAGAGTTATTACGTCGTCGATTAGTTGAATGCGGTTGGAGAGATCAAGTGAAATTAATCTGCAAAGATTTGATAAAAGAACATGGTCATGAAATTACTTACGACAAATTGCTTTCAATGGTTACGAGTAAAGCAAGGACTCTTGTACCGGACTCTGTTAAGAAGGAACTTTTACAAAAAATAAAGAATCAGCTAATTGCTCAAGAAGAAAAATTAAAAATGTGACGATTTAAAAGTTTCTACTCATAAACTTTTATTTTGCACAAAGAATATCTTTCGACAAGACTGTATACAAAAACCATGATATGTCGCTTTAATATCTGTTACGTATTCCTATGTAGCATTATAAATATCGTTAATTGATAAACTTATACTAAACTTACATTATAAATAAATTATATTTACATAGATTAATACAAATGCTTTGGTTACTTAATTATAAATATATATTTATTTTTACGTAAATTTCATCATTTATTTAACAGCAGTTCAAGTTTGAACGAAACAAATAAATAATCATATTGTTCTAAAAATGATTAGAACAATCAATATCGCGCAAAGAATTGTTTTTATCACTTTTATTTAGGTACTGTTTAAACACTATCGACATTAAAATAAGTTAATGATTTGCCGCCAGAAGGCGGTACATGAACCTTTACAGAAGAGTTTTACGTCCGAGTTCAAAGAGCTTGTATAGTTATATCTTATTGTCAATAGTTTTTAATTTGTAATTTTACAGTAATTATTTAAATTATTTTTTAACGCGTAAACAATGTTGATCAAAGTGAAGGTAAGAACGCTAACCGGCGAAGATGGAGTTACGACATTTATAACTAGTTCTGAAATAGATTCTCTAACCTTGTTTCAGACTCTTACCGGAAAGGAGGCAAGTAACTGCAAATTAATGTTATATATTTTTAATACGATTCAGAGAGGGTAAAACGTGTAAAATAACGTTTACCGATATATACGTACACGTATAAATAAAAGGGTAAAAGGTTGTACGAACAAAATAACCTCGTCTCGCGACAACGCGTTGCCGCATGAGATAATAAAACTTGACATTTGATGTATAGTTAACAACCTGTTTTGATAGATTGTAATTTGTCCGATGCAATCAGTATTTGTATTTCTTCGTGTTTATAGAATATTATTTGTTATCGCATCATATAAATATCTCATTATACGATCAGTGACTTAAGTTCAGAAACAATTATAAATATCGTTATTCTCATAGATTGAAATAGATATAGAACCTACAGATAAAGTAGAACGGATCAAGGAAAGAGTGGAAGAGAAGGAAGGAATACCGCCTCAGCAACAACGATTAATATTTTCTGGGAAACAAATGTAGGTATTATAATCGTTTATAGAAATAATTTATGCAATTACTTAAGAAGATCGTTCGTTGTAAAGAAAATTAGTTTTATAACATTTCATTTCGCGTCGCTTTTAACATGAAATTCCTTGAAACAAGGGGTGACACACAATCCTACGTTACAGTAAGAACAGTAGTAGCGAGATTCCTTTCGCAATCCTTTAGACGCGCAAACTTTACATCTTCTTGTAGCATTTGATTTCTTGGCCGTCGATGGAACATATTCTGGAAAGTGATTTTCTGTAGTCCTTACTGGAACCAAATCGCACGGTTGCCTCTGCCTCCTTGTTCCTGTTCCATCAATTACGACGTTTCAGTATTATTTTCTCTCGTCTTCTTTTTGTCACGTGCAGATTGTATTTACATAAAAGTGAACGTAGCTTAAGTTAAGCGTATAGTTGCGTGTTTGAAATTAATTTACAAATGTAAGCCATGTTTTAGAAACAAACAAAAATGTGTTTGGTGTTTTCTAGGAATGATGAGAAAACAGCGCAAGATTATAAGGTTCAAGGTGGATCAGTGTTGCATTTGGTACTCGCATTAAGGGGGGGCTTGTAATTATAACATTCTTCGATCCGGAATGTATGTATGTGTGAATATTAAGGAATGTACAAGATCAACCACAAAAATAATAGGACGCTTTCCAATGTTACATGCGCGCTGCGTTTAGAATTCAAATAAATATTTAATAAAATAATTCAATTATAGAGACCTGGTACTTGCTTCACTGATAAACCGAGTATTATTCATTACTGATTTTAAAATTGTTCCAGAGAAGTTCGAATGATAGTAAATATGTAACGACATCGTGGATCTAATTTCACGAAAAATTCGCAATCTCGATTGAAGCGAGAGACCCGATCCGAATTTAAACAGAACGTCTCAATATCTATGATATCTATTGTTATAAGTTGCAAGATTACGCAACGTTTTGAAAAATCGTTGTCAAATACCTCTTATTTTCCTCTTTCAATGTAACGTGTCATAGAAGAGATTTGTAAACCTTACACCGTATTTATCTCTGCGTTCTCACTGCGTTCGATTTTATAAATTCATGTCGACACATTAACATGTTCAATAGTGACAGTTTTGCGTTCTTTTGCATTCGAAAAAAATGTTTTGCGATTGTTTTCCTAACGAGAGAATTTAATAATCTTCTAAGCGTGTTACCGTCATTCTATCGAAAAAAAATGTACTCGAATCGAACAGAAATAATTAAAGTTAACAATGTTAGCGCATACTTGTGTTATTTGCTTGTATGTACAAATTTTGGCCACAAATTCTTCGAACTTGTACGGAGACGATCTTGAGATTCTTGGAAGAACATTGTGTATTCTTCGAAGTTAAATCGTTTCTTTAATCGATGCAAATTGATTTCCAAGAATCCTAGAAAAATTCTCATATCGAATTGCAAGGTAAGGTAACTTTCAGTCTCGTTGCGAGTACGTATCGCGAATGAAATTGAATCGTGGTTAGAAGAATCCTTCAAGTCAAGTAATATTATTGCGTTCCACCTAAAATATTGTTCTCTCGTTAGAAATATCAACACCGATGATTCCATTGTAAATCGATTTATTTACATTGCTGTAATAACATTTCAAAGCATACTTTAATGTCGCTTTAAACTCGTTTACAAGCTCACAATTAATTACATATACATAAACACGTTTTTGAATTGCTGACGAAAAGTTTGACGATCGCTATCGAGCATACGTATCTCTACGATCACTTTGTATTCCTAGATACGTGGTGCGTTTCGCATTCGCGTACAATTATAATTACACGTTTACGAAATAAACATTTTCATTCGAGACATAATAGCTACGTGTATCGTTTCTTCGCGAAACCTACTGGCCTGTGAAACATTGTTTATTCAAATAACTCATCGTATTCTCGTAAATGCTTTATTCGCTTTTTTTTTCCTTTTTATTCGTTTTTTTTTTCTTTTACTTTTTTTTTTAATATCGTTTAATCGGTGATGATAAAACCGGATGTAGTAAATCTATCGTGCGATATACCATACAAATTCACACGTTCGTTCTAATATCTTACCGACTAAAAGACAAAAACGCATCGCAAAGAAATGAAGTACATGTTTCGCTTAATTTTTAAGTAAACGCATTTGATCCGATCGTTTGCTTTTTTTTCTTTCTTTGAAGCTTCGTGCGATTCTCAACAGCGAGCAACTACGTACAAACTATGTGTAACTACGAATCAAGTGCATCTTTATTGTGCATAAACGCGTTCGTTCGTTTCGAAATTGTGTAATTTAAAATTGATCGGTTGGAACGAAATACATACACATATTTGTTCGGAGAATTTGCGCAGCAGTAAAAGCAAGCAGTTGTTCATCGAAACGAAGGTACGTATTATTCGTTAAATGTGTCGCTTAGAAAGTAAAATTTGTTTCTTCGAATTTGATGTTTCGATCATAAATCGCTGTGTCGCATTAAACTTCATTGTACAGGTATTCTTAAAACGTTATCGATTAATTTGCCGTTTGCTTAACAATAATTACCTTTTTAGACATTTTCTTAGATACAATCTATTTACTGAGATTACGTAGAATTTATAGTCCTTATAGAGTACGATTCTCGAACAATATTGATTACTGGCGTCCAATTAATTAGTAATAAAACGATACACAATGCACAATATGCAAACTTTTTTTCTCGTTTCATTAATCAATCGCAACCGTAACAGCACGGAACGAGAGTTATTATTAAACTCGTGGTTAATCGTTTCGCGGAATAACACGCTAACGCAATTTTCCAACCTTCGCTCGGTTTCGATTCAAAAGCGTGAAACGAAACGTTCGCACGAGTTTTGACAACGACAATAACGTATACGCGATCGACTGGCACGACGCGTTCCTCGTTTCTGTTAATCGTGAAAAAATATCAACGACGAGGAACAATACACGGATAAAAGACACTTTTCCGTGAGAAGTCGATAAACGAATCGGAGCACGGTACATGATCCCAAACCGTATCGATCGTAAGTTGTCTTTAGATTTGTACAGAGACAATGTTTACACGAAGCCACCGGCAAAAGGAATAAAAAAAACTGTTGGTTCTCTTTATACTCTCTTATAGTCTTTGTCAACTGTGGTAAACATCTGGAAAAGTTAATATGTAAACTGTAAAACTATATGTATAGATAGTTGTCTGTAAGGCACTGTCTATGCGTTCCATCGAAGTAGCTAAGATTCATCTTGATCGCAACGAAAAAATCGAGCACGCGAACAACAGGCGTGTAAACAGAGTCAGTGTAACTAGTGAACGTTCTCTTTTTCATAGGTTTTATTCTTAATTCGATTCGAGCCGTCCACGATCATTCGATTTTATCGTCGCTAGTTATTCGCCTCGAAACACTGCGATTTCTTTATTCGTGATATGAAACATACAACGCAATCGTAACGATGGTACAACCGGGTAGATTCCTCGTGAAACACAGTATGTCGGTTGAAATTGGGAGTTCTAGTCGAAGATCAATGAATTCGAAAAGACCAGAAAAATCGTCTCTTGGAAGATTCGAATAAATAAATAAATACGAATAAAGTGTAGAGAGCGCTCGAAGGTGAAACGTTATCCACTTATTTGTTAATAATCGCGTCAACTGTCGATAGGTTGTCGATAAGACTTGTAGGTAAGGGAATTATAAAAATGACTTCCGCTCTTATTACGTATCGAGTCTTTCTCGCGAAGAATCTTATTTCACGAATGTACCATAATTACGGTGAAACTCTCCACATTTTGCATCCCATACGTTCGATTACCTGTCAATTAATACATAAATATAAGTTCGCGGCTGATCGATATCAACAGGCATCATCGTCGATCTCCTTCGATGGTTTCTGCGAACGCAACACGGTCCTCGATGATTCGAACGGTAACGTTTGGACGCGTAACAGAGGATATCCATGAAACGATCGATGCAATTAACGGTACAACAACAGCAACGGACGAGACACGTTTAACGACCACTTAAAAAGTATCGTACAGCAATGACTAGAATCCTTACACAGAGAGGAGAGCTTTATTCGTTTCGCAAGCATCGAATGTCGGGACAAGAATAAAAAAGCAAAATCTTTTCGATTACTCACCACGATATTCGGAGCAACGCGACCACGAGAAACGAAAATCAATCAGTTCTCTTAATCGAGTTACGAAACTGAAAGTAAAATTGTTCGTTTGTTGCTAGCGACACGATTCTTGTTTCTCGATGGAAGAATACGTGTTTCTCTCTTGCTACGGAAACTATAGCGTAATCGTTACGGAGAACATCTAAGACATCTGGCAACAAATTTGAGATCGAAAATGATAATAATAAATTAAGTCCCATGTTACTGTCCACGGAGTCGCTGTTTAAAACCCTTAACGCGTTGCGCCCAAAGGCCGTATATCTACTATTGCCTGTGAGACGAACCGTAGGTACGAACGAGCTTATTCACGAGTCTACTCGTTGAATGCGTACTTTCAAGTTGCGTACAAACTATTACGAACAACACAGGAGATCGTTGAATTTTTCTCTCGGCTCTAATACTGTATGTATACGCGCTGAACGAGCGTTAACCGGTTCGTCTCTCGGTCTGTACAAAGTGTATCAAACGCTGTGTCGATGTTTTAAGTAGATCGATGATGGCTCGGTGAAAGCGCACTTACCAAACGGGAAAGAAGACTGACATCGGTAAACTGCTAAATAGCGAGCGCGAAAAGAAAGGAATAAAATAAACGTTTACGATGTAACGGGGAGGGGAAAGATAACGAAGATAAAAAAAACAAAAATGTACGGGAGATCGAACAGTCCCGATTCGACCGAAAAAATACTTTATAGGAAAGAAAAAAAGAAGAATGAAAAAAAAAGAAAAATATATGGAAGGAAATCAGGGCGGAGCGAGAAGCAACGTTTCTCTCGGCGCGATAAAGAATCTCTATGAGTCCAATTCGTTTTTCGAGCTGCGCTGTTTCTGGATCGTTTTTTGCCATTGCATGTTATGTTTCAAACGCATGTGACGTCGCAGGTCGGTTCTACGACTGAGAGTGGTGTGACATAGGATGCAGGTTGTCTGGTTGCGATGCACTTCGAGGTGCTGGGTCAGCGAAGCAAGGTGCTTGTAAACGCTTCCGCAGAGTCTGCACGAAAAACGCCCTGGACCCTGCATCACCACTTGACCAGTTGTATCGCCAACATGCTTCCGATTGCGTCCCACCCCCCCTGCAACACATTAACACAGCCACGTGACCCGCCGATTCCTCATTCATTGTTTCTTTTCTAGTCAATCAGTTTCATACATTCAATCAGATCTTTAGGGGGACAGTAACACGTAACATAGACTACGATAATTATCTCTCTAAGTGATAAGGTTTCTATAGTCTTGGCAAGCGAGAGCGAAAGCTAAAGGCGAAAGACAGTAGGAGGGGATGAACATAATCTATGCAACTAAAAAGATATTGGTCACAGACGATCAAGGCAGCTTTCGAACAAGAATCTAGGAATTAAAAGGACAGGGCACAAAATCTCGTCTCGAACGAAAAGTCTATCCGAGTCTATAGGAAGTTCTGACAACTCGTGATTAATGGATCGGTAAATATGTTGATTAAAATTAAAAGATTAATGATCGCTGAAAAAAACTGAAATTAAGACCGTTCAATAGTCAAACTGCCTGTGTATGTCTTTAGCAACGCGATAATGAAATCGGTTAATAATCACCGATCACCACCGCATGCGCATGTATTACGTTCCTCCCTTATTGACAGGAGCTTAGGCCCCTTTGGGCTCCATTCATATATTCTTACGTTCATGGTTTCCTACTATGCGCGCCATCTGTGACGCGTTTATCGCAGCATAACGTATGAAATGGACCGAAAACTGCCCACCACATATAGGCTGATTCTCTTACTAGTAGACTATAAAGAAAACGTCGCTAAAATTCTGCCAAAGACTGCGCGAGGCATCGCATGTTCTTCGAACACGAGTATACCTGTTTGGTGTTAATAGATACTCTCGATGACACGTATCGATATCACGACACGGAATTACCCTTTGTCAAAAGACGTTTATGGGTTGAATGATATATATTGCTTTTTACGATACTTTCTTTACAGTCTACACACGAAATCGCCCTGTATGTATAATGTGTTACACGGTGCTTATATAGTGCTGTTCAAGGAAGAAACCCCTTATAAAGTTCAACTTCCCACCACTTTAATAACGTAACAAAATCAATACGCGTCAAAACGACTAAAAAATCGTGCAACAAGTGCGCATGATCACACGCACGCGAGAAGAAATCCCCCCACGAGCACGCCGTCCGGAGACCGAACGGAAAATGAAACGTAGTGGGGGGAAGGCCCACATTTATACCCTGGACTGCGCTGCTTGCGCATGCGCGATCGACGTCTCGCTCTCGCTTGACACAGCCATATCTCCTCTTTAAGTGGTAAGTCGTCATCCCCTCTATTTCGCACAAGCGATGATACTTATCCCATTCGCTATAGTTATCGTTCTCGAGTCAAGTGAGTAAGGGATAGAGAACAACGTGAAACTTTAAATAGTATTTCCTTCTCTAAGCGACGAAGCGCGAGTTCGAACTCGTGTCGCTTAGAGAAGCAATACCGTAGTAGACGTATCGTTCGATCCTTTCTACCTGTGCTGGATGTACCCCGCTTTTACCTCTACCACCATGGGTTCTCAATTGATTCGTATAAAAAATGTATTAACCCATGTCGGTAACTCGACAATAGACACAATACGAATTCGATGATTAATGATCGGTAAAATCGAGCGGTGATCCGTTAAAAATTAACGTTAACTCGGTTCAAGGTTTTTGTCGCTAGTTTACATTTTGATCAGAATGAGTTGAACGTTGTTAGCGTAATTAAATTAAACGGAAATAAAAAGGATGTCGATGAAAAGCGTGAAAATATGAAAGCACAGATAACACAACGCGTAACGAGAATGGTTACCGCTGCGAGTAATCCACTCGTGACCATTTAACTGGAAGTTGGTTAGTAACTTATAATTACACGAGTTCATAAATAAATAAATTATTAACGATACGTTTGCACGAAATTATCCGTGCACGCGAGTCTTATCGGTTCGTAAAGTATGTGTTAATTTTTAATGGAGAAGTCGTTTATGTCACGCGCGATTTGTACGTAAAAACCGATACCGAAGAACTTCGTTCCTATCAATTTGTTCTTATTGGCCGATACGCAACTCGAATATACTTACTCGTTGAGATCGATAAATTTGAATACGGCAGCAAAATTTGAACAAGACTTTGATTTTGTCTTTAAAAAAAGAACTCCGTTAAATTCACATTTTGAAACTTTATTCACACATATTTTGTTTTACTTACATCGTTAATCAACTTGCATAAGCCAAACATAAGATCGTGTAATGATATATTATAATATTTTTTTTATGTATATATATTTATTTATTTATATATTTATATATTTATATGTTCCTTATCTTTATAAATAATCAAAGAAAGAAATATCAATTTGTCTAAAGTAATAATTGGCATTCTTGTACTTATTTGTATTGTGGCTTCTGAGGAATGTGCACATTCGTCTTGTTTAAAATTAAACACGCGAGTCTAACGATTATAAAAAATAAACGCGTGTACGGTGTTTCGCGTTTCTCGTTTCTTAGAGAATTCACATAAAATTTCACGTACTATAAGCTACTATAAATTAAAAAAGAAAAAAACGGATATATCGCACCTAAATATTGATTCGTGCCTCGAACAGAAATGTAGCTAGTTTCGATTTAAAAGTAACACGTCGAAATTACCTAATGAAAGTGTAAACGTGCAAGTTGTGCGACGTATAGTGTGACAAGCACGAAGTGTAACACATGCGATCGCCAAATGTATGTAACACAAGCATCGTTGATCCGCTAGAAAAAATATTTCTTTTAGTTCTTTTACGCGATAGAAGAAAAACTCATTTCCTTAAAATAGACACGCGAACATTTTCCATAAACTGATACTAACCGTAAAAATTATCCTAAAGTAATCAACGATAGCGATCAACTCTTTCGACTGGTCACTTTCCAGCTTCCGTTTCGTCGGTTCGATGCGTGGCAACGTAAAATCCGATTCTGTCCACGCGCGTAAAGAGTTAGGTCTAGTTTACGTTCGTAGAGCGAGTGGTAAAGCATGCTACTCTTAGTAGAAAAACTCCCTACACCACTTTCTAACCGGGGGAAGACTAGGGTGCACGATACTGTACGGACGCGTGCAAAAATGACTTCCTCGACAAGTAGTCGAGTAAAATTACCCTCCACCGCTTGTCTTTCCATTTCGATAGTTCAAAAGGAAAAAAGACATCGTTGCACTCGTGGCCTAACTCGACTGGTCATAAAGTTACGTGCCGACATTCCTCCCTTAAATTGTCCCCTGTCCAGCGTTTCGTCAACTAGCTTCGATTTGTACTTCGAACAATTTCCGTATAAACCGCGCGTAGATCGAAACGTTGCGGCAGATTTACAACGTCCCGTGTGTCTTTGGCATACAGCAAGGATTCGCTTTCGTGTTGTTGCGAGCGATATCGTTATTAACGTATCGCCGCGCGATAGCCTCTATTCTCGATTGCACGATAAAGAAAAAAAATAGACTCGAATCGGGATTCTCCCGAAAATTGGCTTCTTTGGGATTTAAGATTATACGTAAAACAAGCCGCAAACGCGGGACTAAATTAAAGCTAAGGTAACGAAAAAGAAAGGAAAACTAAACGAAACGAAATCAACCAACAAACCAACAACGTAAATACGAGATAAATGAACGAAGAAAAGCTAACGTGAAAATGATAATCGACTAAAGATATCAACTGCTATATCCGCATGGAAATAGTACGAATAGACGAAAATAAAATTCTGTACGTATAATTATATAGATACACGCGTGTACGCGTACACGAATCGGGCAAGCTTTCGAGCTTATAACTAAAATATAAATATAAATGAGTATGTTTAATATCGTAACCGTATGCGTTATGGCAAAATTTTTAGTCCGGAAACGGACTGAGCAACTTGAAATGCGACTCTAAACGCGAAAAAAGTTTCGCTTCGGGTTCACTTAAAGGTATAAGTGTCACTAGTTAAGGTACGATCGAAGAAAATGGCACGTTTCGAATCAAGATTGTATGTACATGATACTAGAAACTTGACATCTGTATATAAGATATCGCGAGAAAATGCGATGTTCTTTCGAGGGAAAACACGTTTGAAATTTTCGTCGAAGATAAGAGGAAAATTGACAAAACAGAAAGAACGATCGAATCAGTCATAAAGGATGCGACTAAGGCCGACTCGGCTTCGCAGTCTCACAGTCGATCGATCCCATTCACCGTTTCACGGCGGTGTCATCTTCGCGAGTGAACTGCCGTTCGCGATCGATCGCACGAAGAAAGATGCACATTCCTCCTTACGCTATTTTTAAGTACCGAACTCATTTGACTAGATAAAATAATTTGCCTTCTCCTTAGCCTTTCGTCCACTGCGTATGTCTTTGGTTACAAAAAGAAACATGGTTACGCACACGATTCTCCTTCTTTCTCCATTTTTTCTCCTCGTCCTCCTCTTCTTCCTCCTGATCATTCTGCTCCTCCTTCTCCTTCTCCTTTTCTTCCGTCCACTTTTATATGCATATACACATATACATAGACGTAACGCACACGTACATGCGTGTGTACAAATGACTAGCGCGCAAAATTGTAAGACAGGCATCATTATTAATAGGTTTCCCGTCGACGACTAGAGTGAAATAGATTCTTTTTTTTTTCATTTTATCATTAGTGCTGCGTGCAGCATTTAAGATTGCGCTTCCGTGATCGAGGAACTCCGAGACACCGACGCAACTTCTTTGGCTATTTAAGTATCTCTTCGTAACAATGGAGTCTCGTTCTTGGAAATTGCCGACGACCGAGAAAACGCGAACGTTCGTCGATTCTTTTCAACGCGATTCGCGCGATAAATAAATCTAACACATACGTACGAGCAAACGAGTACATCGATTCGAAGATTAAAGGTTCCATTATAATTCTAGATTCCCATCGAGATATTCGAACTAGGGGTATCGTCTACGAGATCGCGGAGAAAAACAGAAGCGCGAAACGAAAGCTTCCTGCACGGTTGCATTTTCAAGGGAAAGATTTCGCAAACAATCGCGACTCGTACGATCGTTAGCAAGAAATTACTCGACTTGATCGGGGAAGTTGGATTTATCCTGCGTATAAATCCAATCCACTGCGGATTCGGCCAGTTCACCCCCATCTTGGTCGTTTATTCGCGCCTGCCGTAAGATCGGCATCGTTGAAAAGCTATGTCGTTCGCGATCGGAAAGAGAGTAAAAGATTACGGAGTCAGCGGTCGAAAGCAGCACCAACTTTCCTCAACAGCCGCTAGAAGAAATGAAAAAGGAAAGGGGTTAGGTGTCGATATCGCGACGGTTAGCCTCTGTTGTGTCGACGGGCGCGATACGATAACGGGTGTGGCGGGTTCGATAACGGCAAGATATGCTCGCACTAAGGAATAGGACTAGAAGTGATCCTTTCGACGCTGCTCTCCCTAATGCGTATAGTGGTGTAGGTGGCGTTAGACTCGAGGTCGTCGGGCGAACTTCCGGCGTTCTGGTGGGCGATCTGATGGGCGGTGGAGGAGACGGAAATGGGCGTCGGCAAGGGTGGCTGCGCGGAGCTATCGGTCGCAACGGAAGCGCCGGTGACGGCGGTGACAACCGGTACACCGGAAACGACGGAGGTGGTGGTGGCGGCGGTGGCGGCGGCGGCGGCAACGGCGGCGTTGGCGGTGGTCGCGGTTGCGGTTGCGGCTGCGGCTGCGGCGGCGGCTGCGGCGTTCGCGACTGCGGCTGCAGCGGCGGCGGCGGTCGTTCCGACGCCGAGCCAACCGTGCCGATTTCTTAAATGTCGCTTCATGTGCGTGGTGCGGCTCAGCACTTTATGACACACCGGGCACTGTGTAGTCCCTTTGTGCATGTTCATGTGTTTGTACATCGAGTCCCGATTCCAAAACGTTTTACCGCAGAGTTTGCACGAGTGCGACGGCTGTTCGATGATCACCGTGCGTGAATCTAAATCAGATATAAACGTTTCATGGTAGTGCGTGCGCCGATCATCACGATTCCATCGTGTATCGAACGATCACGATTTTCCTTTCTTGCACCATCATCGTTATACATACCAATCTCTTTCTCTCACGCACACACGCACACACGTATATACACTCTCTATCATCGATCACTGGATCTCGCGATAGCTCTACGCGCCGATCGATTATGTTTTATACTTGGACAAACGTTACGAACTACGTCGCGCCATCGTCTTCTCCGTTTCGATCGTCAGTCCTTTCGTCCTTTGCTATCGTCTACTTTTCCTACTCACTCGCTCGCTACCGTCTCCATCGATTTATCGGCGAATCGAGGAGGATGAACGGCGACGAAAAAAAAAAAGAAAAAAAAAAAAAAGAAAAAAAGGGGTAGCACACACGATGTGAGTGTCGTACAAGGAAGAGCTGTCACGAGGTGATGAACACGCAACTGTAAAAACTCTTGGAGCAATCATGCTACTGTGAATCGTGAATATCAACGTTCGAACAACAACGAAAGGAAAAAAATAAAAAAGAAAGGCAACGAATGTACGTACAAAAAAATATTCAATATTCATGCAGAAGAATATCAAAGATCCTAGTAGTTCGATGGTGCCGATCGGTTGCCAATTAGCGATGCAATTGAAAATCACAAAACAAGCATCTTGTAATTACGATAATATTCACACTCGTTTGTCTCGCGCGTTGCGCGCAACGAATCACGTTTTGTCTGGGAATTTTTGGCAAATGTGCCTGTCGTGTGCAGTGAACCGACAATCATATATTTCCTTTCACTACGTAGCGTTAGTTTAAATTGTGCGGCGACAATAGCGATAACGTTTTCCGCTGTTCGACGAAAAAATGCAAAATATTTTCTACGATACGTTTATTTTCAATTTGCGCACATACAAAAAAAAAGAGAAGATCGATGATCCGTCGTCGTTAGGATAAAACATGCTCCGTACATTTACAAGTTACAACGACGAAGCAGTTCGCTTTCGCGCGTCAATTTATTCAAGGATAACAATGTTATTCGAGTGATTTTATCATCTGGTGCTCCGCATGGACTTTCTTCTCGGAAAACGATACTATGGGAAATTTCGAATTCAGGAGCATGAAAGACGTTAACCTCGTTCGTCACAACTTCTTTCGATCATGCTTTGAGCAAAGAAAAACAAACTTAAACAGTCGGTTCGCGAAATAGCGAATTCGCGTAGTTTGTACACCATGCTACAATTACCATAGGTAAAGTATGTACAGATAAATCGTGTCGTAGAGACACGCGCAACGATAACTTTCGTCGGTACGGGTAACTGCAGAGTCCGGTTAGCTCTTATCACCTGCTTATCGATAGTTACAATTCTCGTAGTTAAGGAACAAAAGTAAGTCGAGTAACGAAAGGTCGTTGTCTTACTTTTGTAACTTACGTGCGAAGGTAGGACGGATAGCGTTTTAGCGAGTCGATCGCAGGGCTACTTTTACCCTGCCGTTCTCTTTACCGAGGAAAGTCCCCTTTGCAAATGGTTATACGACGCGTTGCTGAAACGATGTGCCACCAAAGTCTCGAATTTTTAGCGAAACGCGCAAAATTCCTATAACCGGATAATAAGTACTCGGCTAAGATGGCTGCGTTATCGTGGTATACGAGTACCGTACCTTTGTCGTGCGCGTTAAAAAAGTACGTCCGTCGAGCCGCGTTCCAGCAACTCACCGTACAGAATTTTATTGCTCGTCGAACGAAAAACGTATTTGCGCGTAATGACACGATTTTATCGCGCGTAAGTTTTTCGAGCGTCGCGATACACGATTCGGAAACTCGATCGCGTTCGAATCGCTCCCTCCGTCTACAACGCGAAGGGTCGTCGCGGCCTGAAACGGTCCCGTGCAACTTCTCGAATCCTGTAAATCGCGTTCGTTGTCCAGACGACTCGCTACCCTCCCGATGCAGCTTTACTTGATACCGTGTATGTTAAACATGTGACAACGCATCGTGTACTTTCGAGTAAAGACGGACTGGCAAATAGGACAGATAGTGTCACCCCTGTGTATACTACGATGGTGAGCTAAAGAGTCGCCACGATTGTAAGCACGGCCACACACGTCGCACACCCAACGACCGCTTTCATCGTGTAGAGGCTTAGACCTACGTCTGATCCTTTCGTAACCGACGTTCGTCTGTTGCTGTTGTTGTTGTTGTTGTTGGTATTGATGTTGTTGTTGTTGCTGCTGCTGCGACTGCGACTGCGACTGCTCTGGTTGCTCACCATGACGATGATGGTTCCCGATAGACGTAGAAGCGTGCTTAGGTTCTGCGCACACAATCCAAAGTGTTCCCATACACAGACAGACAGCCTCATACTTATGTGATAAAATTTCGCCGTTTTTTTTCCTATGCTTCAAGCACTAGAGCTTCCGCTTAGTTTCTGTAGGCTCGCTGCTTGCCCCTTTCCGTGTCTCGTCATTTTACCGTCGATCTCTGGGCGGGAACGTGGCGTATTGAGAAAGTAATAGAACGTGGTAGGTGAATTTTTCACGCACGCGTGTGGAACAATATCACTCTCGAAGCGACATCCTTGGATTTTAACGAGCTTTCGCGCGCCGATAGATTGAGTTACTATGAAGACAATTCTGACAGAAAGTACATGTCGTTTATTAGTTAAGCGCGGCTAAGTCGATTAGCCAACAAATGGAATTTCAAGGATGAGAATAACATTGAAATACCTAGAAGAAACGTAAAAGCGGACGTTGTTTCGAGTTACTTAATTCCGAATGCGTAACTCGAATTTTTATGACGTAAAACATAGCAGCGGTAACATTAAATAAATGTTTGAAGTGCAGCGAAACTGTGCATAGAGCGATTCGCGAGAGGGTGATCTGCCAACGCGTAAAAGCTCGTTGACGTTCGAGAATGTCGCTTCGCTTGTCAGTGCGAAAAAAAAGGAAAGAGGTTCGGTGTGAGGATGCAGGGCGATAGAAGGCGAGCGACGAAAAGGCAAGAGAGGGAAGAAGACGATTCTTCGATGATCGAAGAATCACCTTCTCGCGTAGTTGGCCATCCTCGAGAGCGCGTTTCACTGTCGCGTCCAAGAGCTTTGTACGTTTGTCTGTTGCGTAGCTGCGAAGTTCCCACATAGTACAGTTCCCACAAAGCACGGTCAACGAAGCCTCCAGCCACAGAAAGAGAAAGGGTGTTTTTTTTTCTCGACCATCGAAATGACACAAGAAGCTTACGATTGGGTTAATGCTTACGCGAAATTCCGATCATGATCATGATCAACGATTATCTTTCAACGAATGAAACAAAGAATGCATACTGGTTTGTTATTGTCTTCTTTCGGCAAGTTTTATTATAAAAAAAAACCTTCCTAAATATATAGATCTTCCGAAATTGTCGTATACAAAACATCCTGCGATAGCGTAAAACGTTTTCGTTATAAATAGTTACGATATGTCAGCGTGTAACATATAATATAAAATAAAATAAAAAAAACGACGACGACGACGACACACGCATTTCATTCGACGCATCCACGAACGATTCTCGCTTCCAACCTAATAATCTGGGGCAAACTAATAATCGTTCGTGTTTACGAGTTAATAAAATGCACTCGAAACGCATCGAAGTGAAACAGGTGAAAGAAAAAGGGGGGAAAATAAAAACGAACGAACCTTATTTCATAAGGAGAGACGAGTAAGAAAAAATACGTTGATTCTTCGAATCGATCGCTTATTAGTCTCTAAATACGTTTCTTTCTGAGGAACTTTACGTTTTCTTCGCGTCATCTTTTCATCGATGGCACCTTGTTCGAGTCTTCTGGATGTCAGTCTATAATTTAACGCGGATATTACATTTCGATCGTATCGAGTAAGTAAGTATCCGTCTAATATCTTTTGATCGATTTCCATCGAAAATCTCTCGAGTCTAGTTATAAACTTAATTAACGTAAAATACAAATAACGAATAGTAAACAATAAGTAAAGATAGTACGCGTAAGAGTACGGAACAAAGATTGCAGAGATGAACAGCGGATTGAACGTCGAGCGATGCAAAATTTCATATCGATATATCGCGCTGGTAAACCAGAGGTTTAACAAGAAAAGCGCGGTACTTTCTTTCTCGGTCAGTGTACGAAACATACGAGCATTACCTCCCCAAATTAGAGGTAATCCCATTTTCTTTTTCTATAATTTTCAATAAATCTCGACTAAACGCGACGACGCTCGTCGCTCGTATCGTAGATACGGCTGCCGATAGATACTTTAATCGTTCCTGGTCCCTCTGTTCTCTCCGATTGAACGGCAAACGAACAAACGATTCGTCGTTACGCGATCGATCACTTTCGAAAGTTCAACTTCGCGTCGACACTGAACGTGCACTTGTGGATGCGCAGCAAATGAGCCTTCATGTCGTAACTTCGACTAAAAATGCGCTGACAAATCGGGCACCTGGTCTGCCCTGTATGCAAGTCCTTGTGCAGTGTCAACGACATCGGATGCTTGAAACCCTTCCAACAAATTCTACAGCGAAACAACAATTCTGTGTCCGTGGACTGACCATAGTCATCGTCCGAGACGAGGTCCGCGGTTGCGCCACCGCCGCTACCACCCCCGCCCCCTGCGGTATCTCCTGCTCGTTCTACAAATAAACACAAACACACAAGATCACCTCTATATTAACCACAATACACTGTACGCCGTATGCAAACTTAAATACCGCCTTCTTCCCACTGGCACTGCGCGTATCCTTGCCGCTACGATCCCACTGGCAAATTCGCGCGAACACGGCCCCTCTATTATTCGGATCAAAGCACTCGATAAACCGGCGTCTTCGGATTCGCTTTTAGGCGCGACGCGAACAATATCGCTCGTCGGACGTTCGCGCGATCCCGCGAATGACCGACGAGCGTACGATCGCGGCCAAAGAAAGCTTCCCTCGGCACGGGAATATCTAAGAAAAGGCAGCCCCCTGTACCGCGCGAGCTTCGATCTCGACAGCTCCGTCGTGTACAGTCTAGTTTACATCGGTAGAGTAGTAATTAGTATAGTCGGTAGCCTTAGTCACGTGGGATCTACAGGTTCTGAAACCGCCGAAACGAAGCTACCTTGGAAACTGTTAATGGATGTCGCCTGAGAGCACGGTACGTGCCGTTGGAAGAGAAGGAGGAAAATGTACCCCGAAGAGAGAGGACGTTAAGAAGAAGTTTCGAGAATAAGCACAAAGCAATCTAACTCGTTGGATAACACCGACGTAAATTGGGCCTTAGACGAACGATAGGTCTCTTAACGCTGTCTCTTGATCGAAGGAAGATCAGCGTGCGTGACACCGTACCGCGCGAACAAAAATCGCTTCTCTCGATAAGGGGAGATGCATCGAAGAAGATCACCTCCCACCATTTCCTTTCGCGTTGGTGGTTCGAGGCGTCGTTTCTTCCGTGCTTGCCCTTAGCGAGGAAAATTACAAGCTATAATATTTCGGAATGAACGTTGCGACACGAGTCGTGAGTTGAAAGCGTAAGCCGATTAGAACAAGTCCGATCAGACCAAACAGAGAGAATAGAAGGCATACGACACCACCGAAAGGAGATTCAAGCTCGCCAAGTCCCCAGGCTGCCGAGACACATCGAGAATATTAAATAGCGATCGATCGAGATCGTAACTCGCGGCGTGGGTTTCAGAGACAATCAACAAATTCTGCAAACTCTCGTCGATGAATAATCGAGTAAGCTCTGATTCGTTTGTTGTTTTTATTACAAAGCTTCGCGTACGGTTTTCACAACTCTCTTGCGATCTTTCGTCGAGCCGGCTACTTTCGCAACGTTTCACGCTATAATTTCGACCGACTATGATCATGTTCGACGATTACGTGTCGTGAGTATTGGTCAGACGTAAATTGGACGGTATTGGTGTTCTTTCGTGTTCGACATTTTCGTAAATCGTACAAACCGTAGATACGAGAAAACGGTTTAACTCCAAAAAGCGATTGAATCGAACGTTTAACCCTCCGCGCTCCCGTCTTAAACTCGACATGCCCGATAAATCTTGCGATTTAATTCGAAATTTTACCTAGAAAGTTTGTCGAGTCCCGCTTACAAATTCTTAGAGAAAGTCTATCCGTTACATCGTAACGTGACGATACACGAAATATGTACATTTCGATCAAAATTTATATACAATACATAATTTGTCGAAGAATTTGTAAAACCTACGTCTCTGCACTAATCTTCTCTCGAGCCGACTTTCGAGCGAAAACGCGAAAGTATACGACATAATCGATCGTGACTCGAACAATCAATTACGAGTCACGCGTATAAAACTACCGAAAACGATTACGGAGCGCAAAGAGTTGAAAGTTGGCGCGAATCTTACAAGGTATGATCAGTCTGCGAGTGCTGCCACTCGAACTTCGCGTTACACCGATGTTCGTCCTGCGATTAAGCCCATGAAATACGTACAAATACAAAAAAAAGCGTTCGCAAACTTAATTCTACGAGATCTTCGGAGCGTTACAACGATAAACAACCATAACGAAGAACGCAAGATTTCCATCGAGCAACTTTCTTTCTGTAATTCGTACCAATGGAACGTATTGTTCGTAAACGTTAACCATCGTGAAAAATTGTTAATCGACACGGACTAGCGAAATCCGATGTAGACACGCGTAACTTAAAAAGTATTTATATAAAATCACTTCTTGTCCAGCAGCCAATTTCGATATCGTACAAAAACAAATAAATTACGTATTTTCTTACGTTTTATTCTTTGCTCGTCGATCGTTAAATATCACGGCAGTTGACTTATGGTTATCGACGTTTCATGAAACGTGTCTATCGAGATACAAATAAAGATTCGTCGAACGATATCGACGAGTAGGCGCGTCTTGTACAAAATGAACGAACGTTAGAACATTACCGTTACGTAAACGAAGATGCCAATATTTGTATCTATGTAAGTGTCGCTGACAGAGAGAGTAGAGAGAGAGAGAGAGAGAGAGAATGAGAGTCGTTACTGTAAAAAATAAAAAAGAAATTGCGTATATCGATAACGAGTTTACTCGTCGCAGTCTTATATGTATAGTGTCAAGATTAAGTTAAATAACGATCTTCCTATTCTATCGCGTGCTATATGCGTCGATCAATAAAAAAAAAAACATTGTCGAGCGCGATAAAATCATCGAATATACAATTAAAATAGTCCCTTAACTGTATTAATCTAACCGATAATTTACAATTAACACGATTTATAAATAAACGCTAAATCGGCAGTTAACGTTACATTGTTAAAAAAACGTTGAGTCGATTGATGGATGAGCGATGCTTCGACGCGACGAAAATGCGATACGTTCCGACGAAAAGGAAAATGTTGCCCTTGTATTTTACTATGGAACGGCCGCAGTGTCGAACAACGAAGGAACAGATTAACGCGATGCAACGAGGCTCGTCGTAATATTTTCGAACCGCGATTCGAAGAAATTTAAGAACATGCCAAGACCGATTTATACAGGACGTTTCAAAATAAATGCACACCGTCAACAACGTAGTTACAAATTGTCCGTAGGAGAAGAAACCGAAAAGTTCTGTATGTATCTTCGCTTCAGAATCCGAGACTTCGTTTCCGAGACGTAAACGATCAAGCGTTCGATGTAAAGAATAATACGAGGGTGTAAGTACTTGAAATAAGTGGCGATACGGGATATAGCAGCACGGCTCGCAAATTCTCGCGAGCTATTTGCAAACACCAGTATATGGATACCGTTACGATAGGCATAGGAACGCGATTAGACTATGGAAATGTTAGCCTATCGTGGTTAAAAGAGAAAAGTGGAAAGGGAAAAACAGCGCGCGAACGGCCCTTACGCTGAACAGATCCGACTTAACCCTTTTTCGCCACTATGAACAACCGCGATTCGCTAGTCACGAGACAACCTATCGCGGACACGACCCTTCGCCGTTTACGATACTTGCGATTAGTTGTATCTAACCATCCTGGAAATCGATCGGTCAACTTTTAATTGCTTATTACTCGAATACGAAATCCCACATTACGAAACTTTTCGATTTGTCTTGAAATAAAGAATGCACAGTCTTCGTGATATACAACCTTTCGAAACGCACTGTATACTGTACTATATTACTTCCTCGGTTCTCGTAAAATAGATATACTCGGAGACAGAGTACGCACACGTTTTCACCCTCATCGTTCTTCGCTACTTTCGTTCGCGTTCCTACGTCCGATCGTGGACGTGGGAGAAGAAATATAAAAACAAAAAGGACAGAAGAAATAGTAGAGAAGCACAGGGCGACGGTGGCATTAATTAGTTGAGTAAAAGTATTAACCGAGGGCGGCCGGAGGGGGCGAGTTGGTGCTATGGGGGCGGGATGTGCGGGATGGCGCGCATTTTGTGAAAATCGACGAAACATGGCCAGCGGCACAAACAGGCATTGCAGGGCCAACATTTGAAGCGCGTCTGCCTGAGCTTTCCACGTGATGTGACCATTCCGCGCTGCTTGCAGTGTACACATACTTTTCCGTGGCCGTTTGCTTTGCTGAGGCTATGCGGCTGACCAGATACGTACGTAATCCCTCCTGGAGAAAACACATTGGCCAAACACTTTCGGTTAGTCAGTTCTTAAGTACATGTGCACATGCAGGCAACCATTAGTATACAAATTGCAATTTTTACTTGTTTTCTTTTGTTTTGCTTTGCAGAATTTTATTTGCTTTGCTTTGTTTTTGTTTTTAAATGACCAATCCCAGCACCAACCAATCCCGTAGCCGTGAAAGCCAATCTAGAGTATCAGCGATACCAATACCCACACGATATATATTGTCGTACGTGTATGCGTGTATTTAGGTGGAAATATATAGCATTGCCAGGTGCTAGCCGAATCTCTCGATCACCGCTCTATTATTTTTCTTTTCCTTCCGTTCCGTTTCTCTTCCATTTTCCTTCCGCCTCGAAAACACGAAATTTTTTACCTTTTTCTTTTCGCTTTTTGCCTTTTTTTCTTTTTACAGTACTTCTTATCCCTATCACCCTTTCTTCCCTACTCTACCGCCCTCCCTACCGCCCTTTATTTTCTTCGCTTTTTAACAACGCAGCCTGGCAACTGATCGCAGATCGCGAATTTCTCCTTTCGATTAGAATCGTCCTTCCTTCGTTCGATCATCGACAAAGTTTCTCTGCTTCTTTTATCTCGATACACGTGTCTCTGCTGGATCCTTTCGGAAATATTTTCTCTATACTCTCTTTCTCCGAGGAGTTACCTTTATTCTTTCAACGTTTCGTTCCGATTCGTTTCGTTTACGTTCCTTATCTTAATTGTTCCAACGTACCCATCGTGTCGCTTCGATCGATCGATCGACCATCGACTTATCGTCGTGATAAAAGATTCCTCGATTTTTCATCGTATCGTCGATTTGAACGATTACCATTACGTATATGTGTCGTTTCACGTAGAGTTACAAGGTTTAGCGTGTACAACCAGCAAAGGAGAATAATTCCACGCAAGCACACAAAACACTCGTTAATTATAATTATCGAGCATCAACCTTTCTGACATCACCTCGAGCCTCGATAGCGTACCGATACGAATTCTTGTGCCGTGTTCGATTAAAAGTCTCGTTTACACGCTCGTTTCGTGTCTGAACAGCAACCTACGTTACCTATGATTCGCAATCGCGATTTACATTTGTTTTTCTGCACCGAAAACGGATGGAAATTTTACCCGAAAGAATTTCGCGTCTGCTCGAACGATTCATGCTCCTGTCTGAACGATAGAACGACGAACACAATGGATATTCCGCTTACCTACCTGTCAAATTTGCCTTTTACAAAATAGACAGCAAAAGTATTTCGGATCGGGTCGCGTTTGCAAAACTTATTTTCGAGAAAGCGCGTTTCAACGATTAATCTCGATTGTCTGTACGCGTAAAAAGAAAATAATTCGAAGGGAACACCGTTCCTACCATTTCCATCGCGCGCGTTAAACGCTTATCGATTCGACCTAAATAATATTGGATTTCCCACGCAACCGTATAGTATTTTTTTTCCAATATTCACGATACACCATGTGAAGAAAGAATAAACAAGATAATATTTGACTGTAGAAAAAGATCGTTGTACATGCTATTATCACCAGCACCACCACCATTGCTACTTTAGATTAGTTGTATTGCAAGGCTACGTATATTTCTCGTAAGAATAATAATTACTAGTTTGCAAGTTAATCTCAAGTGTCGGTACTCGCAATTTTATTGGAAAAATTATTATCGCGATAATGACAATAGGAGAAGCGAGATTTTCAAATGTTCAAAATCAATGTTATAGAATTTGCAGAAAATTCCCGACAATTTTAAGATTAACTTTGCATGCAAGTAAATGGACGCGTGTGATAGTTGCTACACACACGCGTGCGTGCACGTTCTGTAAAGTTTCTACTGTACAAAGAAAAATTACCTCGTACCAGCATCGAAAGATATTTTTTAGTGTATACACAGAAATATGTTTTACAGTTAGTGCGCATAAGGAATATAGTGGTGGCTTTTGTGTATGAGTTATTAAGGAAATTTTTGATGATTGTCGGCACACATACAGCACTTGGCAATGCTTACTAAAATCTACGGTTCAACCTACACCCGAGTGCCTATACCAATACATTTATGTCCAAAAATCATGCACACTGTGCTACGCTATTGTACAGCTAAATAATTAATAAGAAATAAGGTAACATTCTTTCACAACAGAAAATGCACTTCTCCGGCAAATAAGTAATTGTGAAACGTTTACGCGTCAATGTTTTGCCACGCGATCGTTCTTTTCTTTTTCAGTCAAAGCGGTCCTAATATTTTTTGCAATTAAATGGAATTCAAAAAAACTGTATTTTGGACGTAGGATCTAAAGAACCTAGTATCCAAAACAAAACCTATGATTTTCGAACGACAACGTTTCTTTGCAATGTTTCCTCTTTCTTTTCTCTTTTCATCTGATCAAATCTCTAAATAACTGAAAAAATTGAAATTTCTCTTGTTCGTACAAAATACTACTGTCTTTATCTCTGTCGATATTACGCGAACAAAATTTTCTGTGTCCGTAACAATAATACATAGTTCTATATGCTACTGATATGTTACGTAATTTCTATCGTAAGAAATTCTCGTATATCGTTTCAAATTAAATATTAAAATTAGTTTCCCTCCTAGATCTATGATTTTGTCACCAAAATTTGATAGAAATAATCGAAAGTTAATGGAAGTTAAATATAAAGATGTAGATAATCGTTTTGTACCCACGTAACGCGGAGGTATTTTCTTAAAAGATGTTAGAAACGAGACGCGAATTTGCGTTTGCACGTTATTGTCCTAAGGAACATTTTTAAATCAATGGATATCGGTGTATACTCACGCATGGGTACAAAACGTTCAATCATTCGGCAATGCCATTTCTTTCGTTCAAAAGCATAATACTATCGTGAGATATTCGACAGTAAATTTTCTTCTTGTATTATGCATTTTTACCAATGCATTCTATACAAATTTAAAAGATATGACAAAGCATCGAATTTATCGTAAAAATGTTAAGACAAATACTAATTAAAAAACACTTACCCTGTACTGCCTCTTGCGTTAACCTTTCTCCGGATGTACTAGGTTTTGAAAGTAAGTGGCCTAATTGAAAGACAAAATTATACAACATATCTCTCGGCGCATTTCAAAAGAGTATTGCAATATTAATCAGCTATTAACCGTCATTAAATATATTGATAAAAGTCTTACCAACATCCGCTGACTGATGTTTGAGATCCATACTATCCGAAGTGGACTGATTACTTGAATAGAATGTTTGAGTGATGTCGGGTTTCTGATCATGTTCCGGGGTGTTAGAAGACGTATCTTCTATACCAATTTTATTTAACGAATTGTCTCCTAAACTTTGTTCTTCGTAACTACAGCTACTTCCATCTTGTACTAAATACTCGGGCATTTCCAATTTCAAATTTGGCATAAGAGGAATTATTTCAACGGGATCCGAGCCGGCCGTCGACTGATTTTCCGATGATTTATTTTCAGAGTCCTTCGTAGATAGAGCATTACCTACAGTCTTTTCTGCATTTGTGTTCGCATTTTCTCGACATTTTCGTCTTTTGCTTGGTGGAGCGTCGGGTTGTATATCGATGGGATGATAAGGCATCGGCGATGATGGTGACTTATTTCTTTTACTATCCATTGTTTTGCTGGCAGCATTTTGAAGTTGAATTTCAGGTTCGTTAGGAAGTTCCATATCATCCTGAAGAGTAATTTATAATATGTATATGTATATATATATATATATATATATATATATAAGATCAAAATGTATTATTTTAATCGAATGTCAATTTCAAGAAGCTCACCTCTACTAAACTGTCGTTATCTTTTCCTGTACCATCTGTAAGACCTTGAACAGCTAATAATTCGGCGGTAGTTAAAAAACTTGCTAACTGTTCTTGAACTACGTTTACTTCACCTTGATACATAAAATCAACTAAGGCAGCTAAATCATCGAATTTCACGTTACGAAATATTATAACTGGATGCTGACAAGGATTTTCCTATAATAAAATATATGTTCCAACATGTTTATTTGCGATTTATAATCTTGTAGATAAGAGATATATTCGCTTCAATTTACCTTAAATAAATCTCTAAAATATGTACTACACGCCGATAAGAGCATTTTGTGCGCTCTTATTCTTTTACCCTCGCAGCTTAAAGTTACATCGACAAGATCTTCTTCTGTCCTTAATGTGTCAAAAGCACACGTAATGTGTTTCAAATAATTATTCCACCTAAGAGAAAATTGTTGACTCGAACCCATACTGGTTATCTGGAATAAAACCAAATTTTTGTACAAATGTCAAAGAAACATATACCAAGCTATGACGTGCAATCACAGAGTCACTATCAATATGAAATAACGAAAGATAAATGATCGTATCTTTTATAATTCTGTACATATAAAAATATTATTGATTATATTTTTACCGTATTATCAATGAATGCGCTCCCAAAATAATAATTGTAAGTGAGGCAAAAAATTTGCGGCCCTTAATGCGTAGTGCAGTTAAATTATTAGTAACGATCGAAAAGTGGCCGTCGAAATGTTGAAATTATCGAAAAATTGTGGAAGTAGCGTTAACGCATTAGTTCTGATACGTTTGACGAAAAATAAAAACTGTAAACAGTAGAGCGGAATAGAATTTCATGGCACTGTGGAAGGTTTTACGGGTTCCGCATGTAGATGAAAATTGGCGTCGATCTACTGTACGATTTCAACGTTATGTAATTGCATCGCGTCAGGCAGTTTTCTACACGTTAAATAATTTTTCACTGAATCTTATGTCACTCTATAAGCCACACTTTCCGATTAAATGACAGCTGGTAGCCATTTTCCTTCAGGAAAACGCGTAAGATGTGCGAAAAGAACTCAACTTCCTACAGAAACCACGCGCGATGCGTGGGACGTTTCGATGCATGTGTTGAACACCTTAAAGGCGTTTTCATTGGACAATCATCGATGTTCATGAACAGTGTTGTTTTCAATTTTTATTCGTTCAATTCTATTTTATATTATAACAAAAATACGTAATTAATGTTAAATAAATGTATCGTAATCTCTTTATAATTTTTCTATTAACATCTTGAAATTTAATTTATTGGTATTTCTTTCCTTTTTATCACATAAAATATATACAATCTTCTTTATATATATATAAAGTAATATGAACATATATATACATGTAATATATATATATATGTAGGAAATATACATATAGAAATTAAATAGCAATATCTATACGAAATAAGTAATTATCACTCCACTTACATCTTTTGTTGAATTGAGATAGTTACAAATCATGTAACACTGAAGAAAATTTAGAAAATATGTCAATGCTGGAATTTATAATCATTGTCAATTTGTGTGAATTGAAATAAATATTTATCTGTTTATCAAGTTATTAAACAGAGCAATATACAATGTGTCTGATGGATTTACCTCCAAACGAACAAAATTTGACACAGATACTTGATAAATTACAGGAAGATGAGGTTTTATAAATTTTTTATATTTACATAAACTTTATACTATGTATGTAAAGCAGCTTAAAGTATAACTATTTAATTTCAGATTAGGATAGAACAAAATTTAGAAGGTATACTTTCAAGACAGTATCATGTAGAAGCAAAACTGCAAAATATAAGTAAAGTTTTACCTAATGTTAACATCATACGTACAGAAGGAGAAAAATTCTGCAGTATGATTGCTCATACCAATGATTTAGCAAAGAATGTCAGTGCTAAAGTAAGACAGTTAGATTTAGCAAGGGTATGTTAGGCTATAATATTTATCTTCATATTCAAGTATTAATCATGCTATTGTACAATGTTATTAATCCTTTAATTACTGTATTATTATAGAGCAGAGTATATGAATGTCAAAGACGCGTTAATGATATTCTTGATTTACAATTATGCAGTGAAGGAGTAGCTATGGCATTGCGTAATGAAGATTATGAGCAAGGAGCTGCGCATGTCCATCGTTACCTATCAATGGATCAACAATTATTAGAAAGAACAGCTGAAGATATCTTAATGGATCATACCAGCATTAGTAGTTCTCTAATTACTTTACAACAAGCTGCTTTGCAACTTAGAACCGTAGTTACACATAAATTTGATGAAGCAGTTAAGTCAGAAGATCTTGCTTCTGTTGAAAGGTTCTTCAAAATATTTCCTTTATTGGGAATGCATATTGAAGGACTTAAAAAATTTTGCAGTTATTTATGTACAAAGGTAATAAATGTACTATTATATTGTAATAAATTAATTTATATAGTGAATAATATATTGAAAGCAAATAAAGTTATAAATTATAGTCTTTTATTTAACTTTTAATGTTTGGTATTAGTTACATGAAACAGCACAAAAAAATTTGAAAGCAGCTTTGGAAATTAAAAGTAATGATAAAAGAGTTTCGGTTATCTTTGCTGATACCATGACATTATTATTTGAGGGAATTGCTCGAATCGTGGAAATACATCAACCAATAATTGAAACGTATTATGGACCTGGAAGACTGTTAATGACAATTTCTGTTCTGCAAAAAGAATGTGACAGGTACATAAATTGTGTATACTTGTGAAAAATTATATTAATTATAATCACTGAGTACTATTTAAATAGGCAAGCTAAAAAGATTATTGCAGAATTTATGAAGCACAGATGTATATCTAAAAAAATACAGATGGTGAATGATCATCTTCGAAAACCAAGTTCTGAAAGAGCAGATCCTAAAGAATTTGATTTATTATTAGGAGAAATTACCATAATGCATTCACGAGCAGAATTATACATTCGATTTTTAAAAAGGAGAGTTAAGGTAAATTTCATGTTTCTACCATGATACAAAGTCTTCAAATAAATACGTAATTCTTATTACAGAATGATATAGAAATTAGTGCAACAAATGACGC